>CM060099.1:9841446-10049759 GCA_030522485.1 Stenchaetothrips biformis
CCGAAGATGCCCCCCCTTCCACCCCCACCCCCCCTCGGCCCCGAGTTTTGGCCACATGTTTCCCCTGAGGACTGAGTTGGGAACAATATTCAAACCGGCTTGCGGTGGCCGGGAGGACCGCCAGGCGACCGCCATGGCCGCGGCCATGCTCCCGATGGTATCAGCGCCGCTGCTCACCTGTTCAAACTCCCAAACGGGCCGGAGGAGCGTTCCGAAAGGCGTGCGGGGCGCCCCTCCGGCCCCGCGTGCCCTCCCGTGGCCCCGCGTGGGGGCGAGACAGCGAGGCGCCGCTGGGACGCAGCCCCGCGGCCTGGAGTCCCGGAGACGGGTTGGATAGCAGACGGACGGGCGGGCTTGTTAGTAAAGTTCTCGGAAGGACAGTCCCTTTGTCGGGGCGGGCCGATGGCGGGGCTCAACACGAACAGGATGATCCAGCACCAAATAACCGGTGTCTCTTCCTAGATTTGACAAGCTGTCAGGTTAGTGGTGGCTCAGTCACCCTTATGTGTTTCGTCTGCGAGTGTTCGCCCGCGGGTTCCACTCCCCCTCACTCTTACATTTTTTCCCCCATTTTTTTCTTTAAAAAAAAAAAAAAAAAATACCCGAAGCGTGCAGCGGATCAATGTTTCCTGGCCGCCGGTTCGGGGAATTCTTTGACCGGCGCCGCTGACTTTTCAATTTCCATGCGACAAGTTGGAGACTTCGTCGCAGACTCCTCGCTGTCAAAGGCTCTGCGCGGTCTGCGTGCCGCGCTGGCCGATGAATGTCCCGCCGGCACCTGGGAAATGAGCTACTTGATCACCACCCCCTCCAGCTCCGCTCCAGGCCCGCTCCGGCCCGCACAGGGGCCGAGGCCAGAAACGGATCAAAAAGCCTGGAGGCGAGATAAGCGAGCGAAGCGCGCGGCCGAGGCCGTCCGCCGGAAGTGCCAACACAAAGGGAGGTCCACACTGCGAAAAGGAGAACAACTACAAACGTCACGCTAAAGTTCGTGCCTCGCTCGAGTCCGAGGTTCAATTCCCGACTTTTATTTACTTTATTTCTCACTTGCCTTAAACCCATAGCATCACGTGGTTCGTATCATAGGCTGTGGTGGCGCGGGTTGCAGACGCGTCCGTTTCCCGATGCTGGGGTTGGCGGATCAAGTCCCATTACCCTTCATTTTTTTTGTATTTTTTTTCGTATTTTTTATTGTATTTTTTTTTGTTTTTTTATTTATTTATGGAGCTGCAACGAGAGGTTGGCTGCTGGCCCAGTGAGCGTGGACACGCGTGGGCCACGTGGCGGCTGCAGCTGCGCCGGGCTGCGCTGGGGCGCCTCTTCCTTGGCAAGCCGGGCACGACCACCTGATACGGTTAGCAGGCCCAGCGGGGCCCAGCGGGGCCCAGCGGGGCCCAGCGGGGCCCAACGGGGCCCAACGGGCGCGGGGGATCGGCCCAAAGTCCGGCAGAGGTCGCCCGCCGGGGCTGAGGCTGCCGGGCCGGGGAGCAGCGAGCCGGCCGGCCGAGGTCCAGCGGAGCAGCCTTGCGTCGGCCACTCCTTCCTGCGCGCCGCGAACCCGCCCGGACCGGGCCGCCCATTTATATCACTACTTGCCAAATTTTTCACTGCCCGTCCGAGGGGGTCCGGGGGCCCACGGCGCGGCCCGCGGCGTATGAAGTAGGGGCCCGGCCGCGGCGGGGCGGCGGCGGGGCAGCGGGGATGAATGTTTAACCGAGGGGCGCCATGCACGCGCGCCCCGACTTGGAACAGATGGCCACGAAAGGCATCCACCTGCAGGCCACCTGGTAGGCCACTCGCCCGGATTGATGGTGCCGGTGCTGAGTCTGACCCTCCCACCGCTACACTCGTTTAGTGGCTTTTAAACGGCAACACTATGTATTAATATGGCAAGAAAACTTTCTACGGGGGACACTACTACCACACAGGCCTTTCCTCCGCGCGGTTAGTTTGTTGATTTTTTCCCGGGCTGGTGCCTGCCTGCTCTGCCTGCTCTGCGGAAGGGGCGCAGGCAGCCCGTTCAGCCGTGGGGCTGTGTTGGGCTTCCCAGAAAACAAAGCCAGAGGGAACGGGACGACGGCCGAGGGCGAAAAAAAACAGGGGCACCCGACGGAGCGAGAGACAAAGATTGAGAGAGAGAGAGAGAGAGAGAGAGAGAGAGAGAGAGAGAGAGAGAGAGAGAGAGAGAGAGAGAGAGAGAGAGAGAGAGAGGACGGGCGCTATCTGTCTGGTGCAGCAAAGCCCCCCCCGTTTGAGGATGAAGCGAGAAGGGCGTTGCACCAGCCTGCGGCTGCATCGGGAGCGCGTGAGGGGGGGGGGGCAAGTGCCGGCAGCAGTGCAGCCCAAAGAGAATGGCAAACCAAGGCAGGAAGGGGGCGCCACCACCTCCAGGAGGGGAGGAGACTTGGACAGGGAAATTCGGCGAAAGGGCCGCGAGGCCGCAAACACTTCCAAACTACGGCCCCGGCCCGGCCTCGACCACGGCCCGACTGGCATTGTGTGTGCGGGCGCGACCGCGGCCACCGCGCCGACCTCGAGCAGGACGGCGGCGGTTCATTAGATGAACCGCGTCCGCGAACTGCACCGCCTTTGTCAGCACCCAGGCTTCCACATCAAGGGAACTTTTTTCACGCCCGATGCTTGCACCGCGCTGGGAATTAAAATTGAGGGAGAAGGGGTAAAAAAAAACAGATTCTCACTCAGCAAAAAAAATTAAAGAAATCCTTTTTGCCATTTTCCTCCTCTTTTCGCATACGAGCGTATTATTTATCCGCCGCAAGACCGAAAATTTTGCGGGAGTTGGTCGGGGGAAGTAGGGCAGTACAGGGAGGAGCAGGGACCGACAGTGGTGGGGTAGCGAGCGAACCCCGTAGCGAACGGCCAAAGCTGCCTTAAACCCTACCAGGCTGTACGTCGATGTTGTTCGGGTTCGCGTCATATGCGGATTATTCGCTCTGAACAGCTGCCCGAGGCTTGTTTCTCCGTTTTGACAAGGGGCGTGGGGGAGGCCGGGGCCACACACACACACACACACACTCCGTACTCTTACTCAAACTAGCTCACGTTCTCGCACTCGGACAGGCAGGCGCGCGTGCGAGTGTGTTCGGTCCCGGAAACGATTATTTGCGAGGGCACACAACAACAACCAAAACATCAAAAATCGCTTGAAAGTTGTGCGGGATTGAACTTTCAGTCCGGGCGGCACGGCAGGACGGAGCACTCTTTGCTGCGTAATGTGGCGCCACTCACCCGTGTTTTTGAATGGAAGTTTGGTCTGTGTCCCCAGAGGGCAAGTACCACATGCTGGTGACGGGCGAGCTGCTGGTGCGCGACGTGGACGAGCCCGACAAGTACCACAGCTACCAGTGCCGCGCCGTCAACAGGCTGACGGGCACCACCATCATGAGCGCCGGCAAGGCCCGCTTCAGCGTGACGGGTAGGTAGAGGGGCAGTGAGTGACGTGCCGAAAGGAGCAATTTCGTCTGTTTAAAGTACTCCTCGGCGAAGGGAAGAAAAATGTTTGCCTTGCGTGTCGCAGAGGCCCGTGCCGGCATCCCGCCGCGCCCGCTGGAGAAGGCGGTGACCGTCCACGGTCGCAAGGACAGGACCGTGGTGCTGCCCTGCTTCGCCGAGGGCCACCCGCCGCCCACCGCCAGGTAAGGAGCATCACCGCCACAAATTTATATTTCGCTGTTGTTGTTGCATCGGGTATTTTCCCGCCAAATCTGCGACCAGCCGGCACCCTACCGTGACTATCCTCGTTTGGACAGCAATCTATTGGTGGGGGTCACACGTTCGATTCGAGTCCCGTTTAGCGACTCTAGCGCTCAAAACGTGTCCGGGCTTTTGGGACGGCTCAGCGATCCTCTGACCCACTGTGCGTCGCCTGGCCGGTGGAACTCCGCCTTGGCCCGATCCGGAAGCCAACGACACCAAAGTATATTCCGCGCGGCACCAACTTTTCGAGCAGAGTCACGTCGGTCCGTCGGTGGTGGGGCAGGGCAGGGAGGGCCAGGCAGGGCCTAGCGGCGGCGCGCTAGCGGAGGGGGAGGGGACCTCAGCTCACAAACCGCACAAACTTCTCCCCAAAGTGAATTCCGGCCAGAACGGCTCGCCAATGGCGATAGTTTACGCATCACACTGTTGCCCCGGCGCGGCGTGTTGTGCCCGTTCCGATTGCCGCCAGATTGCAAACAGTCGCGGAGAGAGAGAGAGAGAGAGAGAGAGAGAGAGAGAGAGAGAGAGAGAGAGAGAGAGAGAGAGAGAGAGAGAGAGAGAGAGAGAGAGAGAGAGAGAGAGAGAGAGAGAGAAATAAACAGGAGGAAAAAGAAGAGAGTGAACGAGGGGGCTGCCGGCTGGACTTTGCAATGCAAAGGAGGCAATTAATTCGCAGTCATATCAGTGCGCCGTGTGTCAGCATACTGATCGGGCTCAGACCGCTCCGGCGCACTCGCTCTCTTTAATCATGCTTTTTTTTGGCGCAAACTTAGAGAACCCCGATCGATTATCTGAGTGTGTCATTCGGCCGTGCGTCGTCAGTGTGGGTCAGGCTGCGCCAGGCTGGCGGCCCCGCCTCCCCCGGGACGCCCTTGGCTGCTTTGTGCTGAGGGTGCGCGCTTCCTACCCAGGGCCATGTCTTGCGCTTCGAGGAGTGGTCTCGGCGCTCTGTCTCTCTCGCACCCGACGGGGCGCCCCTTGGGAGCGACAGAGACAGAGCGAGGGTGCTTGCGGTGCCCGGGGTGCCAGACTGCAGCTTGCATACAGCAGCATGCGCCGAGCAGGTCTTGTAGGGCCTGCAGGGCTGCCACCCTCAAAAGAAGGCGCGCTTATTGCAGCCGCCACGGGAACGCCTTGCCCAGGGCGATCGCTTTCATGTGGTCGGGTTGGCGGCTTGCCTGCTGCTCGGGGTGGGGCGGGGCGGGAGGGTCGCCGCCACCACGATTACGCAGCGCGACGGATTGCAACAGCTCCGCGATAGGTAATCCCATCGGCTTGAAATCGCCGGAAAAAAATTAAATCCCTCGCGCTCACGCGCTGTGACGCAGGCATTCACTTCCGGTGTCCTACCCGAGTGGAAGGGACGGAGAGGCAGTCTACATGGAACACGCTCCACGCCGTGCAATAATCCCAGCGAACGACACCGGATGCCTTTTAAAAGGGCCGCGCGGGGCACGCAGGGATTACCGCCCTGCCGCGCCGTGCCCACAATCAGGGGCTAATGAGCGCGACTCGCTGACGCAGCCCCCCGCCCCGCCCCGCCCCGCTGTTTGTCGGAGCCAGCAGGGCCAATCGGTGGCAGTGCCTTTCAAGTACGCTGTGTGTGCAGAAGCCACGCTGTGGCGAAGGAGTCATGAATTAAGAGGGCTCTGTATTTCCCCCCCCCTCCTCCTCCCACACACACACACACACACACACAGACACAGAGTGTTGTGGTAATCCAGGCCGCACCCCCGTTCGGTGATGCCGGAGACGCGTGGCGGGGTTTTGTCTGCTTTTGTCCCGGGCCGAACGCGCGGCATCCGCTCGTGGTCCGGGTCTCGGGTTCAAATCCCCTTAGCTCCATTTTTGCGTGCCCCTTTTCGGCTGGGACGGATTTTCTCGGCGGCCTTCGCCGTCCAAAGCCAGCCGAGCCACGCCGGGCGTGTGCGGGGGTCACGAGCAGTCTGGCGTGGAAGCCGGAAGCCTTAAGTCTTGGCCCTTTGGCCTCGCGGACTTGGCGTGACTGTGTGTGTGTGTGTGTTGCAGCTGGTTCCGCATGGACAGGCAGCAGCTGCGGCCTGCGTCGGCGCTGGGCCTCGGGGCGCACGACGAGCGCGTGTTCGCGGCCGGCGAGGTCCTCGTGATCCAGCACGCCGAGGAGGCTGACGCCGGCCACTGGGTGTGCCTGCTCAACAACACGGCGGGCAGCGAGCGCGTCGACGTCACGCTGCAGCTCACCGCACCGCTCACCGTGGCGCTGCAGCCAGCCAGCCAGGTCGGTGGCCGAGTGCACTAAGGGGCGGTGCGCCGCTTGCAGATCCCGTGTTCAACTCCCGAACTCATTCCAATATTTTTTTTTATTTTTTTTCGTTTTCGTTTTTGTTTGTGTGTGTGACTGACCCGTGATGCCTCTAGGTGACGGTGGACGTTGGCGCGCGCGCTGAGCTGCGCTGCGCCGTGGCGGGTGGCAACGTCGGCGGCCAGAGCCAGCCTGCGCGCGCCTGGTACAAGGACGGCCACCTGCTGACCGGCGCCACGCACGCCGCCCTGGTGCTGGAGCACGTCCAGCGCGAGGACGCCGGCATGTACCAGTGCGTGGCGCGCACGGACAACGACGACTCCGCGCAGGCCGCCACCCAGCTGCTGCTCGGCGGTGCGTCAGGCTCTTGGTCCAGCACCTCACCGACGTGTTCTTCATTTTAAAGTGTCCTCGTTCCGCAGCCGCCCGCCCCCAGCTGCTGTACAAGTTCATCCGGCAGACGCTGGCTCCCGGCCCGCACGTGTCCCTCAAGTGCATCGCGGCGGGCAACCCCACGCCGCACATCTCGTGGAACCTGGACGGCTTCCCGCTGCCGCAGAGCGACCGCTTCGTCATCGGCCAGTACATGACGCTGCACGGTGACGTCATCAGCCACGTCAACATCAGCAACGTGCAGGTGGAGGACGGCGGCATCTACCAGTGCGTGGCCACCAACCGCGTGGGCGACGCGCGCCACTCGGCCGACATGCGCGTCTACGGTCAGTCAGTGCGCCTCCGACTCGCCGCCAACAAAAACAAAATCAGATCAGGTGGAATTATTGAAATGGGCGTGGGTTTTTTTTTTCAGGTCCGCCGCACGTCCGCGCCATGCCCAACATCTCGGCCGTCGCCGGCGAGCCCTTGTACATCGCCTGCCCCGCGGCGGGGTACCCCATCGAGGCCATCACGTGGGAGAAAGGTGCGGGCCGTCTCCGCGGACTCACCTGCAAATAATTTATTATTGTTGTTGTTGTTGTTGTTGTGTGCCGGCAGACGGGCGGGCGCTGCCGATGAACCGCCGACAGCACGTGTTCCCCAACGGCACGCTGCACCTGGAGAACGTGCAGCGCGACTCGGACCGCGGGCTGTACCGCTGCAGCGCCTCCAACAAGCAGAGCCGGACCTCCTCGCAGAGCCTGGCGCTCGCCGTCATCGGTAGGCGCAGCCTTACCAACTTAGCATTTTTCAGACAAAAACAAAAAAATTTTTTTTAAAAAAAATCGGAAATATAGTATCTTGAATTTTTGTTACGAATTCTTTTTTTTTTTTTAATTATACTGAAGAGCGCTACAGTTTTGTAGTGACTGAACCCTTGCACTGCGTTTAATCGTTCCTTTACAGCACTTGACGTCAGTAAACTCCTCAAAAAAAAATCTGTAAAAAAAAAATTAAAAAGAATCACTGAGCTTAAGGGCTGTCCGGCCTTCTGAACTATGCACGAGGCCGTTGCAACCTGCGTGCAGCTTGAGGACGCTCCTCGTGTGGGACGCCGGGCACGCACGGGGGGAAGCAGGGGGAGGGGGCGACCTGGGTGGAGCTGGCTGGGGCTGGCTGGAGCGGCCCACCGCCATGGCGGTGCCACGCGGATCAAACGGCGATAACTCCAACCATAAATGGAGCCCTCGGCGAGGCATTTACTGCGGCGTGGCTCTGCGTCGCCCGCCTGCGCGCCACCGAGAACTTCCAAGCAGGCTGCCTGCCACACGCAAAACAAAAAAAGCAACCGAAAAATGGGGGAAAATTTTGTTTCGTCAGAATTTGACATGTTGTTCCTGGGGTTACAAAAAGCATTTCTAGACAGTCCAAACAATTTTTTTTTTTTTTTTTTTTTTTTTTGGTCGATTGAGTTTTTTTGGCCAAGTTTCAAACCATAACATAGGGGAAAATTAAGTGAAAAATAAATTTAAAAAATGGAACTCTACACCCCCTCCCCAGTCTTAATGGGGAGGCCTCCTGCTTTACTTCGGTGTTCGGGATGGGAACCGGTGCTATCAGGTAACTGGGGTTAATCCGATCCAGCGACTTCGATATCGTACGCCGGGGGACCCAGTAGGACCCGAGCCGCCGACACGGCCCAACATGGGCAGAGTAGAGTAAGGCAGAGACGATAGAGAGACAGAGAAAGAAAGAAAGAGAGAGAGAGAGTAGTTTTGGGAGCTTTTGTTTGCGCAGGCTGGTCGGTACCCAAATGGTACACCCGCTGTCCGGCGCTCCCAGACCCGAACATGCAGTCAGTGGGCCAGCTTCAAAGGACTTATCAACTCCATCCGACGAATCGGAATGGACCCACTCGCGACCAATCTCGAGTGGCTGGCTCGATCGGGGATCGAACCAGTGCCGAGGCCAATCCGCCGAAGCGGACTGCTTTTTAGACACCCGGGTGTAATGGCCTGGATTGAGCCTAGACCACTACACCACCCTGACTTGCACGTCTGCCGAGTGTTGGACGACGGGTTTGAGTCGCAGTGGGAGGAAGCCAGTCGAAAAATGAAAGGAAAGTTGGGGATTCGATCCCCGACCCTCATGGTCGGGGTCGGACGCCTTACGTCCTCAGCCACCGCGGCTCATGTCTGAAATTGACTGAAGCGGGCTCTTGAGGTGACAATTCGCATTTTTAGACTGCTCAAATATTTTTTTTGGCAATGTCTTGGCAAAGTAGAATGATAGCCGATCGGACCCAACTTTTTTTTCTGAGTTTTCTTCTCTTTCGGCGGGCGGCGGGGGCGGGGGCCAGACGTAGTAAGCGGGGCGCTGATAGGGGCGTGGTGCTGTTTTCACGACCCCCCGGTGGCGGCCGCTCCGTCGCGCAGATTCTTTTACTGCTCCCCTGGTTATGGTAATGCTCGGCGTCGTCGGCGTGTAATGGCGCCACAGGAGTGCAACAAGAGAGTCGATGACGGCTGCGTTATCCGCGAACGAATCCGCGACGCGACACTTGGTTGGGTGGACCGGGATGCAGACCAGGACGGACCGGCGTCACCTCCTCGCTGTGTTGCAGTCCCGCCCAAGATCACCCCGTTCGCGTTCCAAACCGACCTCCACGTCGGCGAGCGCGCCGGCGTCCAGTGCTTCGTCAGCAAGGGCGACCTGCCGCTGCGACTGGAGTGGCGCAAGGAGGGCCCCGGCGGCGGTCTGGACGCGCTGCCCCCGGACGTGGAGGTGCGGCCCATGGGCGAGCACGCCTCCTCGCTGAGCGTCGAGTCGCTGCGGCCGGAGCACGCCGGCACGTACATCTGCTCGGCCAGCAACGCCGCGGCCAGGGTCGACCACGCGTCCGAGCTCATCGTCAACGGTACTGCCTCGGCCACGGCCACGGGTCGCGGGTTCGATCCCCGCCGGGTGTGAGCGCTTTCTGTGTTGTCTCCGCAGCGTTTGCAGGCGCGGCGGCAGCGGTGGTGACGACGTTGGTGTCCTGAGGATGCTGCCGGGTGTGGACACTGTCCTGAGGGCCCGGCCTTGATGTTCCAGTGCCGCCGCGCATCGGGCCCTTTGCCTTCGGCGAGCTTATAGAGGGCGCCAGGACGCAGGTGCAGTGTGCCATTCAGGCGGGCGACCTGCCGCTCACGCTGCGCTGGCTCAAGGACGGCGTGCCCGTCGACGAGGTGTCCCCCTCGGCGCTGGGGCCGCTGGGGCTCAACGTCACGCAGGACACGTACTCCACCACGCTGGTTATCCCCCGCGTGGCGCGCGACCACGCCGGCAACTACACGTGCGCTGCGGCCAACGCGGCCAAGACCACGCTCATGACCGCCCGCCTCGTGGTCAGCGGTAACGTAGTAGACGATTTGTTTGCAGGGCCGGGCCTCACCGCGGGGCTGGGCCGGGCCAAGGATGAACACTCCCATTTTAATGCACCAACTTCACAACAGGAAACGTTTATTTTTGATCTTGTGCAATGTATTACCTGCTAAAAATTGTATGTTGGTGTGGCCCGCCCCATCCTTGGTCCGGCCCCCAGCTGCCCAGCGATCGCGAAGCACCTCCTCGCCGTGGTCAGCACCAGCACCGCTCTCACAACCACCTCTTGTCTCGGATATTATTTTGTCTCTTGCGCACCGTTTTTGTGTCGATGTTGTACACCGCACCTCACCTCTCTGTACCACCTCCTCTCCGCACCGTCTCTCTCTGCACCTCTACCGCACCAACCACTCAGGGGTCGCTCCCGAACTCCCACATTTTGCGCGGCTTTATCTGGTGAGGGGGAGGGCCGGTGCCAGCGTCGTGCAGTTTTTCTTTAGTTTGTCTCATGCACACGCAAGCAACCTTCCCCGCCCACGAGATACAAAGGACCCCTAAAAATGTGAGACTTTGGCAGGTCACAGATCTCTGGAGGGAGCCTGCATGTCTGAGTGAATGCGCTTAGGGGCCGGTCCTAAACTACCTTTTCCGTTTATTTGCACCCTTGGTTAACCAGATAAAGTTAATCATGGTTAAGAAAAAGAAATCGCGAGTGGTGGGCGTGGTTTACGACCGACCCCTTACAGGGAGAAAATCAAGTTTGCGGCTTTCGGCACAAACTTGCTTCCAACAGCTTTCTGCGCCGGAGCCCCACGCTCCGGTCACGTCGCTTCTGTGAGGTGCACCTAGTTTAGTGGATCACTAATGAATAACCCTCTTCTATTCTGCACCCACTAATGTGTTGCCGTCGGTGCGAGCATGGGGCCAGTCTCTTGAATGCCTTTGCGGAGCGGGCTTAGGACTGACTCTGAATAAGGAAGACCTCTTCAAAATTAGATGTCTGTCTGCTGGAGGTCCCGAGGCGTGTGCCCGGCCCGCTCGGAGCAGACTGGCCCCCTGGGAGACTCTGAGTGTTTCTCGCCGAGGACTGCAAAACCCGCACAGTTGTTGTTGTTGATGCACCTTTTTTTTCGAAGGGGAAATAACTTCTAAACGCCAAACATCCAGAAAATTAGAAGAGATTTTTCTTCAAACTTTCGTTGTTTCCCCTTTGATCTTTTTTCTTGTTTTTTTGAGGGCGCTGATTGTAGGCTCATTTTCCGCAGCGCGGTTTCGTCTAGCGGAGATCCACCGAATAAAAGGATTTTCGGAAATGAGCCTCAGCCACCTTCTCTCACTTTGTGTGTGTGTATGTGTGTGTGATGGCACCTTAACTTGAGTCTTACCTCGCACTGTGCATGTTTCTCGAGGGATATGCTCTGTTCACAACGGCTTGTCTCACCGTAACGTAACGAAATAACCAAGCATTGCGCTGTCACAGCGTCATAATTAAAAAAAAAAAAAAAAAAACAGTTGTTGGAAATTTCTTGGAAATTGGTTGCGTGGTGACGCCGCGACGCCGCGTGATGCACGGCCGTGCTTTGCAGTGCCGCCGCGCTGGGCCGCCGAGCCGCGTGACCAGAACGTGACACGCGACCAGCCCGTCGCCTTCCACTGCCGCGCCGACGGCTTCCCCCAGCCCGTCGTCACCTGGAGGAAGATCATCGGTGAGGCTCCTTGCTGCTGTTGTTGTTGTTTGCCGCGAGCGCGCTCTACTTAGTCGTGCTGCTGCAGGCACCCAGCCCAGCGAGTACCAGGACCTGACGGCCACGGGCAGGCACCGCGGCGTGCAGGTCTTCCCCAACGGCACCATGCTCATGCGGCAGGCCCTGCCCGACCTGCAGGGCATGTACATGTGCGAGGCCAACAACGGCATCGGCGCGGGGGTCTCCGCCGTCGTCAACCTCAAAGTGCACAGTAAGTTTCCAAAAAAAAAAAAGTACATTGCGGGTGTTTGAACCCGCCACGGGCACGCTCTCTGACCCTTGCGCTACGCTCTGGCTCCAGTCCCGCCCGAGTTCGAGGTCAAGTCGGCGCAGGTGTCCGTGCGGCGCGGCGCCCCGCAGACGCTGTCCTGCCAGGTGCTGGGCGACGGCCCCATGACGGTGACATGGCAGCGCGACGGCCGCGGCGACGGCAGGGACGTGCACGCCAACCCACGCTACGAGGTCAAGGACCACGAGGTCAAGGCCGGCTTCGTGTCCGAGCTGCACATCTCGTCCACCGCCAAGACGGACAGCGGAGCCTTCCTGTGCGTCGCCACCAACCCGTTCGGGCGCGCCGAGCGCGTCGTGCACCTGCAGGTCCAAGGTAACGCAGCACTAACTTGCAAGTCGGACAGAGGGGAACACTGCCGGTGCTTGAACCTGCGACTCGGATTCCAGACGCGCCGGGCCGGCCGCAAGACGTGCGGGTGCTGGAGGCGGCCAGCAGGCAGGTCAAGCTCACCTGGCTGGCGCCCCAGGACGACCGCGGCGCCACGTCGTACAGCCCGGCGCTGCAGTACTCGGTGCAGTGGCAGCTCAAGGTGGCCGGCAGCGAGGAGCCGTGGCGGTCACGACCCGCCGTCGCAGAGCAGCGCGCCGTCGTCGCCGACCTGACCCCCGCCACGGTGTACCGCTTCCGCGTCGTGGCGGAGAACGAGCTCGGCGCCGGCGAGCCTAGCGAGGCCGTGACAGTGCGCACGGACAGCGAGGCCCCCGCCGGCGAGCCCAAGGGGCTGGCCGTCGTGGCCACGGCCTCGGACGCGCTGGCCGTGTCCTGGAGCGCGCCGCCCCCCCAGACCTGGCACGGCGAGATCCTGGGCTACTACGTGGGCTACCGCGAGCACGGGCTGGGCCGACCCGGCGGACAGGGGCACAACTTCTCGACGGTCACGGCGCGGCCCGACGGCTCCGGATCGGCGACTCTCACCGGCCTCAAGAAGTACCGCAAGTACGGCGTCGTGGTGCAGGCCTTCAACGAGAAGGGGCCGGGACCCATGTCCGAGGAGGAGGTGGCGCAGACACTGGAAGACGGTAAGTAAAACAACAACGAAGCGATTGGCCATTGAACCAAAGGGTATACACTGAGCGCGTCCTTGCAGCGCCCGGAGCGCCGCCCCAGGATGTGCGCTGCGAGTCCCGCGCCCCGCAGAGCCTGCTGGTGGAGTGGCAGCCGCCGCCCCTGCTGCAGCAGCACGGCGTGCTCCAGGGCTACCGCGTGTACTACGAGAACGTCGAGGAGTGGCCGCCGGGGGCCGTGGAGGCGGACACCAAGGTGGTGACGGACAGCCGCGCCGAGCTGCACGGCCTGCAGCGCTCCGCCAACTACAGCGTCAGGGTGTGGGCCTTCACGAGGGCGGGCGACGGCGTGCGCTCCAAGCCCATCCACTGCGTCACGGAGGAGGACGGTAAGTGCGCCTCTCACTTACCAGGACGCTGTCAACACCGGGCTGACTCCATGGTTGTCCCCCAGTGCCGGACGCGCCGGCCGACATCAAGGTGGTGGCCAGCTCGGCGTCCTCGCTGGTCGTGTCCTGGCTGCCGCCCACGCGTCCCCACGGCCGCCTCACGGGCTACACGGTGTACCGGCGCACGCTGGACGCGCCGGGCGGCCGCGAGCAGGACTCGGCCAAGCACCGCCTGCCGGCCTCCGTCACGTCCTACGAGGCCTCCAACCTCAAGAAGGGCGTCGCCTACGAGTTCTGGGCCACGGCGTCAACGCGCGTCGGAGAGGGCCACAGCACGTCCGTGGCCTACGCCAGCGTGTCGCCGTCTGGTGAGTTGTTGCTTCATCGCTTTGCTTTCCAAGAGGCTCCGCGGATCGTCGGCGGATCGGTTTTGCTTTCCAAGAGGCTTCGCGGATCGTCGGCGGATCGGTTTTGCTTTCCAAGAGGCTCCGCGGATCTTCGGCGGATCGGTTTTGCTTTCCAAAAGGCTCCGCGGATCGTCGGCGGATCGGTTTTGCTTTCCAAGAGGCTCCGCGGATCTTCGGCGGATCGGTTTTGCTTTCCAAGAGGCTCCGCGGATCGTCGGCGGATCGGTTTTGCTTTCCAAGAGGCTCCGCGGATCGTCGGCGGATCGGTTTTGCTTTCCAAGAGGCTCCGCGGATCGTCGGCGGATCGGTTTTGCTTTCCAAGAGGCTCCGCGGATCGTCGGCGGATCGGTTTTGCTTTTCAAGAGGCCCCGCGCACAGTCGGCGGATCGGTTATTTCGTTATCGTTATTTCAAGGAATACGTTCACTAAAATTAAAGCTGTTTCCCCCTCGACTCTGGCTTTTCAGTGCCCGCCGCCTTGGTGTCGTTCGGCCTGAAGGTGTCGGTGCGTCGTCGCGGCGCCGTGTCGCTGCCCTGCGTGGTGGTGGGCTTGCCGCCGCCGAGGAGGACGTGGGCGCGCACTGACGGCGCCCCCGCCATCGGGGACTCGGTGTCCGTGGCGGCCGACGGCACGCTGCGCATCACGGACGCGCAGCGCCACCACTCGGCCAACTACACGTGCACCGCGACCAACGCCAACGGCTCGGACCAGATCGTGCACCAGGTGCAGGTGCAAGGTGAGTTGATTAGCTTGGTCGCGTTGCCGGTGTTTGTGTGGGATTGACCCTCGTGATTGCAGTGGCCCCGGGCCCGCCCTCGGTGCGGGTGACGTCGACGTCGTCCTCGTCGGTGCAGGTGCAGTGGACCATGGCGGACACGGGCGGCTCTGCCATCCGCGGCTACCTGCTCAACTTCAGGCGCGAGGACGGCGAGTGGGAGGAGCGGCCGCTGGGCGCCGACGCCACCACGTACCGCCTGGAGGGCCTGGACTGCGGCTCGCCGTACCACCTGCAGATGATGGCCGTGAATGCGGTGGGGTCCGGGCCGGCGTCCACGCCGCTGGTAGCGCGCACGTCGGGCAGTCCGCCCTCGCAGTCGCCAGCTCACGAGTTCATCGAGACCAACGTGAACGGCGTGGGGCTGCGCCTCGGCACGTGGGCGGAAAACATTTGCCCCATCTTGGGGTTCAGCATCCAGTACCGAGAGAAGGGCCGCGAGGACTGGACCACGGCGGCCAGCAACGTGCAGCCCCCCGACACGTTCACTCTGTCGGGGCTGTGGCCCGGCTCCACCTACCAGGTGCGCGTCGTGGCGCAGACCGAGGCTGGCGCCACCCAGGCGGACTACGAGGTGTACGCGCCCCCCGCGGCGGGCGACGCGGCGGACGCGGCCCCGGGGCTGGGCGGCGCTCACGGCCCGGACTCGGTGCGCGGCGCGGACGACTCCGGCGTCATGCTGTACATGACGCAGACCATGTACCTGCTGTACGTCATCTCGCTGTGCCTGGCCGGCTGCGTCTCGCTCGTGCTGTTCGTCGTGTGCCTGCGCAGGCGTAAGTCGCCCGCATGAGGTTCTTCGCGTGGCGCGTGCCGCTGGCAAACTGCAGCACCCTGGGTTCTGCCGCAGGTACGTCGCGGCGGCGGCAGGACGGCGGCCGCGTGGACGGCAGCGGGCGAGGCCGCGCGGCTGGCGACGGCACCATGGCGCTGGACAACAAGCACAACCTGGCGCAGCGTGAGCAGTTCTACGCCGCGGTGCAGAAGGGCCTGGGGCAGCAGGAGCGCATCCCGGAGTACGCGGAGGACATCTCGCCCTACGCCACCTTCCACGTCGCGTCGCACGTGCCGAGCCACGCCGCCGGCCACGTGGGCAGCCACCTGTACCACGAGCAGCGCGTCGCGGCCATGGAGACCCTGCAGCTCAAGAGCGTGAGTGTGGTCCGAGCCGTCGGCTGGCTGCGTGTCTCTCGCGGTGCTGTGACCGATGCTTGCTGTGCAGGGCAACCCCAAGGACGACCTGGCCAAGATGAGGGTCAACATGAAGGGCGGCAAGAGCGCGCGCTCCGACAGCACCGGCGAGTACTCGGCGGACCAGTGGTCGGACATAGGCCCCTGCAGGCCGGATCGAATACCGATGCAGAGTGAGTTTTTTTTTGCGTATTTTCTTTATTTTTGACGGACTTAATTAAAAAAAAAAATTGTTTGCAGCCCTGCTGTACGGCGGCAGTGCGGCGCAGGGCACGGAGTCCAGCACGTCGCCGGAGCAGTCCCCCGTGCCGGAGCGGCGGGGCCGCCACCACCTGCAGCACCACCCCGTCACGCCCGGCCGGCACCGCGACCGACCGCCGCAGCACCACGGCAGGTAAACCAAGTAAGAGCACCACATCGGGCCACCGGGAAACGTGACCGAAGAGTCATGCCGGCTCTCAGAGGACCTCCTTTGAGGTCCTTAATGTGTGCAGCGGTTTTCTACAGAGTCTTCACGCCGCTGCGGACTTCCCTCTCTGCCGTTTTATTTCCCGTCGCCTCGGCCTCCCTGCTGACGGCCTGCCTCTGTTTCGCCAGGCGGCCCTCCGGCGGCGGCGTCGGCTCGGACGTGGTGGGCGGGCGGTTCCCCTTCGGCGCGAGGCTGGACCCCCCCAGCGGCTTCACGGACCCAGCGCTCCACGCGCCGCACGAGGCCAGCGAGGCCGAGTGCGACATGGACACGCTGCACCGCCTCAAGAAGGCCGAGCGCCAGGCCGACCGGCAGGCCGTCAAGCCCAAGGCCAAGCGGATGGCCGGCGCGGCGGCCAACCACTTCACCATCGCCGTGTGACCAGGCGACGTCACCAGCCCAGCCTCGCGGCCATCACAAGCAGTTCCCGACTTCTGATCTGCGCTCTGCAAAGTGACGGACAACAACGACGGTCGGTGTGTTTGTGTTCGTGTCGGCACTCCATGAGAGGATAAGCTCCTAGGACTGACTCAGAAACCGTCCTCTGCGATTTTCTGCTGTCATTGTCGGCAACGACTGCCGGAACTAAATAGTGCTCAATTGTCGCGTCTCTACTGTCGGGATTTCCGGCGTGATGCGTAAGAATGTGATATGTGTACGGATTACCTTGAATATTCAAGAGCCTAGATCCGTCCCTTTAGTAAACCCCTTAATAATTTACGTGTTGCCATTTTCCGCACTGGAAACCTTAGTAGACAAAAGTTAAGATAAGCTGGAAATACTGTACAAACAGGTTTGCCCCATTTGTCCGCATTCGGAGAATTGCTTGGGCTGGATATTCCTGCTGGCGGGGAAAAATGAGCTTGTTTCTGAGATTACAAGACAATAGAGATCTACCAAGTCATAAAACTAAAAACTGCCATGACTAAGACTGTTTTACGACAACGATGCTATCCCCCATACAGTCGTGCTGACATATACATTTCCTGCCAGGAAATACTGAACCATTTCAAGAGTTTAAAAAAGTAAAAATATCAAGCTGTCCTTGAAATTCATGAGAAATTCACGCAAAATTGTAAAATAGATCACGCTTTCACGCAATTATAATTTTGACTAAGAGTTGTTATGTCAATGAAACACGTAACATGTTAATAATACTTTATGAAATGTTGAACCTGAAAATATCAAAGAGCTATTTTTATAATAAATAACAATTCATACATTCCATCAATCTCTTTGTTTATTTACCTGCCCGTGCACTCACGACCTGACACCAATGGCAAGATATCCGGGGCCGTGTATTGCAGTCCGAACTGCAATCCTTTGGGTTGTTTACGTACCGCCTCGAAGCGCCCGCCGTCCGGAGGGTAGGCCACACTGCGGACAGCCGTGTCACCGTGGTGCCTACCCTCCAGGCGCCCTCCCTTACACCATGCCTCGCATTGCCTCGCATTGCCTCGCATTGCCTAGCCTTGCCCAGCGCCCAGCAACGCACGTGGGTCTTCACTGCTTCGAACGCACGCGCACGCGGCAGCAACAACCCGTTCGGATGGAGACACCCCGCGCCGTGGGCGCCCGGCGGCGCTACTCCTGGCGGCGAGAGACTCCGCGGCGGTGATACTCCGCGCGACGGTCGAGGCGGCGACAGGTGGCGCTAGTGGTGTGCGAGGGTGGTCCAGCCAGGCAGGCTGCACGCCGAAATCAAACCGCCAGGGGTCATCTGCAACTCACACGGGAAAAAAATGCATGCGTTTCATAAAATAAGAGAGAAAAACACGTCAACAAGAAAGCAGTTTGGCTGTTGGTACGAGGCGTGCTGCACGCTGGTCATGTTTGGGTGCAGCCACGTGTTGGCCCGTCGAGCCGAAGGGACGAAGCCTTGCACTCATTCTGCTGCTGGGTAGTCATAAGTACTAAATTTGGCAGGGCTTCCATTCCGCCGGGCTCAGCCCAGTCCCTCGGGAGCCCCTTGAGGTCCTGCCTGGAGCCCTTTGACGTCCTGCCTGGAGCCCCTTGAGGTTCTGTCTGGAGCCCCGCGACGGCGGCATGCGAAGCGCATTTGGACCCCCACCCCCTCCCCGTCTCCCCATGCGTTCAACATTTCAGGGGAATGACAAAAAGTTGATGGGCACCTCAAGAAAGCACAAAAATAAAACATGACGAAGGACTTTAACTTTCATTGTGTCATGAAGGACGGCCCCTAAGCACTGTTCCAAATGATGGCTGTGGTTGCCGTCGGTGTGGGTTCGACCATCCCCCCTCCCTTTTTTCGCCTGAAGACGCGTCAATACGCGCCTTATCTAATTGAGTGTCGGTAAACGCTCGATCATCGCACACTGCCACCTCCACACACACACACTCACACACACACACACACACACACACACACACACACACACGCACACACTTCCGTCAAAGGGGCTCAAGTCCGCATTGCTATCTGCGTCGGTGTGTGCGTGCATGTGCGTGCCGGGGGTTCGAACCCTCCCTCGTTACGCGGGGCCGCCAGGCTCGCCGACACAAAGCGAAGCACGGCGGCGAACCGCAGGAGGAAGTCCTCAAGAGAATACCGAATCGAGTATTGATTGAAACGTAAAACGAATCATCGGGCTCAAACGGGCGTGCGGTCGGTAATTGAAGACACGGCGCAAAATGGCGTCGCCCAATTTTGGCCGAGAGAGAGAGAGAGAGAGAGAGAGAGAGAGAGAGAGAGAGAGAGAGAGAGAGAGAGAGAGAGAGAGAGAGAGAGAGAGAGAGAGAGAGAGCGAGAGAGTGAGAGAGAGAGAGAGAGAGAGAGAGAGAGAGAGAGAGAGAGAGAGAGAGAGAGAGAGAGAGAGAGAGGAAGGGAGAGGCAGACAGACATAGAGTAACTCCCCCCACCGCACCTTTGTTTCCAGTGCTGTGCGACTCAGGGGCTGCAGCCCGAACGCGTGAACGCGTCGCTGGAAGAGTGGCAGCACGCCTGAGCACGCCCCAGCACGGCTCCAGTGACGCTCCAGAACGTCCCGCCAATGCTCCAGGAAGTGACAACATCAAAGTTTCGGCAAGCCGCAAGCAGCGCCGTGCCGCCTGGCCGCCACCAGCAGCCGTCCCTCAGCGGCGGCATGGCAGCAGGTCCCGGCCTCGCCTTACAGCGCCTCGCCAGCCCACTGTGCGGCGGCGCGTCCCGAGGCAGGCGGCCGACATCGTTTTCGCAGTGATCTGGTCCCCAGAATGACTCCATCACGGCTCCATCACTTCCAGCATAGCACGGGTTCATCATGCCGCCGCCGCCGCCCCAGCCTCCAGCGAGCCTCCAGCCACTGCGCACGCCCCCCGCCGAGCTGGGGCCGCCCCTCCAGTGCCCCTCCAGCGCCCCTCCAGCGCCCCCCTCCCCGTGGGGCCCACGGCGCACGGACACGCCAAACCGCGCTAGCGCGCCGAGTCGGCTCGCTCCGCTCCGCTCCCTGAATCACGGCTGTGCCCCTTCCCTCGCTCCGGCGTGGCGGCGCGTAGCGCGGCGTGGCGGTGTGCCTGCTTCAGTTCGCCTCCCGCCGTCCCGCTCGGCTCCTCGTCGTCGAGGCCGTGCCCGCCGTGTCGCGTGGCGCGCGTGTCAGTGAGTGAGTGCCAGGACCTGCTCGACGCCCTGCACGCCGTCGCCGAGGCGGCCAGCCACGCGAGGAGACTAACAAGGTGAGGCTGAGGGCGATCGGAGGGGCTCCAGGACGGCGGTGGGGTGCCAGGCAGGACCTCCTGCAGGAACACCCTGACGGAACATCCTGCTATCCTGCCGGAAATCCTGAGGGAACGTCCTGTGGGAACATCCTGCGGGACACGAAGTCGGTGGCGACCAGTGCGAATATGACAGGCAACATTATGCACGTCGGTGTGTCCCTCACACCCGCTTACACCCGCTCACACACACACACACACACACACACACACACACACACACACACACACACACACACACACACACACACACGCTCGCTGTCACGTGATGACGCTATTACTGTGCTCTGGAGGGTCGGAACGTTCCTGCCGCGCGTTGACAGCCGGAAGGAACAGTGAGTCCACGACGAGGTTTGGACGCCTTAAATCCCAGTGTGGGTCCGCACGGCGGCGAGGCGAGGGGCGGTGAGGAAGACGACGAGGATCAGGTTGAGGATTAGGATGAGAGCCGGGGCAGCCTGCCAGGACGACGAGGTCAAGCGCAGAGAGCGCGAAGCAGCCATCTCGATGCAGCGGTGTCAAAGGGACACCCGAAGCACGGCCGCCGCGGCCTGGCACTGGGTAGACGGTAGACGCCGACTGCATCATGAATCCCAAAGCGCGTTGGGGGCGGGCCAGGGCCAGGCCAGGGCCAGCGAGCGCCACCGAGTGCCTACCTCGCCGTCAGCGAGCGGCGCGGGCAAAGCCACCCCGTCGGTCCACAGTCCGCCCGGCAGCCCGCCAGGCCGTCTGCCGCCCTCGCCAGCGCACACAGGAAAATGATTTCTTGAATCAAGTAAAATTTACTTGACGCAACTATTTTTTTGCATTGATGTGCCGAAGTGAAGTTCTGCTTTGGGTGAAGTAGAAACATTCTTGATATGGTTAGAGTTGAATGAATGCACAGCCTATTAGTATTGATGTGACACTCAGTTTAGGTTGAATCAAGTATTTTTAAGCAAGAAACATATTTTACTTGATTCACGAAATCATTTTTCTATGTGCGGGGTGGGCCGGAGCGAAGCGATGCCGGAATATCGCTTTCGTCAACCTTGTGTACATTCATCGCTTTACCGGCTAAAAGGGTGGCCGGGGGCCGTCCGGGGGTTGGTCCCCTTTTTGATGACTCAGGATCAGACGGTCGGACGGCGTCCGATTAAAACTGCTGCGCGTGGCGCCGGAAGCGCGCTATCCGTGTCGCGGACGCCGATACCGGAGTCTGGCCGGAGCCATCCAGCCACTTGGACAGGCAGGGATCCCCAAACTTGGAAACAGCTGAGGTGGGAGGCGTGCGCCGCGGGGCGGGGCGAGGCGGGGGCCCGGCAGACGGCTCGGAAGTGTTATTTAGCAAGCTTTCGCGCGGCCGGCCTCCGATGAAAAGTGATGTTGACTAGAGCCATTTGCATGTCCTTGTTGGCAACCCTGCCGAGCGCGGCATCGACATCGCCTTCCTATACAGACTGCGTTGCCCAGGGAAAATAAGAGCGGAAACTACAATAATTTTGATATTTTTCGAAGTTAAAAATTCTAGTTGAGATCGTTGATTGGCCTCTACAGCGCAACGAGGCTGCGCACGAGACGCGATACCCTACCCCAACAACAGTGGCCCTGTCCAGAGCGGAGCGAAGGCTTTGTTTCCCGCAACCTAGTACCGACCATGCCGCGTCAGGGAACTCACAACAGCGAACTTGATACCTTTGGAGGGCAGTTCCTTTGCACCGGCACATCGTCCATCCCCGAGGACTCCGAGGGGGATTAGTCCGGGGACGGAGACCAAGCCCTCCGCGCCCATTCCACAGTGACTGCACCGAGGTGGCTCGCCTCGCAGTACCTCGAACAAACGCAACCAGATCAGTGGGGAGGGGCCCAATTATTATTTGAGCCCGCCGCCGCCATCCTCCGATTGGTTCCCCACGGACCCACATTCATCTCTTCTTTTTCGTGTGGGTCGCCGTGTTTGGCGACGGGCTTCAATCGCACACAGACAGCTGTATTTATATAAAAATAGAAATGAAAAATTAGAAACAAGAAAGTGCTGCGTGGTTTTGAATGTGCCCTCCCCGGGGCTCTGGGTCCCCGCGTCGCGCTCTGCGGGGGCGACTGCTTGCTTCAGCTGCCAGCACATTTCGATTACTGTGTGCCCACGGAGTCGAGCAAATGAGGTGCCCCGCTTCGCCCCGCTTGCCCGGCAGGCGTTACACAGGTGTAGAATACTCCCAGCCAACTCTCTCTCTCTCTCTCTCTCTCTCTCTCTCTCTCTCTCTCTCTCTCTCTCTCTCTCTCTCTCTCTCTCTCTCTCTGTCACACACACACGTGCGGCGCGTGCTGGCTGCCATTTGCAGGCGCCGTGGACGTGGACATACTGCCTCGCGTCGCCGCGTCTCTCTGCCGCGCCATGGAGGCCGAGGCCGGAAGCGTCAACGCGCGCTGCCGGCAATCATGGATATTGCCGTGGCGGTGCGGGGCTGAGCGGGGCCCAGCGGGGCCCAGCGGGGCAGGGCGGGGAGCCGCGGGGAGTCGTGGGGCCCCGCGGACCCCGCAGCAGGGCCTCAAGTTCAACAGGAGGCGAATGGGTCGTACCTGTTGCATGCACAACACCCGGTGCCCCCATGGCGGTGCCAGGCTGCTGACCTCCCCGGGTCGCGCGCCAGTCCTGGCTCCCCCTGGCTTGCCTCCCCCCCCACCCCCGGAGCGCTGCCGCTCTCCCCTCTCTGTCTCTCCCTCTCTCCCTTCCCCCTCTCCCCCGCCGCTGCCGCTAAGTGTCTTCGGGGACGCACCGCGGCACGGTGGCTATAAAAATAAAAGTCACAACTTACCTTGAAATTATAATGGTCCGGGAAAAAAAAGGTCAAGTTTTTTGGCCCCTTTTTTGGCCGTCCCATTATGTTGGGGACCCGATGGCGCTGACGGAGTCGCTTAATGCGAGCGGCCGCTGACAACGCCCGACGAGGCGACGCGGGGCGACGCGGGGCCCCAGAGGGGCTGCCCGGGTCGGGGCGGTCCTGTGCCCCCGAGCAGACCTCTTGCCGTGTCACTTCCATTAAGATCGTCGATTCCCGTTCGCGTCAAAAGCAGCAGCAGCCGACGACATCAAGTTTTTCCAAAACTTTTCCGCTTTCCGTCGGTAGGTTAATTGGGGGAAAACGGAGTGGTGCCGGCGCGGACCATACACGCTGCCCCTCCCCGTGAGTAATGGGCTGTTGAGACGACGAGCCAGTGCGGCCAGCGTTCCCAAACCAACTTTGCCAAAATAATGCCTTCCAGTGGCGCGGCGTGGCAATCAGGGGGAAACACCTCCCAACAGGGAAAACGCGGACAAAAGGAACGCCGTTGGGAAATTAGGAAAAGCGCCATCGCGAGCCCGCGCGTACTTCAGGAAAAATCCACCGCTGGAAAAGGTGCCTGGCTTATTTTCTTCGACCTCCAAGCACTGAAAAGAAAAAACAAATATTGCACATTGATGCGACTTTTGCGTGTTCCACCTGGTGTGATTGTGGCCGTCCACTCCGACGAACATCCGCCAAAAAACATTATTAGAAGCGCGCGATCCGTTGCGGCGCGCGTGAGTGTGTGAGTGTGTGTGTGTGTGTGTGTGTGTGTGTGTGTGTGTGTGTATGCAAACACGGCGCGCAGTCGTTGCGTCATGTCCTCTCTGTCCGCGGCGAAGAGCAAGACAAGCCTCCTAATCGACTGCCAGGCAGCGTCCGTCCACTCGCCACATTCCTACGCCTTGGCGCGGCGCCAAGACAGCGGCGCGGCGGCCGATCCAGACACCTAGCTCTCATTCACATATTTTTCTTAATACTGATTCTCGTTTCGTTAATTTTGTCACCGCGCCTACCGGCTAAAAAATGCAATTAGAAAAAAAAATTGTCGACATGACTAGTAGTTGAACCCGGGCCGACACGGTTAGCGCCGCGGTGCGCTGAGCCCTCGGCTGAGCCGCTCCTGTCCAGCTCCCGGATTTGGCCGGCGTGCGTCGCATGGCGGGGCTCCGGCACGCCGTGCACAAATTGGACCTGTAATGAACGAGAGAGAGTTAGTCGGTGGAAGGACGTGGCACGACACTGGGGGAGGGGGGGGGGGAACGAGTGACAATGCCTGCTTCGGGAATGAGGCCACGGGATCTGCTTGATCAATACAATGTTCATGTCAAACACTATCATGTCCTCGCTCTGTGGTCCCCCGGCGCGAAAGCGCGAGGGGGGGGGAGATGGGGGGGTCGTCCCTTTGACAACGTGGAAACAAAGCCTTCATTACTCCAGTCTTCGGTTTTGCAGGGCTGCATGGGCTTTCAGAAATCCGAGCACTGAAGAGGTTGTGGAAAGAGTGCAAGGCCCTGCCTGCACGTGCAGTTGGAGTCTCCGCGACGGGTGACCCGCGGATCCGCATTCAAATGGTCCGTGTTCCGACGACTACATTGTCCTGGTGGGACTGTTTGTCTGTCGCGCCGTTTGTTTAGCGCATGCACGCACGCCCTGCTTGCTGGCACTGCCGCCTCGCCGCCTCGCTGCCGGCACACTGCCACCGCCGCGACCTTGGGCCGGAAAGGCGGTGGCACATAAAGCGCCCTGTATTCAGGCGTTAATATAATAGCCCCCCCCCCTCCCCCTCCACCCCCGGGCGCGCCACCACAGCAGGGTGCCGCGTGGTCCGGGCCGCGGCTCCCTGTTTCGCCGGTTTGGCGACCAGCGCGCCATCCACGCCATGACGGCAGCGAGGCGCGGCGCTGCCATTGGAGAGGCCGCTATCCGGCTTCTGCATCACCAGTTCCAAATCCCCCAACCCGGCAAGGCCGGGCACGGCGGGGCAAGGCCCTATTCACCCCCTCCCCTCCCGTCCCGCTGCTTTGCAAGTCACTTTTTGCTCGTCACACCGTTAAAATCCCTGGCCGGGGCGTGCGGCCGGCCCCGCGCGTGGACACAGCGAGGCGCTGGAGAAGGGGGCGGGGGGCTCGCTGGGTACCGGAGGGGAGCTCTGTGAGGGGGAAGCTCTGGCCGCGTGACGGCGTGCACCTCGCTCAGTGCTCGCTGTGCGCGTCGAAGCCGCCGCTCGCCTCACCGCGTCTGCGACTGCCACCGTCTAGGCACGCCGCGCCCAGCCGGACAAACTTTTCCAGACGCGGCTTGTGTTTTTAGTGAGATGACGAAAGTTACTCTCCCCGACTCTCGGCCGCAAAAGTTGGCGGAGGGCGGCAATTTGTTGTGGAGCGGGATCGAGGCCGGCCAGCCGGCAGCCAGCCGGCAGCCAGCCATCCGCGCCAGTAGTCATGTCATCCCGCGGCGCGGCGCTGCACTCGCTGGCGACGGCTCCGCGAAAACGGATTTGAGAGACTCGTAACTAGACCTCTGCAGCGCCTGCTTTGTGTCGAGGTGTAGGTATTGCGGGTTGCCGGCACGCCGAACTTGCGTCCCCCCCCCCTTCCCGTCCAACCCCAACCCAAGTCACGTGCCGCCATCCAGCGAAACTTCGTTGTTAAGTTGTCTCTGATTGGCTGCTTTATACAGCGGGTTCTTTCCCCGCGAGCGGCACAATCCTCGGCCCTAACAGGCACCGCACAGTGCGGTCCATTCGGAGATAAAAAATAAAAAATAGGAGGGGCCTGTAACGCTCTTTGTGTTTGCCACACACCCGCGCCCGGTCCGCTATTGCCCCGAATTTCCCAGCGGCCCAATTATGATGTTCCGGGAAACGCCTGGAGAGATGGCGCCCCTTTCTTGTCACAGAGCTCTGCACCCTAGACATACGTCGCGCAGTCGCATAGGGGTTTAGAGCTCCAGACTCAAACCGAGCGTGTGACCCCACCAATGGATTGCTCTCCGAACGAGGAATCCATTGGTGGGGTCACACGATCGGTTCGAGTCCTGTTTAGCGACTCTGGAGCTCAAAACGCGTCTAGAGTCAGTCTCTTGCCGGAACGCTGAGATAGAATCCGAGGTTTTCGTTTGCCGTGCCCACGAGGGGGCCAGCGCCATCCTACGCTCCCGCGAGTCGCACATGGACAAACAATAAAACGTTTCTACTCTCTTCGCGATTCTTTTGTGTGAGTGGGGAGGCGGCTTCACTGACCGGACACCGAGGGGGTAACGACTTCGGGAATCCGGCTGACAGCAAATTGGTAATCCGTAATCCGGATGACCCGAAATTTTGAGGTAATCCGGGGTAATCCGGGAAAATTTTGAGGTAATCCGGGGTAATCCTGCCAAATCCAAAGGTAATCCAGGGATTTTTTTGTTGTAATCCGGAGGTAATTTGGGGGTACTCCGGGGTAATCCGGGGTAATCCGTAATCCGGCTGACACGAAATTTACCAGTTGTTACCCCCTCGCCGGACACTCTTTGAGGACTGGTCTCGAACCCGGAGCAGATCGCCGAGAGACAGTCCAGATGCAGCGAGACTGTTTCCCGTAGCCAAACAAAAGGTAAGGGCCAAGAAAGGTATGGAAGAAGGAAAAAAAATAAAATATGGGGGGGTCGTTGAGTGTCGATCCCGCGGTTGGTTGGTTGGTTGCAATGCAGACTCGCTGACCCGCATTGCATGGGGAGTCTCAAAACACACTGTCCGAAGGAGGAGATAGTGGGAGGCGGTGTCAGCGGCATTTTTAATATATCTCAGAAATGGAAGTCCGAAATCGGAGCGAACCCTTACGTCCTCCTCTCCCCCCCCCTCTTTTCCCTGTCTGTCGGCCCGGCCGGTATTAAATGCAAATTGCGGTTCGTGGCGGCCATCCTGGCTGCTTGAACCCATCATTGTTAATGTCTTCGCGCGCATCACTCTGTTAATAGACAGAGTTCGCCGCCCCGCCCCACCACGCCACGCCGAGGCGCGCGCGCGGTTCGCATCCTCCTCAGGCCCCCGAAAATTGGCAGTCTCCCCGTGCATCATTCTTCTCCTCTCGCCCCGTCCAGACAGAGATGGAGGACAGCGAGACTCTTGATGCCCAGCTCAGCTTCCTCGACCGCGCCTACCGCCCCGCCCCGCCCCGCCGTGCTACGTGCGTCCACGCGGCCGGCGTGGCTAGCGGCGCCGGAGAGCGTGGGCAGCGTCCAAGGACGCTCCGACGCGCCTCGCCTCGGTTTTGTGGTGATTCCTAGATCGCTTCCACATGGCCGAACGTGCCGGGGCAATGTAGGCTGGAAACACGGACGGCCGTATCTTTATTGTATATGGGTGGATCCCGCCTACTGTCCGCGTGTGTGTGTGTGTGTGTGTGTGAGTGTGTGTGTGTGAGTGTGTGTGTGTGAGTGTGTGAGTGTGTGTGCCAACACCAAGGACGCCTCGCTGGCCGTGGCAGGGCGTGGCCGGCCTGGTCACGGTTCCCGGATTGGAACGCGAGGACGGCGTCGACCGGCACCGCGGCCTGCCAAGCGTGGGCGGCGCCGCGGCCGGAGTGCCTTTTCAAAAATGAGGCTTCTCGCCTGGAATTGTAGATTGCATTTAGCAGCGCTCTGCGGTGTGCAAATGCAGGTTACATCAAAAGGCTGGCCACCGTCCCTCGAATAAAACTGAAAAAAAATATATGTAATTTTGCAAGCGAAAAAAATTTTTTTTTTTGAAAATAGTCGATTTAAAAGGAAAAAAATTGAAAAATGTAGAAGCACGTGAAATCTGAAACGGTAGGAGAGAACCCTTGGCGGCCGACTTCGCCGACTCCACCGCTCGCTGGGGCGCGGACGGCCCGCCCCTCGACACCCATTTTCTTTCCCTCGCGCTCCGGCTGTCTTTGTTTTGTGGCCGCTAATGCCGCCGCTCATCTGTTGAGCGAGGGAGAGAGGCGACTGGAGGCGAGCACAGGGCACCTCTTGGCCTCCCTTCCTCTCTCTCCGTCTCTTTTTTTTCGGTCACCCCTTAAAATTTTCTCATTTGCAGCGAAGCACTTAGGTGCGAATCCATGGCAGCAGCTCGGGGCTCGCTGCAGCGCTCTGACGAGGTGCGGTGAAGCCGACCGCCGAACAACGGGCCGGTCTGTCTCCCTCGCACTCACGGGGCGCGCCGTCGGAGTGCGAGGGAGACAGCTCGCCGTCGGTGGCGCGTTCCCACACCCATCACGACCCTTGTCATTGTCATTTACGGCCCGCGTGAGTGCAGTGCTGTCTCTCTCGCACCGCTGCGGGCCGCCCCCCACCAGTGCGACAGAGACGGAGCGAGTCTGCTGCGCGGGGCCGCACAGTGGGCCGCACAGTGGGCCGCACAGTGCAGTGCCGGGGGTGGCGGCCCTGGCTGCTGAATGAAGCCATTCCGGGGAGCGGAGGGCCACGCCGCCCCCGCCGCCCCCGCCGCCCCCGCCGCCCCCGGGCCCCGGAGGGAGCGGACCGCACGTCCGGGTCCCCACCGCGGCCCCACCCCTCGCCCCCACCCCTCGCCCCCCGCCCCTCGAATGCAAAGCCACTCAGCGCCTTCCTTCGTTTCCTGCCGTGTCCACGCAGTGCTGCCACATAAGTAGTCCAAAATTCCCACTATCCTCCAGTGTTGACAGGGTTGCCAACCGCAGCATGCCTAGCTGGGAAACCTCTCGCTAGCGCGGTCATTGCCTAGGAGATGGCTGAGGTTGGCAACCCTTCACCCTGGCAGCAGGCCGCCCTGCGCTGCGTGCGCTCCGAGGTGGCAGGGCGGCGTCGTGGAGGTCGAGAGGTTATTGTGTGCCGCGCTTTGTTCACTTTATTCTTATTGATTCCAACTCATCCAATCACGGGCCTTCCTTTGTTGTGGCCTTGGTGACGGCGCGGGGCGCGGGGCGGCACGGGGCTCAACGCGGCCAGCCAGCCCTCGGCGCCGACCCCCAGTCAGGCAGGCAGCCCCTCTGTTTCGCTATCAAAGCGAATCGCGAGGACTGCCTAGTAATATGATTGCTGTAGACTGAGTAGAACCCCTGCCACTCCCCGGCGGACAAAGTCCTCCTCCTCTCTCTCTCTCTCTCTCTCTCTCTCTCTCTCTCTCTCTCTCTCTCTCTCTCTCTCTCTCCGGGCGAGGATGACGCCGATGGAAGAGGATTTAAAATGAAACATATCTTCGGGGACGGAGGGCAAATCGCTCAACCGCCCGGAGATCACCGCGGCCATTCTCAGCTAGACAGACAGACAGACACAGAGCGAGAGGCGAGGGGGCACACACTGTTTGCCGACCCAACAGTGAACGGTCGTCCCATCCCTCTGGCGAGGACGACTCAGTCTCAAATTTAATTGAAATAGCCATTTCGTCCAAAAGGACTTCTGTGGGCCGGTCCACTCATTGGCGTTGCTTCCTTGACAGATCTGATTTGTCGTCGTCGAGAACGGAATAAATAGATAAGATCGGCCATGGCGGCGGGGGTGGTGGTGGGCGCCGGCAGCAGCCTGTCGCCAGCACCTACGCATTCAGCCCTGCGCGGCCCGGCAGGCAGGAAGGGCTTATGGCAGGCAGGGGAGTGGGGCGTTGGGCCAGAAAAATGGGCGTCAGCAGTCGCCTGACAGTGCGGAGCTGGGCGGACCGGCTCCACCTTGATTGCGGTGGTAATGTACGGCCTGGCGCGCCGAGGCTCGCCGACTTGGCATCACGCTTTTGTCTCGGCATGATGAAAATAAAATATTAAAAAATACATTTGTCATGTTGTGACTTTTTTTTTTAAATTGATGTTGTACTTAGTTGTTGTTTTTTTTAGCTGCGGTTGTGGCTTGCTCTTGTTCGACGCCAGGTGCGTTCTTGCCGCGGGCTGGAGCGGGCTGGAGCGGGCTGGAGCGGGCTGGAGCGGGCTGGAGCGGGCTGGAGCGGCGGCAGGGCTGGCGGCTGGAGGTCGAGGGGTTAGAGGCACAGTGCCCCGTACCTGTTGCACGCGCCCCGGCTTGCCTGCCCCTGCCACGCCCCTGCCTGCCCCTGCCACGCCCCTGCCCCGCCGTTCCCGCTCGGCTCCGCTTTCGCACAGCGAGGCTGACCTCCAGCAGCCACCCGAAGGAGCCGACCCTGTGAGCACAGTGTGCCGGTGGCTTCATTGATAATTCTGGGAATTTTCTGAGTGGATTTGCTAACAATGTTCTTTTAGCTTTATCCCATTTTTGTACGCATTTGGGAAATCAGTAATTGACGGTGCAGTGCTTTCAAATGCTACATTTGTGTCTCGCAGGCGAACTGTTCGTGTGGCTGAGGGAACTCGACGAACGGGACCAGCGCCGGGCCCGCAGGCTCGCGAGGAGCAGGATGGACGACGTGGAGACGGAGATGTGAGTGCCGCAAGTATTTACCATACATTATGATTTTATTTTTTTTCCGAGGTTACTCAGGGATTTTATTATGCGAGAACACCAGCGTCTTTTCGGGTTTCCACCGGGCGTCTCTCTGGACTTCTAAAAAAAAGGCGGGGCTCGTAAAATCCTCAAGAAAATAGAGAGACGTCTGCGAAACGTCGCGGATTGCCTCGCGAGACTTCTCCGTTTTGTATTCGCGTTAGTGTTGTTAAGGGATATAATTGATCCGCTCGCCTGCGCGTGGCGGGGAGAGGGGGGGCGGGGCGGGGCAGGGCGGGGCCCTCCGAATGGTAATTGAGCCGTTTGGCCGACTGTGCGAGGGTGGAAGGTGCGGAAAGGGAAAGAGATGGCTTATCGAACACAACTCGGCCGCCTTTGGCGCAAGAGAGAGAAAAAAAAACGAAGGGCGGGGAGGAGAAAAAATAAGGAGATCGGAGCGAAAGAAAATATTATTGGTGATTGGTAATGAATCGGGAGAGAAGAGAGAAGGGCGCCGGCCTGATCCCAGCTCCAGAGAAGAAAGCGACTATTGCACGGCACGGACTCAACGGAGAGAGAGAGAGAGAGAGAGAGAGAGAGAGAGAGAGAGAGAGAGAGAGAGAGAGAGAGAGAGAGAGAGAGAGAGAGAGAGAGAGAGAGAGAGAGAGACCCGCTCCATTCCCGCGCGCCCGCGGAGTCCGGGATAGGCAACCCGCGCGCGTCTCCACCTGACACCCGGTAACAGCCGGTTGGCCAGGCGTACGCTCCACTAGAGCCCTAAAGGCCCTTTAGGACTCGACGCTCCACGCCACAACCACACGAATCTCTCACCCAGCACCTTTGCCCAACGTACCTCTTTTCCACGAGACCGTAATCGATTTTTCCCTCCGTTTGTTTGTTCTCCGTTCACGCGAGCTCTTTCACGCGCAGAACGCGCCGAACGGTCCTAAATTGGCCGTGACTGCGATCCGCTTACGGCGGCATGACGCGGAGGCTGGCCCACTGTGCGACCCACTGGTGCGACCCACTGGTGCGACCCCGGCCGCGTCGCCGCACCGTGGCAGTGCGACCCAGGGGCGGGGAAAGCACTGCGGAGTCGCAGACGCACGCAGGCAGTGTTGCCCCATCACAAGCCAAACATTGCCACCATTTGCCACAATTGCCACGATTTTTAACCCCCCCCCCCCCCCAAAAAAAAAAAAATATAAAAAAATCCAATGCTCATGCATTGCGTGGTGTTCCGCTTATTTAAAAAATAGTTGCGAAAGTAGTTTTTTATTGCCAACCAGGCATGGGCAGGAAAGTAAAGTAAAGTACCGCGGTACCAGGTGGTACAGGTGGTATAGGCGTCGGTTCCCGGTACCGGGGTCGACGGATCGAGTCCCACTTTTTCTCAACATTTTTCGAATGACCCGCTCACTGCGGCTCCATCCCTGCCGCGTCTAGAGCCCGGCTGACGCCGCATCTACCATGAGCCGTGGTGGCTGAGATCGCTAGGGCGTCGGACTTGAACAGTAAGGTCCGGGGATCGAATCCCAACATTTCAATACATTTTACGACTGCCTCCCTCATCCCAATACGACTCAAACCCGTCGTCCGACACTCGGCAGACGTGCAGTCGTGATAGCGTAGTGGTCTGGATCATTTGTCGTCCACTATGCTTGGGTGTCTAAAAAGCAGTCCGCTTCGGCAGATTGGCCTCGGCACTGGTTCGATCCCCGGTCGTTCCAGCCACTCGCAATTGGTCGCGAGTGGGTCCATTCTGATTCGTCGGTTTGGAGTTGATAAGTCCTTTGAAGCTGGCCCTTCACACTGCATGTTCGGTAGAGAGCGCCGGACAGCGGGGGTACCACTGTGGGTACCACTGACCACCCCGCGAAAACCAAAGGCTCTCAACCCCCGCCCTTCACCCGGCCCACATCAGATGAGAACCCCTGGGGTCGCCGCCTGGAATGCACCGGTTCCCCCGATCCACCGAAGTTGCAGGCGGTCCTCCCTACTGTGTGGGGAGGTGGGAGAAGGGCCCCCATTTTTTCTTCTTTTTTTTCCTCCAAGTTCTTTTGTTGGATGCGCCGCTGTACAGCGGTTTGCAGCGCATGGAGTCCGTGGTACCCGTGGGTACGTCAAGTACCGTCGGTACTTTCGAAGGTACCTGTAAAGTACCGCGGCACCGAAAATTTCGATAGTACCGGTAAAGTACCGCGGTACCATAGTTTTCGGTAGTACCGGTAAAGTACCGCGGTACCATATTTTTCGGTAGTACCGGTAAAGTACTGCGGTACCGATTGTGGAGTACCGTGCTCATGGCGATAGGGGGTGGCCACCCCTACAACGGTGGGCTCGGAACCCCTAAAAAAGGGTAAATAGGTATGCCATTTTGCCACTGAAAATCAAAAGGTCATAATTATGACTTCTTAAGGGGCGATACAAAAAAAGTATCACCAAAAGAGGGCAACACTTTGGAGTATCGCCAAAATTTTGCTCTAAACTATTAACTGAGGAAGGCAATGGCAACACAGAAACTTCCTTCACAATCAATTAAGAATGACATTTAACGCACAAATAAATAGAAATTTTGTTAGATGACCAGTGAAAGTTGTCTTGCATATGCATTGGAGGGTCTACAAAGTTCCGACTGAAACGCTCCTAAATTTCCCAGTTGCTTGTGTTCACTGTGGAAATAATCAGATGTACTTACAAAAAACACAGCAGCATCTTCTGTGACAAAATGAGCTGACAAGGATGCTTCCTCTCAAGGTATTCAAAGAATTTAATATACCAACTGTGAACTGTCTTGTGAACTGGGATTACAGAGGTAATAGTGTTGGTAACTTATGGGATTTTAAACACTATTCTGAGTCCCACTAGGTTCCAAATAAGTTAAATAGTACAAATAAATTTGCGCCAACGCGTGATAAAGTCAGCAATTGACGCCATCGCTTTACACAAAGGAGAACTGAACATTACGGATGCACGTTCCCTCATACAAGCGAACGGCCGCCATTTTGAGGTTATGACGCTGTTTCGTGCGAATAATTTTCGTCTGCAGTCTCAAAACAAAAACAAAGTCCTTTATGGCCGCCGTGTTGCTCGCTGTGGACTGTTATTGATAAAATTCAATTTATTCGTGCACAATGGGATGGCCAGATTTTTTTCAAGCATACGAAAAACTGGGAAGCTTCAGTGTGACGCAGAATAGTGTTTAAATCTTAAAAGTTATCAAGACTCTAACGCTGTGTTATTGGTTATGTAGCTCCAGTTCACAAGACACTATGTTGGAATACTTTATCTTCGAATACAATGAGAGGAACCATCCTTTTCTGCACATTTCTTCCGAGAAGATGCTGCTGTGTTTTTTGTAAGAACATTTGATTTTTTTCTGCACTGAATATGTGCAACTGAGAAATGTCGAATTTAGGAGCGTTTCAGTCGGAACTGCATAGACCCTCCCATGTATAGGAGAGACAACTTTTATTGGTCACCTGTGAGTTAAATTTAACTCTTAATTGATTCTGAAGTAAGTTCCTGTGTTGCCTTAATCGATTCACAGTTCAGAGCCTAACTTTGGTGACACTTAAAAGTACCGTTATATTTGGCGATACTCTTAAGTATACAGTTGTGTGTTGCTTTTTTTTCTTTTTTTTTTTTTTTTTTTGCTCTGGTTTGAAAACCTTTTGCCACTGGTTCATCGGTCTATCTATGTGGCAACTCTGTGCGCTCGCGCGCTGTTACAGTAGTAAATGGGATTGGGTAAACTTGGATTCAGGTGTTTGGCTGTTTAGTTGGACATTTCCCTGAGGAGCAGCTTGCGTTGCCGTGGAACTGAAGCGGTGCCGAGCCGATGCTGACTCAGATCACCTGGGATAACTTGGTGAGCGAGCAGCAGTTCCCGCAGCCGCTCGGGGCGTGGTGGGTGCGGCCTCAGCCTTAGAGGGAGGCGGAGATGGGGTGTTGGCCACATTTTGGCGCGGGCTGTACCGGGCCGTACCCACTGACAATGCTAGGCCATGAATGATTCAGGGCACGTGTTGAAGCACATGGAAACGGCCCGACCGACCCCCACCCCCTGTGGCCACGCTCCGCTACGCCACCGCTGCGGTGCGCTGCGTAGCGCTCCCCGCCCTCGGCACGCCCATCCACGCCCCATCCCCGTCTCTGACGGTCTCCTTGGCGCGCGAGGCCGCGCTGCCGCCATCAAGCAGTGCGTTATGTCGGGGTCGCGAAGCGCCAGTCTACCCGTGGAATCGAGAGAAATTCATTTCAAAAGGGCTGTTGTTACGTAGGTCAAGAAAAGAATTAAAAATAATTCCGGATAAATTTTTTTAAATAAAAACTTGTTTTGCGGACAGTTTGTCGTTATATTGCCCTCGTTGCTCTGTTGGTAATGTTGACCGAGAAGGCAAGCGCGGCAGAGCCAGGGATTACAGCGTGATCACAGCGTGGCAGCGTGGCACATCCAACTCGACTGCGAACTCGGGAAGAGGGAAAAATCATCCGCTGGCCGCGACGCGGTTGCGCGCGAAACGTAATAATTTCACCCGTGCGCATCGGGCTGGCTGGCGGCGGGCGCTCTCGGGCAGGAAAGTATTTCCCAGTCCCCCCTCCCCCCCCCTGGCTCCGCCCCCGCTCTTCGGCACAATGTGTCTGCCTCGAAATGAATACACCCGGAGCGGAAAGAGGGTACGCTACGCCGCGCTACGCCACGCCGCGCTACGCCACGCCCTGCAGCCCTGTCGCTGCCTTGCGTTCCGTTTCCGCCGTTCATTATCAGGGCCTTCGTCGCCCTCAAGGGCGGAGAGGCTTTCTGATCGGCCCTCCTTGGCCGCCCTTCGTTGCCACTTGTTCGTCCTTCTGACGGCGACCCTTTCGCAGCCCTCCGTTGTTCGGCGGCCCTTTGCCAGGCCCTCGGCCGGCTCGCCTCGGCCCGGGCCTCGCCGAGGTGCAGTTCGGCCCTCAGCCCTTCGGAGCACTGTGCCATATGAGCATTTTCCCGGTAATCCAATTTCCCCATGCCGCGCTGCCGCTCCCTTCCTTGACCCTTCCCCCCCCCCCCCTCGCTCCTTCATCCCTCTCCGATAACCTCGTTACGCGCAGGATAAAGAGCGAAAGAAAAAAAAGGGGAGAGGCTAATTGATTTTAATACGTGGGCTTGATGGGCTTTCCGCGGCACTGTTTAAAAAAAATGTTGGAAAAATCTGGAAATCTTGTTTGAAAAAAAAAAGATCGTCGATAAATTACAAAAAATCCCTTGTCTCTATTTTGTTTTCAATAGGTGTAGTAAAAAAAAAACACTTTTTGATAAACGAAGTCTTTGGAAATTCCCGACGGAGCTTCGGATCCCACTTCCTGGGATTTCCCAATTTGTTTTCAATAGCGGGGATTTTCGTTGTATTTTTCATACGCAGCCGCGGGAGTTTGTATCAGTTATGCGCTGCCCCATCAGAAAAGGGGGTTTTCGGAGTTGCACTTTTTTTTTAGTTTCTTTTTTTTTCGAGTGAGGTGGGGGTAAAGTGGGGGCCGCCACGAGTGAGCGGGTGAGGGGTCCAAAAAGATATCAGAGGTACACAGCGAGTCCATTCGATTCAATCACTTGGCCATTGTAGGGACATGTTGACTCATCAGTGCTGAAGCCGGGCGGGGGCAGGGCGGGGAAAAGGGGGAGGGCGGACGAGCAGAAAGGGTTCACTTCGTAAATGTTTAGGTCCCCAGAGGTAAAGCAAAGTCAGGTTCTTGCTGCTGATGATGTTTGTGTAAATTGACAGATGACAGAGCTCGGCATTCGCAACAGACCACAATGCATTCCATTTCTGAATATTCACGGCCCATCCTGTCCCCCCCCCCCGGATACATCCACGAGCTTGCATAGGGTGAAGGTAAAAGATAACAGAGTTGACCAGCGCTAAAATCCGACACAATAAATAATTAATAATGGGTGCATTATTATGGTGGAGCGACGCTGACTGAGATTGAGGAGTGTGAGTGTGTTTGAGAGTATGTGTGTGAGAGAGCGAGTGAGTGTGTGTGTGACTACAAGCAACAACGGGGCCGGCGAGGCCGAATGGATGTCAACTGGTTGTGCATTGGTCGGCCAGGCCGGGCCTGTTGCACCCCCACCCCCGCCGCCCCCGCGGGGGCCCCTCGCAGCCGCGGCCCCACGGAAGCTCCCGCTGGCTGTCTGAGTGGCGCGGCCGCACATGGAGCCATTCAATCCCTGAGGTGGCGGGGCGGGGCTCGAAGCCCTCTGTCTTACGCCCCACCTCGCCGCCCCCGCACAGCGACAAAGTGTCCCGGGAGCACTCTTCGGCCGAGCCACTGTCTGGAGGCCCTGGAGTGTCCCTGGAGTGATTTAGCGCCAACACGGCTGGCCCAAGGCTCCCTGCCAACGGCCTGGTTCCTCGTTCGGACCGCTCAGCCGAAAGTACGGACATTTATGATTTGGGCCCGCGGCTCCAGGAAGGGAGGCACCGGCCCTTCGCGCGGTAAGAAGCGTGAGAGCGAAGGCACGCGGCCGCGTGTCTGTCTCTCTGTCTCTCTAGCCGGGCGCTGGCTCGCGGCCAGGCGGCCAGGTTGCTGCGGTCACAGCGTCTCCACTGTGCCGCACCCGCCACGCCCACCGCGCCCACTAGGCATGCTCGCCACGCGCTAGACTAGATCCAAATCGTTTTCTGTTTTGCTTCATTCCGGCGGCTCACAACGCCGGAAACCGGTTTCCAACTCACTTACTTGAGCCTGCAGAGTGTTCCTCTCCATCAATAAAAATAGATCCCATTAAAAGCGGCCTGCTGCTGCTGCCGCTGCTGGCACAGTGGGCCCGGCGACGCGGCAGTCTTTCGTATCCTCGCCGCCCGGCTGGGCGTGCCGCGCTGATGGAGCACCTGCGTGGAATGCCGTCAATGAACGCATTGGCGGTGGAAGCGTTCCGCCGTGTTGGAAGCTCCATCCACCGCGCCCCTCCCCGCAGTCTGGGCACCAGGAAAAACCGGCGCGGCGCAATGATTTCCAGCCAGTTGAGCACATTCGCAACAACAACGCAAGCGTTAAGTGGGAGCATTGCGAGCCGTCGATAAATAATCCAGCTGTTGTAGAGCGTGCTGCTGCAGTTCCCACCTCCGCTACAGCGCAGGCTCACCGTTCCGGTGTCCAACCGCCTCCAGTTTCATTGGCACACGGCGCCGCTTCCAGCCGCTCCAGGACCGCCGGTCCTCCAGGCGGCCGAACTGGCCGGCCATCGCCGCCCACCGCTCTCGGCGCGCACTCCTTTGTCCTCCTGGCGCTCAAGAGACAGGCAGAGCGAAACACAGAAAAAGAGAGAGAGAGAGAGAGAGAGAGAGAGAGAGAGAGAGAGAGAGAGAGAGAGAGAGAGAGAGAGAGAGAGAGAGAGAGAGAGAGAGAGAGAGAGAGAGAGGGGGGGGGGAGGGGGGGCTCTTTACTGAAGGCTGGGACAAGAGGCTGCTCGATCCGGCGGGAACGTGAGGGATTCGGGGCGCGACAAGGGCACCGCCTCGCAGCTACCTTGGAGGCCGTGGGGGCGAACGCCTAGGCCCGGCGACCATGTCCGCCCTGGACGCCGCCGACCAAAATAATGGTCTAATTTGCATTTTAACAGTGCGCAGCTTGCGAGCTAGCATGCCTGCTCCGCCGGCGTGCCGCCCTGGCCGAGGCCCTGGCCGCCCCGGCCCGGCGGAAGAGGGTAGTTAGCAGCGCGACATCGCCATGGACGGCGCCCAGCCCGGCCGCAAGGCCCGCTGCCGGCCCGGCCTAGGAGGTGGACCAGGACAGCCTGCATGACCTCACGTGTCAGCCTTTAAAAAAAAATAAAAAAAAAAAAAATAATTCCCACGGCGATTCGATTTTGGCGAGAGCGAGGCACTGACCAGCGGGACCGTGACGGCACGAGGGCATTGTTTGGTTGTGCGGCGTTGCGGCGTCGGGACGCAGTAGCACCGCTCCAGCACCGCTCCAGCACCGCTCCAGCGCCGCTCCAGCCATCCAGGGAGCCGCGCGGGTTATGAGCTTGTTGCTTCGGTCGGCTGGGCCCCACTGGGCGAGCCAGCCACGCCGGAGCCAGTGCTTCATAAAACGGCAGCCAGCGTGGCGCCGTGCAGGGTGCGGCGCCACGGCCAGGCGGAGCGGCAGCGGCGGCCCAGGCGGAGGGGAGGGGGAGGCTATCTGGAGGGAGAGCGTTTATTTGGCGGTGTCAATGGTGCCGTGGTGTAGGGTGAAAGGGCTGCCTAGGGTGGGGGGAGGGGAGGGGGGTGAGATTTGGTAGGGTCCGCAAGGTTTGGCCTGGAGCGCCATGGCCCATGGCCAGCCCATGGCCACCGGGGAAGGCCAGGGCGGCGGATGTGATGAGAGGGAGGGGAGGGGGTGAGTGCTCCTACTCGGTGGAGCGTGCCGCCCCGTCCCAATCATCCGAGCGACACACATCAAGCCGCCCCGCCGCCCCGCGCTTCAAACCAGAGTTTCATGTCGAGTTTTGAGGAGCCGGACGCAATAAATTGTTTTTTTCTGGTGTTGGTTGTTTCTGGTTGCTATGAATTGTTTTTCTGGCGGCGGTGATGGCGACGACGGAGAGTGTAGGTGTGTCCGTGTGGTGTGGTGTGCGTGCTCGAGACAGAGAGGGCGAGCTTGTTGCAGACGCGGCCGGGAAGGCCAGGAAGGCGTGCTGGAGGTAAATCGCAGCTTGTTCCGCCGGACTTGCCTTGTTGCTATAAATCGACAAAGTCAGCCCGGTCGGCCGCACCACTGTAGCCGTAGCCCAGCGCGGGCGCGCCACCCTTCTGCCTTCTTTCCTGTTGCTCGCCCCGCCTCGCCCCGCCTCGCCCCGCCTCGCCCCGCCTCGCCCCGCCTCGCCCCGTGCACGGCGCCCCATTCGATCCCACTCCGATTCCCCGTCGCGGAACAAAACAACACGAAAAAGACAAGGAAATAAAAGGAAGCGAAAACGCAGCAGCACGGCGCCACCGCCACCCGTCACGTCACGAAAATAAGAAAAATAAATGAAAATAAAAGAAGAGCAGAAATTAAATGAAGCAAGCGCGTGCGTGGCCACGGGAGTTTTCACTCCAGGGAAATAAACAGAACGCAAGCAAAGTAGAGTTGAACCCGCGCGCGGTTGCGGCGCGCACAGTGGGATCTGTCTCTCAGCGGCTTGACCACACTCCCAGAGTACTACTGAGTTTTCCTTCGTAACACGAACAAACGAATACACTTCTCATCATCATGATACTTTCGTAGCTCAATTTCATGACCGCCCAGCATTTCTCAGTGGAGAATGGAGCGTGCGGTCATCCGACCCACAGAGCGGTGCAGACCAGATTAGTGCAGGGTGGCCGTGGCCCGGCGAGGGCCGTGCGATATGGCACCCTTCCGGCCAGGCCAGTGGGCCGTGGGCCGGTGAGCGACACGCCGACACTTTGTCACTCGGATTGATCCGCCTTCCGGTCACCGCCTTCCCTAATTACAAACGATTCGTCACGCCGCCGCCAGGGCGCGCCACCGCTTCGCTGTTTCGCTGTATCGCCGCACCAATTCAATACGCGACAATGCTGGGAACGGCTAAAAAGACAGGCGTGATGTACGACCGCACGCAGGGCCCGCCGAGCGGCCAAATGGGCCAAACGGCACTACGAGTCTCCCCCCCCCCCACTTGCCCCTGTGTGAATGTGATTCGACGATAGACTCTGTCAGGGTCAAAGACCCGGCCAAGCCGTCCAGGCGCACGGGCACTGCTGGCGGGCAGGCCGGCAGGCGGGCGGAGAGAGGATCACTTGCTGCCATTCCGACAGACAGACGGACGGACAGACGCACGGCAGACGGACGGGCTGAATTTACGAGGGGAATTATTGGAAGGAAAGGGGAACGGCATCCCGGGCGGACTGTCGGTTCGGATGCGTGGCAATGCGACAGCGAAACGCTAGGCGGCCGCGCCAGACGGACACTGGTGCTAGACGAACGTAGAGCCCTGATATGGCTACGGCTGCGAGCCCAAGAAATGCATTTAGCAGGAAAATGCTCCCGTGTACAGAAAATATCGAGTTTCTTTAGGGGCAAAAAATGCTGCTACAATTTTTTTTTATTTTTATTTTAAAAAAAAAGGAATTATGAGGCTACCTCTTTCACGAAGCGCCGTCTACGAGATGTAGGACTGGCGAGGAACAAGGACAACAACGGCAATGACAATGAATCTGCATCTTGACGACTGGGAGCGGCACCCAGCCAATCTAGTGCTAAATAAGGCGGGGCGTGCAGACTGATGGCGAGCGCGGCGTGCGTGCAGGGCTCGCTTGCTGGCAGTCTGTCTGACCGCCGTCCCGTCATTGACGGCCCAGACCAGTGGGCCAGACGGGGCGGTCGGCCCTTGGCCGGAAAACTTTCCATAAAGCCACTGGCCAAAAAGAAGGATCAAAATGTGCCGTCGGAGGGGCGAGTCGAACCTGGGAGTGTCTACGCCGGCGGCGAGAATGCTGCTAATTGCGCTACGAGTGGCCCGTGCACCGCCGCCGCGCTTGTGTCAACAACAGGGTGCGCACGTAGGCGATCCGTGGCGCCGATTTGCATCGTCATTTGCATGGGCCTCCGAAAAGGAGCAGACAGCCCAACAGGATGCTCGACTTTCCTGCAGAGCGTATGAATAATTCTACGGCCCTTATTTACACTGCAAAGCGCTCGGTAATGCAGCAAAATAATCATCAAGGGGTTGGGGCGTTTATTCGGCGATTGCTGCTCAATTCAGTGAGTCATCACTTCGGGTGGTGAACGTGGGCAGGACTGCTAAAATAATAGCGTTCTTGAAAAATAAGGGTTTTGCGCATCCAAAAAAAAAAAAATTGACGGCGCGCTTAGAAATATTTTTTTAGTCCTGAATGTTTGTGTGTGTGTCGTGTTAATACTGGTGGATTAACCGCGCGTCGGCTCCACACTAAACGCCTCCAGCCGATTGCTTCTGCACGGCCTCAGCCTACCTCGCTGCTACCCCTACACCTGGCAGGGGGGAAGGGCGAGGCAAAGTAATTGCTTTTCCAAGAAGCAAATAAGGGACTGTACCAATACCGCCGGCCTCCGCCAGCCTCGCCCGCCTCCGCCGCGGCCGGGAGACGAAGCCGGGGCGGCAACAGGAAAAGAACGTGTGAAAGGGGGACAGAAGTAGGCAATCATGTCGCCACAATGCGCCAGTGCGCGCCAAATTCGGGGAGGCGAATTCTGCGCTGCACCACACCTTGCCTGTCACGTGTTTCTCCCCCCCCCCCTCCATCTCCCTTTTCTTTCTTTCCCCTTCCGTCTCTCTCCTCTCTTCGCCGCGCTGCCTGCTTGCCCGATCGACACGATGAGAGCGGCTCAAACAGTGGGACTACCATCACACACGCCGCGCAACTCGTTTTCTCTTTCTCTCTCCTTTCTCTTTCTTCTGCGAGTACACTGCCTGGCTGCCGTTTGGCCGCCTCTCGGCCGCCCCTAGTTGGACATCATTTCCGGCATGGTGGATCGGAGCCCAGCGGAGCCAGAGCGCGTCGCCGGCACACTGCGCGCGGCCCGAGCGGCCCCTCACGCAGTCACCCCCGAACCCTTCGAGTCCGGGTCTTCGTCGTCCGGGCCGCACGGCCGCCGGAAACGCGGGCCAGCGCCAACGCGCGCGTGCACTGCTGGGGCTCGCGCGAGATTCGCCGACAACAACAAAAACAACAAACATCATTATCGCGAAAAGCGGAGCATCGGCCGAGGCGACGACGCCGCCAACGAGAAGGCGGGGAGAGAATGAACGAACTTGCATTATGTCATGGCGGACGAGACATGCCGAGTTGCTAATCAGGCTGGGGGTGGGGGAGTCTCTCGGCGGGATAGTCTCGCTCGATACGGACATCTCGAGCCGGAGGAGCACGTGGATGAGGGCGTGGCGCGCTGATGGCGTTGTGTGTCCCGCGGTGCACCGCGGCCTACACCACCGCGAACCACGCGACCGCGAAACGCGGGGACAATGCGGTGTGACGAGTCGTCCATTCATTCCATTCATTGCGCATGCCGAATGTTCACCGCCGCCACTGTTCAGCGGCACTCCGCAAGCAGCGAGCAGGGAAACTAACTGAAACGGGTCGGTGGGTTCAAATACTGCACTGTGAGTTCATTTTTTTTTCTTTCTGTGGTCGCGTATAAAGACGGGGTGGGGCTGAAAGGCTGGAATCGCGTGGTTAATTTCGTCAAAGTCGGGATGGAACCGAGTGTATCGGGACGAGGCACATCTGAATAATGGGACGCTGCCCCACCCCCTTCCCCCACCCCTCCCCCTTCCCCCACCCCTTTCGCCCGCGTGGCCGCGGGTCGGCCTATACGGTTCCTCCGTTGAGGATTAGCTCAATTTGCTGCGATGAACAAAAGGCAGATTATCTATAAGCGGCTTGGGACTAGACACGACCGGTGAGAAGGGGCGGGTGGCGCAAAGGAGGTGGGGGGCGGCGACATCCGACAAGGATTTGCCGGCAGGCGGGAGGGAAAGACGAGCGGTGTCAGTGCGTGCTGCATCCTTAACGAGTCCCTTTAAAAACGCCCCGTCCCATTTTGACTTCCTTTTTTTGGCCCCCTCTTTTTGTGGGGCGATTAAACGGGGTGGACGGGCAGGGCCTTCAAGAAGTGGCGAGAAGGAGACGGTCTGGGCCGAGATTAGCGCGTCGGAGCGCCTCCTCGACCTTGACCACGAGCGCGGCCTCGGCCGGCCTCGGCGGCCCCGACGAGGACCGCTTCGCCGAGGCCGGCGAGGCGACCCAGCCGCGACGCCCCGCCCCGTTGCGCCGAGGCGGCCGAGGCCGTGGCTGGGAGTGCTGTCAGTCTCGACGGGGAGGCGCGCGCTCCCGGCGCAGCGCCGACAAAGACACCGAATGGATGCAAGAAATGACTGCGCTGCGCGACGTGGCGACTCTCACTCTCCATGCGCTGGAGTCACCCAAGGCACATCCGGCGCCCTGTTAGGTTTGCGAGGTGATAATGGGGTTCGAGATGGCGGCGCGTCACAGTGGGGTGTTCTTACTACTGGCACTCTGTTGACTTGTTAGGTTTGCGAGGTGGTAATGGGGTTCGAGATGGCGGCGCGTCGCAGTGAGGTGTTCTTACTACTGGCACTCCGTTGACTGGAGCCAGCCTGGAGAAAGCCTGGAGCCATCTTGATGCTCCCCCGCCCAGTCGAAATGCTTTGGAAAGAGCGCACACCATACAGCTCGCTAGCGCCACAATCGTCCGGAGATTTCCACGTTCGCTGTACGACTTTGCGCCAAAGTCGCTGTTCTTGTTCTTCCCCGTCCCCGCTCTCTATCCGCGTCGCGCGCGTCTCTCTCTCTCTCTCTCTCTCTCTCTCTCTTCCCCCCCCCTCCCTCCCCACAATCCCTCGTCACCGTGCGCTAAGCCGGGCGGAGCGGTGGCGACTCGACAAACTGATGAGTGCGGCCGTGTCTGTGCGGACAGCAGCCGTCGACGACCAATCAGAGCGCTCCATTTCAAAGTTCGCGCCGAAAACGCGCTCATCGGCCGCCGGCCTCGACTCCCTACAAACCAGGGTGCAGCGGCCGTAAGCAGGTGGACGCGCGAACAGGGCGAACGCGGTACTGTGCAGTGGCCGCATCGCACGCGTGTGTGTTCTCGCGCGTGTCTGCCCGTTTGCGTGAGTGTGCCTGCGTGTGTGTGAGCGCGTTGTTGGAAGGGGGATGAGGGTAGCGTTTCACTGAAGCTCCACGCGTCCAAACTTTTAGTGGAGCGCTTAACATTCTAGAAGCATACGGCCCCTTAAAACCGTAGAGTAGCGACTTGCCACCATTCATATTCATCGCGGGCGCCCCGCCCCGCCCCATCCCCACGATGCTGGGGCACCTCTTTCGCAAGTTTAGCGTGCTGCTACACTTGTAGAAGCGACGTCCAATCGCTGACGTTCGGATCGAATCGACGGCCCGGATCGAGCCCCGGATTGTTTTCGAAGTTTGCCGCCAGGTTTGGTCCGTTCGGCGCCTTACAGTGGTCACGTAGGCCTCCAGCCCGGAGGTGTCCCCTTGACTCGGGTGTCCCCTCCAGAGGCAACAGCACGTTTTTGGTTCCAAATTCAGTTACGAAGTTGTGCGTGTTCGCCGGGCCCCAAAGAAGGAGCAGAAAGCGCGGTATTAAAATGATGAGGGAGAGAGAGACCCGACGCGGGCTGAGGGACGAGCGCGTGGGACAGAGACAACGTTGTTGGAGTGGACACTTTAGCCGGACAGGGGGTCCCTGGCCAGCGGTCACCTTCCCGCCCGTCCGCCGCCGGTGGGGGGCCGAGGTGTGGGGCTGTTGGGGCGCGCTGGACGGATCCCGAAGTCTCTCTCGCCAGCGTGCGGAAAGCCGCACGAGTGCGAGAGAGACACAGCGAGACGCACAAGAAAGTGTGTTCAACTCTTGCACGTGCCATTTCGCAGAGCCCTCCGGAGCCCTTAGGTCCCCTGGGTGACACGTGTTCACCTGTTGACGAAGCTGTGCACGCTGTCACCCGCCCGTTGGTCCGTCTGTCTGTCTGCCCTTCCATCTGTCTGTCCGTCTTCCGAGCGAAAACTTGAGACGTGAAGACGCGTCACCGTAAAGAAAGAAGCCTAGATAAAAACATCCTCGTCACTGATCAAAATAAATCAGACATAATTGTAGACTCGAACCAGAGACTTTTCGTGTTCGAAACCAACGCCTCTACCCACGCGGCTGCATATTCCAGGGTGACGGGTTACCATCGACGGGCGGCCTGTAATCCTAGCAAGATTTACTGCCGCCCCTAACAAGGGATCATGTGGGAGCTAAGTGCTGCCCTTGCGCGCCTCGACCGGGAATCGGGAATCGGGGTCACAGTTTGCAGCGGCTTCCAAATTTAATTCGGGGCCCGGCAAACAGTTTGCATGCTGCTGACATGGCACTCACCGGGGCTTCACGCTGGTGCAGACAGGCGCACGGCTCCAAACTGGATGGTCCCTGGTTCGATAACGGCCACATTTTTTTTTCCCTGCGCGTTTTATTACTACCCGGAGTGTTGGCTCACCGTCTTACTTTCGGCCCAGCCTCATTGTGAGCTGGGGAGATGACTCCACTCTGTGCTACAATGTAGAGGAGGCCAGAGGGGGATGCATAAAAAAAGAGGGTGGACTAGAATTTTTTCTGTTTACGATTTCCTTGGCCGTTTCTCGTTTGTCATTCGTCCGTTACCAGGCGTCTTGCCGGCCAGTATCTCGTCGGTGACGTGACGGTGATGATGATGTGTGGAGGGGGAGGGGGAGAGAGGGAGAGCAGAGAGAGAGAGAGAGAGGGGGGGGGCACCGCAGGGAAGGACCCGCCGGCGTGCAGAGCAGATCACAGTGGACCAAATCATGGTGGTCCGGCGTGGCCCGGCGTGGCACGGCGTGGTGGGCCGGCCGCGTGGAGTGGGCCGGCCGCGCTACTGGTGCCCAGAGGCTGCACAGTTGCACAGTGGGTTGGCAGACGACGCGCCGCCTCAGGCTGCCCAGCAGTGTTGCTGTGTGCATCTGCCGTGCCAGCCCGGCCCGTCCGACCGGCTAACACGTCCAACGCGACAGGGTGGCGGCGCAGCGCGAGTGCAGAGGGCTGTGTGTGTGTGTGACTCCGTGCGCGCGGTTTCACGCAGTACTGGATCCAGGCACGGAAGCCGATTCGGGTCTCCGAGGTGAGTTGTTGTTGTTGTTGTTGTTGTTGTTGGCGGTCAACTTTCGAGCCGTTTTTACCTTCGGGCGAAAAAGTTTCGTCTTCATCTTAAGGCCGCGCCCCCGCCCCTCTATTTCCGTAGAAAAAAAAATGAAAACTCAAACTTAAGATGAAGGCGGTCGCGGTATAGATTGATGAGTTTTATCCGGTGATAAGGATGGCCGCGCATTCACCTCGGCCTTAAGCCGGCAGGGGCGGACTGCGTGTGACAGAGACAGAGAACCAGTGATCCCTGGCGAGACAGCGACGGTGATGATCAAGGTGATGATCCGAACGAAACGCACAGCTTCGGCACGCACCATGCACCAGGGTGCACTGGTTGGCCAAGCGCTCCTGTGCGTCCCACTGGGGGAAGGGGTTGGCGGCTAGGGATCGGTCAGGGTCAAGGTCGCGGAACATGCTTTGCTTGACGCGTTCTTGTTCTTATCGCGCGAGAGCCACGAGAGCCGAAGCTAAAAAGCGTGCCGACGGAAATAAGTCGAAAACCCGCGCCACCGAGCCATATACCGTTGAGGAGCGAAAACATAAAAGGAGAAATGAGGACAGTCAGGCAGTCGGAACAGGCGCACTCTGTTGATAAGAGCGGTCGTGTTTTGGCGCGAGGCCTACTGGGCTTTGGTGGAATCCGTTGAGCTACACTGTAAACCCGTAGTCTGAGTGAGGTCGGTGGCGACGGCCGTCGCGGAGCTCCGAAACGGTGTCGTCGTTGTCAGACCAGAATCGGATTTTCAGGCTCCGCTGGTCGACGTTTCCCGCCGCTCCGTTTCGGCATACACTCTAAAAGTCTTGGCGTTTCTCTGTTCTCTATATTATTGCGGTGAAGTTGAATATAATAATTCATCGCCTATTGCATTTATTATGTCGGATTTATTTTTTTCTGAAATAAGGAGAAAATGTCCACGATAATATGACGGCGCGGCCTTTTGGAGTGTATTCGGTGACGAGGTCGGGCAGCCGCGTCTCCAGGGACGTCGCCACAGGCATTAGCACGCCCGGCACAATTAAGGCGGCACTGCTGGCCCTTTTTCTGGCGCGCATCATGCCTATTACCAACGAGGTCCCCCGCCCCGCCCCCGCATATAGAGCGAGCCACTATTAGGGCACGGCGCACGGCGCGGCCGGTTCAAGTACCAGGAGGGTGTTCTCGTTTTATCTGACCTGACCCTGGGCGGCTGGACCGCGACGCCACTTAGATGGCCGTGCCATGCCGTGCCGTGTCACCACACCGCGCCAAGCCGCGGGACCGCATGGTCTCGACGGGCTTGCTTGAGTGACTGTGAGGCTTCGATGCGATTTCTGCGCACCTTACCTATCAGCGGGCTGCTATTTTATTTATTTTTTGATTTTTTTTTTGCGTGTTTGCTCGTGTAGTGTTTTTTCGTGTGTGCGTTTTTTTGCGCGCGCGCCACGTACTTACCTTTTTTATTTTCAACCACCACCCGTGGATACCCAAGCAACTTTTTGAAAACTTTCCATTTAAAGTTTTCCGCGGTGAAATTAGCATCTCCTGGTGTGGCGTGGCGGTGGGTCCGCGCGTCCAGGGGGATTGGGGTCAATAATGAAATTTGGCTTGAGTGCGCGCAGCAGGCAGGGCAGCCCCGTCCTTAAAGCCTCTCGCCGGAGGAGCGGAGCGTGGAGCGCGCAGCGAGTTAGCGCCGTTTTAGGCGGAGCAAGGCCGAGCCACCCGAGCAGGGGGGCGCTAGGCTGGCGCTGTGGAGGCGAGAAGCCACACCCCGCCCCGCCCCGCCCCGCCACACCCCGCGCCTGCCTCCTTATCGCCGCTGCCACTTGGCTGGCTCCGGCAGAATAGGGCGGGGTGGGGTGATGCAGGCGGGGCGGGGCGGGGCGGGGCGGGGCGGGGCGGCCCGTCGTCGTGGGCAGTTTGCCGTCGAAGGCGGTCGAAGGACCGTTAACGAGTCCATCAGCCTATTCCATTCATTAGCCAAGATTCTTTATTGCCTTCTTCCCCTCCCCCCTCCGTCCCTTTGGAGGAAGGGCGGTCGGACGGAACAGTCGGCACGCGGGCCGCCCTAAAGGGACAACTTTTCCTGGGGCGCGGGGTGACGCGGGGTGACGACGGCGTCCAACGTCTTGACTCGCGCGGCGGGGTCAAAGACCGTCCCCTCCCCCGCGCCTTATCAAACAGATGATAAAAAAAAAACTGCCATAAAGCGGATAGATGCGGCCATTGATTTTTTTTTCGTTTCGACCTTGCGGCGCCGTTCCAAATTGGGACTTTCCTGTACAGCGATGGCAATAAAAGGCGATAGATAAGATGACGAGAAAAAAGTTTTTAGGGTGGTACCAACCGGGACTCGAACCCGGGCACGGTGTCGCCGAGCCATAAACAGTCCATAGGTTGTCAAGCAGACCAGTCTCGGTTCAAAAAAGTTAATATTACTTTAAAAAAAAAAATTTTTTTTTTTAAAAAAGATTTTTTATTTTCTTGTTCCACTGGTCACTACTACACTACCCACAATGGTTCTCGCACGCCGCGTCACTGTCTCCGCTCGCTGGTTCTCTTTCTCTGCCGGCTCATTATCCGCACTGGAGCCATGCTGGAGCCGAGCTGGAGCCGTGCTGGAGCCCCGCGGGCCGGCCTGGAGCACCAGGACCTACTCGAAACTCGAAACCGCGTGGCCGCTCCGCGCTCTCGATGCTTGCCGGACGAGCCGGACGCCAGCAAAAGTTGGCGGCGGACAAACTGGGTTCCGGTCGGCTGGCTGCCTGCCTGGCCGCCTGGCCGCCTGCCTGCCTGCCTCCAAGCAGAGCGGCGGGGAGGCCGGCGCCCGCGGACTCGGGGGTAGGCATCCCTCACCCCTGAGTGACGCTGGCGCGCGGCGGGCTGGCCTATCCGTCTCTCCGCGGGCGCCCTGGCCTGTGCTTCTCTCACAGCGCAGCCTTAGTGGACTGGTCCCGCTTCGTCGCTCTGTCTCTCTCGCGCCTGCACGACGAGGCGCCTCACGACCCCGCTGCGATGCCGCTTAATCCCCGCTTTGTGTGTCTGCAGGGCGCCGCTGCAGTCGGGCTCCGACAAGGCCACCCCCACGCACGTGGTGTCGGTGGGCGCGGGCGGCAGGCAGGGCCGCCATCGCCACGACATGGCGCGGCCCGGGCAGCGCGTGGCGCACTGCCTGCGCGCTAACCTGCTCACCACCCTCACCGTCACCGGCGTGCTGTCCGGCGTGGGCGTCGGCTTCATCATGCGCGCGGCCAAGTCGTCGCCCTGGACGCCGCGCGAGGTGATGTACGTCCAGTTCGTCGGCGACCTGTTCCTGCGCATGCTCAAGGCACTCATCATCCCGCTGCTCATCTCGTCCATCGTGGCCGCCATCGGCGCCCTCGACCTGTCGCTGTCGTACAAGATCGGCGCCAGGGCCATCGTGTACTACCTCACCACCACGGTGCTGGCCGTCATCGAGGGCATCATCCTGGTGGTGGTGGTGCACCCGGGCCGCGCGGAAGAGGGGGTGGACAAGATCAAGCGCGAGGGCACCAGCAGGAACGTCACGACCGTGGACACGCTGCTCGACCTCGTCAGGTGGGTCCACAAAACCGCGTCGGCGTCGGCTTCCGCGAAAGGCGCCGCCGACGACGAACTTCGGTCCTTGTTAGAGCTGGGCAGGGCGGCTCTGGGCGGCGGGGCCAGAGAGAGGGAACGAGTGTTTGGAAACACAGACACAATCAAGTGAAAGACACGCCGTGCTGCCGCATCGTGCAGCCGCTGTCTGTGCGGCGGGGGCTGGCGGGGGCTGCCGGGGGCTGGCCGGGCCCGGCCTGAGCCTCTGTGTACAAAGCCCTCCCTCCGAGCCTCGGAACCCCACCCCGGGCAAGACGACAGCCCCCGCCGCCAACCCCCACCCCGCACCTGCCGGCACTCCGGGCCGCCCTGGCCGTCCTGGCCGTCCTGGCTCCTCCCTCGATCGCGGTCAAGTACTCGACGGAATGTCGCAAAGCGGTCTCAGCGACGACGCGCAGTGGACCAGAAGACCGTTGTTGAGGCGGACAAATTCTGGACACGTTTTGAGCTCCAGAGTCGCTAAATAGGACTCGAATCGAACGTGTGACCTCCACGAATGGATTCCTCGTTTGGAGAGCAATCGACTGGTGGGGTCAGTCGTTCGATTCGAGTCCCAGTTAGCGACTCTGGAGCTCCAAACGCGTCTAGGATTTCGACCGCCTCAACGGTCCTCTGGCCCACTGTGCGACGAGCGCGCGGTACCGAGACTTCGGCTTCTTGGCTTTCGAGTCGCCGCGCCGCTAATAGGTCTCGATCACGTTGCCGGCGTGCGGCATGAATGACAAACCGCTGCCAGAGGGCGGCACTGTACAGTCGCGATAACGCGCCCGCAATATAATTATTACCGCCAACAAAATAATATCGCTCTGTACTTTTTTCTTTTCCTAATTCCACTCTCATTGCCTGATGTTGACGTGTATCTCTCTGTCTCTGTTTTCCAGAAATATATTCCCGCCGAACTTAATTCAGGCGACCATCTCGCAGGTGAGTCATCTGTGTCATTTGCAAATGTTCCGAACTTGTTTTTTTTTTTACTGCGGGGAGTGGGTTCTACAACGACGGCCCAGTCCATTTTCGACGAGGTACCTCCCTCGCTAGCCCCCCCCCCCTACCCGGGGTGCCACGCCCCGCGGGACATCGAGTCGACATCGCGGACCGCCCCCCTCGAATTAATTGCCCCGCCTCTGCCATAACGCGAAAAGAACTCGGCATAAAACTTTGTCGATCACTGATTACGAAAACGCCGCGGCCAATTATTATCTGTATTTTGCGATACATTTTGAGAGCTGGCGAGCACGCGAGCAGGGCGATAGGCCGAGGCTGGCGGCCTGGCTGGGGGGGGGGGGGCGTTGGCTGCGCTGGCGTCGCCTAGCTCTATAACGAGTTTGTTCCCAGTATCATCCTGATCTACGGACGACTCCTCGTGAAATAGTACCGTGCCGGGCCGAGCGAGCCGAGCCGAGCCGAGCCGAGCCGAGCCGAGCCGAGCCGGGCCGGGCCAGGCGGGCCGGAGGCGGCGCTGGGATGGGATGCGATGGCTATGACGATCTCATCACAATTAAGGCCTTTCGCGCCAACAATCCTCGCCGACGCCCCCGCCAGCACGTCTCGTTAGCGGTCGGAGAACCTCTTCATCACTCTGTGTTCGTGTTCCAGTATCGCACCGTGCTGATTCCGCCCAAGCCGGGCCCCAACGTCTCCAATGAAAGTGAGTAGAAAGAGAAGGAGAGAGAAGGGGAGAGAGAGAGAGAGAGAGAGAGAGAGAGAGAGAGAGAGAGAGAGAGAGAGAGAGAGAGAGAGAGAGAGAGAGAGAGAGAGAGAGAGAGAGAGAGAGAGAGAGAGAGATGAACTGGACGCATGAAGAAAACAGCGCCGACGAACCTTCCTGGAAGTTGAATCGAGTCGGGCTCATTCGAACCACGACTCGGTTCAATGATTTGAATTGAAGGCCACTATCGGCGCCATCAGCACTAACCACGGTGGGTGCTAAGTCCCTGCGGCCTGGCTGGCCTGGCTGGCCTGGCTGGCCTAGTGTAGCGGGTGGGCCTCGGGGGTGGTTGTAGCGGGGTGGGAGAATCTATCGAGGAAATCGCTGATGCTGGCTGTTAGGCCCTGGCGTCCCCTTCAGCCCTCACCCCACCAAGCTGCACCAAGCTGGCCAGCGCGGCCGCGAGAACGGCGTGCACCTACAAGTCCACCGCCCCCACCCCCACCAGTCCCCGCCACTCACTTTTTTATTTCTGTCCCCCTTGTCGTCGCTAATGGCTAATTTGATTAAATTAAGTAATTACTGCAGGAGCACGACGACGAGGTGGTGAAATTGTTTATCCTGCCGCGTTCCGCCCCATCCATCCGCCCCTCCCGACAGACGCGACAAAGTGAATGAATTAAAGCGGACGGCATCAAGCCGGCCGGCCTTATCGAACGACATGCTCCCTTGTTGCAGCCATGAAGAACCTGCTGAACTGGGAGATGAAGGGCGAGTTCACGGACGGCACCAACGTCCTGGGGCTGGTGGCCTTCGCCGTGGTCCTGGGCATCGCCATCGGCAAGATGGGCCAGCGGGGGAAGCCGCTGCTGGAGTTCTTCGAGTGCCTCGGCACTGCCATGATGAACATCACCAACTGGGTCATCTGGTGAGCGGTGGCCTGCAGGGATCGCCGCCGTGGCGCAGTGGTTAAGACGACCGCTTGCGGTGTGGCAAGGCCCGGGTTCGAATCCCCAAGAGGGACGGTGCGGGGATTTTATCCCTTTAGCGAGGTCTTAGGAGGGATCTGCTAGCAGGATAGTTTCTTTTTATGTGAGGAGGAAATAAAGGTCAACTCCTGCGACGAAAGTCGAGGGTCGTTGTCACAGCGATCCTCGGGTTAGGCGGTCGGGCTGCCGTGGTGCCCGTCAAGTCGAGGGTAGGCCACCCTGCCACCCTGCGAGGCGCGCGGCGGCCGTGGCCGGCAAGCCTCGGCTGCCTCGGCGACGCTGAGCTAACAGTGTCTGCCGCCAGGGTGTCGCCGGTCGGGGTCCTGTTCCTCGTCGCCTCCAAGCTGCTCGAGATGGCCGACTTTGGCGTCATCATCGGCCAGCTGGGCATGTACTTCATGACGGTGCTGCTGGGCCTCTTCATCCACGGCTTCATCCTGCTGCCCATCCTGTTCACCCTCGTCACCCGGAAGCTCCCCTTCAAGTTCCTGGCCAACATGGGGCAGGCCCTGGCCACCGCGTTCGGCACGGCGTCCAGGTAACAGTGGGCCCGCGGGGGCCAGTGAGGAGGCCCCTCTCGTCGGGTCCGGCCGCGGCTGTCTAGGATAGCGTAGCGGTGTAGTGCTGCGGCCAGCACGGCGTAGGCCCGATCGCGGGGTAGCGTCGCGCCCCGCGGCAGCACCATGCCTGCAGGGAGTATCGCCGGACTGACGGCCCTCTCGTTGCAGCTCCGCCACGCTGCCCGTGTCCATGAACTGCCTGGAGGAGTTCAACAACGTGGACATGCGCGTGTCGCGCTTCGTGATGCCCATCGGCGCCACCATCAACATGGACGGCACGGCGCTGTACGAGGCCGTGGCCGCCATCTTCATCGCGCAGGCCCGCGGCATCAGCCTGGGCTTCGGCCACATCGTCGCCGTCAGCATCACCGCCACCTTCGCCAGCATAGGCGCGGCGGGCATCCCCCAGGCGGGGCTCGTCACCATGGTCATGGTGCTGGACACCGTCGGCCTGCCTGCTGAGGACGTCACCCTCATTATCGCGGTAGACTGGCTGCTGTAAGTACAACAAAATCTTTATTTTTATAAAAAAAAAATGCAGGATTTGAACCCACGACTGGCTTGGCGTTTTGCAGAGATCGCTTCCGCACCCTGGTGAACGTGGTCGGTGACTCCCTGGGCGCGGGCATCGTCAACCACCTGAGCCAAGTGGAGCTGGAGAAGATGACGCGGATGCAGCACATCCAGGCCGCGAACCCTGGCAACGGCAAGAGCGACGGCAACGTGGCGGAAGTCCATCTCTAAACCGGTACGCCTGCTGGACTTCCCTGCGAGTCCGCTTAGCTTCCCTTTGCCTCGTTCCGCTCCAGTTGAGATGCCTCTGTTCCAGGTGGTGCCACCCTAGGCGTGTGAGGGAGGACAGGTGCTCGACGGCCACCTCTGAGGCTCTCTATGTCGCGCGGACGCAGACTCCATGGGAACCGAAGGCCGTCATGGAGACAAGAGGAACTGAGGCGTCTGGCAGAGCGGCGAGCCGGCTGGAGCGGCTGGAGCGGCTGGAGCGGCTGCACTGAGTGCTTCGCGTCCCACCGAGGGACGCTCAGTGGTACAGTCACCTCAAGTCATGAAACGGAACACCGACGCTTCACGGCGAAGCAGCACGCTCACGCTGCCGCAAGAGCAGCACGGGATTGGCTGGGTGAAGTGGATTATGTGCCATTCAAATATGAAGATCTCATGATCTGGCATTGCTGCAGTATCCCAGGCAAAGTGTACGCTACGAAGCCGTTAAGTCAGACTATAATTACAATAAGAGAATTAGATCACTTCATGCTAGGATCCAAAAAGCATAGATTCAAAATTGGTTCAGTTAATATTTGTGTTTAGAGGAATGAAGGTGCAATGAAGGCTTTCCTCATAATTGTGAGAGAACGCCGTTGCGGTGGCTCCACAGTTTGCTTTGCGTTTGATTGTCATTAATGTCTCCTACTTGGGTCTGAAACATTGCCTACTGCCATATAAGTTTTATTAGAACATGTGGCTCAATCGAATTGTAATTCGTAGCAAACAGTTACCTTAACCAGGAAAGCTTTTATGTGTAGAGTGATCACGGGAACATTTATTTGCATCATGGAAAATTAGGCCTCCACAGAATATTATTATGAAATTCGTGTTCATGTGAAAGAAGATGCCATACTTTCACACATAGATTAGAGTACTCTGAGAATATGTACTGCTACTTGTTTATCAATATGACAAATTAATGTTTGTTTTGTGGGGGAAAGGCTGTAATGATCTATTGTACATGGAAAAGCATTAGTTGAAATTTATTGACATTTTATTTGATACGAATTTAGTTGACACCCTCCAAAAAAAGAGTGTTATTAATACTGAGGTTTTACCAAAGAAGGGCATTAGCCATTTACATCAACAGATTTACCTTGTTTCCTTCTTGTTTTTTATTCTGTCAAAGGATGATTGCACAGGTGGTCCATTTTTATGTTATAGTGATTGCCTGAAACCAAATTGCCATATATGTGTATTGTTAAGTTTTGGTAATCTATTTCTGAGTACTTAGTACAATTTCTATGAGTATTAAAACATAAATTTTTTTATAAAAAAATAGAAAAAAGGTAATGAAGACAAGAAAATATATCTTATCTTGCTAAAATTTCAGCTTCAGTTAACCAAGTTAGTTGGACTTTGAAGGCCTCTTCACTATGTTGTTAATTTATAAGCTAAAAAAATATTTGTTGAGTTCAATTAACTGACTTTATCATATTTTCCTGCCTGTGATGCTTGATAAATGTAAAAACTTTGACTAATTTTTTAATTTAAAATTGTTGGAGACAGCAAAAACTAGTCTGAAAATATTTGCAAGGTTGATGGTTGTTAGAAAGAGAAATCATTAGAAAATGCTTGAGGTGTTCCAGTAGGTTCACAAAAAAATAACTACTGCTAGCAGCTCACTTCATATTTGCCTTTTTGTGCAATAAAGCATATCACAGATTTCATGTAACATTCTCATTCAGATAAAACTGAGAAATCTCTCTACCAGAAGTGTCGCACTATTAAATTCTCTAGTTACAGGTAAAATTAACATAGAATCAGACTTGTGATAAAATCAGTCATCAAAACTAAATAACAAAAGTGTAAATCACAGGAAAAAACGTCACAGCCAATCAAAAGTGAGCATCTCTTTGTCTTTCAATAACTTGGGATTCCACACAAAAATTGCAATTTAACTGTAATTTAACACCCTTAGAAAACAGTTTAAACCAATGTAAAAGAAAAACAAAATACAAAACTTGTAGGTAAAAGAGCAAGCTTAAAACTCTGTAACCCTTTGGAATCCTTGGCAAGTATTATCAAATTTATCTTAATCTTTAAGGGGAGAAGCTTTAGGCAATAGTCTAGTGCATTGTCCAGCTCTTTTTTTTTTTCTCTCTCAATCTATCTTGTAAGTATATGTGAACAGACAATAGTTATATTTAATTAATGTAGAAGATGTGTCTTGTACATAACTTGCCATGATAACTACATTTGCACATGGCTCTCTCATTGTTGCAATGTATATTTTTTTTCTGAGAACATGGGTAACCATGCTTCTTGAAGACATTACAATGACAATATATATATATTATAGTGTTAATGACATGGCTCGACTGTTGGTATTTAACCTTGACCTATCCTCCACAGAACACTTTTTTCTACTTATTTAACATCATTCAACATGCACTACAGACAAATAATTTTTTATGATACACCCTATATAACATTAAAAACATGACCCTACTTTTTGCTGGCCCATTCGAAATGATCACAACGAGCTCTAGGATCATTTTTACCACCCTCACCCCGAGCACAGGCAAAGAACTTTTTATTTAAATTGGGTCCTTTTTTTTTCACTATTCTTTCAACACATGGTTCTTTGTGCCCCTTACAAAGAGGGGGTGGGCGCGGCCCTGTAAGCATATTCTTCCAAGCTGAAGCAGCAGAAGAGCTTTTCTCTTTTCTTTCCACTGCTGCTTCCTCATTGACAGGTTTCACATTTCCATTTCCAGGGGTAAACTCATCTGACACCAAAGAGCCCTGGCTAGAAGAGGTCCCATCAGATTGTTGATCTACACTGCTTGAGGACTTCTGAAAGAAACTGGAGATGTGCTTTTGGGTAGAACTCCCTTGAGTTTTCAATCTTTTACAGTCTCCCTCCCTGAATATTTTTGAATCATCCTGACTTTTTCTCTTGAGAGACTCACCCTCCAGCCTGCGTGAAGTTTCTTCGGCATTGTCACTGGGGATCAGACTATCACCACACTTTTTAATAAAGAATGACGATAGTTTTTGCTGAACTCCATAGAACTCGGGGTAGTTTTTAATGCATGCAGATGGACATTTTCCCGACGGCAGGAGTTTAACTCTGAAAGTTCCAGACACAGGGCAATGGTCACTGCCTAGAACTTCACTTAAAACTAAAGAGTCAATCATGTACTGGGTGAGATTCCTATCGACAAAAATGTAGTCAATTCTTGATCCGTAGTTAGTAGCTCTGGCATTAATCATTGTATTCCAGCAGGTGTATGCATCTTCCACTTTGGGGTGGAAGAAACGAAAAGAGTCAACCATTTTGGAATCGTTCGCAGCTTCTCCATCACAGGTGAGATTCATGTCACTTCGGAAGGTATCCACCAAAAAGGAATTCAGCCATTGCCTGGAAGGATTTGCTTCAAACTCCTCCTGCAAAGTGAACAAAAGAATTCTATATTATTATAATGGTTACTGCCAAAGTTGACATTTAAAAAAGGAGAAAAGTTAAAATTAACTTCACATACCTGACAGACGTTTTCACACCTGTCAATTTGACGATGACTTATGTTAATATCTCCAAGAATCATAACAAGAGATCCTCTACTTTTCACTGCACTAGCTCGTAATTCCAATAGTTTGTTAAAGCGGAGTTTGAATTCCAACCTATCAGGTCTTTCAGGGTCTGCCCGAGGGCAATATACATTGAAAATTGTTAGAATACTTTCAGACCCATCCTCTTTCTATTGAGGCAGAAAAAGTAAAATGAACAGTTTAAAATATCTCATAAAATGTCATACACAATATGGCCGTTAAAAGAATTTCCACCTGTATTTTATGTTGCGTGATGATTGCTCGTCCTTCAGAGTCCAACCTTCTTAACTCTTGCGGAGAGAATTCATTTTCTAAACCATCATAGCATCCCACAGTATCAGACTGAGCTTTACTCTGTAATATTCCGCTGAGACCCTCCTCTGCGCAAATTGGAGTCGCTGATTCCCGGCAAAATGTTGCAACACCTGAGCATGAAATTAAAGTACTGCCCACAAGTCATAGATGAATAATCCAAAACTGAAGCCAAAGAAAACTGACCTGAATATCCACTTTTTGTTTTTGAGAATGAAAAATAGGCATTGTACCCATCCACTAAGGCTGTCGGTTCATCAATCATATCTCCTGCAAAAAATTAAAAGCAGATTAAGGGAAAGCATAAACGAGAAGAAAATAAAAGTTTGACCGGTAGATGTTTACATACTAGTAACTTTGGTTTCTTGTAAGCAAATTATGTCTGCCTCTAGATCATCGAGCATTTGCTTCAAGTTCTTGACAGTTCGGATTCCATTTATGTTCCAACTTATTATTTTAAAACTATTTGCAAGAGTAGATTTATTTTCTACCATCTTAGTCTTGGTTGACTCTTATGTCGGAGCCGGCAATTTTTTTCCAGATGTTAGAAAGGAAAGGTTAAGCTTGATTGTAAACAAAGCGCGTCGTCTGCTTTTTCACACATACCAACATCGCCAACATCGCGCCTTTTTTCTTATGCCAACATAACAAAGCGGAATAGGTGTGAGCACTTTACTTGAAAAAGTTTGGACATGTGTTCTTTAAAACTAAATTTCATCAAGATTTAAAGTTGAAGAGAAGATGCTGGTATTTATTTCATTCACAAATAAAGAGCCTAATCGAAATAATCTCACCCACCCCCCACCCTGACACGCCCCTTCTGCAAAAAAAGGGGGGGGGATTCAATGTCTAGGATAGGATGTCTAGGACGGAGGCGGGACGGGCGTTGGACGGCCTAGTGACCCGCCGTTCTATTCATTGGAGAGCTTATGTAACGCGTGATATCAGATAGAGCAAAGTGTGAAAGCGATTACCCCATCTCGCTGACTGCACTTTCGTTCTCGTTACGTAATCGACACACATTCTAACCTCCCGCTTTGCACTGCAGCCAACCTAGAGTCATTAATGTCGCTGCAAGAATCGCGCCACATTGAATTTGCGTGCCGATTCGGCCTTCTTGATAGTCCCCTTTCCTTGTCCACATGTTTTCTGTAACGATTTTTTTTGGCCGATTTTATCACTTGTAAAGGTAAATATATATTTTTTGGAGAGGGCGTGTGGACCACCCTGTTTGTTTTGGTTTGGTAATGCAACATGTTCCTCGTCCTCGTCCTCGTCACATGGTACAATTTTAATCCGTCCTTGTGTCGTGCTTAGTTAGTTTCAGTCTGTGTTAGTCAGTGAAGAGAGGCGCGTCAATCATTTCTCTAGTGCTGCGCCGTTTATCCGAAACCATGGACATTAACCAGGTGAAGGACAACAACAATGCCTACTTGTGGGTGTTCTACAGCTTTGTTTCCTTCTGCTGCACAAACTATTGTCTTGGCTTCTTTGTGCCAAGCAATGCATCAAATACACCCCATCAGGTCTGGAAATGGAAAAATATTGCAAGCTCCTTGGTGCACTCTTCCATCACTGGAATATGGTCTGTGCTTTGGTAAGTTCTATTCTCAGTTTCACTAAGGTTAGTGTTTTATGGTCTCTTTTGTTGAGTCAACGATTTTTCATGGTTCATATTGTTTCGGCTTTTGTTTCAGCTTTTGGCAGATTCCTGAAATGCAGAATGATCTCATTAACAATTTCTCTGTGTCTGCTCAGGGTGTGATATCTCTGTCTGTTGGTAAGTCCTTGTGCTTACATGCACTGTTCGTTGTCTATACATCTTTCGTTAATGCAAGTCATTCACGTTTTACAGGGTACTTCATCTATGACTTTGTTGACATGGCAATCCATGATCGTCGACGCAGTACAGAGCTTCTATTTCATCATGTTTTGGTAATTTTCACTCCTCTCTTTAAAATATTTTGATGTTTCTTTGTATCATACTAATGCTTTGTAACTGATTTTAGGTGATAACATGCTTTGGTTTATCTGTGTGCACTTCTTATTATCAAGGGTACTCGCTAGTTGCCCTTCTAGTTGAGGTAAACAGCATATTTTTACATCTCCGTCAGTTGATGCTTCTTTATGGAGTTTCGAAAGGGGCCACTATATACAAGGCCAATAGTGTCCTTAATTTAGGTAAATATAACCCACCAGCTATTATTCTGTTCTTGTTTTTCTGCATTCTCATCCTTGATGATCTTTTTCAGGTACCTTTGTGGTATTTAGAGTATTTGCCATGGGTGGCATGTTCCAGTGGCTGTTGTCTCACAGATCTGAACTAACCGTAACAGTTTTTGGGCTTGGCGTATTTTGTAAGTAACACTACGATACTTTTCTTGGGACAATCTCATCAGCATGAGTCCTGAAATTTTGTTTCTTTAATTGTTTTCCAGCTCTGATTGCAATCATGGGAATGAACTTCCAACTTCTGTATCGGGTTCTGAGGAGTGACTACTTGAAGAAGCCTAAAACAACTGTGGACAAGCTTCAGTCAGGCACTGAGGCTTCATCTGATGTGCCAGTCATTCAAAAATCAGACAGCGGTGTCCGTCCTTCAGTTCAAAACAGTAAAACTTCTTTACCTTCTTATGAAGCCGAACTTCTACTGCCCCTACCAAATGGAACAGATATGAAACTGGACTAAGCACATAATCTGCCTTTTTTTTTTTAGGGGCCTTTTTTTAAAAAAGGTATTTTGTCTTGAGTTGATTTTTAACAATGGAACCAAATTTGCCTGCTTAATGCTGTTAATTCCCATTGTGCTGAGTGCTGAGCCATCATGCCGGGGTGTGGTTTAATTTATTTAACTAAATGTCCTTCAAGATTAGAATTTTAGTTCCTCACAGCATTCCTGGTGCTGAATGCACAAATGTAAAAGACGGGAGCAAATAGACCTATTTTTGTCATCTCTGCCAATTCCTTTTAGAAGATATTGTTTGTAAAGTAAGTCTAGCTGCTCATTTCAATGCTGGACTGAAGAATCATTTATTTTCTAATTGTTTTGTTTTGAGATAAGTGTAACAGTGTGGTCAAAAAACAAAAAGAGTTTATTTGTCTAGTCTGTAGAAGTACCTGAGTTTGTCCATTTCATATAACTCAAATGGGTTATAAGAATTTTATAGGTAATTTTAGTAATGATTGCCTAGGGACAAGAAAACAGTAGAATAGGTCAGGTTGATGAGAATGTTGTGCTAATTATGTTCTATACTGAAGATGCTCATCTAAAAATTTACTTTGTGTTCCTTGCTGACCAATTGTTTACCTCGCTAGCTTTATGGACGAAAGCTGTATTATTTTAGTGTTCCTTGACCATAAAGGTCCAAAACTAAAACATTCTAAAAACTCTAAATCTCTAATATTTAATGGTCAGTATTATTGTATTCTTTATTCAAGGAATTCAGTTTATTTTTGTACCTAGGTGGGGCCAGCTCCTTTGAGTATTCACATATGCTGCCTTTACCCAATTTAAAATTCCTAAAGAAAGTGTCACGGCCATAACTCACTCTCCATATTTTATCAGGTTTTCTCAGTCGGCATCGTGATTTCAGGAACTGTTATTATTATTATTTTAAGGAGACATCACTGTGTTCATAAGCTTAAATGTATTTTTTTAACATTTAAGTGATGTAAACTAACGCCTTCATGCCTAAGTTATATCCACGAAGCCATGCCATAATAAATGCTCACGTCATCAACCTTTGTCTAAGTCGTACCGTACATGACATGTTAAATTATATATTTATGCCTTGTTTCAGACGAGTGGTCATTTCTTATCGTTTCCCTTCCCACAGCTCTCGGTGGGGTTTTGGGCGCGGCGCTGGGTCAGTGTAGGTCAGTGCCCCTCCGTGGCCCTCGCACGACACCGTCACCGCAAGCAAGGCCCTCAAGCTAGGGCTCTAGCCCGGCTATTGATTTTACCGAGTTGGTTTCACCTTGTCCCTCCACGACTGCAAGACAGCCCGGTCCGAGGCCGCCAACGACGGCGAGGCAAGACCATTTCACACGGACGGTCATTCCCTCCGTTTGCCGCCTCCTTGACACACTCCTCGGAGGAGTGGCGGGCCGTGCCTGCAAGCGCTGCGTCGCCCTCGAGTAAACAACAACAAGGAGTGGGTAGCTCAGCCCGTAGCATTCCGGGGTATGCGTTGTTGTTTTGAATTATGTAGTTTTTTTTAACTACCTCAACGTTTGTAGTGGCGGCGTTGCGTGCACGCGGAGCGCGGCGTACGCGCGGCGGTGGAGTACTACTCGTAGTACGGGGGGCTGCCCGCGGCCCAGGATGGCGTCGTGCCGCAGTCCTCGTGGCGGTCGCGGCCCGGGGCATGAATAACGCATTATTGGGTCGAGGAGGGAGGGCTGCGTGCGCAACGCCACCGCCTTGCCCCTGCGGCACCCCTGGACTGCCCCTGCCGTGCGCGTTGTTTTTCGAAGGCAGCCCTGGAATTTGGCCGCGATCGGCCGCGATACGGACGTCAGGGGGTAGTTGGACGAGGAAATTTGGGGTGGGTCCTTTAAGCGCCGGTGCACGGCAAGTCTGTAGACATGCCTGCAGATTGGATTGCCTGCCTGCCGGGCTGGCTGGCCGGCTGGCGCCGCGGCGGGTGCGATGGGTTGCCTAGCAGCCGGCGCGGTCGCAGACGACAAGCGCGCCACAGGCAGCCACAGGCCGACATGGACACCAAGTGCGACCCGTTCAGGACGATTGCGTCTCCAATTCCTGCTCGTTCCAAGGCGGCGTTCAAGGCGCCCTGCCGCGGCTGTCCCAGGACGAGGATGACCCCGGCGGGGACTGGGTCATTCCCCGGGCCGCGGCATGGCCCAACTAGCAGGCCCATTCCGGAGCGGCGTTCCGTCGCCGTGTCTCTGTCTCTCTCGCACCGCTGCGGGTCGCCCCTCGCGGCCAACAGAGACGGACCGACAGAAGGACGCGGCTCGGAGTCGCTCGGCTGACTCATGATGACGGCGGCGTTGGGTAACATTACGCGGCAGAGGCGCTTGACGCTCTGCCTCTCTCGCACCCGCGGGCCGTCCCTCAGGGGGCGCGAGAGAGACGCGGCGCGGCCGGTAATTTAAATCGCCGGAAAGGAAATTGACCGCCATTTATTTTCTTTTTTTTCCTGCGCCGCAACAAGACTTACTTTTCGCGCGTAACCTTGGCCATCCTTTTTCTCTCTCTCTCTCCCGCCCCTCCCTTTTTGAGCGTCATCTTCGTCCTGTCGCTGCGTGAAGGCTCTCGGGGGGGGGGGGGGGGGGTCCTCCACAAACCACGTAACGCCGGCACGCCTAACCTAACCTCACGGGTGTGTGCGGCGTGACGCCGTGGGAACGATGTGGAAACCGATCCAGCAAAAACCAACACGATACTCGGTACAAGGCGGACGGAAGTGGCGAGCCGGCATTGGCCCTGGTGGGTGTGAGTGTGGGTGAGAGAGAGAGGGTGAGTGAGTGAGTGAGTGAGTGAGTGAGTGAGGGCTGAACGCCCAAGGTGCACTGCAGCCTGCTGACGCCGTCGGGGTCGGCACGTAGATTGCTTGCAATCACACCTACGCCAGTGTGTGGGAGGTGTTAGAAAGACACGCAATCAGTCGCGCTAAATGCCGTCATGTTCGCGCCCTCGCGACCGGAACGGACTGCCGTGTTGTGACGCGAAGAATGCCACAGCTTGACCTCCTCTCTCCCCAGGACCTGAGGTGTGCGCCGCGTGACCACCCCGCCTCACCCTGCGTCCTGCGGGGCGCGGCAAGGGGATCGCTTCCTCTCCACTTGTCCTCACTTCCTTCCTCCCCTCCTCCCTAAGCTTCCTTCCGGTCTTCCGGAGTGCCGACAGACAACACTCCTCCGGCTCGACATTCCACCGCTACCCGCCTCAGTCTCACCACCACCACTACAATACTACTGCCGTGGGCCCATTCATTCACCCGGCATTGCCCGGCACGGTTTAACCATTGCATTACGCGTGCGTCCCCCATTCATCCCTGTCCTTCATTCGCGCATGAGTTTACTTCCTTTCTTCAGCCGTTGATTCGTCTTTCCATTTTCTTCCCACTTCTTCTTCTTCTTCTTTTTCCATTGGACGTCGTCACTACTTGCGTGTCCCGACTGCCGGGTGCTTCCGGCCGTGTCCTGGCCGGATGGCCGCTCTCTCTGTCGCACCGCCGCGGGACGCCCCGTGAGTGCGAGGGAGACGGAGCGACGAGAGCCCCGCTGGGGATCAGCCCGCCGTGCGCCGCCGCGCCACCCTCGGCTCCGGCCGGAGGTGCCGGAGTCGCCCGCACCGGAGGCTCCGTCAGGTATCAATCGTCTTTCGGACCAGAAGCGAGGCGAGCCAGGCAAGCCAGCAGAGACTGATTCCGAGAGTTGTTTCCGTCGCTCTGTCTTTCTCTCTCTCACACTCAAGAGGCGTCCCGTATAGGCGCGAGAGAGACAGAGCGATGACGACGGTGCCGGATGGAGATGATGCTTGCCTGCTCCTCTGCGGTCGCGACATGGCACCACAGTCATGGATGGCCCAGGGCTCGCGCAGGGCTCGCGCAGGGCTTGGGGCCGCAGCCCATGGCCGGCCGGAAGGTTTTCAAATTCCCGCCGCGAGCGTCCACCGCAAACGGCGGGGGAATAATAACGCAATTCACACGCAATCGCAGTAAGTGCAACTGCATGGTGGCGACCAAAGGGATACGTTCGGAGGAGTGTCGAAAAGAGAATCGGGTGGAAACTGGGCCGAGGCTCTCGGTCGACTAGAGAGAGAGAGAGACTGACCGGTCAAACAGTGGCGAAAGAAGGTCCCGTACGTGGCTAGCCAAGGATTTGATTTGAGCGTCTCTCGCGCGTGGAACATCCTCGCCTCCCGGTGCCCCCTTCCCTTCGTTACTTCGTTAGGCCCAGCTGGTCCCGCGCCGGTCTCGGGTGTCGGACGCCGTCGGCGGCGTTGGCCCGCCGGCCGGGTGCATATGCCCACGCGAGGGTGGCGTGTGCGGGCGAGGCGCGGCGTGGCGCGGCGTGGCGCGGCGTGGTGCGGTGGCGTCCCCACCTGGCGTGCCCCACCCGAGCCCCATCCGGACCCACCCGGTGCAGGCTGCTGCCTTGCTGCTGCCACACCGGGTGTCTTCGTTCTCCGGAAGCTCTCCGCCGCGCCCCTGCCTCTCCACGGCGCCGCGCGCGCCCTGCACGCCCTGCACGCCCTGTACGCCCGCACCACTCCACACGTGCGTGCATCACACTGTATCAGCTCCTCGCCCACCCCGACGGCAGGGCCGGCACAGAGGCAGGGAAGCGACAAAAAAAAAAGAACCGTTATTCAATTTCAAAACCTTGTCGCTGTGTCTACCCCAAGCGGGGGAGACTCTCCGTATGCAGATCAACTTGCGCTCGGAGCACCGACAAACGGACGATCGTCCTCACGGAAACGTCCGGTTTGAATGTTGGAACGAACGAGTTGTCGAGGTTCTCGGCGTGCCGCGTGGGCAAGCCCAGGCAAGCCTTCCCTGGCAGGTAGGCGTCGTCCCGCCCGGTGGTGGCATCGCGACACTGACGGCGCGGTGCTGCGCGGTGCTGCGCGTTGCTGCGCGCTGCGCATGTTGCGATTCCGAAGACTCGTTATTGCCCCGTCGCTCTGTCTGCGTCGCACCCTCACGGAGTGAGTGCGAGAGAGACCGAGCTCGGCAGGTGGCGGTTGAGTGACCGGACTGGACCAGGCACGGCCAGCGAGCAGCACGCCCAGGGAAGGCCGAGCCGGCAGTGGCTGAATCATCATCGCCACGCTGCAGAATCGGATACCGAACACCGAACCGCGGCTCACCTCGGCAGCCGAAGCGCAGTCGGTTGGCGAAATCCGAAATTTCGGATTTCAGCGCGACGGGCTATCGCGCGGCATCTCGCGAGAGTGTGTGACGGGGACGGGGAGTACAGTCAGAAACGCAGTTATGGAGGCCACCTTGCTTTCGACACGAGGTCCCTGGGATTGTGCAACGTGCAGCTCGCTCCGGGACAGCCCCCGCAGGCCGGGCGGCTCCGGGCGGCTCCGGGCCGCCGACGATGACGTGCCGTCGAGCCGAGTCACTTTGACGACATTGTTTCTAGGAGCATGGGATGGGTCGGAACAGTCGGAAGCAGGACCACGGCCGGGGGGGTGGGGGTGACCGCTTGTGACAGATAACAGGCACTACACTGTTTCCGCTAAAGAGTTTGCAGCGCTTCCTTTGTTGCGCTGTCAGCGGGGTGAGGCGGTGGCGGAGCGTAGCCGCGCGCAGCCCCGCCGTAAAGACCGAATGACACAGGCAGCAAAAGCTAGCCGGCTTCCTTGAAGCGCGGATTTGGCTAAGCGAGTCCCGTTCGGCTCGCGCGCGGCTCGCACGCTTTGTGGCGGTATGTAATACTTCGGTGGTGTGCGCTGCGGCGCGAGGCGCGCCAGAGACGCACAGCGGGGCTGGGCCGCGTTGAGTTAGTCCGTCCGTGCCGGTTCGCTGGAGTCCAGCGCGGAGCCTCCAGGGATTGCTGGAGTAGAGCATTGGCTTTGCGCCTGTTTGCGCTGCTTGAGTCCCTAGCCGCCCCGCCCCGCCCCGCCCCGCCCCACCCCGCCCCGCCCTGCCCACCTGAACGCGTGGCTGGCCAAGGGGAAACGGACATGGCCGGCGAGCGTCCGCCAAGGCAGCGCCGCCCTTCGAGGACCACACCCATAGGCAAAGGGCCAAGCCAAGGGCAGAGAGGACAAGGACCACGGAGGGTCAAGAACCACGGCCACTCTGTCCAAGAGATGACCCTTGGGTTCCCGGGTTCAATCCTTACGCGACTGCGGCCTCAGCCCGCAAACACTGTGAAGCCAAAAAGAGCAGCTCTGCAACGACTAGGCAAACATTCCCACAATGCATCGTCGTCGTTAAGGATATGCCTATCTCGGAGTGCGTGGTGGCAAAGTGTCGTGATTAGAAGCTGTCTACGTGCGTACATAAACGCAGTAAGCAGGATGAGATGGACAACCCTTTCGACGATACTATGACGCGTGCTGAAGTGTCTGCCTCATTTTAACGACGTTTCTCGTTGGCCTGGCCGAAATCCACCAACCCCATGTTCCATGTTACCCAACTGCTTTGATCGGCCATAAGGAACGGCCGTTCCGAAAAACACGCAATTGGCAGCTTTGCAGGGTTCGCTTACGCGGGCAGCGTGCCAGTCAAAACACGGTCTGGCTTTCTACACACTGTGATGTGAACCCTCTGGAATAGCACATACGCCTCCCGCCTCCAGGCATCTCCAGGCATCTCCAGGTGTCGGGCATAACGTTCATAGGTGTATAACTGGCACCTGTGGCCTCGTCGGGCCACGTGCACGCACGCACAACCAAACACACACTCACACACACGCACGCAGGCACCGCTCCCTTTCTCTCCCCCACTCCACAGGAGCACATCCTTCGCATTCTGTAGTTGTAAAAAAATGTTGCAATTTTTTTTATTTTTTTTTTTTTTGAATTTAAAAACAAAATGCAGAAATTTAAACAAAAAAAATTCGCTTTGTTTGCCTTTAAACGGTACAAAAGTGGAACGCCCTGATAATGAGTGGCGATGGGCGATCGTTCGAGTGTTCCAGTCGCTGGAACAGCGAAACGACCGCGGCCGGTACGATAATTATTGTAGCGAAATAATCGCAATCTGCGCCATTCCGCGCGCCTCGTCTATAAAGGTACGGTTTGTTGTTTTTTTTTCTTCGAAATGGCACTTTGCTCACGCACCTGGCCAACACGCCCGCCGGCCATCTGCATGTGTGCGTTGGGCGGCAGCTTCCGGAGGGGTGGGGGAGGGGGTAGGGTGAATAGAGGGTGGGGTTGGGGTGGGGCACCCAAGCCCCGAGCGCAAACTATAGCAACGTGCCGCGCCACGACAAGGTGCGTACATATTGGGGCAACACAACCCGTTCCCCTCCGGCAGTGTTGCCAGGGACCAACGAAAAAATGATAAAAACGGAATCCGAGACCTAGTATTCGATCCCCGGTCGCGGCGAGGTTCTCTGGAACTCCAAGCCAGCCGTCGCCCGTCGCCGAGCATGCTGGGCACAGGCAGGCGGGGCGAGACGATGGTCTTAGGTTCAAATACCTACTTCACAGCCATAACGTTTTTATTTTTATTTCACTGCTAGTTTTATTTCTTCCTCTTTTAACGTTGATTTGATTACCGCGCGGCCGGCCGGCCACAGTGACCCCTCCCCCTTTCCTGTCCCCGGCGAGCGCGGCTACGCGGCTACGCGGCTACGCCTCCACTCCAGCGTGTTCCAGGCTCCAGCTCCAGACTCCAGCGGCGGCAGGCTGCTGGAAGACAAGGCGGCAAAGCGCGGGCGGATACGAATGGAAGGGGGCGGGGGTGGGGGTGGGGGCGGCGAGCGGGACGGAGGGGGAGGGGGCAGGCCGCCGCCTGGCCAGGCCGGCCGGCCGTCTGCTTCTTCCTTCTTTTCTTGCTGCCTCTCCTCCTCTCTCCCCCCTCCCCCTCGCCTCTCTCTCTCCCTCGGCTTCGGCTTCGGCTCGGCTCAGTTCGCCATGCGGCTTCGGAGCGCGTGCGTGCTCTGTGAGTCTGGCCTCCGCCGTGCTCGCGTCCTGCAGGCCGTCGTCTAGGCCGTCGTCTAGCCGGCGCGGCAACCGCCCGCCGGTCCCACAGCGTGTGCAGCACCCGTTTGTGTTGCTGTTGTTGTTGTTGGTTCGTCTGCTGCCAGGTTATTGTTGTTATTGTTATTGGTGGCCATCGAAGGGCGAAAGCGTGCGAGTGCGCCGGCGTCCGTCAAGCAGCAGTGGCGCGTTCTAGTGCATCGGCGACGTCGGACGCTGCAGCTCGCTGCAGCCGGTGGAGATTTTGGATTAACCGCGCCTCGAGGTATATACAGTAAGAGTGAATGCGAGTGCGAGAGAGAGAGAGAAAGAGAGAGAGAAAAAGAGAGAGAGGTGGAGGCACGCGCGCCTTTTCCTGGCAGTTTCGGGCGGGAGGGGGAGAGGGGAAGCCGGACCCTAAACGATTCCGGAAAAAAGGCGAAATTCCTGTCGCAGGTGCCGTGCCGGCGGCGGCGACGTGAAGACACGGGTTGTGGCGCACGCTGCAGTGCAGCTGCTGGAGTGCGAAGGGAAGCGGACCGTGATGGAAACCCTGGGACGTGCTGGACAGGACCATCTCCGCTGTGCATCGCCGCCGCCCCCGCGCCTGCCCTGCCGTCGCGTCGCCGTCTCTGTCGCACGCCGACGGCACGCCCCGTGAGTGCGACAGAGCGGCGGCAGCGGGGCAGCGCGGGCGGCAGCCTCGGAGGGTGCCGTACCGGAAGCTCTTCCCCCTTCAGGACTTCGGGCCAAAAATACAGTGGGACATCTTGAGGGCGCGGGGGAGGGGGGACTTGAACGCACCGCGCGCTGCGGCGCTGGAAATGCCATCATGCCGCCGTTGAAATATTTAAATGAATTCATACGGGGCGTGCAAGCGCTGCAGCGTGGAAACTCAAGTAGCCCAAATTGTACCCCTGCCGGCGTGCCGTGTCGTGCCCGCCCCGCCCGCCCCGCCCCGCCCCGCCCCGCCCCTCCGCTTTCACGTGGATCCTGTGCAGCCCCCTGCAGTCCGTTGCTCTGCCTCTCTCGCACCCCCACGGGAAGCCCCGTGAGTGCGAGAGAGAATGTGAGCGTCAGCCCGCCGATCGGAAGACGGCGCTGACGGCCAGGGTCACGCGCTTTCTAGCAGCCCCCAGGACGTCCCGTTCCCCGCATCGCCAGGGCTCCAAACTCGAAATCGCCGCGCCCGCATCTCACAGTACGTATCACGCCAGGTCATCAGTCGAACGGCACACTGCACCGCGGCGAGCGGTACCACTCCTGAAATCGGCCCGGAATCGGCCGGAATCAGCCGGAATCTGGCCCCGGGGCGCAGCGCTGCGCTTGGGCCTCTCTTCCAGGCAGGGCCTTTCTCCGGAGGCGGCGACGTCTGCGTCGATGCGTGCCTCCGCCTCCAGATCAAGATAGGCTCACGCTGTAGGCAGGGCCCCGCGCCACGCCGCACCGCACGCCGCGCCACGCGGGTCGTGACAGTGAGGCGATGGACGCCTCGCTGCCACTTAGCCGTCGACAACGACGGCGCACTTTGAGACGCCGCCCACCGGGATGTCGCGCACGTGGCGGCCGCGTGGCCGTGCACTGCGCGGCCTCCTCGGCGTCGCGACGCGTCGGCCCGGTCGGTGGTGGTGCGGCGGCGGCGGCGGCGGCGGCTCAGGTCCGCGACGCCAGCAGCGGCCAGCAGCGTACAGCGTCAAGTTCAGGGTCATTTCATCCGTCCTGCTCGGTGCCAAGCAGCGCCAAGCCGCGGCGAATGCAGCGTCGCGGAGCCGGCGGGGCGGGGCGGGGTAAATCATCTTGTCGAAGGGCCCGCCATGCCTCCGCCGTAATGCTGTTAATTGCTCGGTGATTTCAAGCCTTCCCTTTCCCGATGGCCGAGGCAGGCGCTTTACTGGCTCCACCACGCGGCCGGCAGGTTGACTTCGTTGAAGGCTGCGCCAGCACACTGCCTGCTCGCGGGCCGCGCCCTGCCTGCCCTGCGCTGCCTTGCCCTCGGCGGCCTGGAACTGCGCGCTGCGCGCTCTCATCGCTTTCCAGGCCGCCGATCTCGCCCGAATGCAGTAATCATAGGGAGGCATAAAACGGAATGGACTATTTTGGCCAGCTTGGCATGTGGCCGGCCGGCCGGTCGGTCGCTGCGCCCGGAGGTGTGTGCCCGCGCGGCCCCGGCGCTGATCACGAAGTGCCTGCGGTTGGAGGCTGGGGGCACTTTGGCGCCGACGCGGCCGATTTGGGGAAGAAACGAGAGGCGTCCGTCGCCTCGGCGCCGCGAGCTCCATTTCCCACGTCCGCCTATGGGACGGACTGACTGACTGACGCGGCCCGACGGACTGCAACATTTCTCTTGCTTGCTCTGCTTGTCGTTGGACACGGAGGCGCCCCGCTAGAAGGCCCTCGAGGCCCTGCGCTTGTTCCTGAGGTAACGGCACGAGCTGGCATCCGCTTTGATGTGTATTAAAGACGTGTGGTGTGTGTGGCTTCGGCTTTCTCGACCCCGATTTTTTTCCCCGCTTGCTTTTTCGCATTTTTTTGCCTCTTCTGATTATTTTGGGCAGGGCGCGCGCGGCGTGCGCAACACGCGTGCATCACGCGAGGCAGACACGCTGCTGCCTTCTGTCGTGGCGTCTGCCGGTCGCTCTTTTTGTTGGCTGCAGGAAAGGTTGTTGTTTTCGCTTGCAGGTCGGACCGTCCGTCCGTGCAGCCACGCCGGCGTGCCGCTGTCGGGCCGTGAGCCCCCCGCCAGCCCCTTGGGGGGCCCTTCGCCTTGGCCAAGGTCGACCGCGACGCGACGCAACGCGACTCTTGAGATGGCCGCGCCGTGCCGCGCCGCGCCGGTAATATGCCCCAGTCGAGCTGTTTTCCGTGAATCGCGTTCAACTGCTGCTCGGAAACCCCCGAGCGGGCCGCTCGCGCGGAGTCGCGGCGTGAAAAACAAAGTGATTTTCTTTTTATGGAGCAGAGGTACAATTTTCCTGTTTCCACCCCTGGGGGTCACCGTTTTTGCCGCCGCAAGTCCCGCCCAGTGCACCGGCCGACAAAGTGGACGTTCTGTCCCGGGGTGGAAACTGGTGGAAAAGAAACCCTGCAAGGCGCCAGTATTATGGTAGCCATACAACTGGCGCCACTAGTGCCATTCAACGTCTGCGGGATTGCCCACAATTTTCCTAATGAAATTCAATGGAATGCAAATACTAGCGACTTTTTGGACGTTGCCGAGGCGATACCAGAAGGCTTTCTTTCCGTGGCATTTGAGGGGGAGGGGGCCATAAAGAAGCCAACGGCGCCACTGCAGCTCAAAAAGTGGAGATTTGCATTTGGTTACATTTCTTGATGGTATCCGTTGCGAGCACGGGCGACGGGCGAAGCAAAGCGTTGCTCGCTCTCAGATGCGTCCCTCCACCCACTCTCCTCATTTAAAAACACTCAAACAGAAATGGAGGTAATTAGGTTGTGCAACGACAGAGCGGCCGTGCTTTTTAAGATCCGCTGGCGGCGGTGGGTGCCACACTGTTACGCGGGCGGCGCGGCTCGTTTCCGTGCGGCCGCCTTATAGTTCACTTAGTTCGGCGAGCCGATGGCGAGCCGGGTAAAGGGATGGATGGATGGTACACTACCTACCTGTCGGTCCTGTCGGCTGCAAGCAGAGCGAGAGAGACAAAGCGAGCGGAGCAGGAAGCGCCACGCCCATGATCTTAACGGTGGCGGCGCTCGGGCGAGCCGGGGCGGGGCGGGGCGGGGCGGGGCGGGGCGGGGCGGGGCGGCGACGGCCTCACAGCACGCCCTGCAGTTCCAAACCCACACGCAGTGATGGCAGCGCGTGGAGGCCCTGCACGCCCCCGACGGCACCCAGACGGCAGGGCAGCGCGGGCGGACAGGACAGCCGCCCCGACGCCGCCCCCACGCCGTGGTCGCGGTCACGCGCTAGTAACTAATGGTGTAAACTGCCGGCCGCCCGTCGTCGTAAAATGTTGCAGGGGCTATGCTCCGGGCTGCGCGCTGTGGCCGCCTCCAAGCAGGTGGTGCTGCCGGGTCCTGCAGCAGGTCCTGGAGACCGGTATGTAGGCCAGCTGGTTCGGCCGCACGCAAAGTCTGGACAAGCCAATACTGTTGCGTCTGGAAGAAGGCTGGCTGCAAGGCGAAGTGTGCCGCTCGCTTCTGCCGCCAGTTTTCTCCCTGCTGTCTTTCTTGTCTTGGTTGCCGCGAGGAGGATGAATTCGAATGACGTCCGCGTGCGTGCGTGTCCGTGCGTGTGTTGTGACACGAATGTAAATGGGCGGGGCTGTCGCGCGGATTGTTGTGGGGCACGTGTGGGGGGAAAGGGGGGGGGGGGTCACCGCCACTTTTGGCAGCGACTTGTCCGAGAAAGTGAATCCGTACCCTGTCGCCGAGGTGTTCCCGTGTCAGCGGGCTGCTTCGGACAAGAAGGTGCGTCCCCCTCCCCTGTGGCACTGGGCCGTGTGGGACACACCCCGCTTGGCAGCGCCTGGCTTGCCAGAGAGATGACCACTGACCTTTCCCTTGACTCTCCCCTCGCGCGCCTCGTCTGGCCGGAACCAGATGCCTGCATTCCAATACGCAGGAACCCCGCCGCCGCCCGCCCCGCCGCGTTGAACCTGTCCATCCGGTCCGCCGTGTGCGTGCTCGGCCGCGCCGTTTTCAATCCGAATTCACTCTCGTTGGCCGAAGCTGTTTATTTCTAGCGGTGGCCCTTGGACCGCGCGTCTTCGCGTGTCGCCTGTTCTAATAAGCTTCATGGCTGGACTTCCCCCGCCCCGCCTTGGCCCACGCGCGGCTCTAATTGGCGACATGAAGGCATCCCATGACGCCATAGCGCGCGGTGCAGCGGCCGGCTGGGTCGGCCAGTTCGCTGGTGCTGGCGGTCACCACCAAGATCCCATTCATGTTCAATTTTTTTTGGGGGGGGGGATGAATAAAATGAAGAGGCGTGAACTGCATTAATTTCTAAGTGATTTTGTTGTTTCCAGATGGCGGTGCTGCTGCTGATGGCGCTGCTGGCCACCTGCGCGGCCGCCGACATGCATCGCGCTAACATAGGTGAGCCGGCACGCCCACACGCCGCGGCCCCGCTGACCCATCGCTTCTCACCCGCCGCGCCCCGCCCCGCCCCGCCCCGCCATCCGTTCGGACAGGAACCTTTGACGCAGTGATTAATCGGCTCCGGGAAGTAGTGGTTGCTGCGGCGCACTTACTTCGTTGCAGTTTTACGCTCCGGACATGACATGGGCACGGGCACATAGGGAAGTTCTGTCACTCAAAAAATAAATGATTTTTTTTATGTTGTTGCATGGGTTTTATTTCAAATTAAGTTTTTGGGTTTTTTTTTTTTTTTTTTGGTATCAGTGTTTAATAAAACATAAATTCGGAACTAGGTCGAAATTTTTCTTGTGCAGTTTTGTAGTGAGTGCACCCCTACGGCGTGACGGCCGGCGTGACGACTGGGCTGTAGTACGCACGCAGTACCGAGCTGTGAAGAGCTTTGCCGACTGCGCGGGGCTTCGCGGCTTCGCAGCGGCCGGCCGCTGTGAAAGGGAAGTCCGCCCGTCCACAGCGGCAAAACGGGGCAGTCAACGCACGCCGCAGGGAACAGGTTGCCCCAGACAACAAATGTGAAACCAATACGTCTCTCTTCCCTGTTTTTTCCCCCCTCGGCGCTGTGTCCCCCATGGCCCACGAGGCTTTGGGACTTCCCTTGGCTGACGCGCCGCCGCCGCACGGCCGCTGTCCACCGCCACTGCTCCCCGCCGCGAAGCGCTCCGTCCCGTTGCGGGCCGATAAGCCGATGCCCGCAAATTCGCGAAGGAAAAGGGACGGAAGGGGGATCCATCGGTTCGTTTTGCTTGAGTTTGCTTTGCTTCGCCGGAGAGGGGAAGGGGAAGGGGCGTGTAGCAGTACCAGCAGGGTACCTCAGCATGCAGTGTGTGTTTTCATGGAAGTTTGATACATCGCTCAACGGTGCCGCCGGCGTGCCGGTGCACTATACTACAGTGCGAATACCGCGCCGACTTGCTTATTGGCAGGCCGGCCCACCGCGTGTACGGCAAGCCGGGGAGGGTGCACGGAGTGTACACGCGGCGTGCGCTTGTCGGGTGGAGTGTACTAGAGTGTACGTGGTGTGTGCATGCGGAGCAGGCTCTGGCCGCGGGCTGGCTGCCTGGCTGGCTGCATGCATGGCGCTCAGACGCCGATAAAGCATAGTCATTACTGAAACAAATTGGCTGTTAAGGGCGCGGGACAAGGTGGGTGGGTCTGGGGGCCGGGGCCGGCGGGCCCTAGATGCGCCATCAGCCCACTGCAGCTGCAGCCGAGGACCAGCACCACACCGCGCGTCGGAGGTCCGTAACTTAACGGAATTCCCCGATCCAGAGGCCCGTATCTCCGTCGCGACTTGCCATAGCGTTATGCCCGAGGTGCCTTGAATTTGAAATTCAATGTTTGATTGGCTGGAGATACTGGTCCCTCCGCTACTTATCCTACACGGCCGGGAGGGGGCCCGTTGGGCTGCCTGACAGCGAGCCGCCTTCGGGCACGAAGGGTTGCCTAGCTGCGGGCGCCTTCGCGAGAGCTTCGCTTTCAGAGTACTCCCGCTGGCGATCTCTCCCGAAAATGGAAAATAATAAAGGGCAGTCGGCGGATGTGCTGAAGTTCGTGTTGGGTTCCCCTGCCGCCGGGCGGGTCCTGGTCCTGTCCGTGGGCCCTAGTGGGCCAGACCCGCGGTGCCCCTTCCTTCCTCACCGCCTTTCTCTGCCTGCTGCAGGTGTTCTGGTGGACCTTCACGTGGCGCGGGAGGGCGCCGCGCTGAGCCCCCAGGGGGGCCCGGCCCGGCGCTGCTCCGCCCTCAACGTGGACGCGGTGCAGCCGGTGCTGGCGGCGCGGTGGGCGGCCTCCGTCGTGTCGTCGCAGGCGCACCAGGTCGCCGTCGGTGAGTGAAGTGAGGTCCCCGCCTCGTGCTGATCGCCCACGCCCTGTGCGTCTACGGCCCTCTTCCCTCTTGCAGACGTGAAGGTGTTCGACACGTGCGGCGACCCGGACACGGCCATGCGGGACGTGTTCTACGCCGTCAAGGAGGCCCTCGAGGAGCAGGACGTGCCGCTGCTGGGTGAGTAGCAAGCCCCCGCCGAGGCTGGCGATCTACCTGTAGTATTTTGTTTAATCTGTAACTTTGTCAATGTCGCAGGCCTGGTTGGCCTGGGCGAGGCGGAGGTCCTCAGCCAGACGGTGAGCACTCTGCACGCCTTCAACATCCCCCTGGTGCTGGCCTCGCCGCGCCTGGCCGAGATGATGACGCCGGAGGACAACACTCTGACGACGGCCCCCGACATGGCCAGCATAGTGCAGGTATAGACCAATTTTTCTTTTTAATTTAAAAATAAATAATGTTTTCAAATTAATTAATATTTAAAAATTTTGTCTTTAGGGAGTAGCAGAGCTGGGGCACGCGCTGGGCGTGTCGTCCATGTCCGTGGTGTCGTCGTGCCCGCACAGCCTGGGCCGCTTCAAGCACGACCTGGAGGCGCGCGGCATGCGCCTGGGCCGCCAGCTGCACGTCAAGAAGCACCTGGCCGTGCTCGGCGACGTGGTCCGGACCTTCCTGGAGCAATCCGTGAGTGGCGAGGCCCGGTTCAGCTAACATACTGGAAATATTTTTTTTCTCATTTGTATCGGTTTCCAGGAGGAAGGCGAGACTGTGGCCTTGGTACTGGACCCTGAGGAGATCAGCGCCCTGGCCCAAAGTCTTCGGAGCTATCGCATTGCGTCGCGTAAGGTGCAGCTCATTACTGGGACCATCGGCTTGAACCACAACCTCATGCGGCTGTGGAGGAACCTGTTCGCAGGCTCCTACCTCATTGAGCCTCACATGCCTGAGCTTCCAGATTTCCGCAACTATTTGCTCACAACCTTTAAGGTAGTTTGCCGTTCATATTGTGGCTAATTTAGGTGTGTGATTCGGCCTATGGTGGTACTGATAAATTATTCTTCCTTTAGGAGGCACAAACGGATGTTAATGAAACATTGGTGAGAGAATACATGTCTATTGTGTATAGCTGTCACTGGAATGATGATCTAGAAACTGCTCAAAAGAAATGCAAGGACTTGTCCATGGTGGAACTCTCACACAAACTACAAATTAATCCTGAGGTTTGTTCTCCCTCTCTATTAAATTTCTCTCAGGCTAATGGAAATCAACCAATTTTAATTTGTTAATTTTTTTTTAGGTCACATTTGTGGTGAAAGCTGTGTCTGCTTTCTCGGCAGCTCTCTTCTTGTTAAGAGTTTCTCGTTGCGAAAAGAGTGGGATGGCAGAGCCCTGTCTATCCTTTCTGTCCCCCAACCCTAGCGGCTCTGTGCCTTTGTCTTCATCTTTGTCGCTGGCCAGAAGTGATGATGTGATTCCTGGCGGTAGCAATCTGCAGCAGGAAATGCTGTCGATGCTATCGCAGCTGAGTTTTACATCTGGTCATGATGCTCCATTTGAGCTATCAGGCACAAGAAGGCACTTGACTCGTGATGGTAGACTGGTGGCAAACAAGTACACTGTGGCTCGCATTAACCAGGATGGTGATGTTGTTGGGGTAAGCTTCTTGTATAAATTAATTGATTCATTTTAATTTTTGGCTGCATTTTTAAGAAATATTACAGTTTTATTTAACGTATTTTATTTTTTCATCAGATTGGGTGGTACTCAGATGACAAGGGCCTACTTATTGATTCATCAATGCGGCTTTCCAACACCCAGAGAAAGTCATCCAACTCCGACAGAAAGCAACCCAGGGGATTCTCCTCCGACTCTACCTATCCGATGCTTCAAAAGGAACCTCAGCTAGACAGTTTGACTGTCGTTGGGGAAGGCGTTGATGCCAGGAAAGTGAGACCCGATAATTATCTGGGTCGACTCTGGGCCACTGTAATGGTTGCTGTTGCCGCAGTGGGTATCATGGCCACTCTGTTCATCCTAGTGTATGTGCTCATCAAAATCTGCGATGGCACCCTAGCTGGAAATCAGTCACTTGGGGTGTTGCTCCTTCTGGGCATCATGACCCTGTTTGCTTGTGTAGTACCATTTGTTTTGCCAGTGAGCGAAACGAAGTGTGGGGTCAGAGTGATGGCTTACCCAGTAGCTCTAGCTCTCTGCTATGGCATTCTGCTAGTAAAAGTAATGCAATTGCGATCCCTTGTCCTGCTGGGATTGGGTGGCAGAATCTCTTACTTAAACCAGTACATCATACTTTTCTTTATTGTTCTTGTACAGGTAAGTCACAAACAGACCATATTCTTTCACGTTTTATGCTTAACTTCTGTGAAATTATCTTAAATTCCTGATGTTTTCTGTTCTGTTTAGGTGGTCATCAACGTTCAGTGGTACATGACTAATGGACCACACTTGCGCATTGATTCTGAAGGCACTGCATACTGTTTCGTGCCTAGATCTGACTATTTGATGCTGCATTCATACATTGTCATTTTGGTCGTTTTGGCTTTTGGCTATGGATTATCAGTTTTGAAAATACGCCGAAACTACAAAGAGGGCCGGTGGGTTACACTTGCTGCTTTCCTGTCGCTGCCAATTCTAGTGGTGTGGGGTCTAGTGTTGGGATTGGCTGCTGACCGGTATGATGAACTCACTACCTGCATGGCCCTGATGCTGCTGGCTCTGATCCTCATCTTGGCCATCTTCATACCCAAGATGAGCACCATATCAAAGCAGACCAAGCACTTCAAGCACAAAAAAATGCATGTAGGTGCTGATTCAGTCAATACGATTTTTAGCAACTTTTCTGACTTACAACGGACTTCATCCAGACTGCATCCTCACCACAGCAGAAGGCCTACTTCTGGTCATACTGGCCGTATCTCTAGGTCCCCTCCAATGACTATGGTTCCAACACATGCACCACATATGTTGCAACACAATAAGCACCTCTCTGTGCCTCACATGGCAGATGCCTATTCAGACTATGTAACTAAAAATCCAATTTATGAAGTAACTAATGGGGCTTATCCTTAATATCTGTATGTTTGATATGGGATAGATAATTTGATAGTGTGATATTTTTCTCTCCAAACTGCAATATGCTGTATGGACAATGTAAATTACCTTTCAAGATTAAGACTGATATGATGTGCCCTCCTGCTTCTAGATGAGATCCATTTGAATAATTTTTGAATCGGACTAAGGTGTACAGGCACTGCAAATTCACCAACAACTTTGACCTCTCTAAAAGAGATAAAAGATGTGCAGTTTCTGTCATTGATTTCCGTCTGCATTTTCCATTTCAAGTCATGCCCTCCTCCTTTAAGCCAAACTAGTTTTATTTAATCTATATTTCTAAGCTGGGCCTGACTCGTGATTTCCCATGATGTTTATAATTCAGTGACTGGCATGTAATAGCCAAATTAGGATCAAGGTCTGACTTGATTATTGTCACTCAGGATTACTATGTATGAATGTTTTTTTTTCATAGATGAACTTCTCTGGTTGTCTCTCTTCTTCTTCTTCTTCTTCCAAAAAAAAGTCTTTTGTATCTTGTACATATTAATATATATATTTGATGTATATAGAGCATGTACATATGTATAGATTATTTCTAATAGTGACCAAGACTAGTGTTTTCCTTACTGAATGGAGAAATGACTGGCACTCCCTTCAGTCCTACTTTGTGTGCATTGTGTGTACATACTGTGTGATGTGTGTTATGCATCTCTTTGAGTTAGTGCTACTAAAGCTTTGCTATTCTGAATGGCTAAGGCTCTGAGAATTGTATTGTTTATTTGCACACATGGTGTAATAAAGGTGAACCATTATCAAACCATCTTCAATGAAAGAAAACCAAATCATGTAAATTGTTTGTAAGGCAACTTTATATTTCCCTTTATGTAATTGAGTTAACCAATGTTTGATCTTAGGTTTCTGTTGCCAATTTGTTCACTATATCTATGTATAAGAAGCCATTTCTTTGCAAACTAAGTCATTATTTATTCAGTAATTTAATGAGTAATAAAGAATTGAATTAATGTCTGTGAACATCTTTTCCTCTTAACTCTCTGATGCACCTCGAGCAATATTTGCCAATAAGACATGATGGGATAGCTAAGAATCTGGAATCCAGATCTTCAGAGACAGCAAGTGGGTGTCTAGCCTGAATGTCCAAGGAGAAATGACACAGCAGAGCATATATGAAAATAAATATTTTACTTCCCAAGCAAAATGCCGTGCATGGAAAACCTGCACCAGTGCTGTTACAATTCCTAAAGAGCGCTGAGCAGAGTTTCTGGTGAAATGCAAATTTTATCTGAAAATACACAACATCCATGCTTTGTAAAATTCGAGACTAGATATCTTGGCAAGTAGTTCTTCTCAAAGCCCATAGTAAATCTACTTCAGCATCTCAAATGCATTGGGTTGAATGTGAAACAGCACAACACTGATTCTTTGGACTGAATGGAATTATAAGAAAATTCAATTTATATTCTGCAGCAGATAACAATTGCCTCAAATGCTTTATTCGACTTCATTCAAACAGCTTTGTACTATAGCATTCACTTTAGGATATAAATCCAAACTGCCAATTCATATTACTCTCGAGTTCACAGCATATTGAAACATAGAACGTCTCAAAGAACGTTTAACAGAAAAAAAACAAACAATATCCTGAGTATTCAACAATCATAACTCACCACACCTTGTTACATCAAAAACAATCTACTCTTTCTTTTTTTTTTTTCATTACAGAACAGTCTAGGACTGTATCATTCCTTATAATAAAATTGGCTCACAAAATCTTGCACGGCAGAGAGTGAAGCATACAATGTCCTCCATTACGTTTTTTGAATACCACATTTCTAGAATGAAAACTACATCCTGTGTTTGTGAGAAGCACAAACTGGCTTTGGAACAACTTAAGTTACGGTCATTAAACTAACACTGGGATGGAACCATTATATACACATTCTTCAAAACAAGATACTAGCAAATGTACTCCTGCATCTTCAAGATACCTGGCATTTTAATTTTAAACTTGCCAAATCTATAATTATGTAAAAACAAATTTTAATGATTTAAAAAAAAGAATAACAATTTCCGGAATTCTTGTGTTTCATAACAAATGACACTTTCTTTGTTCATATTGTTATAAAATAAGCTCTAAAATATGCACTGGGTCAAGTGAGTCTCTGTGGCAGTGGCGTGATAAAATAATTTAAACTAACATAATTTGCCTTGATTGAGAAAAAAGCCCAATCACTAGTACCACTAGGTTGATTTGCAGCTAGTTATATACAGATAAAAGAATCTGATATTCAGTAACGGTACGGACTTGCTTTTGAATTGCCTTTGATAGAATAATAGGCAAATTTTACTTTACAAGATTCTTATAATTCCCCTGGCAATGAGTTTGCTTTAAAACATTTTGATGGAAATCTTTGAGCAGTTGGATGACACCTACTGCAGCCTACAGAGGGTGATTGATCAGGGTTGAGTCCATGTTCACTTAGAGCGGGCTCCAAGAACTTTCTTAACAGCAGTTACCACATCTTCTGCCCTCGGCAAGGCATATACTTCCAAGGATTTGGTGTATGGCATAGGCAGATCCATTCCCGTCACTCGAACAACTGGCGAATCTAAATGATAGAATGCCTCACCTGAAATGTTTAAGTTCAATTAGAGACACTTCTAAAACAACTAATTTCAAAACATCATAGGGGAAAAAAAAGATACTGAGTCACAGAGACTACTTACTTTCCATGATGCGTGCAGCAATTTCTGAACCAATTCCACAGGTTGGCCATCCCTGTTCAACAGTGACCAGATGATTTGTTTTCACAACAGACTGTTCAATGGTCTGAGTGTCGAGGGGTCGGAGAGATCTTAGATTAATAACTTCGCACTCAATGCCCTGCCCAGCCAGTTCATTTGCAGCTTCCAGAGCCAGCTCCACAGCCTTAGAATGTGCCACCAGGGTAATGTGGTTACCTACAGAAAGTATTGACATAAGTTTCAACGCACAAAGAAAACTCAATTTCAAAGGAAAGACCCATGAAATAAAGGTATATACCTGGTCGCTCGATTTTGGCTTTGCCAATGGGCAGAACAAAGTCTTTTGATAATGCTTCATCAGACATGGGATACTGATTACCATACAGGAGTTCATTTTCTAGGAAGACAACAGGGTCAGGGTCCCTGATGGCGGCCTTTAAAAGACCCTTGCAGTCTTCAGAATTGTAGGGAGAAATTACCTGTATAGAATAAAGATAAATTAAAAATATGTTTTTGAGGAAGACAAGACAAATCAAATAAGATGTAATAAACAGAAAAACAGATTTTGAAAATACTCACTTTAAGGCCTGGACAGTGGGCAAACCATGCACCAAAGCATTGAGAATGCTGGGCAGCAACACCAGCAGCAGCTCCATTAGGACCACGGAAAACAATTGGTACAGATATCTAAGCACACACAGAGAAAAACCATGACACTATGAAAAACCCTTCACAGAGAAAAATACTGAGACAGAGACACTTTTCTTACCCTTCCAGCTGACATGTAGTATGTCTTGGCTGCAGAGTTAATAATGTGGTCAATGGCTTGCATTGAGAAATTGAAAGTCATGAACTCACACACAGGCTTCAACCCAGCCTGTAAAAATATGCAAGAGCAAACAGATAAATATGTGCAACAATCTAAAAACATCCAATGCTCTCATGAAGGAAGAGTAACAATTACATACAAATGCCGCTCCAGTGCAAATGCCTGCAAAGCCAATTTCTGTGATGGGTGTGTCAATAACTCGCTTGTCTCCATACTTTTTCCAAAGGCCTCTTGAAACTTTGTAAGCACCGTCGTACTGGGCCACTTCTTCTCCCATAATGAAAACACCCTCATCTCGCTCCATCTCCTCATCCAGGGCTGAGTTGAGAGCATCTCGGACCGTCATCTACAAATGGCAAGGCAATATCTTCAGTGCACATTATATGAATCAAAGCATTAATCAAAAAAACATAATCAATCCATGAACTGATCTCCAATATGTAACACATTAAAAGCAGGCAACTGTCAGAGAAAAAATACTTTTTTCTCGTATGAGGACTATGTAAAATAAACATCACATCTGGGTCTTTTTTCCCCTTTTACACAGATTCAAGGGTAATATGAACCACAGAGCAAAGTACCCATTCCATGAATACATGAAGTAAGTGTCTAACCTAACATTGAGTACATGACAGGAATCGTTAAGACCACAGGCGAGCGGAAAGATACGAGAAAACACACTAATAAATATTTCGACGCGGTTGTCCTGACAATGCTCGAGACGCCGGCAAAGACATGACAGCACTCATCGTCTACAAGTCGTTGGTACCTGCTGGGCGCAGGTCACCCTGGAGGTTGAGAAGGCCCGTCGGTTCAGGACATTGGCTGCAGTCTGAAACAACAACGACAACGCTTTATATGGGCTCGGTGAAAATACGGAGAAAAAAGCAACACATGGGCATGACCAACAGTCAAATTAGCAGCTGAAATCTTACCCTGAGGAACATTTTCGTTGATGGGGTCATAACCATTTTCCCCAACCCTGTATCAGACGACACCAAAGGAGGTGAATGAGGCGGGGCCTTGCCAATGTCACGGAACGCTGATAGGTTCAAGGTTAAAGAATGATAAATGCCATAGGAAAGAGGATTTGGGGAGTATCGAATTTGAGGATCCTTTCTTATTTTTTTCTTCTCTTGTTTATTGAAAGCACTAACTTACAGAGATAATAGATTGCAAATCCGAAAGGTTGGCATCAGTTTGCGTGAGCACGTAGGTTCAGAGGGTTGGTGCCCCGCGTGGCGTTCTGCTTTTGTCTTTTCTTTCCTTCCCCGCCCGCCCTCACCGTCGTCTGCTTTACTTGCAGACGGTTGATCACCCCAGGCGGGTGAGTTTTCTGCGATTTTCTACTGAAATACTTTTCGACGTGAAGGTAACAAGTGTTGAGTACTACTAGATTCATCTTTTGTTATAGAAACCATTCCAAGATGATGCAATCACTGTTCGAAGCCTCGAAAAACAGCCCGTTCTTGAGCCCGATTTCGGCCAAGTGCGAAGGCAACCAGCTCGTCAAGGGGCGGAACATTTCCGCCGCCTCTGTCGCCGAAGGAGGTAAGCGCTATTCTAAGAACGTGCTCTTCCAAAAGCTACTTATTCTTTCAATATTGGCACATTTTTATCGATTGACAGTGCACCATGTTTGTTTGTGCGGAGGTATTATCTTTGACATTGTGTGTCCAAAGCAATAGCTTGTTCCTCCTGGGATTATTCCCCTATTTTCCAGAACGGATGGTGCTACATCTGGTCAAAAAAATAATTGTTCCGAGTTTTCTTTAAAATTTGCTGTTCATTAAATTTTTTGGGGGAAACTTTAATTTATTTTGCATCAAGTAAAACATAAATTTAACATTCATTATTTTAAAAATATCACTCATTACACTCTTAATTTTGCCCTTTGTTCATTCACTCTTGGGCATGTAATTTCTATAGAATGCTGTTCTCATCTCTTTCACGAAACGACCTAGAGACTAGTAGAGGGGGTGCTTCTTGAAATGTCTTAAAATAGACTTGGGAGGGGAGAGGTGGGGGCAGCAGCTCAGCTGCTGTTGGGGGGTTTGGCGTGTGAGCTGGCAAGGGGCCAAGCTTTACAGATCACGCTGTCTCTCAGCCTTGCCTTCATTTAGAATGAGCTTGACACAGATTCTTTCATCCTTGCTGCCTGACCTTCAATTCTGACTGAAGGGCAGGTCAAATGCACTTCTAATTCGCTTAATGTTCAATTCATTTTATATCTGAAAAAATTCTATCTTTTACACTGCTGTATTTGACCTTCTTATTTTGATATATTTTTGTTTAGACAGCTGTGAGTTTGGCTCCAACAAATACTTTGCACTATGCGCTCTTGGTGGTATTCTGTCATGTGGTATCACTCACACAATGATTGTGCCACTTGACTTGGTGAAATGCCGTTTGCAAGTCGACCCAGCCAAATACAAAACAGTTTTTAATGGATTTAAGGTAACACTTAATTTTGGTGCTCATTGAACATTTTCTTTTGCTGTGAGTGCTCAAATTATTTTTTTTGTCAATGTTCTCAGGTCACTTTGGCAGAAGATGGAACACGCGGTCTTGGCAAGGGCTGGGCCCCTACTTTTATTGGATACTCCTTGCAGGTAAAATTTTTTCTCCACGCAGCTGTGTTTCTTGCAGATTTTACTTTGCTTGTTGTTTTGTGTTAGTATTGTATTACAATATAATAACAGGAAATCTCATTTAATGTTTCAGGGTATGTGCAAGTTTGGACTTTATGAATTCTTCAAGGTGTTGTATTCTGATGCCATTGGTGAGGAGAACGCTTACGTATACAGAACAATGCTGTACCTGGGAGCCTCAGCCTCCGCTGAATTCTTTGCTGATATTGCTCTCAGCCCATGGGAAGCTTGCAAGGTAAGGCTTCAATTTTTTCTTTGATTTCTCGCCTCTAAGATCCTTGACTAATTTTTTTGTCTTGCTCATGAAAGGTGCGCATCCAGACAATGCCTGGTTTCTCCAACACACTCAGAGGAGCCATTCCCATCATTATGAAGGGTGAAGGTCTCAATGGTTTCTACAAGGGCCTGGTTCCCCTATGGATGAGGCAGATTCCTTACACCATGATGAAGTTTGCATGCTTTGAGAAGACCATCGAGTTGCTCTATGCGTAAGTTCAGCAATATTCTTTTATTACTTTGACCTTTAGCCATTAAAATTTTTTGTTAAATGTTATCTTGCGCTTTTTTACCCTTTCAAATATTTAGGTATGTAGTACCCAAGCCACGTGCTGAGTGCACAAAGGGAGAGCAGCTGGTTGTCACCTTTGCTGCTGGTTACATTGCTGGAGTGTTCTGCGCCATTGTATCTCACCCTGCCGACACTGTTGTGTCAGTCCTCAACAAGGACAAGTCAGCCACTGCCATGGATGTTGCCAAGAAACTTGGATGGGCAGGTAAGTTAAATATTTAGCATGGTGGTGCAGTGCTGTGAATGAGAAATGTACTAATTTGCATTGAATATTAATGTGCAATCATTACTTTCAGGAATGTGGAAGGGTCTCGTACCCAGGATTGTCATGATTGGTACCCTTACCGCTGCTCAGTGGTTCATCTACGACGCTGTTAAAGTGTACCTCCGCATGCCCCGACCACCTCCACCAGAAATGCCTGAATCAATGAAGAAACGTCTGGGTCTCACTCAGTAATACAATCCCATCATCCATTTCTCTCTTTGTAGAATAAATTCCATGATGCAACATAAGTAGTGTTCCTCAAAGAATGACATGCCACTTTCAACTTTCCATCCTTCCCTATTTAATTTCAGAGTTGCTCAAAGATCATTTGCAATGTTACTTACTGTTGACTTCTTTATTTGAAACATCTAAAATTTATCGAGTGAATGAATGTTCAGTGAGAGAAAGTTTAAACATATTTAAACAGTTGCTTAGTTAATAAGGTGTCTCAAATTTATGATTAATTTAACTTTACGTGAACTTCATTTCACTTTGTGCCAATCTAGTCATGGTCAACATCCTTATAACTAGAATTAATTTCATTCAGTATTAATTTCAAGGGAAAATGTTCTAGTCAGAATAAGTTTTGTTGTACAAATGGTGCCAAAGGACTTGATGTTACTTAATTAATTTATAAACAACAAATGTTTCTCTCTACTTCAAATTTTATTTATATTTTTTAAATGACAGCCCCATAGTCAACCCCATACTTGATATCAAAGACGAATCCAGCACGGCGGACACGGACAGCGCCGACCGCACTCGGCTTCGGTCCGGCGCCTCTCCACCGTCAAACACGACCAGCCGAACGTACACGCGAGTTGGCGATTGCTATTTCCATCGCGGGCCCCGGGCCTCGCCCGCACTGCACCGCAATATTGCCATAACAAAGTCCGAGACGGCCAACAAGAAACACCGGGCCGGGATGTAGCAGTGTCGCAACGCCACGGCGGCGTTTCGAAATAGCGGGGCCACCACACCCTCTGCCCTCAGCACACTTTTTTTTCGCGTCCATCCGGGTTTGTTCCGGTGTAGGCGCGGGGCGCGGGCGGACTGGACTCCGACTTTTGGTTCCACGGTCCCCTGCTGCCGCGTTGTCGCTGCCCTGTCCGACCCGGCTAACTCTACAAGTTACACTCTGCTTGCGGAGCGGAGCGCCTGGGAGGTAGGCACCGGAGCTGCCCGCGACACTCTGCAGCGCGGCGGGTTGCCTATCGTCGGTCCGCAGGCGGTCCGTGCGGAGACAGACGCGGCTGCTGTTGCCATTGCTGGCCCTCGCCGTCGCCCCTCAACCCCCTCGCCGCGCAATAGCTTCATGGCTGCCGCGCGTCCACAGCGGGCCGGATTCGGAAACAAGCAAGAAGGACAGCGCGAGGTGCGCGGCGGGACGGGGCGCGCGGAACGTGTTTACGCACCCCTGAAGGTCCAGCGCGGTCCACGCACCGCCGGCCGCCGCGCCCCGCCCCACCCCACAAGGGTCCACCCGGCCGCCACGCACGCCGCCGTGGACGTCGCCGACGTCACGGGGGCCAAGTGCACTGCATGCACCGCATGCAGCTCGCGGGGGTGGGGGGCGCCGAGCGGGGGCGCCGGGCGCCGGGAGTGGCGTCAAACCGTCAAGAGGCGCCCGCGCACCCGCCGCGACGCCCAGTCTCGCCATTTTGCTCGAATCAAGTGCGTTATCTTGCGTCCCGCGTCCCCGCACCGCGTCCACCGCACCGCGAGGACTCAGTCGCGATCCTCCCGCCGGCCGCCGCCATCCACGCTGCCGAGCGCCAGCAAGCGCCCTGCACTCCGTCGTCCTGTGGCCGTGCTTCGCGATCCTGTGGCCGCGCGCCCGCCGTCTTGTGGCCGCGCTCGCCACCCCGTCGGCCCCGCCGGCGTCAGCGCCCCGCCGTCCGCCGCGTCCGCCACCCGCCCGCCCCCGTCAGCACGGTCGCCGTCACGCCTGACGGCCGCCGCTCCAGGATGGCCGACTCGGCGCCGCGCTCTGCGCACGTGGTCAAGTGCGTCGCCTTGCTGTTGCTCTGCGCGTCGGTGTGCTCAGGTGAGTGCAGTGCTTCCACACCGGCTGCATGCCAAAATCCGGAGACGATGGAACGACGTAGAAAATCGCGCCTTTGCCCGCTTAACGGTGTAGGCATTTCTGGCGTCGAGCAGACTGGGGAGAGCGCGTGGTGGACAGGCGACCCGAAATCCAACACTCCCGGAAAAGGTGCACACGCGATCCGCTGAGAAAAAAGTCTGACCGCGTGTGAAAGTTGAAAAGTGCGTGGCTTTGCCTTCGCCCGGGGGCGCTGCTCCACCGACGCGGCTCTGTGGAAGGGCGCCGTCAGCTGTCGGCCTGGATTACTAGAGCGATGCCCGCCCCGCCCCGCCCCGCCCCGCCCCGCCCCGCCCCGCCCCGCCCCGCCCCGCCCCGCGCCGACAACCTTGGTACTCGTTTTTCGCTGTCTCGGCAGCGAGGGTGCGTTCCACGGTGCAGCGCTGCAGCGGTGCATTCGATCGGAGCGAGTGTCGAAACTCGCGTCGCGGCCGTCGCCATGCGCGTTTACAGAGGAGGACTTTGGGGAGTTCAAGTAATTTCGCCAAATAAATTTATATCGACGCCGCCGACTGGTTTGCCATGGGTTTGCCGTGGGCTGTAGTTCCGCATTCGCCCGTCACCATGGAGGCGAAAATACACAGATGAGCGTGTCGTCGGTTTTTCGACGACGGGACGACGAAAGTAAACAAGAGAAAGAAGAAGGCGCGTCTTGACCGTCCTCACTGTTACGAGATGTGCGCTCATAATGACTCAGTGCAATCTGCATTATCTGGCGTAGTAATCCCTGAAGCACTCCGCCTAAATAATAAAATAAAGCAGTCATATCAGCGAGCGCGTTGCGTCTCTGTGTCCACAGGCTTCGCCGTGCACAAACGGCACCCGCATCGCAGCCACCCGCACCGCGGCCACCACCGCCAGCCCACCGCCGCCGCCGCCAAGGTGGCCGCCTCTCACGACGCCCTGCTGGAGGCCGTGAGGGCCGCCGACCTGAGCGACACCGCCTGGGGCTCGGGGGACCACGACGTGGGCGAGGGCGTGCCGCTCTTCATGAAGATGCTCCTCAAGGAGACGGAGGCGGGCGCCATCTTCAGGGAGCAGAGCCAGCCCGTGGCGCCGCCGGTCCCCGGCAGCAGCGGCAGCAACACCACGCTGGCCAGCTGCCTGCAGCCGTCCAGGGTGTCCGTCGGTGAGTGAACAGACACCGTTATCTTCCGATTAATTAAAAATAAGCAGAAACAGTTTTTGTAACGTGTTTGGAATGGTTCCGCCCGCAGGCCGCGGCGGAGAGATGGTGGTGGAGTTCCCTCGCGAGGGCGGCGACCGCAACGCCCTCACCGGGTGGTGGCTGGTGCTGGCCCGGCAGCAGGGCCTGGACCGCCTCCCCGACCTCAACCTGGCCGTGTACCTGTCCGGCTCCGAGGAGCGGCCCCTCGACGTGGAGCTGCTGGCCGAGCACCCGCTGCCCAACGCCTCGTTCGTCGCCGTGGACGTCACCAAGGCTGTACGTGCGCAGGGCCACACCTACGAGCCAATCAAAACAAAAACGGGATGCCTTTTCGTTTTATCGCAAACGGGGCCTGCTTTTATCTCACTCTTACTTGTGCTCTCATTCGGGGAAACGTGACGAGAGGAAAACAAGCCGTCACCGCGTGGCGCGCTCAGAGCGCGCATATTTCTGGCCAGATTATGTCGATGACTTCTGACGGCGGGATTTAGCGTGGCGTACTTGGTGGACGTCTATCGCAGTGGAAGGGCCGGTAGAATATTTTTTCTGCGTTGGGTTTTGAACCCAGAACTAAGAACCTTTTCGTCTCAATTTCACACCACGCGTCTATGCCGTGCCCGACAGACAGTTCAACTTGAACTCTCTGCTCGCAGGTGAACGTGACCACGGCCGGGCAGTCCTGGACGCGGTTCATGATCGCCGTGAAGCCGACGGGGTCGATGGGGTCCTTCGGGACGTCCGGCGACTCCCCGGCGACCGCCGCTGCGGTGCTGGAGGTGGCCGGCTGGGAGCGTGGCCCGCTGCTCGTCGGCGCCCTGGACTGGGGCCACGACGCCAGTGCCGACGCCGACGGCGCCCTGAGGGTGTGGAAGGACGTCCCCCACGACGTGCTGCACCCCCCGAGGCCGCGCAGCCGGCGCCGGTCGCACCGCCGCACGTCGAGCGCCACCACGGAGGGCCCCACCTACACCTCGGCCGAGAACCCCTTGAAAAGTAAGCCGCGGTGGACAGCAATGTCAGTTGGTCCCTATGGCCTCGTTGTTCACGAACCTCGTCTTTCCGCGCAGACGCCGCCGAGGCGGGGCTCGGGGCGCCCCAGGCCGGCGAGCAGCCCGACGCCGACGAGTACTGCCACCTGGAGGCGTGGACGGTGTCCGTGGCGGACCTGGGCTGGGACTTCATCTCGCAGCCCAGGATGCTGGACATCAACTTCTGCGTGGGCCGGTGCCCCCCGCTGCTGCTGGACAAGCACTTCAACGCCAGCACCAACGCCATCGCCCGCACGGGCATCAAGAACACCAGGTGGGTACCGAGTAGGCGCGCTCATTGGGTTGCCTACCCTCGGCTTCGCAGGCGCCTCTGTCTGACACTGCCGCGGTCCTTGTTCCCAGGGGCACGGAGGCGGCGGGGAACATCCCGGACGCGCAGTGCGTGCCGATTCGCTACCGGCCGATCGCCCTGCTCATCAAGCAGCGCAGCGGCCAGGTGGACTTGTTCACGAGCAACGACCTGAGCGCCGACCGCTGCGGGTGCCGATAGCGCCGTGCCGCGTCGTCGCCCCACCCCCGCCCCTCGCCGCCGCCCGGCCGCCCGGCTACCACCAGGCCGCCGCGAGGACAAGGACGGGCCCGCAGGAGCCGGAAGTACGCCCCAGGAGCCGCAGGAAGGGAGGTCCTGGTTCGGCTGCGCCTTATCAGGCGTTCGTCTTGTCACATTTTGGGCCAATCGGGCGATGACGATAGCCTTGGCGGGGGCCTTGGGGCCTTGGGGCCTTGGGGCCGCCCAGCCTGTCGCCGGGCCCCACTCGAAAGGCCCGAGTCACCAAAGCCAAGGTCGTTTGGGTCGTCCAGTGGCCTTGGAGTGCTTAGTTTTCATAAGATCTAGTGTGGGCTAGGCTGTGCTCGGCCCATGCCTGTGTTGACAACAACTGTCAACGATCCAGTACAAATACATGTAAGCAAATTTGTCGACGAAAACCGTCTCGGTGTTGCAAATTCTAGTTTTTACGGACGTGTGAAGGGAGTGCTTCGTCTTGTCATCAGGAAATATTTTTTTAAACGTTATTCTAATTTATAAGTAGATAGATCATTAGAGCATGTTTACATATTTCCTCTCTCACCTCCATCTCTGTAATGTATTTCATTCAGAAAGTCCTACGCGTACCTGTCCACTGTACCACTCCTTTGTTTTGTTGTTAAGTACTAGGCGGAGGCATTGTTTAAAGGTGTATGTACCTAATGATAATTAGTATCTTTCTTAATAAAACATTCTCAAACTTTTTGCAATATTTCGGTATTAGGTGACAGTGTGGTCGTCCAGCAACCCACTATAATTTCTCCTCTACCCCCTGAGCACTTTTCCAACTCTTTTATGAGTCATCGCAGGATGGGAGAAAATTAATCCATTTCAGTTTAAAGCTGTGCTTCAGTATATTTAGTCCAATTGCACAAAAGAAATCAGCACAATTCTGCACCAAACTTTTTTCACAGACTGATATACATAGTTTCAAAGTGTAAAACTGCATGATTTTTACACTTGAACACAAAGGTACAAGTAGAATGGGATTACTGTTTTTTTTTCCTAGGTAAACAAGGTGATTCATGTGGAATGAGACTTGAACTGCATTTCTCTCATCAAATAGTTTACCTCACTAATTACACACAGAAAGCTTACATTGCAAACTCAAAACTCACATGATACCAATTTATCTTTGACAAGTGTTTGATTGTCAGGCAAGTTAATCTTCAGAAACACCTACCCCAACTGCTTAAATGACAAAACTGACTTTGCCCAGGAAAATTATACAAGATGAACAAAGTCAGAACCGAAATGGAAGTAAAATCTTATTATTATTACTATTTCAGCTCTAACAGATTCAGCACAGGAAAAAAAAAGAACAAAAAAAAACATTGTCAAAAATAATATAATACAGATACAGAGAAGTCTCAATAGTCATGATGGGAAAAAGACCAGTGCCTGAAGGAGATCATCCTGGTTACAGAGATATCAGGGTATCAGAACAATACTTCTTTACAGGAAAAGATAAAAATAAAGCCTCAAATTTAAAACAATATCACACTGATGTGTAGAGATAGTACACCATGATGTTCCACAAGAATGGTGCCATTGATTTGCATTGCATTCTTTGCATTGGTTCTTCTCTAGAGAATTCCAACATATTAGAAAACCACAATCAATGTAATTCTCAACATCTATTACGTACATTGTGACCAACAGCAATTCAAAGTGACTTCAAATTAAATACATTTTCATCAAATTTCTAGACTTGGTCAGATTGGGTTTTCTGATTATTGAATATACAGTAGTAATAAGTTGAGAAAAATGCACATGCAGCAAAGGCATTTCCTCAAATCCTTTGACTATCTTCCTAGGTTTAACATTTTACAAATAAAATAGTCCTCATTTCATGGAGGTACAACTTCTGGATTAACAGTGTAATATAATAAAAAAATTTTTTGTCATTGTCCTATAACAACAATAAGGGTTTGAAACAAATTATGCACAAGCGCATCTCAGTACAAAAGCCAGAAGATAGATAGGAATCTTAGTCACAAACACATGGCAGGAATCATGCATTCTTTAAATTCAGAATTCGTAATTTGTTTCTTACAAATGCTTTCTATGATACAGGCCTCAAAAGCTACAGCATTGTCAAAGAGAAACAGCAGTTTATTCTAATGCATCAACTGCCCATGTGCTCGATCTAAGCATAAGTACACCTAATAAATACACCTTTGTAAACTTTGTCTTGGATCACTGAAGACACAAATATCACAAGCGCCATACAAAATTTATGTGATGACTGGACTAAGATAAACTCTCCCTCATCAATTTAACATGGCACTAAAACTTGTTAAAAGCTTTATCATTTTTTGAGGTTTGCTTTTGCCAATCCAGTCGATCCATTTGTCTTAAATAGGTTGTTATTTTGAGCTGCCCCACTTTTGCTGGACTGTTCTTTTGCACCACTGAAAGAAGAGAGGTTTAGTAGAAACATACAAAGGCTTGAAAGTACCATTATCCCTGGTTAAAAATTAAAACTTACAGATATCTAGTCAGGTCTTCAATATCAACCAACATTGAGTCTTGCTCCATGTGAAGATCGTCACGCTCCATGAGAAAACGTACTAGACTTTCATTCAAGTCTGGAAACATGTAAAACCAGTCAATTTAAGAATTCAAACAAAGTTAATAGGAATTACATAATACGTATGTCAACAAGAAAACTTACATTCGATTTGAGTATGTAGGTCATTTACAATAACTTGCAACTGTGCAACATTCATTTCAGTCAAGATCTGCCGGCTTAGTCGCCTCCTATCCTCAGGAAACGAAACCCCAACCTGTAACAAACAAGTTATGTAAAAGAAGAGATAAATCTGAAAAAGTTAACAGAAAAACTAATTGATTGGGACTGAAAATAGTTGGTGGTTGGTGTACTTACCTTCTGCAGTGTGTGGCGCACCATCTCTGTTATTGGAGATGCATTTTGACGCTGCCTTTCTATCTCCATTTGCATATGAGCCATGTCTTTGGCTTGTGCAAGAGCCATGCGGGCCTCAGTTTGAAGTTGAGCTTGTCGAGCAAGAAAATCTGCTTCAGTCATCAAAGATGAATGTTCTCTCCATTCGTGCTCTGCATCCAGGCGAAGAGGCAAAGAGAGAGGTCTTGCAGGCTGCAGGATAGGATAAAATATACTTGAATATTTTATGGTTCCGAACAAGGATGCATGCTTCATAGTAATTAGTAAGAAAACATTGCAAATGCAGACGCCACATACCTTTGAAGACATACCACCCCCTGGTAACCTCTCTGAAGGGAGCTCCGACTTGGGCGTTACAGCCTTAGCGAGCGCTGGATTCACAATGCCTGAGGCTGATACTTCACCTTCTGATCCTGGGGACTCTGTATCGGAGAGTGTCTCATTCATGAAACAGATCTGCAGATTCATGCCTGAAGAAATAAAAAGAGCTAGATTAGTGATAGCAAATATATTTAGGACAAAAGTATTCATTTCCAACTAACCACTTTGAAGTCGTGCTTGCAGACTAGGCTTTTTCCCAGGTTTCTGATCATTGGTGTAATAGTCAGCATCTTCTGTTCCCATCGCCAAGCGACGTCGGATTTCTTCTCTGTCATTCCGCCGCTGCAACAGATAAAAGAAACGGATCATAGTAAGATATGTGCCATAACTACGCCACAAAATTGTCTCCTGAACTAAAGACGCATACTCTTCTTCTATGACGGGCAGGTGGAGGAGTGTTTGGAATCTGAGAAAAACTGTCCTCATCATCATCAATTGTGATAACTCTAATGAATCGATCAACAATATTGTCTTCATCCTCATCAGTTGGTCCTGGAGGTAACCAGCGTGACATTTGTGGGTCTTTAACATCCTCTAAGTGGACGTAACTCTCAGTGGCTCTCAAAGGCTCAACATCAACATCCTTTTGAGCCAAGAGATATGCCCCAACTTTACTAGATCCTAGTTGTACCCTTGACTTCAAGACATCTATAGACTCTGCTAGCCGAGCTGTATGCTCCTTCAAGTTGTCAATAGAAAGGGAGCTGCTCATTTTGGATGAATGAGTCTTTATATTGGTGATTAAGTTTTCAAACATGGCAAGAGAATAAAATATTTAAAAATCAAGAAATGGCACCCGAAATGTGACAAAATATGGCAACAAGGTAAGAATCGTCTAAGGAAAAAGGAATGCAGATAATAACTGTTTAAAGGGTTATACTGCACACATGGCTACAAAAATCACAGTAACAGTAACGGGTATGGCACTGTTGGAAATCATTCAGTCTTTTGAGTGTGGGGCATAAATAGAGATCACTTATCACGCCGCCAAATCCTTCCCAACGAACGAGGGGATCAGGAATAACTCTGGAAACTCCATCTAAACAGAACTACTAAACACAAACAAACACTTTGACGGCGCCGCCATGTTTGAACCGGAACGCGAGCGAGGAAGCAAAAGGCGGCGGCGGCGGCTGGCGCCAAGACTCAAACGGAGCCGCCTTCGTGCCTGTGGCTCTTGGACAGGGGAAATGGGGAGGCCGCACAAAATGACAACTCTGAACGGAACCCACGGTGCTGAGATCGTCGATGGTGTCGAGGCTCTCGTGGTCGTCGTAGGTGAGGTGGTACAGGTCCAGCAGGAAGCGGGTGTCCTTCTTGTAGTGCCGGCGGGGGCCCCTGGCGGGGAAGGTCGGCAGGCTGGCGGGGCCCCTGCTCTCGGCGACCACGTCCATGCCTTCCACGACGACCATGCCAGCGGCGGAACGGCAACGGCGGGGTTTCCAGGCCGAGGACCCCGTCAATGAAAGGGCGGGAGTGTGTCACCGTGCCGCCGCCACGCGCCGCCACGCGCCGCCACGCCGTGTCCGATCGGCGGCCCTTGCGCCACGCGCCGCCCCGCGCCCCGCCTCGGCGCGGACACGCCGGAACGACGGCACGTTGAGCAGGAGCGCCACTATTTCCAGCTTGCAGCAGAAATTCCAGGAGGCTTCCACGCTAAGATGGTCGACGCGGGCCGCGCAGCCCGTGACGCCCTGCACTTTTCACTTTCCACGGCACGCACCACTGGCGGGGCCTTCTTGGCGGCGGCGGGGAACACGCGCGCGCGGGACCGCGTCGGCGTGCTTCCTTCGAGGAGGCTGGCGAGGCTGGCGAGGCCGGCGATGTCGGTCCACGCGGCCGTCCCACACCGAGGAGCCGCGAGTGGCTGACTGGCCCTGGGCTCCGGACTGCAGCGACTCCGGGCCGGGCCGGGCCGGGCCTCCGGCCAGCGAGCTGCAGAGCCCCCGCCGGAGTTACCGTCACAGACCAGTGCGCGCCGCCGTCACGCCACGCCACGCCGCGCCAACCACGTCACGTTATACCAGCACGCCTTTCCTCAAACTGCAGCACTGCACGCTTGCGGACGAGGGAATCTCCTCGCGGTTCGGGCATGTTGGCCCGGGATGTTGCGCGCTCGTCGCAATCGACCTGCATCGGCTCGCTTCCTCCCAGGGACTGCACCGACGATGGTAGTGCACACACGCCCGGCTGACTCTCCGAACTCCGCTCACTGCTGGGCCAGTAGGGACAGTGGGACCACGCTGCATCGTAAAGGGCACAGTGCAGCCCATTCATTGCGGGCCCTCAAGGCCGGGACGGCCTTGGTCACGACCTGTCGAGTCGTGACGGCCGAAACCGCCGCATCAGGCACGATTACCACCCTACCCTAACCGGGCCTGACCTCACCTAACCCTAGCCCTTTTTTCGGCACCGAAGGGAGCCTGAGGACGACATTCGGGCTCATCGAGTCTGGCTGGAACCGACTCAGTGTCCTCGTTTTCCTGCGCGGTTCCCATCACCCGGTGGCGGGAATTGGTCGTTGTGAGCACCACTCTGGAGCGGTGTGACGTCCAGCGAAGCAAGCGAAGGTGAGGTGCGGCGACCAAAGTCACTCCACTGCGAGGAGTTACGACAGAGCCGGTGCGCCAGCGGCCGCGTGCGAAGCTCCGAGCGCGAGGCACGCGGGGAAATGAAAAAAAAAAGGCCGCGGGGGAAGTCCAGCGGAGACAGAGCAACGACTACCAACGCCGCGGACGCAGCCCAGGCAAGGCAGTCCAGGCGAACCCGTCAACGCGTAGCAACGAGCAGCAAGCAGCACCTCGGAGAAAGCAACCCGCCAGCGTGCCCGCAACAAGACAGCCTCAGGCCGCCTCAGGCAAACCAGGCACAGGCAGGGCATGCCCCCCCTGCAGGCCTCCGAGCAGGCGAAGCAGGCGGGCCTGTTGCGGCATTGCGCGAAAAAAACTTGGAAACGGAAAGGACGATCACTGGAGAGACGCTCGCGGCACGGACCAGCACTGACCTTCCTCTGGGCGTGGCGGAGGGCCACCCTCCTGACCTCGTCGGCCACCATGGGCGCGCCCATCAGGCGGCGCAGCGCGGGGTCGCGGCGGACCTGCACTGAGCTCAGCGCGTGCATCATGGGGCGCTGCAGGAGCACGCGTAGGCCATCGCAGCCAGACACACAGTCTGTCACCGCGGTGTGCTAACCAGGGGGACGTTGTTGTTGTTGCTGCTGCTGTTGTTGTCCTTGTCGCGTGCGTCGCGTGCCTCCCGCCGACAGTACAGTCTGGACCGGCAGCAGCAGCCTCGGCGCGAAAACGCGGCGCGGCCCGGTGTCGAACCCCCGACCCGCGGCCTCGCGACGTGGGTGCCCCGCGGCGACCTGGAGTATTTTGCGCGCGGCAGTGGCGGTCGTAACACAGGACGTGAACCTGGTTTGACCGGTCAGCCGTCGGCCGGGCGGCGGGGCACGGCCAGCCACGCCCTCCCTGCAGGGCGCGAGCGTGTACTGCCGCGGACGGCACGGCCAGCCACGCCGCCGTCCACACTCGCGCCACTATCGCGGCCAATCTTCGCGCCGTGTCGCGCCGCGCGCTGTCTGCATGCTGCCTGCCTGCACCGCTTGCACGCCGAGCCAGAGGACTGATAAAGGCAGCGCGGCTGATCCCCTGGGATGCCAGCACTGGGCGGATAGACAGACAGGCCCAGCGTCACCCGTCTGTCTGTCTGACAGACAGACAGACGGACGGACGGAAAAAGGCGACATGAAGTCTCAGCAAACTCTTGTTTTGAAGAAGAGTGCGTATTTCCCTTGCAAATTGGGCGGCAAATCCAAACTGGCTCGCGGCGGCGGGGAAACTGATAATAAAACTCGCCCCCCCCCCTTTCACCACGCGCACCCAGGAGAGTCACTCTGACGACGAAAGGCATTGTTCGGAGTGAGCTGCCTTACTTGCGGTTGTAGTCCGGCACCTCCGGCGCCCGGAAGCGGCATGGCGGGGGCGCGGCGATGCAGTCAGCTGAGCGAGCGCAGTGCGTGGGCCCCGCCGGCCTAGTCAGTGGGGCACACTGTGTGGGGCCCCGCTGAGGGCCCTCTGGAGGGCAGCAGCAGCAGCAGCAGCGGGGAGGAGGCGGTGCCGACACGGCCGGACCAGCGGACCGCCTCATATCGGATTCGGATTCCAAACGAAAACATGACGCACGGAACTTTGACCCGACCCCGACCCACGTCGCCGCCACCCCCGTCGCCGTCGTTGTCCCGGATAGAGACGCCCCTTCGGCGACTTCATGGATAATTCTCGTGCAAGTAATGCGGGCCGGGGCGGCCGGGTCAAGCTGGCAAACCCGCCATGAAATATGCATCACCCGTTCCTTTCCGGAGACGAGTAAAATTGGAGGCGGGCATTGCGCTGCTCAAAGTTTCCACAAACAGTCGCGTCGTTGCATTAGAGCGGCAGGACTTTGGAAAAGTGCGAATCTCTAGAGGGAGGGAATGAAGGAACGGACCCTCGTGGTCTGACAGTCTGACCAGCCGCCGAGCACGTGGGGGCGGGGCGGGCGATGACAGCGGTTTGTGCACGCGGGGCTACACCGTGCCGATGGAGACTGCGAGCGAGCGCGGAGTATCGCCTCCGCCGCAAGTCGCTCGGCAGGCCGAGACAGCAGCCAGCGCCCGCGGCCGCCAGGGTAGGCAACCCAGGCGACTCGCGGGGCGCGCGCGCGCGGGCCCTCCAGATCTTAATTTGTCTTCCGAAGAATTTTTTCCGCTGGACAGCTCTATTTCCCCATCGGCATTTTTTAATCGTAGGCTGGGCCGATGTATCGTCGCAACGCTCCGATAATATCGAATAATCCCGCGGGGTTCCGGGCGCTGGGCATGTCTGTCTCGCCCACGAGCGCGAGAGAGACAGGACGACGAGAGCCGTGTTTGGCGTCAGCCCGCTGCCCTGACGTAGCCCTAATCGTTTCCGGGCCCTTCCATTCGTCCGCTGGCCGCACGCCAAGGGCCCGCGCGGCCCCAACCGTCGCAGCCTGAAGGGCAGCCTGCAGTCCTGCGGCGCGGGACAGGACGACGCGCAGGACGACGCGCAGGACACGCCGTCGGGAAGCACTGGGCCGCCGAGGCCGGAACGTACCCGTGAGCACGAGCACCCGACAGTGGCTTCATTAATAAAGGCCCGCGCCATCAGATCGCGGAGCTCTGTCTCTCTCACACCCGTCGGCTGCGCCGCGCGGGTGCGAGAGAGACAGAGTGGCGCGGCGGCAGGTCGATGCCTTCCGGGAAGGAGGCCCGGCAGGCAGGCAGCGCACTGCACCGAGCCGTCGCTCAGAAATGCCGATGAAGCGGGGGAAGCAGGGAAAGCAAGCCAGCATAGCCGGCAATGTGTTATTGTGAGCTATTTTTAAAGCACGGCGGCGCAGTGTGGCTCACAGTGCGGCCGCGGGGTCGACCAGCCCGGCCGAGAAACCGGTAGAAACGATATTTAAAGGAAATGATACTAACCCGTCGTTCCTCTTCCTTGGCGGCGCGAAGATGCGACTCGATTAAGTCCAGGTCGATCCTCGGCATGGCGGTCTCGATGTTGTACACGTCGAAACCACCTAGAACGCAATATGGCCAAAATTATTAAAACAATGACTACAAAGAGCTGAGGACAAAGAGCGGAGTTAAGCGAGAATCGGCGGGTCTATTTAAAAAGTTCGCTTGAACGTTCGCCAGGGTCCCGCCTTCAGCTCAACTGCGCAACTTATTCAACGGAATTCACAAAGCAACGACGAGCGAGCGAACTGTGGGTTTCGCCTTGACTTTTCTCGGACAGTGCCCTTCGTAAAACATGAATCACCTAGAATCTCGAGGGAGGAGCGCTTCTTGTGGCCGGCGGCGGCGGCGCCGTAGCCGGTGTGGGCGTGGTGGGCGTGGTGGGCGTGGTGGGCGTGGTGGGCGTGGTGGCCGGTGTGGCCCGCCATGGACAGCCGCCTCTCGGTGCGGTCCGACAGTGGCATGCCGCGTGCCTTGCGCAGGTTCATGGCCATCTTCTCCTTCTTGCGCGGCACCAGCTCCTTCTCCGCGGACTCCTTGCTGAACTTCTCCTCCTTGTCGAGCTCCATGTCCTCGACGCGGTTCGAGTCCTGCTTGCGGTGCGGCCCCGCCTTGGCGTGCTTGGCGGCCATCGGCGCCAGCTTGGCGGGCAGGAAGTCCCTGCTGATGGTGAGGTCCTCCTTGGCGGAGGACAAGAAGGCGTCCGCCATGGCGGCGGCGAGCTTGGGCTTGTCGTAGAGCGCCTTTTTGCTGCAGCCGAGACGGTCCTGGTTCACCAAGTCGAACATGCAGTCATCCTCCAGGTTGATGTTGTTGTTGTTATTATTATTGAAGTTCGTTGTCAGGTTGTTATTGTTGTTATTATTATTGTTGTTGTTCTCCTCGTCGTCGTCGTCCTCGCAGTCCGAGCCGGCCACCAGCTTCAGCAGCTTGGCCGCCAGGTGCTCGAAGCCGGGGTAGTTGGGGTTGGCGATGCCGTACTCGCCGTCGGCGAGGGGCGTCGGTGAGGCCGCCGCCGACGTCGACCTGCTGCCGGACGAGGACGAAGACGCGTCCACGACGTCGGCGAGGTTGCGGTGGTTCGCGCCGGAAAGATCTGAAAATCAGGATGATCGCAAGAAGAGGTTTAAACAATGTGCGGTGCATGCAGAACTCATGCGGCGGATTGAATTGGCACTCACCCTCGCGCGCGTTACCGCGCGTACTGCGGCAGCCCCTGAGGGGCCTGGCTGTGTACCCTGTGTCGAAGGGCGCGCGGCCGGGCCGGCTCGCCCGACCCAAATTCTGTAGTTTCGTGTAGTCCTCCTCGATGGCGTTGGCCCTGCTTTGTCCCGCGCGGATGGACTCCCATATTGTGCTGCAGGCGAAGGAGGGCGTCAGAGTGAAGCACGGCCAATATTTGGCTCCTTATATAATAGAACTTTCTTTATTACTTTGGAGAAAAAGTGAAGTTATGCTGTGACTTGCCTGTCGTTGAAGTTGGACTCGTTGCTGTTGCAGTCCTGAAGCCCCGAGCTGCACCTGGGAGCAGACAGCAATTAGAAACGGCTCTGAAGAGGAGAGGACTCTTGCATTAATGAGGCGTTAATGCAAGGGTTGCTTTTTTCGGTCGTTAAAGTTTGCGGAGCACGCGCGTTAAAAGCTTTAGCATCCCCAACACCTCTTTAACTTGCTTTGAACTATTTGCGCCTCCCCCTTACTCATACATGCGCCGAGCGCTTCCCTCCTTCTCTCTCTCTCTCTCTCTCTCTCTCTCTCTCTCTCTCTCTCTCTCTCTCTCTCTCTCTCTCTCTCTCTCTCTCTCTCTCTCTCTCTCTCTCTCTCTCTCGCACATGGAGGGTGCGCGCACCTGCACCCCTCCAGCCCTTTTACGCCGCTCGCCCGAAAGGGCCGAAAGGGAAGAAAATTATCTCCTGCTCGCTGCCCTTTTTAAGGGCTGGCTTTGCCGCTTGCAGCGACGCCCCGCCCCGCTATCGCGATGACGTCACAGTGTCGTTAGCGCTGTGCTGCCCCCTGGCGGGGAGAGGGTACACTACGGCAGATTAACAAAAGTTAGCAGGCGGGTCGCGCCCTGATGGACGACTCCCCTTTGCACCCCGCGACCCGCGCCAGGACCAGACTAGGACACTGACACTCCAGTGAGCCAGCTCGGAAAATAAAGCGAACTGGATACGCAAGGAGCTGCTCATTATTCATACTCACGAATTCCGCCTAGACTCCACTGCAGCCAGGGGTGCCATCGAGTGCTTCAGACGCATGGCGGAGGCCTGGAACAAAAGTACAAATTGTGAGAAATTATCGGAAGAGGATTGAAAAAAATTCCGAAATCTCCGCGTCAAGTTTCCGGAAAGCAAGCAGCAAGAGAAAATAGACTAGAAAACAAAACAAAAACAAAATACGGCAAACAAGGCGGATCTTGTGATGCGCGGCAAGCCGCGTCGTGAAGGGGAGGATGTGGTTCAAAGCATGTCGCCTCGCTGGCACTCAGCAGCGACACGGAATTTGCATGTCAAACGAATCCGAATCTGAATCTAAATCCGAACCCGCATCTGAATCCGAACCCAGGGGGATCCGTGTCTTCGTCATCTTGCCCTGGACGGCGCGGCGCGGCACGGCACGGCCCACTCAGCTCCCCCGTCCGCCCGCCCACGCCCTCGGCCAGGGCAAGGGGGTTGTAAACCTATTCGGGTAACGAGTTCCGTTATGGGAAACAAAGAGGAGCGACGAAGTGGATGGGGCGGAAGGGCCTCAAAGAAAGTCTTAATTGCTGCGAAATTGGCGGAAATGGACGGCGACCGAGGCGGGCGCTCTCGAGCGGCGAGGACAGAGGAGGGGTGGGAGGGGAGGGGGAGGCGAGGGGGAAGGCCTACCGCACAGAATATTGCCAGCACAGCCCCTCCGCCCGGACGGCCCGGACCTCTCTCCACAGTTTGCAGCCCTGGTGTCAAAGAGCTCTTAAACCGGGCCGTAACCCTTCCCCGTGCCGCCCGCCCTCAGAGACCAGGCGTCTCAGCATTTTGTAAGACCAGGAAGGTCGCAGTTTTTGTTTCATTTTGTTGACTGGGCCGAGTTGAAGTTTAATCCTCGCTTTGGCCAGTCGCAGAGTCACACCCCCTTCCTGCAGTGGGCCGCCTTGCGTCATGCACTGCATAACGGGCAAGCCGTCGGCCACCGCCCGGCGCCCCTTGGGGGGCTTCCCTCACGGCAGGGCCTCAGCACTCTGGGGCCGGGACCCCCGAGGGGGCGCTCGATGGCGGACCATTCCCGGGGAATCAACAGCCCGGCTAGGTTAGGTCACCACTAAGACGGAATAGAGCAGGGAATCACAGTGTACCGCCGAAGCGATTGACGATCGAGCAAGCGACGCGAAAAAACCGGACCCAGCCGAGGTTGTGTGCGGTGCCCTTGGGTGCCCCAAAGGGCCGGCTGCACTCGCCCGATCGATATGTGCCCCGAGCGTTGCCTGCACGCCAGCCAGCCCGTCCCTGCCCACGCCAAGGCCTCGGCCCAGCCAGCCGAAAAACATGGTTTGTCCGACCAAATTTTGTCCGACCGGGCCCGCCGCCCATCCGTATTTTTTTTTGTCCGACCCCAGTTTGTCCGACCACCCGACCCATAAAAACCGTGCGTTTTGTCCGAACCCGTTTTGTCCAACCGCAGTTTGTCCACGGAGCAGAATGGTATGGAGGAACGGCTATGCACAAAACTGAAAGCAAAACCGATCCGCCGACGATCCGCGGAGCCTCTTGGATTGCAAACCCGATCCGCCGACGATCCGCGGAGCCTCTTGGATTGCAAAACCGATCCGCCGACGATCCGCGGAGCCTCTTGGATTGCAAAACCGATCCGCCGACGATCCGCGGAGCCTCTTGGATTGCAAAACCGATCCGCCGACGATCCGCGGAGCCTCTTGGATTGCAAAACCGATCCGCCGACGATGCGCGGAGCCTCTTGGATTGCAAAACCGATCCGCCGACGATCCGCGGAGCCTCTTGGATTGCAAAACCGATCCGCCGACGATGCGCGGAGCCTCTTGGATTGCAAAACCGATCCGCCGACGATCCGCGGAGCCTCTTGGATTGCAAAACCGATCCGCCGACGATCCGCGGAGCCTCTTGGATTGCAAAACCGATCCGCCGACGATCCGCGGAGCCTCTTGGATTGCAAAACCGATCCGCCGACGATCCGCGGAGCCTCTTGGATTGCAAAACCGATCCGCCGACGATCCGCGGAGCCTCTTGGATTGCAAAACCGATCCGCCGACGATCCGCGCAGCCTCTTGGATTGCAAAACCGCTGCGTGAGAGACAAGGACGGCTCACGCAGCTCTCACCGAGCACTGCCAAAGCTTCGGCAATGCTCGGTGAGGGCTGCGTGGGTGACAACGACGGCTCGCGCAGCTCTCACCGAGCACTGCCAAAGCTTCGGCAATGCTCGGTGAGGGCTGCGTGGGTGACAAGGACGGCTCGCGCAGCTCTCACCGAGCACTGCCAAAGCTTCGGCAATGCTCGGTGAGGGCTGCGTGGGTGACAAGGACGGCTCGCGCAGCTCTCACCGAGCACTGCCAAAGCTTCGGCAATGCTCGGTGAGGGCTGCGTGGGTGACAAGGACGGCTCGCGCAGCTCTCACCGAGCACTGCCAAAGCTTCGGCAATGCTCGGTGAGGGCTGCGTGGGTGACAAGGACGGCTCGCGCAGCTCTCACCGAGCACTGCCAAAGCTTCGGCAATGCTCGGTGAGGGCTGCGTGGGTGACAAGGACGGCTCGCGCAGCTCTCACCGAGCACTGCCAAAGCTTCGGCAATGCTCGGTGAGGGCTGCGTGGGTGACAAGGACGGCTCGCGCAGCTCTCACCGAGCACTGCCAAAGCTTCGGCAATGCTCGGTGAGGGCTGCGTGGGTGACAAGGACGGCTCGCGCAGCTCTCACCGAGCACTGCCAAAGCTTCGGCAATGCTCGGTGAGGGCTGCGTGGGTGACAAGGACGGCTCGCGCAGCTCTCACCGAGCACTGCCAAAGCTTCGGCAATGCTCGGTGAGGGCTGCGTGGGTGACAAGGACGGCTCGCGCAGCTCTCACCGAGCACTGCCAAAGCTTCGGCAATGCTCGGTGAGGGCTGCGTGGGTGACAAGGACGGCTCGCGCAGCTCTCACCGAGCACTGCCAAAGCTTCGGCAATGCTCGGTGAGGGCTGCGTGGGTGACAAGGACGGCTCGCGCAGCTCTCACCGAGCACTGCCAAAGCTTCGGCAATGCTCGGTGAGGGCTGCGTGGGTGACAAGGACGGCTCGCGCAGCTCTCACCGAGCACTGCCAAAGCTTCGGCAATGCCGACGACGACGATCCGCGGAGCCTCTTGGATTGCACAACCGATCGGGATCGGATCAAACGGGGTCGGACATAACGCACGGTTGAATGGGTCGAGTGGTCGGACAAACTGGGGTCGGACAAAAAAAAAACACGGATGGGCGGCGGGCCTGGTCGGACACAATTTGGTCGGACAAACCACATACACCCCAGCCAGCCAGCCATCCAGCCAGCCAGCCTGTCCCCCAGCCGACAGTGGCGGGACCCAGCAAGGAAAACAAAGACTGCTTCACGTACTTGATGAGAAATGAGACTGCAGACTGCAGTGCCGACTCCCACAGGGAACGCCTGGCAGGGCGGGGGCGGCGGGGGCGGCGGGGGCGGCGCTGTTCCGAGAGGAGGGGGCGGTGGACATTCCGAGGACGTCAACTCAGATCCAAGCGCCACCGAGCGGCGCGCAGTGGCCGGAAAACTTGCACTCCTCTCACCGAATATCCGCTACATTTCGGCCATGAAACGAGACGACCAACACGAATCACCTTGAGAGCCCGCACCCGAATAAGATAAAATAAAATGGAGGCGACGCGACGCTCTTTCTGTGGCAGCGGCCCCCCTCAGTGTTGCTTTGCCGAAGTAAAAGAAGAAAAAAGCAAAGTCGTTTCACGTTTCATCGTTTTAGGCAGCCTTTATTTTTCGAGAGTGTCATATTTCTCGCGGTTATAACCATTGTCCCTAATTTAGAGCCGGCCTTGTAAAGAAGCCTGGTGCGCTCCGCACTTACACAAATAACGCTTCATTTCCGGTAACGGCCCACCGCAGTGAATGAAAAGAAAGAAAGAAGCAAGAAGAAAGCTGAAAAAAAAAATAGACGAAATGATGAAGTCGAACCGGCGCCGTCAAATCGCATTCCGAATCTCCGAGCCGTGCCAATGCGCGCGGCCTGACGGGGTGTGCGAGGAGTGTAACGGGGCGAACAAAGCCGCCGGGCCGCGTTGCTCTGTCTCTCTCGCACCCCACGGGCCGTCCCGTGCGAGCGAGTGAGACAGAGCTGCCGCTGCTGGCGGCGGTGGCTCCGGCCGTCATGTCAATAACGTCAGAGACCGCCCCGCCCGCGTCAATCATGGCCACCGTGGCGGCAGAGCGCGGCGGCGGGCCACACGTGAGCAGCGGCAGCGCCGCTCTGTCTCTCTCGCACCCCCGCGGTGACCCCCGTGAGTGCGACAGAGACAGAGCGACGCTGCTCGCGGAATCAGCCCGCATGAGGGGAAGCGCCAAGATTTTGTGGACGAACGGGACGGAGCGCGCGGACGAAAGCGCACTGTCTCTCTCGCACCCTCGCGCGCGGCGCCTCATGCGTGCGAGTGAGACAGAGCGACGCAGGGCTGTTCGGACTCCGGCCTGCTGCTTCCACGTCCACGTCGCGGCGGCAAGATGATGGAAATAAGGCCATTACCTCGCGGCGCCCTGCGGAGGATGGAAAGCGCGCCAAAATGTCACTTTGGTTTGCGCAGCCACTCCTTCAAGGCGGGGATCAGCGGCGACACGGCGACTCGTAATGCTATTAAAGTATTCCCCGCGCTCTGAGCTTCGGGACCGACATGGCAGGGGGCTCGGCGAACTGGGGAGGGAGGGGGAGGGGGGGCGAAATTAAAGGGCGAGCGGAGGGAGTAAGGTCAAGCCAGGGGGACGAGGCCGTGCCGGGGCGGCTGCACACTCACTCCGAGAGGTCGTCGCTCTGTCTCTCTCGCACCCACGGGGTGGCCCGTGTGGGTGCGAGAGAGACGCAGCGACGGAAACGACCCTCGGAATCAGTGTGCTGGGAGAACTACCGCAGACTGCCGGAACACGCTGGCGGCCTGCTGGAGGGAGGCGCGGCGGCCAGGCCAGCTGGCTGGAGAAACAGGGACTGTGTCACGAACCACCCTCGTTTCCAGCGAATCCATTCTCTGGGACTTTCAGCAGTGACGAAGGGGGCTACGGCGCGCCCGGGCTTTGCTTAATGAGTGGAAACGGCTGGTCTCAATGTATGTATGTATATGCGTGCGTGCGTGTGTGTGTGTGTGTGTGTGTGTGTGTGTGTGTGTGTGTGTGTGTGTGTGTGTGTGTGTGTGTGTGTGTGTGTGTGTGTGTGTGTGTGGTGGGCTTTCAGACAAAGTAGGTCACTTGCGCGCTCCGAGCCGCTTCATGCCAGCTCTAGCAACTACTGAGTCGGGGACTGTCAGGGACTGTCGGGAACACATTTCGAGACGAAACGCTTCCCCGTAGAGCGTTGGCTCCCTGGCCGCGTCCAGGGCGGTGCCGAGCTGGGTGCCGAAGCAGCGTTCGTGTTGCACTCACACTGCTCCAGACTGGGGTGTGGGTGGGTGGGTTTGTTTGCTTCGCTGTCAGCCCGCAGTGCACCACGTCCGTTACATCCATACACCGTCGCCAATTTTCGTTCTTCATTTATTCGAGCTAAACGGACCATGAATAGGGCCGTACCAGACAGTGCTTTGTAGTTTCCGACGACAGAAATCGGTCTATTCGTGATAGTGTGTGACTCGTTCGCCGCACAAAACACTCCAAAATTAGACTTTTTCGTCCGCGTATACAGTCGCGTGTGCGTGGTGTCTGGCGTGGCACGCGATCCGTCTGCCTGTCTGCCTGTCCGCCTGTCCGTCGACACGGGTTTGGCGGCGCCACGTCCCGCTCGTATGTCGACAGAGGCCTACCCTACCCGCCCCGCCCTCCATCACGCTGGGGCGGCGGGGCGGCCGGCGATGCAATTTTCCCGTTATTCCCACCCATTCGCGGTCGCACTAGCAGTATGCATCATCGTTAGCACGTTCGACCTGCGTGGAGTGCGTGGACGACCCGCCCCCCTCTCCACCATGATTGGAAAGAACGTCCAATTACAGTGCAGGGGAGGCTAGAAAAAAAAAAAAATCCCCGCGCCGCGCTGTTTGGATCCACCTCGAAACACGGAGGAAGAAGCGCGCTCCGCTCGGCTCCACTCGCCGATGGAGGATGGAGGGGGAAACGGCCATAAATGGACCTCGCCAAGTGGATGAGGAATCCGACATTTCCTGGTGCCGGCCTGGCGTAGCCTGGCGTAGCCTGGCGGGAAGTTGGGGAGGGGCTGGGCCTTGTCGCTAGGGAAATAGATGATGTTCGCGCGCTCCCTCTAGGCGGCGTCTTGCAGCAGCCGAGGAGCGGGAAAGAAAAGGAAAAAAAAAAACACTTGAGTACGTCAGTCGGGCCGCAGCCACGCCGCTACACTCGCTGGAGGCTCCAGACGCCTCGCGTCTCTCCCCCGCCGCGACAATCGAGGGGATACATCAACTACAATTTGCCCAATTTCCCCAGCCGTTCCTCCGGGCGTTCCGCCGCTCCGGCCCCGGCGGTCCCTGGAGCAGCATGCCAGCGGAGGCGGCGCCGGCGACAGCCAACAGCCAGCGACCACGGCTCCGATCCGGGGTCCGCGACCACGGCGTAGAGTTCTGACCGTGCTGTTGAGCGTTACGGCGTCGGCGCGCTGCTGGGGGAGAGAGCACCACTGAGGGGCGCAATCGCGGCGGGTAGCGAGGGAGACAGACAGACAGACAGACAGACAGACACCCAGCGGCCGCTGCACTCGCAGTCACTTAGATGAAGATGGATTTAAGGGGAGCATCGTTCCGTCGGGGGCGCCCAGCGAGGCACGAGGAGGGAGAGAGAGAGAGAGAGAGAGAGAGAGAGAGAGAGAGAGAGAGAGAGAGAGAGAGAGAGAGAGAGAGAGAGAGAGAGAGAGAGAGAGAGAGAGAGAGAGAAGCGGGAAATGGAGGAAATAAGAGAAACCGGCATGTTCCCGATGACGAGAGAAGGAGGGACAAGGAAAGAAATGCTGGGGAAAAAAGAGCTGGAATGAGGTGGACGAGTACAAGGACAAAAGGAATGCCGGCAGAAGCAAGGACGAAGGACGGGCCGGAAGGGCGGCCGTTTTAATACGCCCTCCAGCCCGCCCTCCAGCCTGCCCTGCCCTTGACCACAAGGATGCAGCTGCGAGCGTGGGGCCTGGCGGCCTGCCGGGCACACCGAGTGGACGTTTGGTCGCGTCCGGGGCTCGTCCATAATGCACGAGTCAATAGGCCATCTTGGCGATGCCTCGGCCATGCCTTGGCGATGCTGGGTGCCCCGCGGGGGGCCGTGGCCGCGCCCGGTCCGTGCCTAGCAATGTCTACCACCACCACCACACCGTGAAAGAGAAAAGCGAAAACTCGAGAAAAGCCGTTTCATTCGAGGAGCTGGTCTGCTTGTTTTTCTGCGAGGGCCTTTTCGGGTTCTACAAGACCGTCTAAGAAAACCACGTGATGCTGGGTCTGTAGCTAGGATAGATAGGATGATTTGGTTGCCCACAACACGGAGCGAGTGAGGCTCTGACTACGTTAGGAAGTTCAAAAACGGTTGTTAACAAGTTGGCAAGTCGGCGCCGGGGAGCGAAGAGAACTGTTAAAGTTAAGAGTTAAACGAATCTGCAGGCGACTCGGCCCGCGCACAGCGTCGAGTGGAGTGCAATTAGAACATTTTGGTTGTGTACACTGTGAGGCAGCGCAGCAGGACCAGCCGGCCAAGCAGACCCAAGATGAAGAGCTGCTCCCACTACGAGGTGCCGCTCAGTGGACCAGCCGCGCGGCGGCAATAGCTATGTGGAGAGAGCGGGGTCTTTTTTCGCGCGCACCCACACAGCAGTGCCGGCCCGGCTGGGCTGCGAGGAATAAAAGAAGGGGAACAGAGCGCGTCTTCGGGCTTGCCGACTCTGCAAAGAACTGCTCGGCTCGAGGGGGCCACCACCCTGGGAATCCTGTGTACAGATTGAATGGTAATCTCCGGTAATCCATGCTGTAATCACGTAATCCTTGGTAAAATTCTGCCCTTTATTATCGTTTTTGAACCAATTTTCCAAAATTTTACGCGTAATCCCTAGTAAAATTCCCGTAATCCCGTAATCTTGTGTACACCTGAAATGCGAGTGGCGGCCCCCTCGGCTCGGCTGCCAAGCCAAGCGCCTGCGGTCCGCGAGGCAGGCAATCCGCACGGCCGGCGCGCGCCGCGAGGACAGGTGCGGCCTACCTGCCGGGCGGCGGCTCCCAGTGAGTCCCCGATCACGTCCCTGTTCTTGTGGCCGGTGCCGCCGGTGCCGCGGTGTCGCCCGGATCGGGGGATTCATTCAAGGGCAAAGGGTCACGGAGGGCTCGGCGCTGCCCGTCCGCACGCAGCCCCCGCAGCCCCCCGCCGGCCCAGTGCGCGGGGACGTGCCCGGAATGCCGGCCGCCTCGGCCGCAGCCCTTCCTCACCTCGTTGCCCGACTACTATCACCGTAATGCCTGCTAAGTAGGGCTCCGACTGGGAGTGGGACTCCAGCAGGACCGTGAGGCGTTCTTGCGCGGGGGCCCCCCCCCCCCCCCCCCGCGAGGGAGTCCTTCGGGACCCCTTGTGGAGTCCCCCCGGAAGCAGGGGGCCTTTTGGGGCAAACGCCCTGCACTCTAAAATATTTTAAAGTTTTTTTTCCCTTTGCGCCCAGCATTTGGTCGGTTTTTCTGAGTACACGGCGTCTCGTTACGGCGTTAAAAATCTCCAATTAAGAGTTGAAGAAAGCTCTAACAAGATGAAAATTCGGAGTGGACTTGACTTTGGCGGTGTGGGAGGCGTCGTCCGGCAGCTGCGCGCCGCTGCGCGGCTCTCAAGGGGGGGCATTTCTTCCGCGAATGAGCGCCGCGTCGTCAAGACCAGATGTCCAATCCGCCCGGCGAGGACCAAGACCCCCCCCCCCCCCGCGCCCCTTTTCTCATTCTCGTCGCACTGTCAGCGCTCTAGACCCGCTGCCAACTAACTTGACCCCATAAAGCTCTCGTAAAGCCCCGCTCAAGGCCGCCCAGCCCAGTGGGGCACGGCCGGTGTCACAGTGGGGTAGCGCGTGGTTACCGCGCGGTGGGGTAGTCGCCGTGGTCCGTGGTCCGGTCCACGCGTCCGGCCCGAAGCGCTTTTACACGCATGGAAATCTCTCTGTCTGAGCTAATAATACCGCATCGAACGGAAGGGGCGAGGCGAAGGCCGCCGCGAAGGCCAGGTGGGCCAGGAAGGGCGGCGTGGGCGGGCCAAGCTAGGGCGAGCGCAGAGCGTTGACAGCGGCGATTACAAAGCTTAATGGCTCCGGCAGGGAATCGACTCCCGGCGAGCCCTCTAATGCCGAATAAGCCCCGCCAGACCGCCGCCGATAAATTACCTTGGCGGTTGCGCCGCGGGGCTAATCTTTCTCGCATTCATTAGGCGCAGCGTGCCGCCTTCCAGCCGGCCGCTCGCTGCTGGCCGAGAGCAGCCAGGACCCACGCACCAACAGTCTTGAACCTCAAAGGTGTCGGTGATTTTCCGTAACAGCGCGAATCGGTATCACGATTCGTGATACCGCGCAGGGCTCAAGAAAAGCTCGGCAACAGCACACCACTCGGAGCCGAAACCAAACTTGCTTACCATTCCCGTCGGGATGGGCCTCTTTCAATTCGACGGCGGAGCCGGCATGGGGTCCTCCAGGACTAATATCGGTCGTCCTCCAACCACCACCGGCACCTGCCTGGCATACCGCGCGGGGCCGAGCGGGGCGGCACGGCCGCACGCACGCACGCACGCACGCGGGGGAGCGAACGAACCAACCAGCACGCACGCACGCGCACCCTCGCTCGCACGAGCGCACACGACAAGCACGGCACGAACGAGACTGGTACTGGGACGCCGAGCGCGGCCCAGAGACGGGGCCGGGCCGACCGTGTCCTGTCTGGCAGAGCAATGCCCACCCGGCCGCCCCTCGACCGCGGCGGGGGGAGGGGGGGCAGAGTGGTTCCCCGACGCCCCGGCAGAGGCGCTGTCGGCAGCGCGGCGCAAAGGACGCGGGGTAGCGACGCGAACGCCAAGTCCGTGCGCCGCCGCCTCGCCGCCATCCGCGCTTCCCACGGCTTCTTACATGCTCCGTCCCTCGCCCCGTCTGCGCTGCTCGGCCGCCGCCGTCCTCCGGCACCGGAATCCTGTCCGGATCCCCGGATCCGGTCGGGGGAAGCCTGGAGGAAAGGGGGGGTGGGGGAGCCCCGCGGCGTTATTCTCCAGCAAAGCCGCGCCGTGCCGCCGGGCACACTGCGACGAGAACACAAACAGCCGGCCGGTCTACGCAAACACTCCGGGAACCAAACAAGGCAGCGGGTCCAGCGATGAGCTTTGCTTTCTAAATTTAGTGAGCTGCAGGTTGACATGTACCGTTGACCAACGCTTCACGACAACAAAGGGGGAGGGAATAAAAGCCCGTAAATTGGCTTTTTTCGGTCGCCAGATCCCGGGGCATCACGCCCACTGTGACAGTTGGGGTGGGGGGGGGGGGGCACTGGAACGGCGAGGGACCGCCTACGGAGGAGCAGCAGACTCCAAAAGGAGCAAAGTGAAAGTTTGCCAGAAAAGGAAGGAAGAAACTTGGCGTTGCTCCGAAACAAATACAGTGCACAGACACCCCTCATGGAAGTTGGCTTCCCCAGTGAAAAGTACTCCGAAGGGGTGACGTGAACGGGAAGGCCTGCCAGGCCCCGCCTCCCCGCCTCCGGCCCGGAGTCCTGGAGGAGGGCGCTGCTGTCGCATCGTCTCGTCCTGGACATGTTTCATTTATTTTTGAACACACCTGTCCTCCGAGGCGTGGCGACGGCCCTCCTGCAACAAAGTAAAGGGCGCCGCGCCCTGCCGCGCCACCTGCACTGCTCGGCCGTAGGGATAAACTCATTAACCTGCGCGCTCGAGCGAGGTGTGGGGCTGTCGGGAGGAGCGGCGACGCGAGCAGAGGACCGGGGCGGGGAAGAAGAAGAAGAAGAAGAAGAAGAAGAAGAAGAAGAAGAAGAAGAAGAAGAAGAAGAAGAAGAAGAAGAAGAAGAAGAAGAAGAAGAAGAAGAAGAAGAAGAAGAAGAAGAAGAAAGCGAGAACGCAGCACACAACGTTAGCGGAAAACCCCACGGGAGGGATGGCGAACGAAAGGGGCGGAGAAGGAGACAAAGCAAACGTCTGAAGGAAACAAAATGAGACATGTAATGGAAAGAGAGGAAGCAGAAATACGAAAAAAAAAATAAAGCTAAACATAAATTGTAACACTTTCTCATATGAAATGAAAATAAAAACTACATGGACAAAAAAAACGCCGGAAAAGGGCAACGACAGTGGAGGCGTACGTGACACCAGCGGGGGCCGAGGCGCTGAGGCGGGACGTAACGAGCCAATGTTTTACTTGGCGGCGGCGTAAAAATGAATGCTTTTACGGCGGACGCAGACGCGGCCCGGATCGGCAGCAGGCCGGCGGCGAAGGGCCGCTGGAAGGGCCTCTTGAAGGGCCGAACGCGGCGAGACAGGGCGGGGCGCTAGGGCGGGGCGCTAGGGCGGCCTGTGCGGCCCACTGTGGGACATGGCGCGTGGGCCGCGTGGGCGTGGCAATATCGGAGCGGGCCTGCTGCCGGTCGCGAACACGGCCTTCTCCGAGGCGCCGCGCAGCGCGGAACACCGCCGCCGTGTTCACGACGCACAGTGGGCCAGCGGCTCGCCATGCCGCGTGTAAACCAAAAGGAATGTTTCACCAAAAAGAATTCCCCCGGCGGGGATAACACAAGGTGCTTTATGTCTGCGTGGGGTTTGGCGGGCGCTGACACGGAAGGCGGGAGTGGCAGAGGGGGAGGGGGCAGGAAAGAAAGAGGGGGAGCGACTTGCGGTCTCGGCAGCGGTGCGGTCGGGGCGAGCGCCTGTGAGGTAGGCAACACGCGGACACACCTGCTCAGCGGGTCGGCCTATCTCACCGCCCGCAGGCGCCAACCAGGACCAACCCATTGTGGACAGCTCCGTCTGTCCGTCTGTCGTCTGTCTCTCTCTCTCTCTCTCTCTCTCTCTCTCTCTCTCTCTCTCTCTCTCTCTCTCTCTCTCTCTTGCGCTGATACGGGACGCCCCATGAGTGCGAGAGGGACAGTGCGCTGAATCAGACGGCAGGGCCGGCGGAAGAAAAGAAAGCAGCCAATAGAATGGCGGTGATGCCCCGGGGGGGCTAAGTGCAGCTGTTGGGTCGATATACAGGTGCAGGGCGGCAGGGGGGAGGGGGGGAGTACGACAAGAAGAAGAGGGGGCGGGGGCCAAGGGGGGGGGGCATTGGCGGAAACCAGGGGGAGGGGGTGTCCATCATACGACGCGCGCTGCAGTGCACATGTCCACCGGGGCACGTACGCTCGTAAATCCCTGGCCACTATCAGGACGGAATAGAATCCGTGGCTTCGACGAGAACGATGCAGGAAAGGGGAGAAAAGAGGGAGGGGGCCAGGGGGGAAGGGGGAAGGGGGAGTAATCCGATATATGCTGGCGGGGCTGTATCATATCGCCGTGCTCAGTCTGGCGTGCGGCTGCGCTACCCCATCAGCGGCACGCGTGATTCTGCGTGTGTGTGTGTGTGTGTGTGTGTGTGTGTGTGTGTGTGTGTGTGTGCGCGCGCGCATGCATGTGCGCGTTCGCTCAGTAGGCAGAAAAGAAAATGGATTGGAATGAGAACAGAAGGAGCCGGCCGTCCGGGCCCCGGGGCCCCGGCCAATAGGCGAGCAGCCAAGGCCCCGGCGGATCGCTTAAGCTGCACGAGTGTGCCAGAGGGTGGGCGGTGGGACGCCTGCTGGGTAGGCAGGCCCGTGGCGCGGCTGTGAGGCGGGACTGCATACCCAGCAGGGGCCGCGCCTGCACACCGTAAGTCAGCCCGCCGACCTGCTGTTGGGCCGTGGCCGGCCGTGGCCCGCCTGCAAACGGGATAGCCCTATGTTAAAGATGTTGCGCGCGCTTTTTTCCTTTCCTCCCTCGGCTGCCACCTCCCCTCCCCTTCCTTGTTCCTCGCAAGGCCACAGGAGGCTGCTAAGGGCCCCCTGCCCCCTCCCCCCGGGCGCTCCGCTCGGCCGGGCCTGCGATAAATAACGGCTCGTTGGCCTATTTGCCGTGTCGCTGCAGCCCTGCCGCGCTGCCCGGAAGTACAGTCACCATGAAACCTCCGTGCGCGGGGAAAGGGGGGGGGGAGCTCACCGCACCAAGCTCCTTGCGGCTGCCGAGCCGACCACACCCACACCTCCGGCAGTCCGACCGTATCCCTCTGTCTGTCTGTCTGTCCGTCCGTCCGTCCGTCCGCTAGCCCCCTGCTCACACGGCCCCCTCGCCGTTCCCATCCCTCCACCATAAACGGTATGTTTCGCCAGCCGGCCGCCGCGCCATGGCGCCATCGAGAAAAGTTTGAATTGGTCGTTCCCGGGCCGCCCTCGACGGGGGCCTCCTCCGCCCAGGCTCGGCCTCCCCGGCCTCCATCGGCCCTTACGAACAACCGGCGGGGCGTGCGGCGCGGTGGTCACATCCCCATGAGCCATGAGCAGAATCTTCCCGAGCGTTAAGCGTGTCAACATCTAGCGGGCTTTGCTCCTCGCTCGCGGCCTCCGCCAAGGCCCCCACCCCCACTGCCGCCCCCGAGTCTCGAAGTCTCGGACACCCATTCCGTCCGGCCGGCGGCGGCAACGAACCGCCCGGCAGGGAATGCCGCCATTCCGAGCCATGATGAACGCATCGTGCGCACCACCAAAAATCCCGCCATTTTTCAAGCCTTCGCAAAACGCCGTCGTAACAGGCCGAGGGGGTCGGAAACGGGCGAGGAAGTGGTTTCGGCTTTCCGCCCGGTGTGATCTGGGCTGGGTGCGGCCTGGTTCGCGTGAACCAGGGAGGCTGGGTTCCAACTCCCCGCTCCGGAATGGTACGGCCTGCATTCTCCAATCTCAGTCGCACACCAACCAACGTGCCCGTTCGCCGCGTTGTGATTGTTAATACATGGCGGCGCGGCGGGGCTGGCTGGCGGGGCTGGCGGGGTTGCGGGGGGTTCGAGGGGCCGCAGGAGCGACGAAGAAAGGACTATGCAATCGACCTGGACCAGCACCGGCTAGCAGCGGCCTGTAGTGGTTTCCAGTCTAGGATGGGAATAGATGGAGCCACTGTGCGCAGACGGACAGACGGGCAGACAGACAGACGCAGACAGACGGACACATCGACCGACCGCCGAGAAGACAAGCGAAACGATAATTTGGAGACTGGCACTCCTGGAGTAAACTTCAAACTGGACGCAATTCGATGACAATAATCGCCATAGAGCGAGGTTCGTGCAGCAAGGTTCGGCCAAAGCCCCGGCAGCCCACGCCGACGGCCACGTCCTCGCCGACGTCACGCTGCTAATCACGGCCTCGGTGGGCGGGCGTGGGATGCGCGCGCGGGGCCACGACCACCACGACGACCCCGGGGCCCCGGCTGGGGTCGGCCGGGGGCGTGTCGGGCGAGGCAGAGGGAGGAGGAGGCGAAGACGGCAGGGCGGGCGGCCACCCCGACGGCACGTCCTCGGCGTGTCTCAGCATGAGTCATCGCGGCCGCCATCCGCCCACGAGATCCGAGGAGGAGGCAAGCCAGGCCGGGGCGGCGAGGCGGCGAGGCGGCAAACCGGGAAGCTGTACATGCCAGGAATGGCACCACATCACACACAAACACGGACGCACTCAGACACCAGGGCGCAACCTCCGTGCCTTGGACTGCAGGGCGCTGCAGTGCCGCTGATGACGTCAGAGGGCTGTGCAAAGTGCGGCTGCTGGGGCGCAGGGGAGGCCAGAATGTGCCTCCCGGCCGAGACACTCGAAGGAGACAAGAGGCCTCTATCTCGAGGGCTGTCTGCACGCCATGCCCGGCCGTGGGTGTGCTGGTGTTGTCGCTTTGTTCTACCTGGTCGGGCCCGGGGTGCGACATACGTGTTGCAACAAAGTCGCAGCACGGTGACTCGCTCACAACGGCAGGCTTGGCGCTCGGCGTGCGTCCGCGTGACAGGCGGGGCGTGGGGCCCTGCAGGAAGGACGCGACAGGACCCGGCAGGACGCGACAGCCGGACGCACGCAGACACGCACACGCTGCTTGTCCGTCCTAACCTCTCTCCGCGCTGCTGCACCCCCACCCCCCCTCCCGTCCGTGACGTGACTCACCTTGTGGCAGCGCCATGTTCCAGGAGCACGCTTATCGCACGCGTCACACGTCACTCGGTGTGACGCGCGCCCCTCTCACCGCCTTCCGTCGCGTCGCGGACGTGTCACGGACGTGTCACGGCCGTGGCAGCGCGACGCAGACACACACACACGGGCGCACGCACACACGCGGGGGTGCGGCGGCCTGGAGCGAGACTAGACGGCGACTGGGGGGCGCCTGCCCAGCCACCCCCTCCACGGCGCCCCCCCCCCCCCAGTCCTGACTTATCGATGCACCCCCCACCCCAGCCAGCCTGCGAGGAGCCCCACCCGCCCCTGCACCCGCACAGGGGGCCCCACCACCGCCAGGGTCTCCATGGCAACCCCTAAAGCTGTTGCTGCAGCGGTGGGGGCCCTGCCGGCCGGGCGCATGGCTGCGCATGGGCAACCCATCAGTATTCACAGAGAAAGAGAGAAGGCGGATGTGAGGAAAGGAATGGAAAGAGCGGGAAACTAAAGGAGGCGAGGCGAGCAGACGTCATCATGTTGAAGCCGTGCCGCTGTCTCTCTCCGTCCCTGCCTTCGTCTACCCATTCTGCCGGGCTTTCAGCGGCGCGCTGCGGCTCGCTGCCACAAAATTAATCAACGTTTCCGCGTGCAGCCTTTTACATTGAGCCTCCCGGTTTAATCCCTCCAGCTTGGCCAGGCTCCGCCTCGAGCAGCAGAGTCCCGATCCGAGCGGCTCACGGCGTGCCGTGCATCCTGCAGACTCCTGGAGCCTCCAGTGGGCGGTGCCGCGTCCACGCCGCGTCCACGCCGCCCTCGTCGAGGAGCACGATCCGCGCAGTAATAAAGGAGGACAGGCACTTCCACCCCGCCTTGCGCCTTGCGGTAGTCATCCGCCCAGCACGCGGCGAGGCGGCCATGGCCTGCCTCACACTGGCCTCCCCTGGCCGCGCTCCAAATTACCTTGGCGACGGTGAAAACTTGATGCACCGGTCGCGTGCCGCGTGCCGCCGGGGCCGGTCGAGGGTTCGATCCCCGGCCGCGCCGAGACCCCGTTCCCTCATTCCAACCCAGTAACACAGCTGCACTGTCGAAGAAGTTCTCTGGAGCGTCTCGATTTTCGAGATTTCGTCGCTCTGTCTCTCCAGCACCCGGACGGCACGCCCCATGAGTGCGAGAGAGACAGACCGACGAGACCAGCGCCGCGGTGAGCCTTCGCGCACGCATACGCCGGCGTGGCGCGCAACCCGCGCAACGCGTACATGATAGTACTTTACGAGCGTGGCCGTGTAAATTCCAGTTGTTGCCGCGGCGAAGGAGAGGGGCGGGGACTTAGCACGGCAGCCTCAGCAGCGCGGCGCATTGGGTATCCGACTTTACAGCCCCACTTCGGTTCGGTTCGCTTCGGCGGCGGCTGCGGCGGCGCGAGACACTCTTCGACCCCAAAGTGGAGTATTTCGACGTCGACTCCTCCCTCGGACTCTGGGAGCCAGGGAGACATAGCGGCGAAACCAACTGTTCGGGAGCGCTCGGGGGGGTAAACACTTCAAGAAATCGTGTACAGACTACCCTGTATTACGGTGGTATTACACGTGTAGTACGGCATTAAATTGCTAAATTTTGCCACATTTGACCCTAAAATGGTATTACAAATACGTGCATTACGCGTAATACACGGCCTTTTTTGCACAGGGCATTACGAAAGTGTTTACCCCCTCGGGAGCGCTGGAATATTGGAGCGACCCGTCCTCTCCCATACCCTGTCCAGACTCAAGGTCACTCCAGGCTGCTCCAGGCGGCCTAGGCCTCCAACTGCAGCGCACGACGCCACGAGGATTTCGCCCGGAAAATATCGCCAACACGGCCTCCTTCCCCGCGAGTGCGCCCAGCTGGGCGTCGCCGGGGCGGTGCGCGCAATGTGCAGCCCCGACGCGGCCGCCCTCTATTTTACCTGTACAGTGTACAATTTACGCGCCTATGTATATCCTTGCTTGGGAGCGGAGCGGAGAGAGAGGCGGAGGGGGCGGCGCGGCAACCCATCCTGTCCGTTCGGAAATGATGGCACCACGCCGCCGAGCGGGCTGCTGGGCTGCTGGGGCAGGCTGCCGAGCGATGCAGGTCGGTCTGTCTCTCTCGCACCCTAACGGGCCCCTCTGAACAACAACCCTTGGGAATCAGTCCGCTGGGGCCCGGCCCAATGAGTGCGAGTGAGAGGCGCGTCTTACGCATAGGAGGCTGCAACGTCCCCCAGGACACGCGAGGACAACACGGAGCCCGTCCTGCTGGCCGCGACGGATGGCGGCCGCGGCTGTGGAGGACCCTCAACGACACCCTCGCGAGCCCTTCGCCCCCCGCGGGGCCCACCGGGACCCCACCGGGACCCCAGCGGGGCGCACTCTGGCCCGCCGCCAAGCCGCCGGGACGTGCTGATGAATGCGCGATTTGAAAGGCGGTCGCCCGGTTCCTGCTGGGAAAAAAAACTGGCATCACTATTTTGAGTTATTCTTTAACAATTTTTTTTTGTTGGGCAACTGTGCCGCGGTGACCAACCCAGGGGTCCAATATTAATACCGGAAAGAGGAGACTATTCCACTGCCCACACCGCTCAGGCCGACCAGGGCAAAGAGCGCCAACCCCTCGCCACCCAGGCCGTAACCGCCGCGGCCGCGACTGCCTCATGACACACAACAGTGTTGCGGGAGTGCCTATCTTCTGCTTGACAGGCGCTACTTCGCCTTCGTCTTTTCCCCCTGTCTTCCTGCCCTCCCTCTCCCCACTCGGTTGAGAGGCTGCGAAGGGCTCGGACAAAAAAAGGGAAATTGACTTGGACTCTAGGTTATTTTCATAACAACATTTATTTGTCAGAAGTATGAGTCAATAAGATGCTTCCCTCCAAATGATCACTGTCAGTCTCATAATAAATAATTTATTACACAATCAGAAAGACATGCTCCCTGCCTTCCAGTTTACACAATCTTGTGGTAACTTAAATATCTGGTTTTCAAGCCTTGTGGTTAATATTGTTCATGTGCTGGCCAGACTAAAAAAAAAAAAAAACTCAATCAAATAAATAATGAGGTACTTTTCCCTAAGAAGTCACAGCTCAGGAGATGCCAGTAGCTGTAGGAACACGTGGGCCATTTCTATTGCAGATAATGTTCACCTGTAAAAAGACCTTAAGTTGTACTGGCAATTATAAAGCCCTCAAATTAAACAATGAAGCCGCCATTTGTTGCTGCTATTGAAGCCGGTGACCATGACACATAAAAGCAGATGATACGACCCACACTAATCCAACACTAAATGAACAAATATGATGGAAGGCTTAGACAGAGAATAAGACCGAGCCAGCTATGTCTAAGAAAAGCCCAATTTCAAATGGGGCATTTTTCCCAACAATGAGAAAGCAAAACATACCAATCACCAAACAAAAAAGAAAAGTGCATTCATTGAAAGGGAGCTGATTCAAGTTACATACAGTTCCTCAAACAAAATAAAAAAAAAAAAACAAACAAGAAAACAAAAGGACAATAAGGTAAAATTAAATAAAATAAATATTAATCACAGAAAAATAATACAAAAATGTTAACATAAGAGGTTTATGTAAAAGAAAGATGCATAGTGATACATTTACCTCGGAAAAAATAATAATTGAAAGTAAGTTAAAAATTTCAGGGAAAAAATTAACAAGTGCACAACTATCAGAGAACAAGCACAAATAAAATTCTCCATTCATACACTGCACTGAAAGAATATTAGCAAACACACAGATTTTTGTTTATGTGCAGACAACATACAGATTCATTGGGGCCATCTTCACACTCATCATTAAGAAAGTCCACAACACATGCCATAAGGAAAGATAAATAAATACATTACCTAAAATTATAGTAGTTGATTCGATTGCAGTCAAGAGCACTCAGCATGAGTTAACTATCCTTTCAGTCACTTTACCAGTTTATGGTTACAACAGTGAAAGAAGAACAGTACTCACAATTCTTAGATATAAAAAAACAACAATAAAATCAGACAATAGAAGGGTATTTAGACCACCTAATTGTTATTTCAATATTTCTGGGTAGCATATATAGTACAGGTCATGAACTGAAATTAAAGTAAATTTATTTTTGGGAGGCCTTCTGGGAAACATTCAGCAAAGGGAAAAAAACCCAGAAACCTTACAACAATGGCATGCTGACAAGAACGACAAACTGGAAGCGTCTTCTTCATATCAACATGATATGATTGTACTTAGTTCTGCACCTATGATTCCTGGCAGAACAAGAAATATGATAAAAATTTAAACCATTTACTAATTTTTTAAACAGCAGCTTTCCGCAGTGCAATTAAAGCATGCCTCTGTTTTGAGTGCTGAGGTAGTCAAAATGCTAAAATTAACGCAGTTGTGAGAAGACAAAGGAATCTAAATTTATTAACACCAAAAAAAGTTATCATCAAATTTTAAGTTGAAATCAATACCATAATACAACAGAAAAGCTTCTGTCTGTTGACATGACACAAAGGTCTTGACAATAGGTGAGCCAGATACACTTCATTCAATAAATAACAGAGATAAATATATGTGGCATCAAAGTTACAAAATATAAACTAAGGAACTACAATCAATTACTATACCAGGAGATTCAATTGATTGATTCATTTATTACGTAACTTTACTAATGTAGAAGAACATACGACTAGAAGACGCAGTGAGAAAAGAAAAATAGAGACTTCCATGCAGATATTAATAAGATTCTTCTCAGTCACCTACTTTCTGTATACGCCACTTGTCTGCCAACAGGAGTGCTAATCATCCCCTAAGCAAGGTACATGATGAAATTTAAGTATAGTTCTTTTCTTTCTCCCTTCTGCAAAAGACCCATTGCCATTGCCCAGCCACACATGTGTACATAATTGAAAAACATGTAGAGGGTCCCTTGCAAACAACATAGCATACTTATTTCACAACACCTTAAAATAGCCCACTTACAGCTACATACACCATGTATGCAGAAAGAAAACATTCACAGTGACACTGAGAAGAACGTTCGTTCATTGTCCCTGGTTGCCATACTGCTGTTTTGTTGATTAATGGCACAATTATTATTATTATTATTATTACATACCTTATTGCAAAAATTCCCTTGAGATTTCCCAGTAGATAAAAGAGGGATTCCATAGTGATGTAGCAAATACTGAAGTAGCTTAGTGATCGACAGAATGAGTGTTCCAAAAGAGAGAAACCTGCCTCTTTAGAGAGAGTGGAGCTACATTACAAACACAAGAGTTTGTGTCCACTTCATATCAAGCAGGCCATTATATGAAATGTGTTTAAAAGCTGGAAAGAATTTTCATTCATAAAAATGAAATTAATCTAAATTTACCGTTGATGGAATTTGATTGAAAATATCCTGACAGCTTCCAAACAAAATTTTCAAGCCGTGAACAGATGAAGCGTTACAATTGTGCTACCATTGAACCCAAGATAGCATACAAGCCCAAGAATGAGACAAACTTTTACAACAGCATGATGGCCCACTTGTCATGAAGTGCCTTTGTGATAGAATTACATAGTTAATGGTGACATGAAAATGAGCATTGCTTAAAACGGACATAAGCATGATTGATAACAGTGATTTAAACGCCACCTCCACTGCGCTCCACTGAAACCTTCTTCATTAGACCCTCTTTCTCCGCGACGGCTTCCTGCATCTCAGCCATACGTGCAAAGCGTGAGTATGCCACAGCACCGGACTTGATTGCTGACATCATCTAAAAATAAAAGAGAGCAAAATATTAAGGCTACACAAGATAGAAAAATGTAAAGAACATGCAGAGACCACATGGGAGCCACCCTGGGGAACATGTGTTTGTCTCATGACATGATACCACAATAGATTTTGACTCTCAGCCATGAGACATGGCACCATGCCAATCACTGGGTGATTACAGGGTGGGGCACCCCTCCTCTTTTTCTAAAACTAAAGTAGACTGTATCAAGTGGTGAGGACCCTACCTGAAGATATTCATCGAGCTCAACCTGGCCGTTCATGTTAGTGTCAATCTCTTTGAGGATTTCGTGTAATTCTTCTCCAGACACATCTTCACCAAAGCTCTAAAAATGATGTAATTTTTGAAAAAATAGGGTTAAAATAAAATCAACATCACAGTGAACGAAAAAAAAACAGTTACAATAACTCAAAGATTTCAGATATTACCTTCATTGATCGCCTGATATCATTGATAGATACATATCCCTTGTGATCTTTGTCAATCATTTGGAAGCGCTTAATGTACAACTGCATTTCATCCTTGGAAAGGTTGATGCTCATCTTCTCCCTGGAAGCACGGTTCACCTGTTGTCCCATCTGCTCAGCAAGGAAAGCGATAGCCTTTTCATGCTGAATCTGTGAAGTTAAAAAACATAAAATTGAGTAAATTCTCAAGCCAATCTTGATTTTGACAACTCATCAATTATTACTGCTTGAGCCAAAACCAACCTTCTTTTCTTTGTCACTCCACTTGAGTTCTTCGGCCATAATATCAATAACGGTTGGGAGAGCTTCCTGTGCAGCCTGGTTGTTCAGGAAGGCTAGTCGAAGGCGGCGGGCGATCATGTCAATAGCTGTGCAAGCATACTCTCGCACACCATATCGGATCTTAAAAAAAGAATTAAGAAAAATAAAAAAAAAAACTTCAAAACTTGCTCATGTGGTCAAACTTTTAGTAAGAGAGTTAGCTTGTCCTACCTCAGCATCAATGTACGGGAACTCAGGGTGGATTCTCTTGCCAATAATGGGGAAACGTTTACCAGTCAAGGAGGCCAACTTTGCCACAGCAAAGGCACGGTCACCATAGGACATTGCCAAGTGTTGGGCAACCTCGCATTCAAGACCAAAATCTTGTACAAGTCGAATGTACATGGTGGGAGTCCAACCATGAGCGCCCTCAATCAAAAGACCATCAGTTTGGCATTCTTTGGTTGCAGGTAAGTTGCATGCTAAGAGAACAGAGAAAACAAAACCAGTAGTATCTAATCCAAAGAAAGTTAAAGTGAATGAAATTTGCATCTGTATCCTCAAATGTGATACCTTTAACTGCTGCATCCATGGTGTGCTCTGCCATAGCACGGTAAGTTGTCCACTTGCCACCAGCAATTGTAACAAGTTTACTGTCACTGACATGGACAATATGGTTTCGTGCAAGCGACTGAGTATCCTCTTTGTTAGGGTCTGAGACCAAAGGACGGATACCACTCCATGCTGACAACACATCACCTCTCCTGACTGAAAGGTGCATTTCTATTAGAAACTGTTCAAATAAAATCAGTAAGGGGTAATTTTCAATTTTTTTTTAAATGTACCTTCAACATCAGGATTTAGGTAATTCTTCACTTCACCCAGAATAAACTCAATCTCATCTTCAGTGGGCTTTGGATCGTGGGTTACATCACAGAGACGGTCGGTTGTTCCTGCAATAGTCTGTCTTTGCCAAGGCAGGAAGAAGATGACACGTCCATCCGATGTATCAGGGTCAAGGAGTCCCATCTGGTCAGGACTACAAGCAGGAAGTAAAAGGCTCTCATTAAAAAATTAACACTATTTTTAAAAAAATTAAAAATAGAAGTTGACATCTTTACCTGTAATATCCAGGAAGCACAATGTGCACACCAGAGCTTGGACAGCAGATTTCTTTCACCTTTTGATCATCCATCTTCCTGATGGAGTCAGTGAAAGGACCAGTGGCATTGATGACGCATTTAGCCTTTACATCCCACTCTTTGCCAGTTAACTCATCGCGAAGTGAAGCTCCCTTGACAATCCTCTTGCCCTGAGCGTCTGGGCCGTGGATCAACTTGGTGACACGGACATGGTTTGCAACTGTTGCTCCATGTCGAGTTGCAGTCAGAGCAATGGCAAGGCACATTCTAGCATCATCTTGTTGACCTAGGAATTAAAAATATTTAAAAATAGAAATTCTAGTAAATCATCCTACTTAACTGCATTATTAAAAATTGGAAAAAATATTTGTAATAATACAAGTTTTATAAAAGATGCAGACCAACCATCATAGTAAACAATAGCTCCACACAGTTTGTCTCCACGCAACATAGGGAAGAGTTCTAGGGCATCCTTCTTTGAAAGGTAATAACTGCTTTTCACACTTTTTGAGCCCGCCACCAAATCGTACATCTTGATGCCAACCCAGTAGTACGGTATCTGCCACCACCTATGCAAGCAACACAGGACAATACAACTTCCCCATACTTCGCAACAAATAATCCCAGCTCAAAGAACATTAAAACATGCAACACCAGCCCACAATTTATTTATCTTCCAATCCCCTTGCGGCAGAAAATACTCACGTGTATACAGGCAACATGATGGGTAGAGGATGAGTCAAGTGTGGTGCTGACTCCAACATGTTGGTCCTCTCATGAAGAGCTTCTTTCACCATCCGATACTGATCGTAATCCAAGTTGAAAATGGCTTTTTGGAGGTAACGAACACCACCATGGATAAGTTTGGTTGAACGACTGCTGGTGCCAGAAGCAAAATCGTCCAATTCGACAAGAGCTGTTTTCAGACCTGATTTAGGAAAGAAAATGAAAACAATTATTAAAGTTAGGATGGAGGAAAAAGTTTTGAAAAGAAGTTACACCTAGGACTCAAGAAAAATCATACCCCGAGTTACTGAATCCAGAGCACATCCAGCTCCAGTAGCACCTCCACCGATAATAAGGACATCAAATTCATCTTCAGTTTGAAGCGATTTGATCTGTTCATCGCGAGGAGGGAGAGTGCGTTTTGCTCGTAGTTTCTTTCCACTGATTTCAGCTGCTGAAACTCTGCTGGGCTGCAAAGTAATTCAAATATATAATGAGTAAATACCTATGTAATAAGTGATTTTTATTTCATGATCTAGAGAATACTCACAGCTTCACTGGTTAACCAAGATGCAGCAAGAGCACCTGCTCCAAGGAATGCTGTTCCAGCGGCCACCCGTCTCAGGTGAGCGGAAGCCATCTTGATAGTGTTGTAGTGTCAGACCTATTGAATAGACCAATGAGAAGACAAGCATTAACATCACATAAAAAAAATATTTAAAAAATTTAAAACGTTGAAGTTTATTGAAGGAGCTTTTATTTATTACACATAGTTACAAAATATCAAATGTGAAACTAAGATAACTGGAATTCAAACAGCAGATATTTAGAGTAGGAGGATAAAAAAGAATGAGTATTGCATCATCATATAATGCGTCCTGTTTGGAGATAGCTGGCACCACATGACTCATCGGCCTTATCACATATCACATGCAGTAATTAATTTTTGGGAGTAGCTGCATGTGATAAGAAGTGACCCTCATGATTGAGTAGCAAAGGGTGAGACTGATGCAAAAATAAAAAATAAAAATGATACTTGGAATCAGTGTACAGTCACATGTTGTTTTTTTTGGCAAAGGGGATCATGATGTAATGTACCCAGCCAGAGGACTGTGCTTATTTGCACACTTAATATGTCAAATGACAGAAAACCGAATTTACCCTGCTTGTAAAGACGAGTGTCTCAACAAACGAAGACCTGACACACAATTTCAGTCTGCATTACACAATTTTATAAGCAGATTGATGCTGTCCTTGGACCTTGAAATAAAGAGGGAATGGAATGACCTCTCATGAAGGACTCATCCAATATCAGACAAATCTCAACATTTGAGAAGGAAAAAAAACCTCACGCACTTTAATCAGGGCACTGGCTTAGAGACAAGAAAGCCGCCTATCGTCGAGATACCACCCAAACAAAGCCTCGACGGTATCTATAGCTGCAAGGTTCGGGTCCATTCAAGCGGCCGCGTCAAAGGCATGTGATGAAACAAATGCCTCTGACAATGGGCCGCCGTGCGCCGCGAGCGGCCTAGGCGAGTCTAGGACACTGCAGAGGACACGACAGACACATTTCGAGGAACACAGCCCACTGTGATCTGCAGTTCTGAACTGACGAAGCTGTCAGGCTGAGGTTATGGTGGCACTCGAACCTGTTCTGCTTGACGGTCTCCACGAAGCTGGGCTCCTCCGGCGCGACACTGCTCCCCTGGCCGACCTACCTGCGACTCGCGCCGCGGTGCACAGGGCAGACGTGCCCGTCGCGCGAGTGACCTTGGTGGGCGTAAGTGATCTCATGCTGAGCCGAGCGCCGCGCGATGCCATCACTGAAGCTACACTAGCAGACGACTCATGGACAGGTCCGATTCTATGTCCGTTTCCTCGTTCCCAAACTCCCTTTTACCTTATCAAGATAGTTCGATGGGTGCTCGGGGTCCTCGACCGTACTCCTAAGGGCCAGTTTCGGAGGTCTGCGACATCCAATGGCCAGCTGTTTATTTTAAGGACGGGATAGAATCAAAGTTTTCAACAGCGTAGCAGACGCCTAGCAGACGCCAGGCGACCCACTGCCCTGTGGAAGATCCTTGGCGTGGTGCGAGTCCTGGGGGCGGCGCGCGCAAAGGGGGCCGTGGAAGGACATTCTGGCGGTGAATTCGAACGGCGGACATCCTGGGGCGGGAAAAGGGGGTAACGTGAACCAACATGAGGCGACGGTCTTCCTTTTGCCCCCCCCCCCTGGATCAGCGCTTGCCGCAACCTTCCATATCTCCCTCCCCCCTGCTGTGGCTTCGGGCACTCGCGTCGCTGGGTCAGCTTGCCGGACAAGCTTGGGCCGCCGACTCCGACTGGTACGATCGGGAAGCGGAGTCGTTGACGGTCGTTGGCCCAACCGCAGGGACATGGATCCTCGGTCAATGTCGTCCAAACCAGCGGTATTTTCCGGTCAACAAATCAAGTACTACAGCAAAACTTAAAAAAAAAAAATAAAAAAAAATTTCAACACACCTCAATTACCAATGTTGCATTGAAATTAACGATTCATTTTTAATTTATCTTTCTGTAATTTTATTTCAGTGCAGACCTAGACCTCTATAGGAATAGAGGTCTGCGCCGGAGGCGAGGCGAGCATGATCGGCGATCACGAAGCATTTATCGAGTGACTACTACTTTGTCCTCCAAAACTGGATCGCAACGAGGCAGCGCGCCCGCTCTGCCCACTCTGACTGCCAACCTGTCGCAGGAATGACAAGCGAATGCCAAAACACGGAAATGCTTCAGCGTGGCACGATGGCGTCGTCGTCCCCAACACTTTTCCGCGCAGAACGAGATTTCTTGCGTGTGGCTGGCAGCTAATTTCGCGAACCGAAAGTCGGATACGGATGGCGGTTGAGTGTTGAGTCCCAGCGGCGGTCACCTCAAATTCATGATATGGTCATGATCATATAAAAGGCTGTTTTAGCTGTTGTTGTTTTCGAAAGTTCTCGGTCTTGGAGTTCTGGGGGCGGTATCAGCCCGAGGCAAGGTCACCTGGAAGACGAACCTGGTTTTATAAGTCCGTATTTCAAATTGTACCAGCCAAAAACTAGACTGCATAACCCCTTGCTCTCGCTCACACACACACACACACGCACAGAGAGAGAGAGAGAGAGAGAGAGAGAGAGAGAGAGAGAGAGAGAGAGAGAGAGAGAGAGACGCACGCGCGCCCCTCCAACAAACCACACTGTCCGAGCCAATGAGGCACCGCGATATCTTCCGTGCGGACCAGACTGGAGCAGGGATTGGAGCGGGCAGGACGTCTCGTGAACCAGCCTCCAGGACTCCCAAGGAACGACCCGGCCCCCTCGCCGTGTACCGTGAAGCTTGTCCCGTTGGAGCGCGAGCCGCACCGCCGCCATGCTCCACCGACGGGGCCTCCTCGTGCTGCTGGCTGTGCTGGTGGTCGTGGGCGCCACGACGGCGGGCAAACTGCGTGAGTGCGCCAGAGGGCGGCGGCCGGATGTACTCTCAGTGGCCGCGTTCCACGGAACCACGTTGTTCCCTGAGGCACCCGAAGTGACCTCGGTCTCCCTTTGCAGCCGCCAACTTCATGCGGTGCGCCAGGACGGACCCCAACCTGGACCAGTGCCTCCGCGGGGCCGTGGCAGACGCGCTGCCCAAGATGAAGAACGGGCTGCCCAAGCTCGGCGTCGGGCCCCTCGACCCCCTGCTCATCTCAGAGATGCGGCTGTCCCAGGGCAGCAACAGCCCCGTCAACCTGGACCTCACCTTCACCAACATGACCACCACCAAGATCCTCGACGGCGTCAAGGTTAAGGCCATCCAGTGAGTTCCGCCGAGTGCAATTACTTCCGCTCATGCTCAGTGCACGTTGATCCCGGACCCTGGTTTTCAGTTCGAGAGAGGCAACTTTTTCATTTTTTGTGGCGGCGTCTAACCTAACCTGTCTGTTGCAGCTTCGACTTGGACAAGGTGGTGCTGACAGCGGAGACCGTGACTCCCCGCGTGCTCGCCCTCAGCAAGTACACCGTCAACGGGAGGGTGCTCCTCCTGCCCATCACCGGCTCGGGCGATAGCCGCGTGGAGCTGTGTAAGCGCCGCACCGCGTCACGCGTCACTTAGTCGCAACCCTCGACATAGTCACATGTCACACCTGGATCACATGTTTGTTTCCAGATGACGTGACGACCAACCTGCGCATCGGGGGCAAGTGGACCAAGAAGTCCGACGGCAAGAACTACTTCGACGTGACCGACGTGAAGGCCACGATGGTACCCAAGAAGATGACTTTGCACTTTGACAACCTGTTCAACGGCGATAAGCAGCTGGGTGAGTTCGTCTGGTTACCGGGAATGGCAGCCGAAACAGACTCGATTCCGCGCGCATCGCGAGTGCCCATCTGCATACATGTAAATGGCTTATGCCGGCCTTGCCATCGTTCCAGGCGACACCATGAACAGAGTGCTCAGCGAGAACTGGGAGCTGGTGTTCAACGAGATCTCCCCCTCCCTCAACACGGCGTACGCCGAGCTGTTCCGGAGGCCGGCGCACGCGCTGTTCATCCACGTGCCCTTCGACGGCATCTTGCCGGAAAAACTGTGATATACCCCTGTAGTTGTTTGTAATGGTGCAAATTGTCTCGTAGAAAAATGTGAATAAAATAAAATGATTAATTATAACACTGTTGGAGTATCAAGCGTTTGCAATGCAAGGGTGTGCAGATCGAAAGTGGTGCGGATTCGTATCGGAAGATAAGGAAGACACTCCCCGACGCAAGTCTTGACATTAACGGTAGACCTGTGCGTCAAGGGCCACTATCGCAGCTTTGAAGAGCTCAGTTGCGCAATTAAAATAAGTGTTAAGTGAAGTGGTTCGGCAAGCCTGCCCCTCGAGTTCAAGTTTGAGTGGCACGGGCGTTAAGACAGAGCAGTCTGAAACCGTGCGTGGTCTGAAAATTCTTACTTTGACTGAAAATTAATTGTAATTTAATTTCAGATCGGGCTGATCATTTGAAGACTCAAATAAATTTTGATCGATCGGCATATGACGGGAACTTCATAGCGGTAACGCCATTTAAAGAGATTCATCAATTTCAGAACTAAAATTGCAGGATTCGCCACCGCGGCGACGAATGGCGCTGCAGTCGTTCCACTGAGCGGCGCTCGCGCGCTCGTCTCAAGCCGGTCCCTGGGTTGGGTAGGTGGGGCGAGCGCATGCAGCCTCACTACAAAGTTGCAAATCCAGGACGGCCATGAATTTAGAAGTGCGCAGGTGTCCGCCGGCCAGGAGTGCGCGCCGGCTTATTTCAGTCCGAGCCGGATGTGGATGAACTTTTCCTCCGCCCAGAAGGTTGAAGCAAATAAACCTAACAAATAAAAACAGACGGACGACGCGATTTCCCCGCGCGGCCGACTGCCGACTGCTGCTGGCTCGCCGCTTGGGTAGGATTCTTGTCCTCGGCAGGGCACTTGCAGTTGCAGATCGTAGCACCCCAGTGACCGGATTCTGCACGGCCGTGCCTCAACGGGGGGGTCCCTACCCTAGGCCAGACATCCAGACGGTCCAGGTGAGGGTGGGGGGACTCTAGGCACGCGGACGGCCGGAGATGAGGGAGGCCGTGGAAACCTCAGCCCGGCGCGACACGAGTCATTTCCTCGTCTGCATCGGCAACCTCTGCTTCGCACTGCAGTCTCCACCTGGACCGCGCGACAAGATGCCGCTGCGTCTCGTCCTGGCCGTGCTGGCCATCGTGCTGGCCATGGCGTCCGCGGGGAAATTTCGTGAGTATAGCGTGCGTTCGAGTGCGCTGAGGGGTGAGCTAGCGCGGGTAGTGTCCTCGGGTACTCACCCTGGCGTCCTCGGCGTCCACGTCGTCGTCGTCGCCGCCCCGCTGATCCCACTTGCCAGCGACAGGGCGGCGGTGATGTTGAAGGGTCAGGGAGGCCCAAGCGACTGCCGCAAAGTGGGCCTAGCCGGGCCAGACGCCACGGCGCCACGCCACGCGCCTCTTCGCAAGTAGTGCGTGGTCAGCACGGCGTCGCGCGCAGACTTGCGTGGCTTTGCGTGGCTTAGCGCGTCTCGCGGTCTGATTAGTCAAGTAGCACGCAGACAGCAGACGGGTGTTTTGGCGCCGCGGTTGGTTCTAGTGGAGGGTCAAATCATGAGGTCACAGCAGTGTCCCAACCATTGTTTTTTTCCCTAGAAGAGTCCGCTTTGAGAACGCTGGAGAAACACTGCATACCTCGCGGAATGCAGCGAAAAAGTTTCTTCGTTTGTTGTATAGAATGAGAGCACATGACGAGGATACAAATGAAGCAAAAGGTGCTCCGCTTCCGCCTATTGCAGTAGCCGCGCGGGCTTCAAATGTTTAATTCATGACCGACTTTCACGCAGGAAAAGAAAAAATCCACAGAGTACGAGTTTACTTAGCACTCCTGGCTGGCTTCTCGCTGTAATAATCACGATCAGGAAACGATCGTCTGCATGGCATAGCATCAAATTACAGGCATTCCGGGCTTTTTCCAAAATAATGATCCCAACGGGTTTGGAGCGCCATGTCGGTAAATGGCGAGCGGGATGAACTTGAGTTTACAAGTAGGAATGTTTGAGCCTCACCTCAGCCGCTGCCTCATTCACAGCGGCCGACATCAAGCTGTGCGTGCGGTCGGACCCCGCGCTGCCCGAGTGCCTGCGCGCCGCGGTGGAGGACACGCTGCCCAAGCTCAAGAACGGCCTGCCCAAGCTGGGTCTGCCGGTGCTCGACCCGCTCTACGTGCAGGAGCTGCGCATCACGCAGGGCGGCCAGGGCAGCCCCCTCAGCATGGACCTCACCCTCAGTGACCTCGTCACCACCGGGCTGCTGGACAACGACAAGGTCTACTCGGCCAGGTACCCCCTCCCCTTTCCGAGACGCAGTGGGCCTTCCAGGCATGGGCAGGAAAGTGAAGTAAAGTACCGCGGTACCAGCACCGCGGTACTTTTTTTGGGTGAAGTACCGGCACCGCAGTGCTGATGACGCCAAAGGGACCGGTAAAGTACCGCGGTACCGATTTGCGAGTAAAGTAACGAAAAGTACCGTCGGTCCTGTCAGCGGGCGCGCAGCCGCGCACTATTACGGATTGAGCGACACGACTATATTACGCAAGTGCATGCCGCGTCGGGTACCACGGACTCCATGCGCTGCAAACCGCTGTACAGCAGCGCATCCAACAAAAGAACTTGGAGGAAAAAAAAAGAAGAAAAAATGGGGGCCCTTCTCCCACCTCCCCACACAGTAGGGAGGACCGCCTGCAACTTCGGTGGATCGGGGGAACCGGTGCATTCCAGGCGGCGACCCCAGGGGTTCTCATCTGATGTGGGCCGGGTGAAGGGCGGGGGTTGAGAGCCTTTGGTTTTCGCGGGGTGGTCAGTGGTACCCACAGTGGTACCCCCGCTGTCCGGCGCTCTCTACCGAACATGCAGTGTGAAGGGCCAGCTTCAAAGGACTTATCAACTCCAAACCGACGAATCAGAATGGACCCACTCGCGACCAATTGCGAGTGGCTGGAACGACCGGGGATCGAACCAGTGCCGAGGCCAATCCGCCGAAGCGGACTGCTTTTTAGACACCCAAGCATAGTGGACGACAAATGATCCAGACCACTACGCTATCACGACTGCACGTCTGCCGAGTGTCGGACGACGGGTTTGAGTCGCATTGGGATGAGGGAGTCAGTCGTTAAATGTATTGAAATGTTGGGATTCGATCCCTGGACCTTACTGTTCAAGTCCGACGCCTTAGCGATCACAGCCACCACGGCTCATGAAGGCTGCGGCGTCTTCCGGGCTCTAGACTCGGCAGGGATGGAGCCGCAGTGAGCGGGTCATTCGAAAAATGTTGAGAAAAAGTGGGACTCGATCCGTCGACCCCGGTACCGGGAACCGACGCCTATACCACCTCGACCACCACGACTCATGATTGGGGACGGGTAATGTCAACGCCTTTGAACCGCACTGGGAGTGCGGTCCGCACTGCCGCACTCCGAGTGCGGCTCAAAAGACATGACATCACTTGGCCTAATCATAGGCCGTGGTGGTCGAGGTGGTATAGGCGTCGGTTCCCGGTACCGGGGTCGACGGATCGAGTCCCACTTTTTCTCAACATTTTTCGAATGACCCGCTCACTGCGGCTCCATCCCTGCCGCGTCTAGAGCCCGGAAGACGCCGCATCCTCCATGAGCCGTGGTGGCTGTGATCGCTAAGGCGTCGGACTTGAACAGTAAGGTCCAGGGATCGAATCCCAACATTTCAATACATTTAACGACTGACTCCCTCATCCCAATGCGACTCAAACCCGTCGTCCGACACTCGGCAGACGTGCAGTCGTGATAGCGTAGTGGTCTGGATCATTTGTCGTCCACTATGCTTGGGTGTCTAAAAAGCAGTCCGCTTCGGCGGATTGGCCTCGGCACTGGTTCGATCCCCGGTCGTTCCAGCCACTCGCAATTGGTCGCGAGTGGGTCCATTCTGATTCGTCGGTTTGGAGTTGATAAGTCCTTTGAAGCTGGCCCTTCACACTGCATGTTCGGTAGAGAGCGCCGGACAGCGGGGGTACCACTGTGGGTACCACTGACCACCCCGCGAAAACCAAAGGCTCTCAACCCCCGCCCTTCACCCGGCCCACATCAGATGAGAACCCCTGGGGTCGCCGCCTGGAATGCACCGGTTCCCCCGATCCACCGAAGTTGCAGGCGGTCCTCCCTACTGTGTGGGGAGGTGGGAGAAGGGCCCCCATTTTTTTCTTCTTTTTTTTCTTCCTCCAAGTTCTTTTGTTGGATGCGCCGCTGTACAGCGGTTTGCAGCGCATGGAGTCCGTGGTAACCGTGGGTACGTCAAGTACCGTCGGTACTTTCGAAGGTACCTGTAAAGTACCGCGGCACCGAAAATTTCGATAGTACCGGTAAAGTACCGCGGTACCATAGTTTTCGGTAGTACCGGTAAAGTACCGCGGTACCATAGTTTTCGGTAGTACCGGTAAAGTACCGCGGTACCATATTTTTCGGTAGTACCGGTAAAGTACTGCGGTACCGATTGTGGAGTACCGTGCCCATGCCTGGGGCCTTCCCACTGTGCAGCGAGTTGAAGTGAGGACCGCTCCCCTTTTAACGCGGCATTTTAATTTGATATAAATTCGAATGACAAATGTGGTTATTTTGGCAAGCCAAATTTTAGCATGATTAATTTTTCTTGACATTACTCGATTAGTCCTAGTTTGAAATATTTGGTGGGTTGGTCAAATGTGTCATTTTTTTTTTCACCATTGAATTATAATTACAATTTTTTTGCAGCATGGATCTCAATAACATGACCATCAATGCGTCGTTCATGTTTGCCCGAGCGGTGGTCCGCAGCAACTACACTATCAAGGGTCGAGTGCTCGTTCTACCCGTTGTTGGTGCTGGCGAGAGCCAAGTTGTGTTACGTAGGTCATTTTTTTCTGAAGGTGATTGATTGTAATTAACTCTGAGGCTCCAAAGGTACTTATTTCAGCTGATATTTTTTCTTAGATGAATGTTTCTGTGTCTGGAAAATACAAGGAAAGAAACTCACCAAGAAAGATGGCAAAGATTATTTTGAAGTGATTGGTGTGAATTTGAAAATGACACCAAAGAAAATGGAGGTGCAATTTGATAATCTTTTTAATGGAGACAAGCAGCTCGGTAAGCCCAAGTCAATATCAGAGTTCCATTAGGGAATTTAGATAAAGGAAATAAGTGGCATTAATTTTCTCTTTTTCTCCAGGAAATTCTATAAACCGAGTAGTAAATGAAAACTGGCAGCTGGTCTACAATGAGATTGGATCGTCATTTGAACAGGCATATGCTGAAGTAATTAAACACCACACAAGAAGTCTCTTCCTTCATGTTCCAATAGAAAACATCCTTCTGCTGAAGTAGTGGTTTCTTAATTAATTTTGATAGGGCAAGAAATTGTGTAAGGAAAAGAGACCTTTCCCTGAAAGATTCCCACACCCTCTTAAGTAAAGGGGTCTTCTGCACATGTTCTTTCAAAATTAATAACTTTGCCTATAAATGTGCCAAAAAGGATGTGTGAATCTAGGAATTTTTTTTCAGAAATGAGAGAGAATTCCATTCAAGTTAATCATTCATTCATTATTTTTTACCTATTGTAACACTACTACAGTGCAGTACACTGATGCCTCTCGGTCACGTGATGTTTCATACAAAAAGTTTGGAGGAATGTTGTAACATTCAAATTCAGCAATATACGTTTCAGTTAACTGGTGCGGAAAAGTAAAGAAATGTATTATGAGCCAAATGCAACTTCCCTTGAAGCATGTGTTACCAACAGATGCAAATAAAATATACATCAAACAAATGCAGAGTTTGAAATATGGGAAATGCTCATCCACTTCTGCTCTTCACTAACTCACAGTAGCAAAACACGTTCTAACACAAAGTTTGATTGAGCAAGATGAAACACTCCCTATTAAAGTTTTGAGGTATGGAGATACCTAAACTCATGTGAGATACTGGAAACATTGACTAGAAGATCTTACGTGCACAAGTCCACAGCACCTTTTATACTCCATTATTGTAAGTATCAAACAACAAAAAAATTACATAAAATACCCTGCTGCTGCTTCAAAAAATGAAGATTACCAACAAATTTGATGGAAGTGCATTCAACATGACAGAAAAACAGCATGGCTGCTTACAACTCTTACAGAGATGCACTGTAGATAAGAACCAAGGCCAGAGTGCATTATTACATCATTAAAGTTTGACTGACACATTACTACGCCATAGTCCTGTTTCAGCCACAAGTGATTAGTTTTAAAAAAATTTCATAACCACTATAAAACAATTTTACTACATTTGTACAAGTTACTCTAACCTTTGGAGATCTGAACTGGGTTACAACTATTGTTCAGTAGGTATGATCCTAGAAAAATGCCTAATTGTAGACAGTAGCTAATACCAGAATGAGGCAAAACTGATTTAATATGGATAACATAAGCAGTCTTATCTATTTGAACATACTTACACACATGAATTTAGCAAATTTTAAAACGGCAACGAGAGATTTTGATGGATAAAAATTAATTCTGTGCAGTGCGCCTTGCAGTAACAACTGAATTATACATGAAACAAAATATGATACCTGAAGAGTATTATATGATCTAAATCAAAGTTTTGGAATTACAATACATACTTAAGTACCTCAAACTGATGGTCAATTAAATTCATTCGTGGCTGAGAAGAGTTGGTTAATGCGGCATAAAATTTGTCGAGCTTCAGATACACTTTTGATTCACTGGTACAACCCATAACGGACAGTTTGGCTACTACATATCCTAACCTCCTCATACAATGAGTTTCCTTAATGCCCCACAATATTTCTATTGCACCTGTAAGTGATGATTATCGTTGAGGAGGTCCCATGGCCATTGCAGAATTTGGTCCCAGCAGAACCTATTTGCAAAAATTAAAAACAAAACATAATTTTAAAAAAAAAATTAAAATAAAGGAACATCAGTGTGTCCAAAAAACTATGAGAAAAACTGACCTGTTTGGTTTGGTTGCGTTGTTGTTCTTCCATTTGAGCTCGTTCGACTTCCAATAAAACAGGAGCAAAGAGAATAAGCGAGGAACTAAATATCACCCAAAATGCTGACCGAGAAAAGCTATATAAACCTGATCAAGAGGGAAAACAATAAGTCCATTACTTTAAGTATAAGAGAGAAAAAGCAAACAACTGTACTCGAAGAGGAAGTTACTGACCTTTGGCACCACCTACAGCACCAGTAGAGAGTGAGTAAGATGCATTACGAACAGATTCAGGGAACATTTCAGTCAAGCCCCACAGTCTCTCGGCCAAGGTTTCATCTAATTCCTGTAACACATATTTAAAAATCAATAGACAGCTCAAAAGTAGTGCAAAGAGGCAACTGTGTGACCAAGGGCTGTAACTGAAGAAACAGAGACAATAATACTTGAAAGGTCAGGATATAGTAAAAAAAAAAATACATCTCTCTGTGGTAACTGAAAGCTGGGGATTATTATTGAATTCATGCCATGACAGATAAATGACATAATTGGGAATAAAATGAATGGAAAGGAATTTTGAGCACATAACCTAACTAACAGATAGCAGTGTGGAGACGGTAAGTAATACGAGTCTCGATTGAAATCATGTCAAAAACAATTATGCGAATTAGGCCACAGACTGAAATCCTTACCTCATCGTCGTCGTCTTCTAATTCTGGCAGAGCTTTGGGTTTCTCTGGTGTCATGTCTTTGCTGCTCACTGGCAATGACTCTACCCCACTGTCCAGGTCTAGTTCGCCGGGAGCCATAAGCCGAATTGCAGAATACCTGGTCAAAAAATGGAAACACAAGTATGAACTGATTGGCGCTTTCGTTGACAAACTATCTGCCCTTAGGTTGTTTAAGTGGGATAAATGAGCACAGCTACAGAAGCAGCGTGTTCAAGGGTTCGGCAGTTCATTTGCCTCGTGACGTCATGCTGCGTAAAATTGTCTCAGATTCACATTCGAGGGAAATTTACCTGAATTCCGAAGCGAAAAAAGAAATATTAGGCAATAGCAATGAACACGCACCTAGTGTGAAGGTAGAACAGCAAGTATTAAAGGGAAATAGATACTATCGGGCGAATTTTAGCAGAAATCGACCGGTCCAAAATCTGAGGGGCACATGGGAAAGAATGAACTACAGGCAGGTCAACGTGAAGAAATGCACTAAACAACACTCCCTGGCTGCCCGATTTAACATCAACGTTGATTTTTAAAAAAATTGAAATTCCTTCGTTGTGAGAGAATTCTTCAGCTTATTTTGAACATGGTACAATAACAGAAGAAATTTATCCATACCGAGAAGAAAAACAATGTTGGTCCTCCTTATCCGGCCTTGGCCGGATATTATGAGAAATAAGTAGATACTTCCTTTTGTCAAGCAGACGCTGTAGCAGACAGGAGCAGAACGCTAGAAACAAGTGGTTTAGGGAAACATTGGCCTAAAAGCCGCATTGTAACATTGAACATGTCTATTGCCATGCGGAGAATGAGTCAGCAATTCTTGAGTGGAGTTTCTGTCAGCAAAATGGATTTCGCAGTGGGTGCAGTATTTTAAAGAAACCTTGGTTTTAGAAAAATCTTTAACCTGTCCATAATCATGTCTGGCTTGTTGTTTCTCAGGAAGTTATTTACGATCTAGCAAATTCATTCTTCGGTGAATCTAATCAAGATACCCTACTTTCCCTCACTGTTGATCATCCTCTGGTGACAGAGTACCCTTTAAAAGTTGAATATCAACAAAGCTTTATGCGAAAACTTGTGAAGGAGGTGATGTGTTGTTTCCAACATGACTAAGTTTACGTTTATTGACATTGTCGGAAATTAATTTTTTTTCCCATTGCAGCTTGAGGCAAGAGGCGCTGAAATTTCAAGCCATATTTATGAGCGCCTTGTGCAGCTTATTCAAACTAGGAATGGAGAAAAAGTTTTTCGGCACTTTATGCTTGATAACGGATCAGTTGTTTCAGTAAGAGAAAGTATAAGCATAATATCAAACGGTACAACAGGCCTTTACATTTGGCAGGTGAGAGACTTTCTCGGTAATTATATGTCATTCATAATTTAATGTTTCTCATTTAACTGTATTTCTGAACTTGCTTCAGGCTGCACACGTTTTGATAAACTGGTGCTTCAAAAATAATGATGTATTAAGAAACTCCACAATTCTTGAACTTGGAAGTGGTGTTGGATTGTGTGGTATTGCTGTAAGCCTTTTATGTAACCCATTGCGCTACATATTTTCTGATTGTCATCCTGCTGTTATGAACGCCTTAGTGGAGAATATTAAAATTAATTCAGGAATAGAGGGTTCTAATGATGATGCAAGCCTTGACTTACCTCCACTAAATGATAGAATAATGTGGTCCGGCAAATTAAGTGACAGCAATATAGCCATAGCCCATCTTCCCTGGGAAGACATTGTTGAACAACAGCTTGCTCCTGCACTAGCACCAAACTATGTGATTGCTTCTGGTATGTATGGGGTTTCAGAACAAAGTTTTTTTTTTTTTCTTCTTTCTAGTTTTTTTTGTTGTTTTTTTTTCCCAGATGTGGTGTATGACCCAGGTCTGTTCGACCCATTAGCCAAAACTGTAAAAGAATTCACTAATGTAGGGAGCCAAGTTATTCTAGCATGTACAGAAAGAAATTCTGGAACATTACAAGAGTTTCTCAAAAAACTGGGTAGGTGAATGTATTTTAAGCTTTGCCTTGGCTTGGCTAAGCTATAACTTTTTTTTTTTAATTCCAGATTCTCTCTCATTGAAAGTGCAAGAAGATGTCATGCCTGAGGCCAGTATCATCCCTGTCTGTAATGACTGGATTGTGAAAATTTATAGGGTTACAAACAATTATTAATTTTAAAAATCTTCATTACCATCTTCAATACCATCATCAAAATCTTAAATACCTTTGGTATTTTTATTTTATGAATTCTATTTTAATAAGAAATTCTTTTGTACCTGGTGCTTCTACTTCATGAAATTACACCTAGCTATTCTCTGAGGTCTTTTGTCTTCTGACCGCCCTGACCATTCTCACTTGACTCACTGAAGGCTCAGCTTGGTGAGCGTTAGCACAGTGACATTGGGCCTTCCCGTTGGTCCTACGGCAAAAATCGCTCGTTGCGAATTCAGGACTGCATGCCTGTGACTGCGACATAATCTTGTTATTTGCCCTCCCCTTTTTTTTCGTGTTGTGGAAAATACCGCACCGAGCCATCCCTGCCCCTCCTGTCCCATACGGTGATCCATTTAGGCCTACACACTCCGAAGGGGGGAGGGGGGTGGGGTGTAATCTCGTTTGGTCGGGCAGCCCTGCGCGCCAGTAAGCGCCCCAGGGCCCCCGAGGTGGCCAGGTGGCAGTACGTTGGCTCTTCTAGGGCGAGTCCGCCCGCGTGTGTCCCTCCGACGCCACCGAAGGCCAGAGGGTCCAGGGGGAGCCGGGCCGGGCCTGGCCGCGCCGCCGACATGCACCGGGTGCTGTCCGCGCTGCTGGCGCTGCTGGCGCTCCTCCTCAGCCCACTGCTCGTTCGAGTGAGTAGACCTGTGCAGTAGAGCCACTATTCTAGCGGCGTACTTCTTCCGACCGATGAAGCTGCAGTTAGTTGGGTTGCCTACCCTGCCGGCTCAGCAGCGCTGCCGGCCAGTGCCGCTACACGGGGCAAAGGTTACCGTACAGCGTGGGTGTGCAGGCCGAGGAGGTGCGCGTGACGGACCAGGTCTACTTCGACGTGAGCATCGGCGGCGAGGACGCGGGCCGCATCGTGTTCGGGCTGTTCGGGGAGGTGGCGCCGCGCACGGTGCGCAACTTCGTGTCGCTGTCCACGGAGGGCGTCGGCGGCAAGACGTACCGCGGCTCGCCCTTCCACCGCGTCATCCGCAAGTTCATGGTTCAAGGTGAGTCCTTTTCCCCTTCAAGTCGCTGGACGGCCGTCGCCGTCCTTCCGGCGTCGTCCACAACGTTTCCATTATCTCTTCCTCCTTTTTTTTTCTGGAGAGAATGGGCGGAGAAAGGTGTGAGCAGGCGCACACGTGTCGTGCACGTGCTGACGGTTCGCAGGCCGACGCCGCTCATTGTTCATCGGAACGCGTCTCAAGAGCAAGCCGCACGCGCAATGCTTCGGGACGGACCGGGGGACGCGTCTCTTTCTTCGATAGGAAAGTGTTGGGTCTGTTTCCTCGTTTGGCGGACGTGTTGTTGACACGTTGCGTCACTTCCAGGCGGCGACGTGGTGCACGGCGACGGCACCGGCTCGGTCAGCATCTACGGGGACCACTTCGAGGACGAGTCCTTCGACATCCAGCACAACGGCCCCGGCATACTCAGCATGGCCAACGCAGGTAAGCCACCACAGTGGGCCAGTCGGTAAAACAGACCCGCGACACGCCCGCGGCGGGCGGGCGGCAGTGAGTGTCATGCCTTGCTGTTCCAGGCAGGGACTCCAGCGGCTGCCAGTTCTTCATCACCACGATAGCCACCCCCTGGCTGGACGGCAAGCACACGGCCTTCGGTAAGGTGATCGACGGCCAGGACGTAGTGCACAAGATCGAGCTGCAGAAGACGGACTCCGCGGACCGGCCCCTCAAGCCCATCATCGTCAGGGAGTGCGGCGTCATCCCCACGCCGGAGCCCTTCTACATCTCTCACAAGTTGTAAGTTTTTTTTTCTTTCACATCAATTTTTTTGGGGGAAGTGAGTGGTGAGCATGTTTATGGTCCTTGTCCAGCATGTGGATGTGGGTGCGGAGCTCGTTCGTGCCGCTGAGCTTCTCCATCTCCATCCTGGCCTTCTTCCAGTACATGCTGCGCAAGCTGGACAACTAGGGCCGCCCGGAGTCTGGCCTAGCTGCAGTGGAAAAGGCCGTGGAACTCGCGTCAAAAAGTGACAACTTTTTTTTTTTGTCAGTGTGGTATGAGACGGGAGGTGTGGCCGAGTACCCACTTCCGTTAACAGTGTGGGTCAGGACGCTCGGATGGGATGCTCGCGGAGATCTGCAAGTTTCGGCCTTTCGTGTTGTGTCTGCTATTAGTGGAGTCGAGGCGGGGCGGGGCGGGGCGGGGCGGGGCGGGGCGGGGCGGGGCGGGGCGGCCGCCGTGTCCACACTGGCGCCGTGGTCAGACCGGCCATGATGTGTCGGGGGCCACTGAACGGGAACTATCACTCCAGTGAAACTCTCGCGCTAGCCAGTTTGCTGTTTTATTTCCAAAAAAAAATAAAATACAGAAAGAGACGTCTCATTTAAAAGCGATAATAAATATTTTGACACACATTTCACTGGAATTCTTATGTACAGACAGAAATGTAATACCACCAACTAACTTTGGTCTAGGTCTTATTACATCTTCCTACTTATCATAAAAATTAAAAAAAAACAAACAAACAAAAACAACAACTTAAATCAAACTACCAACTAGTCAACAAGTAATTTAAATAAAACATTAACAACAAAGGACAAACAACAAATAGTCATACACGCTATCGCGGATTGTTTCTAATTTCGGAGGTTACAGACATATTGACTGTCCCAAGAGCGATCTTTCCAATTTCAAAACTAGTTTGCCAGAGCCAACGCCTGAATATTTTCCATAGCAAAACCGAAAATCCTGAACGGGTGTCTTTCGTGGCGCAGGTCCTAGAGTTGACTAGGTTTCAAAATAGGTACAAAGTGACTGTCTCTGGTCGCCAGAATAAGGAATCACAGGCTTCTGAGCGCCAAACAACACGTGCTTTTTGCCTTTTTAAACATGTTTTGAGTGTGCCGGCGGGGGGTGGGTGGCGTGGTTGGTGTAGGAGATGTGCGCGTGGTAGCCGCCCTGGTCGGCCCAGTACTTGACGCTCTGCAGGCGGCCGTCGGGCAGCGTCACGAAGTACTCGCCCTTGGTCATCTTGCCGTCGCGCGTCTCGGCGTGCCCGAAGTCGTTGCCGGCGTGCTGGTCGCGCACCCGGTACCCGAAGCGGTACTGGGACGCGTACTCCTCTGGCTCCTGCGGCACGCAGTGAATGCAGTCACTCCAGCCGCGGCCTCAACGATTCATTCAAAGCGATGCGAGGCTTACCTTCTGGTCGTGGTACAGACCGCCCTGGTGTGCCGGCTCGTGGATGACCTGCTTGGCTGGCGCGGCGGGCAGTTCGACGTGGACCTCTGCCTGGTGCTGGGGGACCTGCACCTCTTGCTGGCGGTACACGTACACGGGGTGGGGCTGTTGGACCTCCTCCACGGTCACTTGTGGGGAGGCGACGGTGGAGACCACGTGCTCATGCTGTAGCGGAGCCTGAAAAAAAAAAAACACACACACACACAAAATCATGTGAATTCAAAAAAAAAGTAGCGCAGGAGGAGTTATTTATTTTGAAAATTACGCACGCTGATGATATGGTGCTCTGGCGCGGGGTAGCTGTGCATGGCCTCCAGCGAGACGGGGGTCTCCGAGTCCATGGCCTGCTCGATGGGGGTGGCCTGCAGGTAATGGCTGTGGTCCAACGACTGGAGAGTCTTCCAAAAAATAAATCCTCCATATATCAAGCTGCATAAATGTGTCCAAAAGTTGGAGAGTTGTTTGTCCTCACGCCCACCTGGTAGGCTTCCTCCTGCTTGTAGCCGGCCACGGGCGCCACGGGCAGGGAGAGGGCCTGGTACGAGTGCTGCGGATCGGAGAGGGGCCCGGAGATGATGTGGGGGTTGAGCTTCTGGGACGGCTGCAGGAGCACCTGGGGCTCGATCTGCTTGGGCACGGACACGCGCAGCGGCCCGTTGGGGGTCACCAGGGCCTCGGTGTGCTGGCCGGGGATCGCCTTGAGGGCCTGCCGGTCGGACTCCACCACGATGGGCTTGTTTGGCGGCGGGATGTCGTTCTGCTGCTCCTGGAGGGCAGGGCGCGGTCAGGTTAGCGCGCCGTGACAGCGCCGCTGCCAAGCCCAACAGAGGACTCACCTTGATGGGCTTCATGCCCTTGAGCTGGTGCTTCTCGTAGGGCGCCTGGTTGAAGTTGATGAGGGCTCCGTAGGGCTTGAGCGGCGTGGCGTGGTACACGGGGCGGTAGGCCGGACCCTGACGCTTGGCTGGAACACAAGCAAAATGTCGTCTGCTGCGCGGTCAGGCTGGTTAGGCGGGAAGGCGCCTGGCAGGTAGGCCGTCCCGTCGAGCAGCCGTGTGCTTGGTTGCCTACCTCGGACACGACAGGCGCTCCGAGTGCTATTTCACGCGCCTTTTCTTTCACTTTATTCCTCCGAAACGAACCCTGCTCCCCGCCTTACCCTTGGCCAGCTCCTTGTCGAGCAGCTTGAGGGCCTGCTCGTCGGGGACGCCGAGCTTGCGGGTCTGCGCCAGGAAGGAGGTGAGCGCCCTGACGTGCTCCTCCCTGCCGAGCGGCGCCTCCCTGGAGCCGGGCGCGGCGGGCGCGGGCCTGTGCAGGGCGGGGGTCTTCTTCTGTCGAGTCTGCGCGGCCACCGAGTCGGCGAAGGAGACGGAGCCGCGGGTGCCGCGGGTCGGGGCGGGGGACGCGGCCGCCGAGGTCGACGCCTTCCTCTCGGCCTGCGACGGCGTCGACGGCGTGGGCTGCCGCTCGGTCCGCGCCTCCTGCAAGGCATTCCGCTTACTGTCACCACACCGAAAAAGAAGGAAAAAAAAAAGGAGCTTCCTTGCGGGGATTCGAACCGGGGTCGGTTACGTGGCCATACCTGCTGCACCTGCTGCGCGGGCTGGCCGTTCTTGGAGAAGCCCATGGGCGTGGCGGGGATGATGAAGCCGGGGTCGGGCAGGCGCCGCTTGTCGCGGACGTGGTCGGCGTCCGCCGCGGCGTCTGCCTGCCCCGTCCCCGCGGGGCCTCCGCGCGGCGAGATCGTCTTGGCGGCGTCGGCCCCCCGCGGCGCGCCGCCCGAGTCCGCGCCGATCGCCGCGGTCAGCGCGTCCACCGCGCACAGCGCCGCCACCAGCACGGCGACCTGCAGGAAGGAAGGAAGGGAGAGACACGTTAAATGAGGAACAGCCTCGCGACATGCCCGTAACGGGCGAGCGGGGCACATCCGGGATTGGCGTTGTTTTCGCACTGCTTGTTGCCGGCCGCCGCCGCCGCCGCCTCGACGGGAAGCAGCCCTTCACGTGGTCCAACCTGCCCGTCGGCCCGGCCTCGCCCGCGGCCAGGAAGCGGCGGACAGGGGGCAGGGATGCAACGCAACCTGTTTGGGGCAAGTGAGTACCCGCTTTTGCATCATCGGTGACACGCACGCACACGCACGCACACGCACGCACTTTTAAGGCATGCAGCAGTAATTGGCCCCTGGACATGACATGTGGCGGCGACACTCAGCCGGCCTAGTGAAAGTCGGCCGACGTGTCGCCGCAAGGCTGCTATAGGGCTTTTCGTTTTTTAATACTTCGGGGAGGGAAACGCGCGCGGCCCTATGACGAGCAATCTCTCTCTCTCTCTCGTTCTCGCGCACCGCGGACTCTATCTGCCTGCCTTCCTCCCCGTCCCCCGGCGGCACAGGCAAGCCTGGCGGGGCGGAAGCTTGTGGCGGCGAAGCGAAGCCCGGTGACCTCTTCCACGAACTCGCTTTGACGCTGCGCCTTCCATGCCGCACTGCAATGCTAGTAAGCACCGCGCGGCTCGTCGTGGCAAAGGGCGCGGTGTTCGCCGACGAGTCCGTTGGTCGCGATGACGCGCCAGGGCGGCGCCAGGGGAGGCTGCTCGACTCCACAAGGGTAACGCGCTGCCCGCGTTGCGCAAGCGCCAGGATTATGGGTAACATCTCGGCGGCGTGGCGGTCTTTGCCTGCCAACTTTACGAGGGCGCGTGGCCGTGGTTACCGGACTCGTGACGGCCGGCGCCACTCGCCACACGTAACCCGCGCGGCCGGAACAAGGCGCCACGATAGTGAGGGGCTCGATCCGGACGGCGCACAGACCGCGAGATGAGCGGATAGGAGATGACCTCGGTTGGGCAAATATGACTAAAAAAGAAAAAGGATTTTTTTTTTCTGTCGAGAACCGAAAAAGAGGAAGAGCTGCGTAACCACGCACGTCGTAACGGACTGAGGGTGATTGTGGTCCGGAACTTTGGTCCCCCTGTCACGTGTTACGTGATTCATGCACGGCTCCACGATGACGGCCATTACATTGTTTTAGCGTTGAGAATCGACGCGGCGCCGCGGCCGGCCGCCGCCCTGCCGCCTGGCCAGCTGCCGTCGGGGACCCCCTGACGCGTAGCCTGGCCTGCTTCACGGACAGCCCCGTGGAGCCGCAGCACCAAACAATACAATTCGAAATTTTTTTAAAAAATTGTTTTGACGTTTGAACGAGGACCATTCGCTCATTGACAACTACAAGTCGTGAGAAGCGAGAAGCGTGGCGCGTGGCTCGACCACCGCAGTCGCGACATTCCCAGGCCATTAGCACGCCCCGCCGGCTGTCTCTCTCGCACCCTCGCGGCCGCCTCTCGAGAGAGACGAGGCACTCCGGCCGCTTTCCGGGCGACGCCGGCGACGCCCCCCCTCCTTCCGGTGTCCGGAGCGCATCCTGACCGCCGCCAGCGAGCCGGAAGTCGGCCGGATTATATTGCATCTTAATCGGGATGAGGATGTGCCGGATGGCGGCAGGTCCGGGCAGGCGGTCAGGCAGGCAGGCAGGCAGGGCAGGGGTCACGTGCTCGGCGCGCCGCTGCCGGCCGGGCCTTCCCCGCCAGGCCCCTTCATAACACCGCCACGCCGTTCCCGCGCCGCGCCAGCCGCGCCGCGCTGCAGAGAGTCGCTCTCTTTTCTCATGCAAGCATCATTGCGCGCAGCATCACATACGCTACCCGCCGAAAAACAGCCAGCGGCCGCACAACACCACTTCCCGCTGCACCAAATTTAACCGATTTTTTCCCCACCTATTTTTTGCTGTATTGTCTTATAATAATTTTTTTTCTTTTTTTTTTCTTCCTTATTGGAGCCCTGTTGTCCCGTTCCAAAACTGACACCACCGGCGCCCTGGCTCGGCACTCACGCTTCCTTGTCCCGCCTCGGTTTTCTCTGCTAACAGCCCCAAGCTAACTATGCTGCCTGCCCGGCCTGCCCGGGCCTGCCCGACTAGAATGCTTCTCTCTGCGCATGCCCGCCGCGCCACGCCACGCCGCGTACCGAGCGGATGTCGCGCCGGTGATCCCGGCTGACCGGACTGGTCGACATTTTCACTTTCCTGTCCGGCAAAGGATAACTCGGACTGCCAATAACCTCAATCAACGTAAACCGACTGCGCGTAATAAGCTACGGCCCATAACGTTACAAGGAGGCACGGGCATTGCAGCCAGCAATTACGGCGCAATCGTCAAAATAAATATTAAAATAACGAATCAAACAATCGAATTGAACAATTCACCCACGTAATGAATCATTTTAAAGGAAGAGGAAAATCAAACTAACATTCAACGAGTTACATTTTCAACGTGCCTTTAATTTAAAAAAAAAAAAACAAAAAAAAAACACTTTTATAGTTTTCATTTTTTGAATGACAATTTATTTTTATGAATGATTCTTTTTTTTTTTTCGTGCCTCCTATGACCTGTCAGAGATGGACTGAGGTGGTTGTTCTTACCTGAATGTATCTAGCCATCCTTTAGCCCACAATGCAGTCTCAAACACTCTCTCACACACACACTGGCACTGTCACACCGATGAGCCGGACGGGCGATCACGAGCCGGGCGCAGCACTGTCTTCTCCGCGCGCTCACTGGTCACTGCAGGCCGGCGTCACGGGCAAACAATTTAAGACATCGCCAGAGCGGATCCAGTTCTGCAGTCCTCCTGCCGGCCGGCCGGCCGGCCTGCGCGGCCTGGAGCTGACCAGCGAGGGGGGAGGTTCCCACCCCGCCCCCACCCCTGGTTCCGCCCCCACCCCAGCCCAGCCCATCCCAGCGCGGCGCGGGCCGTGTAGCAGTTTCTCTTTCTGGCGGCGGTTCGACTCCCGGTTCCGCGGTCCGGTGGACCATCGGCCGATTCCGAGAGTCGTTTTCGTCGCTGTGTCTCTCTCGCACCTGTATGGGACGCCCAATGAGAGCGACAGAGACAGAGCGACGCAAACAACTCTCGGAATCAGTCGGCTGACATGGGCCATGGGGCTGGCAGGCTAGGTCGCCCAAGACGCCTTACAGCGACGCAGGCCTTTTTTCAGCACCCATGCTGATTTTTTTTCGCGACGAATTTCTCCGCCGTCTCGGATAAGCAGGTCATAAGTCACCAGGAGTCGTAGCACGTTTCCAAAGGCCCCCGGAGTAGGGGCCAGAAAGCGGAAAATTCTCACTTGGTATTTTTTTTTCAATTCATACCTGGTATTTTCTTTTCCAATTCGTACTTAGAATATTTTTTTTTCTAATTCGCACCTGGCATTTTTTTAAAATTCGCTCTTGGTATATCTTTTCAATGCGCACTCGGTATGTTTTTTTGTCTTTTTTTTTTCAATTCGCAGTTGGTATTTTTGTTGAATTGTAGACGCCATCAGACAGAGCCGAACTGACGGGCGGTCTGTGGTCTGCCTGACCGGCCGCTCCGCAAGGCGGTGTAGCACGCCTCGCGACCCGCCCGTCGCCGGTCCGCGGCCGGTCCGCGGCCGGGACCCAGATCACACCCATTACGTCACGGTGGTATTCCGCCGCCCAAATCGTATGAGTGTCTGCACTGCGCGGCTGCGCGGCTGCGCGCCGCGGACAGAAGGCGGCCAGACTCACGCATCCCTTCTCCGCGTTGCGTCACCGCGCGACGCTACGCGACGCCACGCCCTGCCGGTGCGACCGGTAGCGGCGGACGGACGGACGCTCCGCGCGGCACAACGGACGGAGCGTGCCGACGCGCAGCGGCGCAGACGCCAGATGAACCGCATTTTTTCGAGAAAGGCGGTTCATTTCCCTCGACCAGCAGTCGATAAAGCACCACACACAAACACACACACACACACACACACACACACACACACACACACACACAGAGGGAGAGAGAGAAAGAGAGAGGCAAAACACACAGACTCGCAGCTCGCTCAGACGCTCACTCACACGAGCACGCACGCACGCATTCGGCGAGGATTTAGAGAAAGAGAAGGGGATTAGGGACGGTCGCCGGGAAGTGAGCGGGCGGAGCCGAGTGGAGGGCGCCTGTCAATGTGAAGGGCGTTCCCAGCAGGGGGCGGTGCCTGGCGACGCCGTGCCGCGCGCATATGCATGCCGCCGTTTCCCAATGCGTTATCAGCCTCTTCGCGGACTCCTTTGTCTCGGTCAACAACATCGCGCCTCGCCCCGTCCCACCCCGCCGCGGTGGGCGGGCGAAAGGTGAAAGCAGTAAAATAACCGAGACAAACACACTCGGCTTTTGTTCCCTCATCACCGCCTCTTCTTCCCTATCACAGCGCCGTCCCGCCATGTCCTTCGTGTCAGCTGCAGTGAGTATCTCGAGCGGAACTTCGATACTATCGACTAAGTTCATTTTTTTTTTCGAATCGATATCTGGTCTTCTTCTCTTAGGCACGGTGCGGAAGAATCGATACAGAAGAAAATTGCCGATCAACCATACCCGATCGCAAAGAAGCAAATATTGATAGAAATTAAGAAAAAATTAAGAAAATAATAAAAAATAAATAAGAAAACAGAAAAGATAAATTGACCCGATTACCCTGTTTTTTTCCCAGTGGTTAATTGAGCCGCTCGACCGTCGGCAGCCGGTTCCAAGTACCCGCGGTATCTGATGGCTCTCAGTTGGCACTCCTGGCGCCGCGGAGCGCCCCTCCCCATCAGTCGGGTGGCCGCCAAACGCGCCCAATGACAGCGCCGCCTCTGCCCGGCCAACACAGCCGCCGGTTGGGCTGCCTGGCCGCTCGGCGCCGCTCGGCGCCGCACGGGTCGGAGCGCCTTGCGGCCAGGCAGCCCAACCGGCTCGCCTTCCCCCTCCACTCTTCGCGCTGTCGTCCTACCGCGCGCTCAGGTCTCCACGCGTGACCGTCAAATGGCGCGTTTTGAATTTAGCGCGCCGGCCGCCGCTGCCTCGTGCAACTGTCCGTTCGCCCATCACGATCGCAAATGAGTGTTGGCTGTGTGGTTCGTCTGCTTCGCACAGTTGCCTTCCTGCAGGTCGAGGTGCGCGCAGGAGTCGGGCGGTCCCAGTCCAAATGCCGAACCCGTCGGCGCAGTGGTACCAACGGTACGGACAGCGCACTGCTGTCCGTGGGAGGACGTGTCGGGACGGCGCAGTGGTGCCAACATGCCATCAGGCGAGTCGTTGAGGCTGCAGCTCCATGCAAAGCAGACATGTCGTTCTACCAACTGTCTCCCGGCGGGCCGTAGGCGGCTGTCTGCCTGCCTGGCTGCCTGCCTGGCGCCGCCGCGTCGCAGGCCAGGCCATGCATGGCGCGGACGTCCCCGTTCTTTTTAACAGGCGTGAAATGGAAGAATGGCGACCAGCTGTCACAAGGAAAGGGCGTCAAAGCTAACCCAGTCCCCTGCCCCCCTCCCCCCCTCCGGACCAGCGTTCCACCCCGATGCGGTACGGGCCGTGTGTCGGCGTGAAAGTCAAGTCAGCAGAACCGCGAGAAAAAAATAATTTTAAAAGTGTAGGTACTAATTCGCCAATATGGAAGTAGATTTAGTGAAAAACTCACTCAAGAAACCCACATTGCTTTTCCACGACACGGCAGAAATCGTTTCCCTTCTTCTCGTTGCGCTGCTGTTCCGTTTCACCGACCTAACCTAACAAACTCGGGGACAATTCCTGCGGGCAGTCCCGGTAGCGGACTGTACTGAGTGGAATGCTGGCTGACTAGCCACTGACAGACAGTTCCACATGGGGCAGGCAGGCAGGCAGGCAGGCAGGCAGGCAGGCAGGCAGGCACAGCCAGGCTGCAGTGTGTTCGCTTTCCCGCCGGGCTCTGGCAATTATACATCGGCCACTTGACTTGGTTCCGAAAGTATTTAGTCCTCGCGATGTCGCGTGGCCGCTAATGGCCGGCATGGTGGTTACGCGATCGGGTGTGATGACGCTCATTACGCTCAGTGCGCGCAGCGAGTGCAGTGCGCCAGCCTGACGCAGTGACCGCCTAATTCACCGTTTTCGAGCATTTGTCACCGTTCTAACCGATACGCGGTCGCCTTGTCCGCAACGGGGACGCTGATGGAGTGGACCCGCCTCGGCGTATCGCGGGCCAGTCTGCCAATAACCATTTTTTCCCGTTCGAGGCGCCACTCGCCGCCCCCTCCCCCGCGATACTAGTCACTGCGTTTTAATCGCGTCAAATGGCTCGGCCAAAACGCCCCGCCTCCTTCTGCCCTCCCGCCGCCACCGCCGCCTTCGTCGTGATTCGCGCTCTGAATTACAATCCACCAGTCCTGATTGCAATCGGCCGCGTGGCCTGGGCCTCGGCCTGGCCGGCCTGGCCGGACGCCTGTGCCGCTGGTTCGCGATATCCCAGGTCCGCAAACAAAACCAAGAAAAAATTAACTTTAAAAAAAATAATTTTACAATGGATTTTTTAAAGAAATGGCTGCGTTTTTTTTCCTTAATTTTTATTTTTACTGCAAAGATGGATTAAAAAAAAAATGACTGTTTTTTGTTTTTTTTTTGTTTTTTTTTTTAAATTTCTCTCACTGTGAAGATGAATGAAGCAGCCTATTTTTTTCCTTTTTGTCGGTTTGGTTTCTAATGACGCGGTCCGGCTGCACTGGCGTGACCGGGACCACCTCGAAGTGTCGCGCCGCGCCCCGCGGGCTTCGCCATGCTTCGCCGTGGCTCCGCCGTGGCTCCGTGTGGCTTCGCGCTGCGCGTCGTGCCGGCGCCGTGTCGCTCCCAATCACGCCTGCAGCGGAGTCGCTTTCGTCGCTCTGTCTCTCTCGCACTCACGCGGCGTGCCGCGTACGCGCGAGAGAGACGGAGCGATTGAGTGTGCCGGCCGCACGGCGCCGCACGGCGCTGCACGGCCACCAGCGGAGCCCGGTCCTCGCAGTGTACATGTCCGCCGGCTGGCTGGACACCCTAGGCTAGGGGCCGTCGAGATTACACTGTTTTCGAGTTCGACATCGCAATAGCACTCAAAAGTTTCGTTTTTTAATGCTGAGACCAGATTCGACCTCCGTTTTGCGATCGGACAATTTCTTGATGTCCCTACCAGCCGTTTTAGTCGAAAAAGTGGAGTTTTATTCTATTTTCTCCGTTTTTAGGGCTTGGATCGCTCCCCTGCCGGTCGGGAAGCGGTCCGATGGTAGGATGGTCAACGCCAACACCAAATCTAAAGTTCTGAGTCGTAAGAAGCTATCGGAACACATGCACATGCATCCCAGATCTCGATAAACGGTTATTTTTCCCTAAAAATCCACGTTTTTTGATGTTTTGGCGGCATTTTTTGATAGTTCCGAGGGCCGTAGACCTTGGTGACATGACCAGTGGTAGTGAAAGGCAGCCCAGGGGTGGCGGACATACAACCCACCCCCAGCCCAGCGCCCGGGAGGCACTGGAAGGGCGAGGGGAGGCGGCGTCGCAATGCTAGAAAAGCTCTACAATTGGCTGCGACCGCCGCGCTCCCCGTAAATGCAGTTGCGTGCAGGTCTTAGCTCAGCGAGTGTTACAGCACACTGGTGAGGTCTGATAGTGTCACAGCACTGTGGCGAAAAGGTACGGAAAATTCTGTTAATTTTTTTGCCAGGATTCTCCGTAGCCCTCTTATCAATATTCTCCGTAGGCTCTTTCAGTATTCTCCGTAGGGCCGTACAGTATTCTCCGTAGGACCGCACAGTCTCCTCCGTAGGGCCTGGAAGACTGTATAGTCCTACGGAGATCACTGTAAGGTCCTACGGAGAATACTGTGCGGTCCTATGGAAAATACTGCAAGAGCCTACGGAGAATACTGACAAGGCGGCTACGGAGAATTACCACAAGCTGTTTACAGAATTTTCCGTAGCTTTTTGCCACAGTGTAGCGTTGTACTCAAGGGGAAACAACTCAAAAAAATATGTACACCGAAATTCATGGTCAATCTTGAATTTTAGTCCAATTCCTTCCAAATTCATAAAAATTAGTCATTCAAAGAAATTCTTCAAAAACCAGTGAAATTCATATCAAAATTCATAGAAATTTGGCTGCAATTCATTGAAATTCATCCGAAATTCATGTGGAATTCAAAAATTTGTACACTGAAATTCAAAGTTATTTCCCCTTGGTTGTACTGCAAGACGTTTCTGCCCAGCAGCAACCAAGGGCGGGCGGGGGGCGGGGATACGAATTCGGCAGGTCTCACGCCGGCCCGGCCAACTCGCTTCCTCCTCCCGCCCGCCTGGGTGAGGGGATGCTTGCCCCGCCCATTCGCCCGCTCCCCGCGCGGCCGCGGGCGAACGGGCGGGGCAAGCATCCCCTCACCCAGGCGGGAGGAGGAAGCGAGTTGGCCGGGCCGGCGTGAGACCTGCCGAATTCGTACCCCCGCCCCTGCCCGCCCTGGGTTGCTGCTGGGCAGAAACGTCTTGCAGTACAACGCTGCGACACTATCAGACCTCACCAGTGTGCTGTAACACTCGCTGAGCTAAGACCTGCACGCAAATACTGCATTTACGGGGAGCGCGGCGGTCGCAGCCAATTTTAGAGCTTTTCTAGCATTGCGACGCCGCCTCCCCTCGCCCTTCCAGTGCCTCCCGGGCGCTTGGCTGGGGGTGGGTTGTATGTCCGCTACCCCTGGGCTGCCTTTCACCACCACTGGACATGTCACCAAGGTCTGCGGCCCTCGGAACTATCAAAAAATGCCGCCAAAACATCAAAAAACGTGGATTTTTAGGAAAAAAATAACCGTTTATCGAGATCTGGGATGCATATGCATGTGTTCCGATAGCTTCTTACGACTCAGAACTTTAGATTTGGTGTTGTCGTTGACCATCCGACCATCGGACCGCTTCCCGACCGGCAGGGGAGCGATCCAAGCCCTAAAAACGGAGAAAATAGAATAAAACTCCACTTTTTCGACTAAAACGGCTGGTAGGGACATCAAGAAATTGTCCGATCGCAAAACGGAGGTCGAATCTGGTCTCAGCATTAAAAAACGAAACTTTTGAGTGCTATTGCGATGTCGAACTCGAAAACAGTGTAATCTCGACGGCCCCTACCCTAGGCCGCTGCCTCGGCCACAACGGATGTCCGCCAAACGCTATGTTTTCCTCTCCATTGCACTGGACTGGGTCGCGGCGTCACTTTCCTCCACGGCCCGTCCGAAAGGCATCTTTGGGCCTCACGGCGGCGCCACCGTCTTCGACCCGTTCGGAAAGTGAATCCAGTGCGCTGCTGTGCCGACGCGTGAAGTTCCTCAAACCCCATCACCAAAAACCGATTTCCCACGAGGACTCTTCTCGTTGTCCGAACACTGATCTCGTCGCTTCGCGACGCCCATGGGTGCGAGAGAGATAGAGCGTCTAGGACACCATAGAGCCGCGTCTGATAACGTGTGAAATGCTTCGGGCGGCCACCCCAAAGTGACTCTCGCTCTTTGGGGGAGAGGGAACCGGTTGCCTTAATATGCCGGACACGTTTCATCACTTTTAGCACGCCGCGCCACGCCGCGCCTCGCCGCGGCTGGGCTCGGGGTTTGCGGTCATCCAGATCAACAAAATATATTACGATGGAATCCAACTGAAGATGTGAAAGTTGGCGCGGCGGTTCGCACCCCGTCGTATTCGAACCCGGGCCCGGGCCGGCCCAGCCGAGGCCCGGCTCTTGACGCGATGGACAATAATAAAAGCACTGAGATTGGCATGTTTCGGAGGGCTCCTCCCAGGAGGCACCTCCGGCAGGCAGCCGATGGAGCCATAACGGCAAATTGCAGGCCGTTTATGTGCCCCCCGCACCACTTCCGGCCGCTTTTTCGTTGTCTCTCTCTCGCCCAGGCGAGTTGGGGCTTCAACATGCGGCGAAACACGCCGGGCCGACCATACAAGGCATATACACAGTGTCTTGCCCACAAGAAACATCCAAACTACATATTGAACTTTTTTTTTTTTTAAGGCGTTAGGAGTGTGTGGCATTTTTTTATGAGCCGTGTTTTTAATTTGGTCCTCAAGCAACCCCTGTGCCGTTGGAGGCTGCGGCCATGAGAAGTGTACTCCTCGTTAAGGGAGTTGGACGGGCCTGTCACCGCCCTGGGAGTGGTCGCAGCACATCTCGCGGACCCGGCGGACGCAGCGCCACTCTCGGCGCCGGTACCCCGGTAGCCTGCCTGCCTGCCCGCCTGCCTGCCACCAATCCCCTCGCGCCACCCAATAAACTCGGAGTGGTCGTTTCATTTCCCTCTCATTCCGAACAGTGCTTTCGTGTCTCTCTCGCGCCCCCGTCGGACGCGGCGTGAGTGAGACACACGCTGCCGCGTGCAGTCAGCCACTCGTGAGCATTAATCCTCCGCGACCCGCCCGAGACGCCCCGCAACGGGCGGGGAAGTCGTGTTCAGTTAGGACGCTTTGCCCGGTCCGGCTGGCGCCAACGAGCGCGCTGACAAGTGTAAGAGTGCCGCCGACCCCGCCACTGGGCACGCCTCCTGGCCTGCAATGAGGCGTGCCAATTTGTTCCTCCGGACGGGGGTAAATCACTGCGTGCGAACGCGGCTCAGGCCCGCGTGCACTGTAGTGGCCTGTCGGTCACGTCACGGTGTCAAGCCCGGAGCGCGCGGCCGGGAAAGCACCACTCTCAAAACAAAAGGGCTTTTGCATACACAGGTTGAGCTGCACTTCGAGAAATTTGATTCGTTATTGGAAAATACCTATAGTTTTTTTTTTTTGTTTTTTTTTGAAACGCCCTGTGATTGCCAGCAAGGAAATGTGGCACTTTCTGTACTTTGAAACCGAAGAGGTTTCCGTGTTAATATCTGCCTGGGTGCATCGGTGGGCCCTCGTGCTAACTGCCCGCGAAGTAGCTGTCTTTTCCAACCAATAAATGAGAGGAGAATGAAAAATGATTGCGCCGCGGTCCGCGGTGGCTGTGGATGGATGGCGCCGGCCGGCCGGGCCGACCGCAGGGAGACATGCGGGCATGCAGGGGAATTACAGTGTGGCATCGATAGGCAAATAGGGCCGCAGGGAGGGGGGCGGTCCATGCGTCCCGCCGGACGTTTAGTGCGTCTGCCTTTAAGACATGCACTTTCTCGTTAATTTATTATTCCCCCTGGAAATGTCATCCCGTCCGATGCCTGTCCCTCCCGCGTCCGTCCGGTCGCTGCGCGCTGCACTGCGCGCTGCCCTGACGCCGTCCTCGACCTGCACGACGTCCACCGGACGGCCGTTTACAGTGCAGACGAGGCGGCGTCCCAGCGGCTGCATCGAAGGGCGCGGCGCGGGGCGTGGGAGGCAGGGATCGTCCTTGCCCTGCATTAACGTCCAGCCCCCCTCTCTCCCCCTGACAGGACTGGTCGGTCCGCGGCGCCGCGTTGCGCGGGAGACCTGCCGGAGTAGGGTAGCAACCACTTTCTCTCTCTCCGGCCGTCCCGTTCCAAACCACAACGGCTTGCCTCTAGATCATATTTCTGCAACGAGAAATCAATAGCCCGCTCTGATCCGGGACGGCGGCGAGGCGACGCGGGGGTGGCGGCACACGGCGTTGACGGCGTCCTTGGCGGCGACGCCGCCGTGAAGGACGCCGCCGTTAAGGACGCCGCCGTTAAGGACGCCGTCGTTAAGGACGCCGCCGTTAAGGACGCCGCCGATGACACTCTCGCTGAGGGGCGGCGCGGGGGGCGGTGTGGGAGGCGGGCCGGCGGGCGGGATGGGCTAATAGCTAGATGCAGGCCGTCTCGTCGTTCTCCGTCTCTCTCGCACTCATGGCGCCCCCCGTGGTGGTGCGAGAGAGACAGAGCGGCGGATCGCCGGCCGGCCGTAAATCAAGGCATAGATTCCTGTGGGCCGCCGCGCCGCACGACACGTTGTGTGTCAATGCTGACAGCGCAACAAGTGAAAGGATATTTTGCACTCGCGTCCGCTAGCCTGCCGGACTCCTCCCACGGGGCGTATCAATAATAATTTTCGAGTCACGATCCGAAAACGGAAACACAGTCACGAGAACGTATCAACGAACGAGACCGCCCCAGACCGTTGGCACAAAATGAAGACAAAAACAAAAACAACATTTGTTGGCCGTCGTTGCGCGCGCGGTGTGTCAAGGTTGTTTTTGTTTTCGATTAATCGAATCGCCCCGTCCCGGAGGAGAGATGGTGGAGTCTCCCCTTCAATTTGGAGTCCGGGAGTGAAGCGGATCGGACGCACTTGCCTCTGGACCACCCATGACCCGCGGAGCACGCGGAGCACGCGGAGGACGCGGCAGTCTGGCGGCCCGTCAGTGAGTGTGGCCACGCAGCACAGCGATAGGTGCCGCACTCCACAGCACCGCCGACCCGGCACGCACTGCCGCCGGCCGGCGTAATGAGTGTAGAGCGCAGTGCTTTTGGAACCAAAGGGAAGTGAAGCGTTTGGCGTGTGTGTTTTCATGTTTTCGCCCGTGGCGTGGAAGCGTAGAGAGCAAGACGTGATTGAAAAAAAAAATAAAAATGAAAAAAAAAAAAAAAAAAAAAAGCAAACCTGGCAGACATATTTTAAAATGTACGTCGAATTAAATTTGACAATTACGAGAGTACAAAATTTATAGGTTCGAAAAAGCGCGTTCGAATCATTTGGAGGTCAACTTTGCCATTAACTTCATAGCTACCAGGATTTCGTAAAATCGTATTTTTTTTTTTTATTTTTTTTTTTTTTTTTTTTTTTTACTGTTGGCAGTGCAGTGGTGGCGAGTCGCGGCTGACCGCACGGCAGCGGGGCGGCGTGATGTGGCGGCGGGGCGGCTGGCGATGACGGCGCACCAATAATGATTGCATTGCAGCCGAGTGATCGCCCACGCCGACTCATTTAAACATATCATTAACAGCAGGATACGACCCTTTCACGCTGGCGCCAGCTTAGCCCGCTCCTGTGTGTGTGCGTCAGAGAGAGAGAGAGAGAGAGAGAGAGAGAGAGAGAGAGAGAGAGAGAGAGAGAGAGAGAGAGAGAGAGAGAGAGAGAGAGAGGCGCTGCACTCAAGCCGCAGTCGCAGCCCCTTTGAAGCATTAACCTCAATTTGTCAACGCGGCCGCGGCAGCGTAGCGGTGGTATCGGTGAGGCTGATTTCGAAGTCTTTCTTCGCTGTCTCTCTCGCTCCCCTGCGGTGCGCTGTGAGCGCGAGAGAGACGGAGCACCAGCCTGCCGCCCGCCTGCCGCTGCACCAGCCGGACCCACCCGGCTGTCGGAAGCTTCCGCGCACGTAATATTTGGACCGTCTCGCAAGGCACTCCGACCGCCTCGACGGCACGGCACCACGCAGCAGTCGTGTCCGCCTAAAATGGAGCTCGTGGACAGTAGCGGCCCCCTCCAGGCGCACAGTGGGCCAGCACTGGACTCGAGGCGTTACCGCCAAGTCATGAGTCTGCAGACGCGATTTGGCGCACCTGCCGACGCCTGGCCGCAGGCCGGGTTGGTTCCTTCCTGGGGAGCTGGCCGACGACCACCCTCGGCATGGCCGCGCCGCGCCGCCCCGCCCCGCCCCGCCACAGCACATCTGCCCGAGGAAAAGAAAATGAATGTCTGTCGCGAGGCGTCGAGGCGAACCGCTCCTGGCGCCGCCCATGCCGGGCGGGGCGTGTTGGGGCGTTCCCAGGCGGGGCGGGGCAGGGCGGGGCGGCCGCCGGAGCTTATAAGTCTATTATTCGACATGTCGCGCCTCGGCGCCGGAACGCCCCCGGCCACGCCCCGCCGCTGCCCGGATTCCCCGGATTCGACAACCGGAGCAGGCCGGGCAGCAGCAGGCGGTCCTCCGCGGAGCGCAGCGCGGCGCCGCGTCGCCAAGCCGAGCCGCCGGGGAACCATTTAGTCTGGTTATTAATTGGAAACGGGTCCGTCATTTCACTTCTCCAACAGTGTTGTCAGGGTGACGTTCTGCCCACGCCCAGCCGAGTGTTATTCACGCACAGAGAAAGGCCAACTCGCAATAATGGAAACCTTCCGGCCGAGAAAAACAACACGAGAAAGAAACGACAACAAAAAAAGGCAAACAAAACCAGCGTCAAAGCATAAGCCTTTCCGGGTCGCAAACCCATTCTCACAATGATACGAGATCGGAACCGATACGGTATTACAACATCTCACGAAAAAAAAGTTCCCGCTTTTCTTCGGTTTTGGCCTTTTCTGTCTCCAGACTCCGGGCGCCACATTGAAACAAACTGAACATGTGGCATCCCTCCGCCTGTCCGGCCTGTCCCCAAACTGCTACTGGTTCTTGCCGTCCGCTCCCCTCCTTCTTTCTCGCAGCCTAATCGACATGGTGTTAATCTCGTGCCAAACCGGTGTCCGCACGAAATGCTTTTCTTTCATCGACTCCCTGGATATTATCTCGGTCCATCAGCAGGCCATCCCAGTGCCGGGCCGCTGCACCACTGTCCAGCCGCCTCCGTCCCCCCCCCTCTCTCTCTCTCTCTCTCTCTCTCTCTCTCTCTCTCTCTCTCTCTCTCTCTCTCTCTCTCTCTCTCTCTCTCTCTCTCTCTCACTCTTTCACTTCTCAGTTGGGCAACGGAACGAGGATGCGTGCCAACTTCCGTCAAAAAAAGCACAAAAGTGTCGGGTGTTATGACTGTCGGATGAACATGTCAGCCCTTAAAAAAGTTTACTAATTGGCTGCTGGAGAAAATGGTTGATCGAGTCATATCCGCCCATGCCTCGCCCGTCTGCGAAGAGACAGCCCTGCATTTTCGTAAGTGCAGTTCCGTCGTCGTGTGCAGCGGCGGGGAGGTCAGGCCACTACCAATGAAATACGAGCGACCTGGCTGTCCTGACAGTGTGCGTCGCTCACCAAAAAAAAAATAATTGAAAAAGAATTTTAGAAATAAAAATAAAATGCAGACCGTGACAGAGAGGAATATTTGAGTAAAGAACGCCCGGTGGGTAGGCAATCCGTGCACTTCCGTGTCCGGCGGGGCGGGCCGCCCTGTGGACCGCAGGCGCTCCCGGTCTGTCTGTCTGCTCTTTGTCTCTCAGTCCGTCCGTCCGCCGGGCGTGACTGTCTCCGTCCCGAACCCGTTTCGCTGGCAAGCGCAGCAGCGCAGCCACCCACGTCCCGCCCGGGGATAGGTGTTCCGACTGAACCCGAGCAAGTAAAAGTTTTAAGCTGGCAGGCATGGAGAAAAGCTGGAAAAGGATGGGAGAAAATGCGTGAGTGAGACTGATTTCAATGAGAGCACTCGCAGAGCGGTGGCCCACTCGTAAATCGCGCCGTCCCAGGGCGAGGCCGTCGGACTGGACGACGACGAGAGGCCGATTCGGATGCAAAGCTGTCATCGTTTATTCACGACTCCGGGCGGATGCAGGCAGATTTCGAAAAGTGTGTTGTTGCTGCTTTTGTTTTTGTTGATCTTGTCGTTCGCACCGCTGCGCCTCGCCACCGGGCCGCATGTGGCTTGCATTGCAACGCCGGCCAAGGTGCTGAGTGTTTCTCGAAACTTGATAAGCGATTCGCACGTACGAAAGTCGAATGGGAAGCAAGCTGCTGCTTCCGACGACGACGCTGTTGTTGTTGTTGTTGTTGTTGTCGTCGTCGTCGTCGTCGTCGTCGTCGTCGTTGGCGATGCCCGTGTTGCGGGGACGGCGAGTTTCACTGCGAACGCCACGCCGTGCCCTTTTCGCGATTACCTTCAACGTGACGATGGAAATGAAGACGGCCACACCGGCCCGGTTCTTGCTCTTTTCATTTTTGTTGTTTTTCTTTCTGTTCACCGTTAAAAAAAGTTGAAAAAAAAATTGCCCTTGATCTTCGGAAAATTCTCAAACATCCAATGTTTCTATTTTTATATTAGTTTTCGGCAGGTATAGTAAAAAAAATAAAATAATTTTTTGTAAACGGAAGCCTCTGGACGTAGCTTGATCGCATTTTCCGGAATTTCCCAATTAATTTTTTTACGGTGTGATTACGAAGATGGTTCCGACCTGGCCGGCCGGTGGTCGCGAAAAAAGCTGGTGTCTCGGCGGCGCGCCCAGATCCCCCTTATGTCGGAAGCGACGCCGCTTCCTGTTCTGCAATTTATGTCCCATGGAGCGTGGAGCATGGAGCATCCCATCCCCGGCTGCCCGGCCGGCGCTGCAGCGGCCCGTACGGAAAGCCTTTCACAGCCACCCGTTCGGAGAGGAAGTCGCCGCACGCGTCCGCCTCTTGGCACGGGCCTTGGCACGCGCCTAGCTTGGCACGCGACGCGACGGTAAAGCACACCGCTGGCGCTACCTGCTGGACCAGGCGACCACATCGTTGCTGGCCTGCTGCCTACCTCCACGGCGCACTCCTCGACCGAGAGCCGCAAAATGCAGCACCCCGCGACCCTGGCCGCCCTGGCCGCCCTGGCCGCCCTGGCCGCGGTCCGGTGTCCGAGGCGACGTCCAGACCGGAACCACTTTCTCCAGGTAATGACGAGTCGCGAATTTCCAGCAGTGTATGTCAACAATTGGCGAGTAGAGATTGGCCGGCCTTCCTGTTCTCCAGATTCACAGAGTGCCGCCGGCGCCGCGATCGACGAGCAGCTCAGTGCGTGGGGCTGGTCGCGGCGTCGCGGCGGCGTCGCGGCGCCCGGCCTGGGCCTGTTGTTGTTCCGGGCCGGTTCCTCGCAGCCGGCCAGCCAGTCAGCCAGCCAGCCCCAGGTGAGGTTAGGTCCACGGATTGGTCCTGCGTTCCGCGTACTGTCAGGCCGGGCGGCCAGGCAGGCAGCCAGCCAGCTCACACTGGGTTGCGTAAGGGCGGGGCGGCACGGCACGTCGAGACGCATTAACCCGATTCCGGCCGATTCGGCAGGAAAAAAGACTGGTCAGCATCTTGCACTGATTTCTAATCAAGCGTTATGTCATCGCGATGCACCGAGGAAAGGAGAAAAACACAAAAAAAGCTGCGGGGCCGGTGGGGGGTCGAACCAGTGACGCGGCGATGATCGTGATTGTCAGCGGCGGATCCTTCCCGGCCAGGTCCTCCAGGAAAGCGGCGAGGGTGGGCGTGGTCGCTCCGTCTCTCACGCACTCACGGGGAGTCCTTCACCAGTGCGAGGGAGACAGGCCGACGAGCCTGTTTAAAAATAGATAAAGTTACCTTTAAACGGGCGAGCGATCGGTCGCGGCCCTGTTTTAAAGATAACGCGGCGTTGAGTCGCCGGCCCGGCCCGGCCCGCCCTAGGACAGCGCGGCTCGTCGAGACCTATCAGTGGCCGCTCTAATTTGGACAGGTTGCACGGACCGGCCAATGGACTTTCCATCCGGCCGGGCGGCGCGGCCGGCGACGTCCTCGACGTGGTGTCCAGGACCCGGCCGTGGACGTGGTCCAGGACGCACATAATATCCTCCTGGAACATTGGGCGTCGCGTGGCCAGCGTGGCGCCTGTGCAGCAGCTGCCTCAGAACACCGCCTCTCTCGCACTGGCGGCCGCGCCTGGCCGCGCCTGGCCGCGCCGCAGGCGGTGCGAGAGAGACACAGCGACACCAGCTAATAACCTAGCGGACGATCTCTTTCCAGGAGCGGATGCCGGGGCCCCTCGGGGGGTCGCGGACAAACAGTAATCAATCACTCCTTGTTGCATGATCGACAGGGACGGATGCGCCGAACACACACTCACACCACACACTCACACACACACACAGTCACACGCGCACGCACACTCGCTCCAATCGGGGCTAGTGCCACAGGATTATTTTTACGCACCTTTTGCCTTTCACTCCTGGCGGCTGCACGCATTGCACGCCGGCTGGCTGGTGTGGCCCTGCAGGCAAAAACACACACACAGCGACGGGGAAGGCCTCAGGGCATGACCTCTGCCCTGCTGCCCGCCCGCCACACACACACACACACACACACACACACACACACACACACACACACACACACGCACACGGACACACACGCACACGGACACACCCTGCAACAAAAAAAAAAGTTCCCACTTGTTCCCGAACAAAGCCGCGTTAGCCTCTTTGCATTATACATGGTGTTTGCAGCTGCTGCTTGCAGGTAGCTTCGCCGAGGCCTACTTCTTTGAGGGGGCTTATGGAGCCCCTGACTGCCAGGCGCACGGGTGTCGTGAGAGCTTTCCTGGATCCTTTTTGGGCTCTTTGTGCGGCCCACCTTGACCCTTATCTGCGAGATGGACTGTGATCTCGGTAGCTGAGCGTACCTAGTCGCTACACCTTCTTTACTGCGGACTTAACTGCAGCATCTCTTCGACCCATCGCCGGCGTTCTCTTGGTGCGCTCCCAGTGTACCTTCCGGGGGAGTGTACTCATCCAACACGCAACCCGGGGAAGGCATTGAAAGCCCTCCTTAGCTTGTCGGTCCCTCCCGACGAAAGCCGGCTGGCCAGCGCGATTCGGTGGAGTCCTCTCGTCGTTCTGTCTCTGTCGCACTCATGTGGCTCTCCGTAAGGGCGCGAGAGAGACGGAGCGACAAACCGGCCGGCCGGCCGATTACAGCAAAGCGACGGACCTTTCTTTGTGGCGAGGAGCGTTTCTGGAGGCGCGCTCTGCTTGCGCCGTACCGACGGGTGAGGGAGAGAGAGGGAGAGAGAGGGAGAGAGAGGGAGAGAGAGGGAGGGAGAGGGAAAGACAGGAGGGAGAGAGAGGAGACAGAGGGAAAGAGATGGAGGGAGGGAGAGAGAGGGAGAGAGAGAGGGAGAGAGGGAGAGAGAGAGGGTGAGAGAGGGAGAGAGAGGGAGAGAGAGAGAGAGAGAGAGAGAGAGGGAGAGAGAGGGAGAGAGAGGGAGAGAGAGGGAGCGGCGGGGGTCGCTCGGTGGACCGCAGTGGGAGGGACGGGCCGGCAGAGCAAGCAGCACGCTGCAGCCAGTCAAGCCGCCATCCCCTCGACGTCCGGACGTGTCTTGGAAGCGCCGCCACGCCGGCGTCGTCTCGTCCCGCGCACGCGCGTGTATGTGTGTCTGTGTTTCACCCAGGGTGTGTGTGTGTGAGTGCGCGTGTCAGTGTGAAATGCAAGTGCCCAGTGTCAGTGTGTGAGTGAATAACGACAAAGTGAACATGTTGGGCTCGACCAAGGTGAGTGACCGACGACCGGTGTGAGTCCGAATCAACTGCAATTTCACTTTTTTTTTTTTAGAAAAAAAAATTAAAAAATTAAAACTGAAAGTTGTTAACTGTAAGTCACGAAATGCAGGGCGCTGGTTTCTTTTGGCGGCGCGTTAAAAGTATAAAAAGGAAAATGGGTGCCGGCGCGCGCTGACGCAGGCTGCATCTCACGCACGGCTTTGGGCTGAACACATCCCCGGGGATCCTCCTTCCCGAGGGAATAAACGCGATCCACGCGTGTTTCCCACCATAAGGCGCGCCATTGTGCCGTGAGACCGACTGGCCGGCCGTCGGCAGCATCACTGTATCACCCGCATCGCCGACCTCAGCTTCAATCCCACAAAAAAATGGAAACGCTTTTCTTTCCGCGGTCGGTCATGTGTATTGAAATCTGGCCTCGTTGAACTACTTTCTTTCGATCGTGCCGCTTTTTTTACGCGAAAAAGGTTTTTCTTTCATGATGACAAACTGGATCGTAAATCTATTAATTCCTGTAAAGGTGTGCAAAATACAAGTTGTCCAGTTTTGGCCCCCATTTAAAAAAGGCGGCAAAAAGCCACTATAGTCCATAACTAACGCATGGTAATAGTAGAGGTTGTGTCTGCGTGGCTTCGTGGCTTGGCTTGTACTTACATAAGAAGAGGAAGACTAGCAAATTAAATCCTAGAAGATATAATATCGTTTCCCCACTTCACACAAAAAGACCTCCTCCTGTGAAAGAACAACAGTCTGTCTCACCCTGTTGATCCCGCTCTGTATCTTTTCTCCACCCACAACACACACTCACACTTACACACTCACACTTACACATTCACTCACACACTCACACACACACACAGAGGTTATGAGTGCAGTGCTGTTTCCTCCTGCATTCCCGGCCGATGGCCACAGCCTCTGCCTGCGGTCGGTCCGACATTGCAGTGCATCGGATTCGAATTACAATACAACGCCGATTCCCGTTGCACAATTCATACGCCCGAGGCGCAATGCCTGCTCATTCAACGCGAACGACCCCGCGGGTTGCAGTGCGTGCGTTGCCTAGTTCCGCACAGTAGGCCGGTTGCGCAACGCGGCACCAAATCGGGGTGCGTTCGCGACGCCCCGCCCAATTTGACCTGCAACGACCACGGAAGCATCATCGCCACGGACGCAGCCGCGGCGCCGCTCGTATGTCGCTGTCCGTCTAATGGCGCTGAGGTGCATCAGGCGCAACGCAGGCCCGCCAATCCGCGAGCCACGCACAGTGGAGAGGAGCGCAGGCGGCCAAAACTCGAAACGCGTTTTGAGCTCCAGAGTCGCTAAATGGGACTCGAAGCGAACGTGTGACCCCACCAATGGATTCCTCGTTCGGAGAGCAATCTATTGGTGCACCATGTGTGACGTATTCGGTTCGAGTCCCATTTAGCGACTCCGGAGCTAAAAGCAACGCGTCCGAGATTTTGACCGCCTCCACCGGTCTTCCGCCTTCGCTGCCTCACTGTCTAGGCCGTGGCAAGCACTGTAATACACTGTAGTACGCGACTCGTCGTAAACGGGTGAAGCGTTGACTGCGGCGGTGCGGCGCACCGGCTGATTTATCGGGGTGTGTACTCGCGGCTGGGAGGCACGTTGCGTTCCAGCAGTCCAGCTCCAGCGCGCGCGGAGAGAGGCTATGAATGCGGGCCGTGGTCTAACGTGATGTACTCGTGTCAGATGTGACGCTTTTCGCGGCCGCATTGAACTCGTCATCGAGACACATCAAGTCACACACACGCAAGGACAGTAAATCGATTTACTTCATGATTGTTTCCCGGTCAAGCTGTTTGATCTCTGTCGTCCCAGATCGGTGAAGTCAAAGCAAAGCAGAGCATAGAGCGGGTTGCCCCCCTTCAAGTGCCCCCTGCACCGCCCCTGGCGGGCTGCAGGTGGCACTGCGCTGCTCGGCGAACAAATGAACTCGTAAAGGAGCGGCTCGTAAACGCAACACGCACAGTGGGCATAGTGGCGCTCTGGATTGCGTTCCGCAAATTACCGATGCACTAAAACTTTAATCGCGCTGCTGCCCTTTTGACAGCGGGCCACAGGTCGTGTGTGTGTGTGGGGGGGGGGGGCGAGACAGGGGAGGGGGAGTAGCGCCGCGGGTCGTCCGCACGATGAGTCCGCGCGAGGCTACCCAGGCTGCCCTTGTAGTAAATTGAGCTGTCATATATGTTTCCCTGGAAAAGCGCTGCGTGCGACGCGCGCGCCTCTTTGAAGGGGTTTTAATTCTTGGCGTCGGGCAGCATTAGTTTTCTCTTGCAGAGAAACCCGTCCCGTTGGCGACGGCGGCGGCGGCGGCGGCGGCGGCTCGGCTCGGCACGCCGTGCACCGCATGGCGGCCAGTACCCGTTCAGAAAGCCTAAGCGTGGCCCCGTGGCGTGCCAGAGTGAATCAATCAGCAATCTCAATTATTAGTACGGTGTTCTTGAGGACTAATGCCTAGACATCCGCATTGACCGGAGGAGCGCGCCTTGCCGCACAATCGTGTATGAGACTCCGCGGACTCCAAGGATGGTGCCTGCATCGGAGTGTGTTCCTGGCTGGAAGCCCAACCACTCATAAGTCATGCAAAAAATTACCGGCCGGATTTAAGAAAAAAATTCTAGTCCCGTCTTTGCGGCAGTCAATGATACCCTCTTTTTTGCAGCGAGTAATTTCCTTGTCGTGGCAAAATGAGCTATCGATTTAGTCAGACCAACATTTTTTCGTTCTGCTAAAGGAACTCTAGTTTTTTTCTGCTGGCTGCGTTGCTCTGCGCGCATCTCCCTGCATCTCTCTCTCTCTCTCTCTCTCTCTCTCTCTCTCTCTCTCTCTCTCTCTCTCTCTCTCTCTCTCTGACCAGCCCCACGCTGCCGCACGCCCCTCGCAGGTGCGGAGCGCGGCCGAGCGCCGAAACGTCACGGGGAAGCGTTTTACGGCCATCGCACGACAATGGACAATTCCCCTCTATAAACGGCAGGAATGTAATGAGAGTAATAAAATTAAAATTTACCCCCCCCCATTTAAAAATAAATTATCTAGCCTTGTCTCACACATTTTCACCGGGGAAGTCGATTTTTGTCAACAAAGTGACTGCTGTCCGGCAGCGCAGCCCAGTCGCTCGCTCTGTGTCCGTCCCACTGTGGCGTGCTGGCGGCGGGATGTGCGGTGGGGGGGGGGGGACGACGCCGCCGGCGCGCCAAGCCGCGAAGACCCACCATGAAAGTTTCCGCACGCCGATTTTCACGAGCTATCGACCACGCCGGCCGGACCGAGCTGGCGACACGGCGGTGTGGGCTGCGGGCCGATCCCTTTGTTTAGGGATCGCAAATCGAGCGCGGGGATCTCGGGAAAGGGAGGACAGGGAACGCCGTGCGTTGGCGCGGAACGCTCGCAAGGGAGATGCCCTTCCCTTCCCTCGCATACACTCCACTGTTAAAAACAAATTGGAAAATCCCGGAAAGAGCGAAAAAAAATAAATAATAATTTTTGTATCAAAAACTCATGCAAAGTGCAAACAACATTTTTTTTTTGTAGTTCTCCGAAGATTAGAGGAATTTTTTCTTCCAAGCAACAACGATATACCACCTTTCCAATGTGAAATTGGCGTGTTTAAAAAAAATATAATTGCGCCCTGTTGAGAGCGCGCCCCCTCGCCGTGTGGGTGCGTGGGCGTGGCGCAAATGAAGACCTAAATCGAACAGTAAAACGGACATAACTCTCGAGTTTTACAGCATCGCGAGAGAGCGGAAGCGTCTCGATCGTATCGAAGTGAACTGACTGTCGCCTCTCTGCTTGCAGCTCCTCGTCCTGCTGCTGACGGCGTCCAGCTGCCTCGCCAAACCACCGCCGGGGTTCGCGCCGGAGCGTGATAAGGTAAGGCATCCTTCTCCTCCTTCTCCTTCTTCTTCTCATTCTTCTTCGAGGCGCGAGTGAAGTAACGTTTACCGTCACGAGCTCTGCTTGAAGTAAGCCGGCGGTTGTGGAAATGGAATTACTTTTCGAAATAATTGTAGTCATGCCCTCCGCTGGACATGCCGTGCCGCGTTCAAAGGGGTCGTCAATCTGGAGCAGCGTGTCGCAAAGCGGCCACCACCTGGAAGGACGGACGGACGGACAGGCAGACAGACAGACAGGCTGGTTGCACAGCCACCGGACACGGCGGTGTTGCGGGCTTGCCTAAGCTGACCTCTACCGCTGTACCCTCCGATCCGCTAACAGACAGGCAGGCAGGCAGACAGACTGACGCGCCTCTTGACTGCGTTTTTTCTCTCTCTATCTCTGGCTGCGATCGAGCGCTAAACCGCACCGCTTGGCCGTCCACCAATCAGGCGCGACGCCTCGACGCGTGCCGCTCGGTTTTTGCCGCGCGTCGCCTCTTGTTCTTGTCTCGCTCCGCCGCGCTCGTCTCCCTTGTTTCTGTCTCTCTCTGGGCGGACGGCGCCGATGGCTGCGTCCCGCTGAATAAATCTCCCCCTGCTTGCAGGCAGACTGTCTGCAGCGACTGCAGCCGCGGCCTGACCTATCCCAAGAGGGAGGCTCGGCTCTGGTTTCCCTCCCGTAAATTCGCCCCGAATCAGTCGGACAGAACAAAGCTATTCATCAGGCGAAGCGGGCGGGCCGAGCGCAGCGGGCGCCGTTTTAATAACCAGGGCCATGTTGATGGGGAGCAGGGCTTTCTGGCCGCTGCGCTCGGTGGGGACGACAGGGACTTGTTGGCGGCGGCGGTCTGCCTGCCGGGCACCAAGGCACCGCCGCCCGAAACCCGTTTTTCCAGCTCCAATTTTCTTACGTGTTTCCCGGCGCCGAAATGAACCTATCGAAAAAGTGACAAAGTCAATCTGAAGTTGAGCCGCGAACGGGCGGGACCAGGCTGGGACGGCCTATCCCCGCGTGGGGCCGCGGTGCGGGCGTGTCGGGGCGTAAGTCAGACGCATGCTTTCCCCGCGGGTCAGTCCGCGCGACGCGCTGCTGGGGTCGGCGATGTTATCGCGGACAAAAGGGGTGCGGGCGAACGCGGGGAAATGATACAGCAGTGACCAACAAAAAAAAAAAAAAAAAAAAAAAAAAAAGGGGGGGGCGGTTAAAAAAATATAATTGTAAATTAAGACAAAAAAAATTGGAAAAAAATGCCTCAATGATAAATGAGGAGGCTAATGCGTGCGAGGTGAATGGGCTGGAAAGGGAGTGGGACGGGGCTCGGCCCGGCCCGGCCCGGCGAGCGGCTGACCTGGCGTTGACGCGACTCGTATCGCCGGCCGGGCGGTCGCGGCGGTCGCGGCGGCCCCCTGCAGCGGCGCGGCAGGCCGGCAGGTACAGGTGTTGTTTGGAAAGTGAAAGGGCTGCTGCCGGGACGATCATTCGGGAAGGGAAGGGAGCCCTGAGGACCAACGACCTCCATGCAGGGTCCGGCCTTGGCGGGGGCGGGGCGGGGCCGCGGGGGCCGCGGGGGCCGCGGTTACGTGAGAGCCGGTACCGCCGGCGGCGCGGTGCTGGGCCACGGCGGGGCCTATCTCAACATGCAGCAAACAAATGAGTTCGGCCCGGCGGGACCAGGGCCTCGGCCCGCTCGGCCTGCTCGCTGCCGGTGAAAATCCGGGCGCCGTGCCGTCGCAAAAATAAACTAGTCCTCTGAACCGGAAAGAGAGGCCCGAGGGCGAGCGGGCGTTGGAGTGGACGGGCTTTACGAGGAGCGCCGATGCTGGGACGTCGCCGGTAGCAGGGCGGCCAGCAGCGGCGCCAACTGCGCCCAAAGAAAAAGTTTACCTGCCAACGTCTCGGGAACGGTGAGCGTCGCGCGTTATGCAGAGTCAGGAAATTTAATTTTAAGGCAAAGTTACCCCCATCTCGGAGCTCTCACCATGCAAGAGATACTGACTCTGTCTCCTCTCGCCGATCGTGCCAGAGGCTGGCGGGCAGCACCGCTCTGCCGATGGGCCACCGCCAGATTCCCACAGCCAATCATCACGCGTTCTGGTCGAGGAGGTCCCCGCGTGCATCGAGCAGCGGAGGCAAAAGCTGGCACGGATCTTTTGTCCCCGGCGGCAGGCTCGCTCAATAGGCAGGTACGCCTCTCGGCTTCACTCCGTCCAAATGACTGGAAATCCTTACTTCGCTCCGCGGCCTGCAGCTAGGCAATGATGCACTGATTTTTTTTCATTTTTCCATTCATTCATTCATTCATTCGTTCATTCATTCATTCATTTATCCATTTATTCATTCATTCGTGCTTTAATTAATTCATGCATTAATTCTTTCATTCGTTCAATAATCCATTCACTCATGCATGTATCCATTCATTCATTCATTCATTCATTCATTCCTTCATTCATTCGCACCTCCGTCCGTTCGCTGTACCCATGCTCACGCTGCGCGGTGGGCTGGGCGGCTAGGCCATGGCTGGGCGGTCCCCGCGGCCGTGGGAGCCCTCTCTGTTTCCGTGCGTGCGTTCCGTTGGTTCCGCGGCGTCCGCATAGTTCTCGCGGCGTGTCCGACACCGTCCGCCGACATGGCCGCCCGGGGCGGTCGGCGCCGACCCGAGCCGCGCCAACTCGCGAGCGCGTGTTCCGAAAACATGCAAATCCGCGAAAAATTCACGCGGTACACGCCGTCTGTGGATAGGCAGGGCTTTCTCTCGGAACCGGAACGGGCCAGGGGTCGAAACGCCCGACTGGAGAGCCCGAAGAGGTGCCCGAAGAGGTGCCCGAAGTGGCCCGAAGTGGCCCGAAGTGGCCCGAAGTGGCCCGAAGGACAGACAAAGGTTACAGTGCTGGCTCATCCCGCTGCGATGCAGTCCTGAGGCAGGCACGGTGATCGGCCGAGCGATCCCGGAGAGTGGTCCTACCGCTCTGTCTCTGTCGCACCCCCACGGAGCGGCCCTCGAGTGCGACAGAGACAGAGCGACGCTCCTCGGAGTGGTCCACGCGGCGCGCCCTGGCCGCTTTCTTCGATCCGCGCCGCGCCCTTCCTCATTGCACTGCTTTCATGGCCACTGCCGCACAGCACGCCTAATACGCTGGTCGCACTCTGTCGAAAACACTCACTCAAGAGAGAGAAGTCACCCCTGGTTCCGTCGATTGGCAAAGTGACGTCATAAGTGCGCGTTCTGGTTGTTAAACGGCTTCACGACGCCGTTGGCGAGCGCGGCTGATTTTGTCCGAGAACACAGCTTCACGCAGGGCAATACCAGCTAGGTGACTAACAACGGAGCCCTCGGCCGATATGAGAAATCGCCGAGTCAGACTGCAGCCACTCCACTATGACTCTGCAGGTGCTTAGCCTATTGCAGTGGAAGACGTGAGTGAAAAGCAGCATTAAGTGGCCGCCGGTTATTTCTTGCCGTAATATCGATTACCATCACGCGGGCCGCGCGCAGGTGGGAAAATAAAGTCAGCTGAGGCGGGAGTGGTTAAAATCGGAGGGAAAAAAATATGGTCCCTCCAACGTAACACTGTGCAACTCTAACAGCAAAATTGTTGCTTTAAAAAATTTATTTAGCTGAGTTAGATTTTTGACATGGCAAAATTTTTAACAACACATGCAATGTGTGGACAATTTTTTTTTAAATCGTTTTTTTTTTGGTGCGTCGTGTTGTGTCGGCGTGTGCGCGGCAGACTGTCTGCCCCTGGTCTTGTCCACTGGTTAGGATGGCGAGGCGGCACTTACTGCACTTACTTTCGCCCGCTCGACATGGATCGGGAGGGCCGATCCGTCATGTCGCGCCGCCCGACCCGGAGGACGCGCCACACGACGCGGACCCCGCCATCGCCGCTGATTATAGGCATTACGCGCCAGTCTTTTACCATCCACGCGCTTGTTTTTCTGCTCCAAGAAAGCTGTGGCGGTGTCCGTGTGGGCGGCCGGGGTCCTCAAACTCGCCCATCTTGTCGTTATCGTCGTGGTGGCGGCGACGCCGTCGTGGGGTGGGTCGTCCCGGACGCGGCCCGACGGCCGCCCTGCGGCAGCGCTCGGTGCGCTAATTTCCCGGTTAACGGCGTGCTCATCCGAGGCCGAGCCGCCGGCCCGCGCCGCGGCGGGCGAGAGCAGTAATGGAGACATGCGAGCAATATGGCCCGAGATGCGGCTCGCCTGGTTATGAAAGGTATCGAAACGACTTTGGAATGCCCCGCCCACGCCCCGCCCCGCCCCGCCCCGCACCTCGGCCCCCGAGAAGGCGAAATGGGCTGGCGCGCGTGATTTACGAGCTTCGGATCGCATTCGGATTCACATCCGCCTTGACTGCCTTTGGGTGCCTTCGGGTTTCCTTTGCGTTCGGGAACGCACCGGCCGCCCAAAGTCAGCTCGGACATCCGCCTACTTTTGTACCAACTTTTGCCGCGCCACTGCTCCGGAACGGGTGTTGGCCATCCTGCCATCCTGCCCACCGACACAGCGGCCGTGCGACGGAGGAGCGTCCCTCCTCTCCACACATCGGCGACGCAACCCACGGGGCGGGTGTATGTACAGTATTTGAACTTTCTCACCACTCGACTTTCCCTCTCTGTGTGATTGTTTGAGTACGCACACACCAACGGCCGCTCGTTCGGCAGGCCCGCGCAAAGGCGTATAATACCTCGGCGACGTCCTTGCCCCCCCTCTCCTTTTCAGTCGCGCGCACACACACACAAACACACACACACACACACACAGTCGTTTTGGGAGAAAGACGGCGTAGAGCACATCCTCTTGGCGTCAATTAGCCCCCGGCTTTTTCTAACGTCTCTCCCTCCCGCTTCGATGTGCAGCCGCAGAAGAGAAAGACGCGCCGAAAGAAAGAGGAGGAGGCTGGGAAGCGGGAAGGCGGCGGCCGGGTCGCGAACCGCCGACCCCGCCTGTCGGTGCGCTGTGCGTCCGTCATTTTGTGAATAGTCCGCCGCCGCGTTCAGGCGACAAAGTCCGCGTCACAACGTGTCGCGGACCAGCCCATGGCAGGGTGTGCTTTCTCCCCCCCTTTTACCTCCGCTTTGACGCCGTGCTCGGCCCTGCCCACGACGGGAGCATCGAGACGACAACAACAAGAGCAAGGACTACCGCGTTGTTGTTGTTGCTGCTTTTGTCGCCGCCGTGAGGTATTACGTGTGTGTGTCGGTAAACCCACTTAGCGTGCCGGCGCAGGACCACGCGCAGGACCACAACGGTTTAACGGGAGTTACGTGCCTCGCGGCGCCTCGCGAGGATAAGGCGGAGAGAGAGAGAGAGAGAGACATTAATTAGGGACCAGCGGCAGAAAGCCCCTGTGAAATCGGGGATAGGCAACCCTGCCTCAAAGAGCGCACCGCTGTCAACGGGATAGTCTACCCGCAGTGGTCCACCTTGCTGCTCTTTCTCTCTCTTCTCTCTCTCTCTCTCTCTCTCTCTCTCTCTCTCTCTCTCTCTCTCTTTCTCTCTCTCTCTCTCTCTCTCTCTCTGCTCGTTTCGCGCGTGGCGCTTCGCGGAATTCGTGCGCCGCTGCGCGCTTCGCAGTTGGCGGTCGCGTGGCTGGCGGCGCTGCCAACCCAACATGGGCATTGGCTTCGCGGGCAGACGCCGCGGCCTGCCTCATTTCCATGTTGGTACGTTGGTACCGCGTGCCTGCACTGCGTCACGCCAAACACGGTCGCCAGACAAACCGGGGCGGCGCTGCGGCAGCGAGGCCAGAGCATCGACAATGGCGGTTTCGCGAAGTTTGGAGTGCCTTTTCGGGGACGCTTGTTGACGCGGCCTTCGCAGCAGGCGGCCCTAGGGCAACCCGAAGGCAGCCCAGAGGCAGCCCGAAGGCAGCCCGAAGGCGCGGCGTCGCATCGGGGGCACAATACCAGTAGTACAGGACAGGCGAGCTTTCTATCGGGCGGCTCAGCGCGTTGTTCTGATGTGCCCCCGGGGGGGCAGCGGACGGCCAGTGGCGGGCACGACGGCGACAGGCGTATTGACAAGCCCCGAGATACGCTCCCCCGGGGGGGCCCACGGGGAGGGAGGGGCCTGCCTCTATTGACATGCAGACCCATTCTGCTTTACCTCCAAGATGAGGCGAGAAGGTCCCCGCATCTTTCACTTTCCCCCTCACAAAGACACGCACACACGCGCGAGCACTAACACACGCGCAGCCCCGAACAAAACACACACATGTGCCTGTCGCTCTTTTGCGCGGGACTGACGGAAAATCAGCGCGCTGCATCGAACGGGACTTACGCAAGACGCGGCGGGACGTAAGGCACAACCCCCCCCCCCTTTACACACACACACACACACACACACACAGACGCCTTCACCGCCCTGACCAGCCCAAATTCGTCCTCTTTCTTTGTATTTTGGCCATAAACTCTGGACCGGGCCGGACAACAACAACAAGGAGAGCGGCAAACATGCCTCCTCGGCGGCAATAATTCGTTAAGTGGTTTTGACAGCGTTGCGTAAGCGCTGGCGGCTGGTCCGGCTGGCCCTGTCGTCCTGGCCCAGCGGCGGCAGGCTGGCTGCTCGGGCCGGCCGGCTGGCGCGGCTGGTCCTGCCTGTCCCAGCGGCGGCTCGGGCCGGCCGGCTGGCGCGGCTGGTCCTGCCTGTCCCCGCGGCGGCAGGCTGGCTGCTCGGCCTGGCCGGCGGCGGGGCGTCTGTCCGACCCGCGCACTTCCGGACTCTCCTTTGGCAAAGATACGTTGTGCCTATGGATTTCCTTTCTGCCCGTCCGTTGGTCCGTGTGTGAGTATCAGTCCGTCTGGTTCGCTCCAAGCAGGAAACCTTTCACCGCACACCCGCCGTCGGCAATGCCGGTATCGCGTCGTCGTAGACAACCCCGGTAACGTGTGCGCTAACCAAACCGGGCGGACCGGGCCGGGCCGGCTCGGTTCCCATTCAGATAGCGGCCTCTCCGGAAAAACGGGGGAAAAGTCTTCCGTTTCGGTGACATTCACCGCACCGGTGCATCGTAAGCAATTTTTTTCTGTCTATCCTACTGTGGCGTCACCGCGGGCATCGGCCATTCACTGCCGTTGGGTTGAGGGAAGCGGGGCAGCGGCCAGCAGAAGGCGCTGATTATCTCACCTCGCTGCCGCTTCCATTTCGCGGCGGCGGTGACACGATCGCCGCGCCACCTGTCGCCCGCCGCACGCACTGCCCGGCCGGCCGTCGGATGCGACCTGACGTTGCCTCGGGCGAAGCTGCCTCACGGTCACTTTTACCAACGGAGAGACACGTTGTTTTCAATCGATTTGGAAAACACCGTCAGCTACAACAACGGCTGCCGAAAAATATTAAAAAAAAAAAAAAAAAAAAAAAAAAAAAAAAAAAAAAAAATAAAAAGGTTGTCTGTTGATAAGTGACAGCGAAGCAGCCGTCTCCGTTTTGCGATCACCATGTACGACTGATTGTGATTCGGATTCTAATTAATGCTGACAATTAATTTATCCCGTCCCGTGACTTAATGACGCGTCGTGCTGCGTGTCCCGCGAATACATTACGCGCATTGACTGCCGGCTGCCGCCTCACTGCATCCAGACACCCCACGTGCCACAAGCAAACTTGCTTCTCGTGTGATTGACATCAGAAAAAAATGCGACTTTTAGCTTTTTCGGTCGACAAGGTTTTGTTGCTGTTTGATGGCGTGCAGGGCGTAGCAGTGCAGGCGGTGCCGTGGTTGTCCCGCGGCCACTAGCGAGCAGCGAGCCGGCAGTAGCCAGTGTGTTGAACAGAATCACGTGTGTTGTTGTCCTCCGGAGCGAGCACAGCGCCGCTTGTTCTGCACTACTGAGGGGGGGGGGGAGGAGCCCCGGGGCCCTGAGCTTACATAGTGATTCTGATTCGTTCCCGGCGCGGCCAGCCAAGGCAGCCAGCCAGCCGCCCTGAGCCACTCGCGCCTCGGAGGCTGAAAGCGCGGCTGAAAGCGACGCCATCCTTGTCGCACCGACGCGCTACAGTGTACTGCACGTGCGGCATGCGCAGACATGCCGTGTCACGCCGTGTCACAGCCAACAGGTTCACTCTACACTTTTATTTTATTTTTTTTTTTTTTTTCGAAGTTGTTTTATTTGGGTTTGTGTGTTCAAAATGAGGGCGTCGCGAATTTTGAAAATGCCGTGCATGCGTTGGGTTTTTAACAAACAAACATAACAAACGAACAAAATAGACAAATTTTGATTGGCTTGCACACTTGTTAGCAGCGTAAAACCTGTCGCGATCCCACCACTGCGTTCATAATTAAAGCGACCCTCGGTCGCAGAAACCACTTCCACGCCTCAATTAGTAAAAACGATCTCGGCTCGAGGGGACAAAAATGCCGGCCAATGCAAGTAAAGTGCAGGGGGTATAACTTACGGATTCCCGGCGAGCGGCCGCAGCATTCCGCCATGCCGCAGCACCACTCTGTAGCTTTCTCGCAAAAGCGGGAAAACGTCACCGGCCCCTCCGGTCTCCTCCCCGCGTCTGCTTCTTGCTCTTCTTGCTCTTCTTCGCCTCGCCTTCGCCTCTCCTTTTCGTCACTGCGTCTCTCCGCGCATGTGTAACCCGCCCCCTTAAAAAAAAAATGTGAAAATAACTGCGAGCGCAGGTTTTTTTTTTGCCAGTTTGTTGGCAGTGTCGCGGTTTACCGAATGCGATAAAATGTAGAGCGATGCAACGTTGATGGCTGCAGTGTAAACGCAGGGCATTGTCTGAGTCAAAGGGCAGCAATCGAGCGTCCGCGGGGCAGGCAGTGCCCGATGTGATGCCTGAGGCAATGATGCCTGTGCCTGCCAGGCAATCCGGCCACCCGGTACCGTGCAACATCGTAACCCCCACAGCACGGCACGCCCGGCCACCAGGTTTTCACCGACGGCGCTATCTCAGGACCACACGCGCCAACATGTATTCGCAGACACTTCCGCCAAAAAAAAAAATAAAAAATAAAAAATAAAAAAAAAATAAATTGTACCGTTGTACCGTTTATCTTTGGAAACGCGTGATCATTTATTTTAAATTAAACAAACAGCCTTACTTATGTTAAGTCGAAAGAAACTGCGTGCAACTCCTCGTGGAGTTTAAGCAGACCCCGCGGTCTTCCGGGCGAATCCACAAACAAAACAACGCGGTCGGGGAGGAGTTAAAGTGACTCGGCAAAGTCAAAGCTGGGCTCGAAAAAGAGTAACGCCTACGTATATTTATGCATGGGGAGTGAAAGTTGTTTGGATTGGCTGAGCCGGCCGAGCGCCATCGCTTTCCCGTCCTCTACACAGCCTATTACATACAGATATATATCGGCAACACCCCCGCCGGACCTCTGCCACGCCCCCGGCGAGGGGACAGTGCCAACTCAGCGACCTGAGGGGTCTTAATCCCCTCGGACTTTCGGGCCTGTCGTGCATAATCATCTACCTTCCAAATTTATTTTCCAAAATTTTTAATTTCTGTTCTCAAAACGCTCACTGCTCCCGAGAAACGGAACGCAGGTTTCATTTTCAGTTGGCACTCCCACGACGAGGGGCGGCCACCGTGCGGATTCGATCGTCCCGCCAAGCGTGCGCGCCCCTTGCTTGGAGAGGCCGGCCGGCCGAACGTGCTGGCCCGAACGTGCTGGACGGAGAGAGATTAGACCGGCCGGCACGGCGAGGAGGTGGCCGAGCGGCACGCTGTGACAACAACGCCGACCAGGCCGAGCAGGCCACGGACAGTGCCACGCCCGCCACCACCTGCACACCTTATTTGTTTGCCAGTCTCTCTCCTCTCTCCTCTCTCTCTCTCTCTCTTCCACTCTCTCTCTCTCTCTCTCTCTCTCTCTCTCTCTCTCTCTCTCTCTCTCTCTCTCTCTCTCTCTCTCTCTCCTCTCTCCCTCTCTCTCTCTCTCTCTCTCTCTCTCTCTCTCTCTCCTCTCTCTCTCCTCCTCTCTCTCTCTCTCTCTCTCTCTCTCTCTCTCTCTCTCTCTCTCCGTTCGTTTTATTGACGGGTGTGCCTTGAACGTCTTGAAAGCGACGGCGCGTGACCCGTCCGCGCGGCCGGAGGTGCTAAGAGGCGGCGCTCCGGCACGTGCCCCGGGCTTCATCGAGTTCCACCAACTTAGATCCACTTTCTACCCCATTTTTCCCCGCATCTTCGCTGTGTCGTGTGCTGCTGCGTTTTGATGAGAGATTTAACGACGCTGTTGCAGGACTCGTCCAAGTACAAGTACGAGTACTCGGTGCTGGACGGCCTGGGCGGCCACTCGGGCCGCGTGGAGAGCCGCGAGGGCCCCCACACCCTGGGCGGCTACTACGTGAGCGTGCCGATGGGGCACAACGCCATGGGCCCCGCGTCGCTGCAGCAGACCGTGAGCTTCATCACGGACAGCTGGGGCTACCACCCCATCGTGTCGTACACCACCAACCACGGCTCGGCCGTCACCACGGCGCAGTTCGCGCTGGGCGGCAAGGCGGTGGCCGCGCTGCGGCAGCAGGAGCAGGACCAGCAGCAGCAACAACAACAACAACAACAACAACAACAAGCCCAGGTGGGTTGAGTCCCGAACCCTCACTAAATTGCACCCTTCAGACCTTATTCACGAGTATAATTTTTTTCGAGTCGGGATTTGACCGCTGATGGGCAGACGCGGGTGACGTATCCTCGACCCCCCGACTCTTGTGGACTGTGGACTTGAGGCGTGGTTCCGGACCAAAGTAAATGCGATTGGTTTGTTGCAGCAGAGCGAGACAGACAGACTCTCACAGGTGAGACGTGACTTTGACAGCAGGGCGACAGTATTTTACTAAAAAGAGTTCGCAGACCAGGTAAACCACACGCTGACGTCAGACTCAAGTTTTTCCCCCCGTCGCGATACGTGGACAGCGGAGGCTTACGACTCAATAATTTGCCATACTCGAAAGGTATGTTTATGAAAAAGAAGCCAGCGTGATTAATACACGCCGTGGCACCCTCACATGGAAAGGAAGGGAAAGCGAGCCGTCCGGCCGCCCCTTCGGTTAAAGATTGGCTTAAATCAGTCCAAGTCGAACCGAAGCGACTTTAATGGACGGTCGCCTCCAGGGTCTGCGGCAGCTCGTGTCCGTGCCGCCGCCTCCCAGCCCCGGGCCGGACAACGGCGGAGAGCTTCTCTCTGAGGACAACCATTACGGTCATATGCCACCCAGATGGGAAACTGGACGAGACAAGGAACTCCATGCTTTCGTATGGTTGATCAATTTTTTTTCCAGTGCGCCTTATTTTGTTTACGTTATTTTGATTGTTGTTATTAAAACGCGTTGCGATGTTGCCGTGAATTCGGTGAAAGCGGCCGATGAATGCACGGAAGCAGTGCGAATGGTAATGATGGACATTGTGGGAGAGAGCCCGGCGTATCAATGAGTGACGGACGACGCGCTCCGTCTCTCTCGCACTCACGGGGCGCCCCACCGGGGGTGCGAGAGAGACAGCGAGCTGGCGCCGTGCCCGCGCCGTGCAACGCGATGCAGAGTGCGTGCCGGACAAATGTGTGAGAGTCCTCACAGGTTGGCGCCCACCGCGCCGAGGCGGCAGTGCCCCGCCCACTGCTAAACGAGCGAGCCGCGGTGACTTCTGTGTTAAAAGGTTGCAATTAAAGCCTCGGACCGCCTTTCCCCACCGGTTCTCTCGCGCTTCCACGTTCCAATCACAGCTTCGGCAACAAAGAAACAAAACAAAAGCAACTTTTGGTTGAGTGTTTTTTTTATTTTTTTTTTGTCCGTGTTTGTCTTGACTTGGGCCGTGCCGTACTGTTGCCGGTTACTTCGTCCACATGCTGATGTCACGGAACGCATATCGGCTCGTCCGAGAAAGCGCCGCGCCGCACCGCCGCGTCCGTCTGAGGCGCGCCCCGTCCCGGCCGCGGTCTCACTCACACAGGCCGCGCCTGTTATCCATCAGCCTTTAAATGACGCCGTCCTGATTAGGCTCGCTCCGTCCACTGTGTCCGGGACGACGAGCAGGTGGCGGCGGCGGGGGAGGAGGTGGGGGCGGGTGGGGGCGGGGTGGAGGCCGGCCGCCTGCCGCGCCCCGAAGCCGCTCCGCCGGAGATGGAAACTCGGAATTTTAAACTGGAACGTTGATTAATTTGCAGCCCGTCGGCGTGGTCCCCGTGGCAGTGGCGGTGCCAGCCTCGGCCGAGGCGGTGGCGTCCGGGGAGCCGGGTGAGCTCGGCGTGCCCGCCACGTCGCTGCTCGCCCCCGCGGCGCCCCTGCCCATGCCGTCCGCGACGCTGTTGCCGCCCGCCCTCGCCGTCGACGGGCCGTCCGGGCCACCGTCGCCGACGTCCACGCCGACGCCGCCCGGGAAGGTGCTCGCCGGGCTGCTGCCTGACTTGAGCGACCTGCCCGACGTGGCCAACGACATCAGCGGCCAGCGCGGCGTGCAGGTGACGTCCTTCCTGGCGGACACCAACGCCGCGGCGCAGGGCCCCCCGGGTGCGGCCAGGGAGGAGCAGGCCGCACTGCCCAACCTCAAGGCGCTCAAGGGCGCCGACTCCATCTCGGCCTACGTCATCTCCGACGCGGACGAACGCGGCAACGGCCTGGCCGACGCCACCAGCGCCACCTCGGCCGCGCCGCCGCCGTCTCCGACCACGCTCCAGCCGATCGTCGTGAGCGAGCACGGCATTCGCGTCGCGTCCACCACGCCGACGCCGCCGTCCGCGTACTCGTTCGGCTCCACCGTGACCGTCACGCCCGAGGCGTCGTCGCCGTCCTCGCCGTCCTCCGCCGTCCGCGCCGTCCTCGCTCGGCACGACGGCAGCCGACGGCTCCGCGTCCACGCCCACGGTGGTCATCACCCCGCGGCCGATCACCACCAACGGGCAGGACGGTCAGCAGCAAGTCGCCGCCGCCTCCAACGCGTTCGAGGTGACCGACGACGGTCACCAGTACCTGGCGCCGCCGGCGTCCGCGTCTGACGACGAACAGCATCGCGACGACGAGGAGCTGCAGCGGCAGCAGCTCCAGCAGCAGCACGAGCTCAAGAAGGGCATGACCAGCCACAAGAGCAGCGCCGTGTACGAGGCGCACTACCGCACCGAGGTGGAGGTGCAGAAGTCCGTGGAGGTGCCGTCCGAGATCACGCTGGACGCCGTCAAGGTGGCGGACGAAGAGCACGTGCCGCAGCCCGCCGCCGTGCACGCGCCCGCCTACTACATCAGCCAGCACCAGCAGATCCTCCGGCACCAGCAGCACCTCAAGGACCTGGAGGAGCAGCAGCAACAACAGCAGCAGCAACAACAACAACAAGAAGATGAACAGCGTCTGCTACAAGCAGATCAGCCGTTAGAACATGACCAACATCAGCAACAACAGTTGAATGACCATCAGCAACGCGCGCGAAAGCTGCACCACCACCAGCAGGAAGACCAGCAGCTGCAGCAGGACCTCCACGACCAGCAGCTGCAGCAGGACCTCCACGACCAGCGACACATTCAGCAGATCCAGGAGCAAACCCCCGACCTCATGCGCATCCCACTTCAGGACCAACAGCTCCAGGCCCACCAAGACCACCAGCTCCAGCTCCAAGCGCAACAGGACCAACAGCTTCAGGATCACCAAGACCACCAGCTTCAGCTCCAAGCGCAACAGGACCAACAGCTTCAGGATCACCAAGACCACCAGCTCCAGCTGCAAGCTCAACAAGACCAACAGCTTCAGGCCCACCAAGACCACCAGCTCCAGCTCCAAGCTCAACAGGATCAACATCTTCAGGCCCACCAAGACCATCAGCTCCAGTTCCAAGCTCAACAGGACCAACAGCTCCAGGCCCACCAAGACCACCAGCTTCAACTCCAAGCGCAACAGGACCAACAGCTTCAGCTCCAGGCGCAACAGGGCCACGGCGAGCAGTCTCCAAGAAGACCCCCAGGACCTGGACCTGCAGCAGAGTGTGACGGACACGCAGCCCCAGCACGTGCAGCTGCTGCAGCCACTCACGCTGCAGCTGCCCTTCCAGATGCTGCAGCAGGCGCACTTCCTGCAGCAGGCCATGCCCAACCTGATCCACGACGCGCTGCTGCTGCCACCGCCGCCGCAGCACAGGCCCCACCTGCAGCAGCACCTCGAGGCCGCCGACGTGCCCCTCCCCGAGGAGAACAAGCTGCAGCTGGAGGCGCTGGTGCAGCAGATGGCCGCCGACGTGACGCGGCTGGTGCGCGTCCGAGGACCACCCGGCCCCCACCAAGCTCGTGGAGGTGGAGAAGGTCCCCGCCGCGCACACCGCGCCGCCGCCGCCGCCGGCCGCGAACCTCGACCAGGTGACTCGGTTGGTGCACCTGGAGCGGCCGTACTCGCACCCCTTCATGGCCATGCAGTACCCGGCGCCGCACGGCATGCTGCTACCGTTCCAGCACTACATCGCGCTGCCCATCAAGGACCTGCAGCTCTCCGAGTCGCAGCAGCAGTCGCAGCACCAGCACCCGCAGCAGCTGCACCACAAGTACAAGATCTCGCACGCCGAGGACGAGTTGACGTCCACGTCGCACAAGGCGGTGCCGGGCATCGACCCCGACAAGGTGGTGCACTGCGCCGAGCACGTGTTCTCCTTCCGGCCCAGCCACAGCATGTACCCGGCCCACTGGAAGGGCCGGTCCTCGAGGCGCGGCGGCCCCGGTCTGCAGCAGGGCCGGCACCGCGGCAACCTCAGGAAGCTCTGCATCGAGTACGGCGGCTTCAAGCCGCCCCTCGTGCCGTCCACGCCCATCAAGGAGGACGGCAAGCCCGTGCACCCAAGCAGCGACTAGTGCCAGTCTTGAGACGCGCCGGCGCGCCATGGACTGCAACGAGAACCCTTTGTCTGACTGTTAACGCGCGGCTCGCTGAGCGACTGTGCGACTCCGCCAGGCCATGGCCAGGCCGTTACCAAGCCGCGTCCGGACCCTCATTCCGCGCCGAGTCGTTACGCCAAACGCGCCAACCGCTCGAAAAGAAAGGGCCGGCACCGCACGGCGCGGAATGTCCCCGGTTCAACCACAAAAGTAGATATTTCTTTTTAGAAAATTGCATACTTTGGTTTGTTTTTAATTGATACCGGTGCGGACACGGCTTCCTGGATATTTGTTCGTAAGAAGAAGTGACTGTCGTGGCCAGTAGAGAGGTGTGTATTTAATCATTCTGTTTAGTGCTAGCGGGTGGGAGGAAGAAGGCTCAATGTCATAAAACAAGTACAAAGGAGCGTCGTTGCTTGGAGGTGCGCTGTCCGAGCATCCGCACGCCATGAACCTTTCACTAGAGTGTCCTTTTTATGAGGCGGTCACGCACCACTGAACCTCATGCCATTCTGATCTGTGCGTACACTAGAGAGCCTGATGGAGATATGTAGTGCACTGCCATGAACTATGGTCAAAGAATGACGATTTTTGTGGGTTTGTTTGTATTTTTTGCTTTGTGACTTGTGATATCTGTTGGTTAGTACCATACAATTCTGTAGAAAAAAAGACTCATGTAAGTTGTTGTTGGTAGAACGTTATATTTAACATTATTCTTGTAAAAATAATTTATGAAACATACAGTATAAATTATAAAAGGAAACATATGTACATCACGTAGTCTGACGTTCCTCTTTCGGCAAGAGAGACAGTTGTTAAATTATTTGGAGCATTAGTTTTTGCTCCGTTGTTGACATTTTTCTTTGTTATACTTTTGTAAATATATTTTGTTACGATAACGACTAGTTCGTACTTGTGTTTTCAGCAATTTAATATTGTATACGTCCATTCAAACACACATAACACACTTACACTAAAACATCGATAACAACAAATTGCACGGGGTAAATCAAGATCACTGCTCGAGAAACGCATCGCGAATGAAAAACGGGAGGTCCAAATTTGATCCCTGCCCACGACATAGAAAATGACAGGCAGTTAAGTAACAGTGACTAAAGTGGATAGTAAAGGGGTCGTGATCTTATTATCTCCAAGACGGAGGCACAGCCAATGCACAGCATCACAAGCGAGCTGGGTCCTTACTCTCCAACGCAGCAGCTGAAACATAAAAAAACAACAAAAATTAGAAGAAGAAATAGACAAAAATGGCTTGGGAAAACAAATTGATGCGAATGGGTGGCTAATTTCTGCCTTGCAAGAGAAGAAGACGAAAAATAAAATTATATTTTAGTTTGGTATGCGATCCCACGACCTCTGAGGACACACACGGCCCGCGACACGCATCGGCGCGAGCCCCGAGGGCGTTCCCGGGCGTTCCACGGGCGTTCCTGGTCGCTGCCGGCAGGCGCGTCTGGTAGAAAGTACGCCGCGGCGTGCGTGGCTCGCGATCCAATCCAATCCAGGTTGCGTGTAATTGCCGCCTCACCTTTCCCAGTGACCGCAGCAAACCACTAATCGTTGTTCAAACAGCATAAGGATACCAACCTGACGAGGCTGCGGGCCGGCAGTGTGGCCAGGGCACGCTCCGAGCCGAGCAGCGCGCCACGGCCGAGCGCAGCCGAGCCGGGCCGAGCCGAGCCGAGCCGAGCCGAGCCGAGCCGAGCCGAGCCGAGCCGAGCCGGGCCGAGCCGTGGCGCGATCGGCAAGGAGGAGGCCCTTGGGCCCTGTCGGCCCTTCGCTCAGAGCCGCAGCCGCGAAGACCATGCCCACACCGACAGGCTGGACGCCAGGCTGGCCGGCAGGAGGAGAGAGAGTCGCCGGGAAGCTAGCGCCAAGCCCGCCGCGCCGGAGACTGCAACAACACGACCACCAGAGTGAACCAGAGTCAACAGGGCGGACCGACCGGGGCGGACCGGGGCGAACCGGGGCGGACCAGAAAAGAAATGAAAGCACGCGGACGGGCGGTGTTCGAACCAGGGCCCACCCAGCCGCGCTATCACTCAAGCGGACCGAGCGCGGCAGGGTGTGCAGGCCAGCCCACTCCACTTGGGAGCAGGAGCAGACTTGTGAGCAGTTACAGATATCAATCAATATTATGTTGCGTGCCAACTATTTCATTCAAAAAAAAAAAAAAAAAAAAAAAAAATAATGGCCAAGAAAATTAGAACAAGTTTTAAAGCCAAACAGACCCTAACAATCACTAAAACTATGTTGCTAATTTTCGAAACGAAGACATGCAGTTTTTTTTTGTGCACGGAGCGCTCTCGTGCACGTTGGGTGGCCTACCTACCGGCGGCGCTCTCCCTGGCCGAGGCCCGCCACTCTCCCGCCCTCCCAGGACCACCGAGTAACGCCCACGGCGCGGACAACTTTACTTACATCTGCCGCACATCGCTTTGAACTTGTGCATGAGCCGGAAGCTGCGGAACTTTAAGGCGGAAGCAGTGACATTTTCCATGCATGAGACGTCGTCGTGGGCGTGGATGCCATTGCGCTCCTTACCGTCCGCGGCGCGGCTCTCCATGGGCACGCCGTCCTCCTCCTCGGGGGGCGGGTCCGTCGTGGAGGTGCTGGTGGTGGTGGGCCGCCCTGGTGGAAGCGAGAGGTTAGCCACGCAAGCGAGCGGCGCGCCAACAGCAGCGCCCCGCAGGGGGACGGACTCAGGGCGAGCGGGTCAGTAAGGCACACAGTATGAGGCGTAGGTCGTCTCGGCGAACCCGAGGAAGCTGCTGCACCGCCACAGCACGCGGCACTCACTCGATTCGTATCGCTCCCACTTGACGAGCCGGATGTCGGCGTCCGGGAGCTCCAGCTCGCAGCCGAGCACCATGTCGGGGCCGTCGTCGAGCGCGGCCGCGTCCACCACCAGGTCGGCCTCGATGTCGAACAGGCCGTCCAGGCGGTCCGCGACGCGCACCTCGGCGCCCTCCATGACCGTCGCGTTCAAGGAGCTGCAACACGGCGACCTCAATCCACCGTTCAAAGGCTAAATATTTTTTCCATCCTGGTGGACTACGTACTCGACTGGCTTCTGGATGAAGGTGAGCACCGGCCGCGGGAAGACACCGTCTGCCTCACAGGACAGCCTGATCTGGCCGTCCTCCGAGGCCTTGCTCTGCGTCAGCTCCAGGCTGTCCTCCGGCACTGCAACACAAAGCAATCAGCGCGCCGGACAGGCAGGCAGGCAGGCAGCCCGTGGCACCGCCCATCACCACTGCAATACCGTAAATGATCATCTTCTTGGCGCGGCTGTCCTCGCCGTCCAGGGACGACACTTGGCAGCGGTACTCGCCGCTCAGCTCGATGGTGGGGTTGACGATGTTGAGCGCGCGGTGCCTGGTGGAGGGCTCGTCCGTGGCGCGGTAGCCCAGGTTCACCCTGCCCTTGAGCGGGCCCAGCGCCTGGAGGAAGAAGCCAGCCGGTTAGGCGTGCCAGCGCCGGCGGCGTAGGCCACCCAACTCACACCCGCTTAAGGGAGCACCACCGACCGGGACTCCAACTGCTGCAGGGTTATACCTGGGGTATTCTGCCGGGGATCCACTGGTACACCAGCGTGGGCTCGGCCTTGGGGTCGTTCAGCTGGTTGAGGAACCACTTGATGACGATGCCGACGTCCGCCTTGGTGGCCTCGTAGTCACAGTCCAGCACCACGTCCTTGACGCTGCCGTTGCGGATGGGGCCCGGCACCTGCAGCTGGCCGATGTGCAGCGACGAGCAGCCTGCAACAGCGAGGAGCACGAGCTGTCACCCCACACGCCAACAACAAATAGAGCCGCCGCTACCCCGGGCTGCGGCGCGGATACTCCAGCAGCGCTACTCCACACGCGAGAGACCGCGTCCGCCGGCGTCCGCGATACCCCGCGCTGGCTGGGCAGTGGGTGCGTCCCGACGGCCGCTGCCTGGCGGCGCTGGGGCTTGAACCACACGGACCTCGTCTATAAATACGGCGTAGGGCTTTCCTCGCAACCCTGGCGGCCGCCCAAACCTTGCACAATATTTCTGCGTGTGGAGGGCCCCGTCGCTCCGCGTCATGGGTTACTGAAGGCACCCGGCGGCGTGGGCGGCCCTTCCAGGACACGCACCGCGCGGTCATGCCGCCATCGACGGCGACGTCCCGGCCCAACAGCACCCCGCCACTGTACACCACGCGTTGGCCTTCCCTTCAGCTAGGCGAGCTTGCCGCCCCGCTGCGCTCAGCTGGCGCCGGCCAAAGTCCGCGGCGCCGACGACGCGGACCCGCAGACACGCCCCACGCCTGCTCCGCGGCCCGCCTGCTCGCCACAATCCGATCTTAATTACGCATCCTCGATTTCAAAGGGCGGACGGAACGACGTCTGCGGCGAGGCGGGCTGTGATTGGTCGGCCGCTGTCCGAACGAAGGTCGGCCGGCGGAGGTCGCCATGCCGTCGCCATGCCGTCACCGTGGAGCGGCGGCGGGTCAGAAATACACCCCATAGTCTCGAGAGAAGAGAGAGAGAAACGATCTCGTTAGACCCAGCGTGGCGTGCGTTTCAGCGGCTCGCTTGGCAACCGGACGAATCGCGGAAGCGCCGCCACTGCCAAGACACGCGGCTATGAGAAATTCACAACCAGGACGGCGCGCTGACAGTGAAGCTCGAAAAGCACCGACGGCAGGAGTTGCAGCGGGGATGAGAAATTCATGACGAGGACGGTATGTCATGCGGCAGAACTTATTCACGCTGCTGCGCTGGTCCTGCCGCGGGTCGAGGTCGCCGCCGACTGTGTGCACGAGAAGCAGTGCCTCGGCGAGGCCGGTCGGCCAGCGAGTGTCTAGAATTAGCCCTAAGGGCGGTCGAAGGGGAGGTTCGCGTCAGGCCGCCACCGTCCGGCCCTTCAAATCGGGCTGCATTACTGCTTTGTTGCCCTCCGTAGCCCGGACCAACTCCTCTATTTTTCTGACCCAGAGAACCTCGATCTGACCCAGAGTACGGCGGCGTCCCTCACTCCCGGACCCTGCCGGCGAGCGAGACTCTGCAGAGAGTTGGGGGGAAGCGAGGGGTGGGTGTTCCGAGTTAAACTTTTTCAAGACGACTGGCGTGGTTGGCGCGCAAACTTTCACACCTCCGACCGCTGGGGCCCGGGGCCGGACACGGCCGGCGGGGTATATCACAAGGGAGGCCGCCGTGCCGGCATAAGCCACTTCGGGGGGTTCTCCATGTTCCCCGCAAAGCGGTGCCCAAGTGGTGGCAGCGGCTTGCGGTGCAGTTCCAGCCCCGCGCACTTCCCCCTCCCCTCCCAGATTCCGCGGTCAGCCCGCAGGGACCCTCGCCGCGGGGGCCGGCCGTGGGGGTGTGTTCGTTCATTACGTAACAACCGAACCTAAGGTGCTGCGCAATGGGACAACTTTGCAAAAATTAAAAAATAAAAAAATAAAAAAAATTACATGTCGGGAGTTGAACCTCCGACTCGAAGGTCCCTAGCCAGACGTAAAATGAGAGGAGGTGTCAGGAATCGATCCCCTGACCTTACGGCCGAGATCTGACGCCTTTCCACTCTCAGCCACCACGAAGCTCTAAAGTAGTTGTTCATCCACACGGGATTCAGTGACGGCCCCGGCGGACGCCGCGAGGCTATGGCGCTATCGCCGACTCGCTGCGGGTCGCCCGGTGGTGCGTCCACTGGAAGGGGCTTCCACGCGCCGATAAGGCCGGCCGAGGCCCCCGCCGCCCCCGCCGCCCCCGCCGCCCCCGCCGCCCCCGCCGCCCCCGCCGCCTCCGGCCGGTCTTCCGTTCGAACGACAGTTGGCGAATGCGCAATGCGGGCACGGCTCATGCAGCGCCGCGGCTGAGTGCACCACGACGCACTCCAGGACCAACTCAGGGGTCCTGGGACTCCAGGCTGCTGCCACGTTGGAAATATTACGACGAACCCGTGCCGAATGTCCTGTTCAAAACCACGCAGCAATTCTCACATCGATACCGGAATGGCGCGGCCGGCTGGCGGGAGGGGGTCACCGGAAGGATGAGCGAGAGGACGGCCTGCATGAGGGTGGGGCGGGCACCGCGACGAGGAAGGCACGTCCGCGCCGGCCGAGGGGCACGTCCAGCACGGGGGACTAATACGTGTCACGTGATACATAGAGCGGGGCTGCGGCGCGGAGTGGTGTGGGTGGCAGTGCAGGGGCCTCTCACACTGTGAAGACATCAACACGGCGAGCAAGCCGAAACGCGGGAAACCGGTCGACATGCTCAACTACCAAGTACCAACATACTCAACTACATACCAACGTTTATTATTTTTCACTGCCTCCGCCTGTGTGCTTCAAACCCACGGCAATGCGAGGTGACTATCATGTACCGTGGTGGCTGGAGGTGTAGACGCGTCGATTTCCCAGTATGGGGTCGGCGGATCAAATCTTATTCCTTCACAACTTTTTTCTCTGCCCGCTGCTCGTTGTCGCGTCAAGAACCAGCTTCAATCGACGTCAGACATGAGCCGTGGTGGCTGAGGGCGTCAAGGCGTCCGACCCCGATCATAAGGTCCGGGGATCGAATCCCCTAATTTCCTTTCATTTTTCGACTGGCTTCCTCCCTCTGCGACTCAAACCCGTCGTCCAACACTCGGCAGACGTGCAAGTCAGGGTGGTGTAGTGGTCTAGGCTCAATCCAGGCCATTACACCCGGGTGTCTAAAAAGCAGTCCGCTTCGGCGGATTGGCCTCGGCACTGGTTCGATCCCCGATCGAGTCAGCCACTCGAGATTGGTCGCGAGTGGGTCCATTCCGATTCGTCGGATGGAGTTGATAAGTCCTTTGAAGCTGGCCCACTGACTGCATGTTCGGGTCTGGGAGCGCCGGACAGCGGGTGTACCATTTGGGTACCGACCAGCCTGCGCAAACAAAAGCTCCCAAAACTACTCTCTCTCTCTTTCTTTCTTTCTCTGTCTCTCTATCGTCTCTGCCTTACTCTACTCTGCCCATGTTGGGCCGTGTCGGCGGCTCGGGTCCTACTGGGTCCCCCGGCGTACGATATCGAAGTCGCTGGATCGGATTAACCCCAGTTACCTGATAGCACCGGTTCCCATCCCGAACACCGAAGTAAAGCAGGAGGCCTCCCCATTAAGACTGGGGAGGGGGTGTAGAGTTCCATTTTTTTAAAAAATATTTTGAGTTAAAATTTAGGGTTGGGTTACTTGAGGTTCGAAGTCTCCAGCGCCTCCAGCCACTTCTCAGTATTCTTCGCACAGGCTTGCAGTGCTGCGTTGTTGCAGCACTGGGAGGGAAGTGTGCGCGCTGCATTAGTGAACGGCAGGAAGCGTCATCGTCCCGCCGACGCCTCGCCAAGGAGCAGGACACGCAGGACGCGTGGCATCGAGACAATGAAGCGCGACAGGACATTGTGGCGCCCTCTAGCGGACCACGGCCGAAACGCGGCGCATAATCACCGGCCGGAAGGGGCCGCGGTATCGGCTCGGCCAGCACATAACTCAAGTTCGGAGAGAGAGAGAGAGAGAGAGAGAGAGAGAGAGAGAGAGAGAGAGAGAGGAGAAGAGAGAGAGAGGAGAGAGAGAGAGAGAGAGAGATGTGGGCTGCCACCTGCACTAGGTGTCTCGGCCCGGCGCGTGCGCCGTTTCGAAATAATGTTGACACATGTCACAGCGGCGGGCTCGGCGGGCACCGCCCCGGCAGGGACACGCCCCTACCGCTCTGGAGCCTCTGGAGGACCGCCAGCGCCACTTTCTTTTGTCTCCGAAATCGAGTTGTTGTTTGCGTAAGGGGCATTCATTCATTAATTCATTCATTAATTCATTCATTCATTCATTCATTCATTCATTCATTTATTCATTCATTCATGGCCGAGAGCTTTTTTCTTCTTCCAATTTTTTTCGGCCCGCCATTAAGCGGTAATCGAAATTCACTTGTCATGAGTGGGTCCTGTTGCATCGTCACCTTACTGCTCACCCTTCACCTCACTGGATCGAGGAGGACCGCCACCGCCCACTTGTCTATCCAGCGCGTCTCCACATGGCTGGCCGCGTGCACTCAATTAGACCGCGACAATTCCGCGGGCCGCGACGTCCGCGCAGTATTTACGCGCCTGGCGCCAGGAAGCCGCGTCATCGCCGTCGCCCCCAACGCGGCCTCCATTTGCCGCGAGAAAGACGACGGCTTCTGTACCGCTCGCACACCCAAAAAAGAAATCAAACAACAAAAAAAAGGGTTTCTTGATTATTTTTTTAAGAAAAAAAATCTTGATACAAGAAAAAATTTTCTTTGTACGAGAAAAAAAAATTGGTCCAAGAAAATTTTTCTTAAAAAAAAAACAAAAAAAAACAAGAAAAGTTTTTTTTTTTTTTTAAGAAGTCAGTTTTTTGGGTGCAGAACTCAAAGAGGCCGCGGAGAAGGTCCTTTTTGATTTCTACGCACCGTGCCAGGTACGGTAGGCGAACTCGCGGGCGTCTTGGCCGAGACACCCTGTATATGCTCCGCCGCTGCCTCCGCGCACGCACCGTCCGTCCGGCTCCGCGCCGTGCTGGTTGCCTGTCACGCTTGGACTCGCACGAGCGCCGCCGCCGACCCCGCCGCCCCCGCCGCCCCCGCCGCCCCCACCCCGCCACGCGCCGCAGCCCCCACCGCGCAGCCTGCCGGGCTTGCCTTACCGGCCACATTAGAATAACGACTCCACTCATCCTACACTGCCGAAACGGCCGAGTCAAAAGGTGCTGCTGGCCGTGGTCGTGGACGTCGCCCTGGACGTTGGCGGCGTGCTCGTCACCGGCGGCCCGTGGGCGGCGCGGCGCCTTGGCCCTTTGTCCGAGCCGCGTTCGAGAACGCCCCGACGCCCCGCCTTGACGCCCCGCCCTGACGCCCGCCCCGCCCCGCCCTGCCGAAAGGCGGCGCGAAAACGCAGCCACTGCAGCCAAGGCCGCGTGCTTGTTTTGGAAGAATCACTGGAAATGTGTCCCTCTGCAGGGAAGGCCCGCCATTGTGGCGGTGCACCGTGGCGGCCTCCAGGACGGCGGCGCGGCGTGAATGCAGCAGGGGCAGTGCGTCGTCCGAGGCGCTGCTTGATGGAGGCGAGGCCAAGCCACCTGTGACGGACGGACGCCAGCCTCTTTCTTTTTATTCCCCTGGGTTGGCTGCAGTGAGGAGTGGCGGTTGCATACTGGCCAGCCGGCAGTGCAGACGGAAAAACACTTTTGAAAAATATTCCACGCGATTTCACTTTTGGATGTGTCTGGCCTGATAAATATTGATGAAAATGGAAAACTGTGTCTACATTTCTTGGGTGTAATTCCGGACGAATGGTGACCTCTCGTGGAAAGAAGAGAAAAATGGTCGACTGCCAATCCAAAGGCGCTCTTTGGGGACCAGGAGGACCGGGGGTAGGGTGTGCTGTTTTATATTTCGCCACGCCCTCCACATGTAGAGCTTTATGGTCATCCGGCGGCCCTTTTTGCGAAACTGGGCCGGGGCGTCGAAGGATGCTGCGCCCCGCCCCCGCAGCGCGCCATCCGCGAGGCCTCACGGCGCGTTTATAAACACGCCGCGAGGGGGCGCTGGTCTCGCGCTGGCAATTCAGCCGGGTAAACAAGCACGGAGTGAGATGGCCAACCCTCCGGAAACGTATCTCAGCGGCCAATCGGTTCGGTTCGGCTCGCTTCGAGACTTCGAGAGTACAGTAGCGCGAGAGAAGCAGACTAGAAAGTGTGGGCGCTGCGCTGCGCGGGGCGCGGCACGGGGCGGCACGCAGGCGAAAGGAGGGCAGGCGTGCACCATGAGGGTGATGCTACCGCCCACAAAGCCACCGCCATGACGAAACAAGATCGAATTTGCCGGCGGCCTTTCCAGTTTTTCAGTTTGGCGCGCGCTTTCATCGGCGGGGACAATGCTGCCGACCGCATGTCTGGGGGACGCGGGGGCGTGGCGCTCCCCATCCGGTGCCAACCCCTCCGTCCTCTCCGTCCGGCTGGTGTCTCGGCGGGAAAGCGCGCCAAATTCGAACGCACATCAGTAGAGTGGTTTGCCTGGCAAGCAAGCCCAAACAAGAGTGTGCTAAGTACAAAATTTGTAGGTTTACAATGATCACAAGAACGGCTTGAAAAAAAAAAAAAAAAACAGCGCCGCCGGGATTTGAACCTACGGGTTGCGATCGGAGCAGAGGAAGTGCCGCGGCCCGGCCCACCCCAAGGACTCGCAGGACGGAGGGCTGCGCGGGGCGGGCAGGGCAGGGCGTCCTCGATGCCCCCATGGAGGTGGTGGCGAAGCGGGCTCAGAGGCGCATTGTTTCCCTTCCTGTGCCAGTTTACGTGCTAACCCAGCTATTTCTGTCAAGAGAACCCGCCGAATATCCGCCGTCTCGCCCCGACCAGCCCCGCCTTGAGCCCCGCCCCCCGACCGGCCCTTCAATTGCCCCCTCCCAGTCCCCGCAGTCCGAATAATCACCACGTCAGTCCCTTTAACCGTGCTTTACGGCGCTTGACTTAGGGCGTCCTCCTGGTTCTGGCGTGACACGCGCCGTGGTAGTCAGTAAAAAATGTAAAGAATATTAATAAAAATTGAGTAAAAATTAACGACATCCAGTTACTTGTCCTTGGCTTGACCAGCACGCACGCCAGACGACGCGCCGCCAGATTGTCGCACCTCTCTCAATTAATTTTCTCTTTCCTGTGTGAGCGTGTGTGCGTGCGCGCGCGTGCGTCGGTGTGCGTGCCAGGTCACGGTGTCTGCTCGTAAACACTACGCAGCCCAGATTCGAGAGTGGGTCCTCCTGCAGTTCGCTGTCATCGCCTTGGTATTTATAATCAGCCGCGTGTTCGGCGTGCTTCGACGGCCGCTTGCTTGACGTTTGGCGCGCTCACCTGGGGGACAGACGACGGCGAGCATCAGGGCGACGGCGACGGCCAGCACCTCCAGGGCGGCCATGATGTCGTCACCATGGGCCGAGGCTCGGCGTCACTCTCCGGACACGGGCGGACACGCGGGACGCTCACGGACACGGCGCGGACGCAGGACAGACACAGGACGGCGCGACGCGACCGCCAGGACGTACCAAGGAGCACTGGCGGCGGCGCGGCTTGCGCGGCTTGGCGCGAGCCGCCGTGCAGCGCGCCGCCATGCTTCGGCTCAGCCAGGGGCGCGGCGGGGCGCGGCGGGGCGCGGCGGGGCGCGGCGGGGTGCGGCGGCCGGCAGATGGGAGGGTGGGGGGCGGGGGTTCCGGGTGGTAGCCCACTGCCCCCTCATATCCCCCTTCTTGTCCACCCACTCTCTGTGCGTGTGTGTGTGTGTGTCCGTCTGTGGGTATGCGATACAACCAGGCAGCATATCGTACCGTTTCCAACAGTTGGTCCTCGGTGGTACTGGCCTGTCCTCCACCCGTTAGACATTCACACACACTGAACACATGCAGGTGTTATGCTCAACGAGCTCGGGCGAGAAGTCCGTTGGGTGCCCTTCCGGTGTGGCGTGAATTTTACGAACCCCGGTGGACTGATTTGCAGGTTGGCATATGCCTTGGGAACCAAAAGGCACTATGAAGAAAAAATTTGACCAGTCAAAAATAAATAAATTTGTCGATGTTGTATGATAATCCTAGTATGATTAGTCAACCGGAAAACCGTAATGCATGTAATTGAGGGATCCATGGGAGTGTGTACCCACAGTCCTTGAAGTCGCCAGAACACGACGTGGGAACCTCGTCTCCAGGATCCAGGCGAGCCTAGGAAGTCGGTGGCACTGCGAGCACCGACCGATAAAGTTAAATTTGTTGAAAATTCGTCGCATTTCATCCACGCAAGCGGCTTTCACAAGTGTTATCTAAAACACGAATGATTCGTACCAACCACGGCAGAAAATGTCGATTGAGTGCGTCGCTACCCCCAACACGCAATCTTTATCCTGCAAAGGCGAATGTTTGGCTGTTTTTATCCTGTCAGACCAACTTCCGCTTCGATTCGCGAAAAAAACGGGGATTTGACGAGCTATTATGGGGGAGGGTAAGAAGTTTCCTCCTTGTACTTGGCCCCACACCACACCACACACACACACACGCGCGCGCGCGCGTCGGCAGTGAAATATGTATATTGCTTCTATTGGCCTGTTTGGGAAAGGGCTTTCCTCAACGGGCAAGTGCCGTGAAACTGCGGTTGATCAAACTCGCGTCACGTGTGCGTGTGTGTTTTGGTCCAAGCCCCCGTAAAGGCATCTAAATTGGGCTGAGCTGACGTTGGCGTTGCCAGTCTGCGACAAGTGATGCCGACGTGGGAATATGTCTTGGGCACTGCCAGACTGCGGCCGGGCCCCGCAAAGTGGGCCGCTCGCCACGTGCCGCGCGCAGAGCAGAGGTGGGCCGAGAGGGCGTCCTTGCGATGCACTGGCCGACGCGCCACCAGCTGCTCCACATCGCATTCATTGGCCACATTTTCAAATCAAAGAGTTTCGCTCAGCTCTTAAAATAAACATGCAGAGGATAGGTTTCATTCCACACAGTGTCCGGCACGGTGATCGCCGCCACACAATGCGATCAGCGAGCGCGGGGCAAAGGACTTGCCAGTGGAGAGGGCCCGCCAGCCACTCCGCCATGCGATACTGTGATGCCCGTAGAAGGCCAAAGTCCAAAAGTCATATTAGTCTAGAAGGCGGTCGCGAGACGCGGAGGGAAGGCCAGATTCCGACTCATCATTAAAACATATTTACTGATCAAGTGTCGCTGATTTGACCTGCTGCCATTTGAAAAATTCGCTGTTTTTGGCGGCCACTGCGTCCTACTTAACTGCGGACAAAGGCCTCCCTCCACGTCCCGGTCCTCTGAAGGACCCTTTCTCCCTCGGGGCGCGGACAGGCGAGCTAGTGACGCGCTCTGCCGGTCCTCACCCGGCACTACTTCATGAATCAGGTTAAAACGCCGGACGCAGGTGCGCCCCCTCCGCGGTGCTGCTCCAGTAGGTAAAGGATGAGCGTCTCCGCGCTGTTCCCGGCGGCACGGCGGCGTGTGGGTGAAGCGCGTCGCGACGCGCAGCGTCTGCCTGCGGGTCTGCCCGGGAGTGCGAGAGAGACAGAGCGACGCCGCGCCACCGCGGTGTACCGGAAGCCGGAGGTCCCTCACCTCCCCGGACGCACGGCCGGCCGGACGGGGCGAGGACGGGGAGGCCGGCAACGCTCCTTGTTTTGCACCAGCAGCAACATTTTCCAGTTTCGCTTTTTCTCGGAGAACTCGCCAAGGCACGCTCGAGGCGACTGCCATGTCAGTGCGGGGGTCGCGCGGCTGCACTAGAGGCGTCAAGTTGCACGCCGACCGCCGCCCCGCGCGAGGCTCACTGTCACCAGAGTGGCTACCCGCGCGCTAAACTCTCTAAAGCGGTCTTCCTTATACATCATTTTTGGCGCCATGCCGTTGGCCAGCCCGCCTGCTTCCGGTGGCCGGCATTCAAACAGCGAGCCGGCCGGTGAGGCTGTCCGTTTAGCCGGTGTAAGCCGCTGTAAGCCAGCCGCCAGGCCTGCGCCGTCCAGTGCGTTGCAGCTAGTGTTACAGCTGGCCTCGGGGGGGAATGAAGTCTGTTTGAAAAAGAATGCGAAGTGGCAGCCGGCTGGTTTGTTTTGCACAAGCGGCGCTGTGTAAACCGAGCAGTAAAGGGAGCGCGCCAGGCTGTTGGAAGGGCTGTTCGGAAATAGAGCAGGTGGCGAAGTCACTTGTCAACGACCTACGCGACGTGACCTGCAGAGCGCGTCGGCCCTTCGGGGGGCCTGGACTTATGACGGGGCACGCCTGCGGCCTCGCCCGCCCCGCCCCGCCGCCCCCCGGTGGTCTGAAATAGAGAGGATTTTCTTAAGCTCCGGCAGGGCAGCCCGCTGAGTCCGAACTGCCGCCGGCAGACGTGCGAGCCGAGCGAGTGCAAGGTGCAGGCGGTGTGCAGGGTGCGCACTGCTTCACCTGCGGCGAGTGAAGTGCGGTGCGCAACGAGGCCGCCCGCCGCCGAGCTTCACGCGTCCGCCGCCAGAGCGCGGAGGGAAGCACCACGAGGACGAGAGCGGCGCGGCGGCCGGTGCGACGGAGAGGTCCTGCCTGTCCTGCCGCCGCGGCGCTCGGCTCCGCTTCGGCCGCGCTCGGCTCGGCTCGGCGCGGTTCGGGTGCTCGCTCGGGGGCGCGGGAGCAGGGTGGTGCCGGCGGCCGTCCCGCCCGTCCGCGGGATGCGTCGTCTGCTAGCTACCGCCACTTGGACTCAGTTCCTCCTCGGAGGCGGTGGCCGTCGGAGGGTGCTCGCGCTGCTCGTCGTCGTCCCCTTCGTCCTGCCGGCAGTCGTCTCGGAGAGCGACACGTCGACCGCGGCCGCGCGCCGTGCCACATTGTCTGCGTTTATTTTTACGTGCCGCGGTGACCGCCTGTGACGCCCCGCCCTCTCTGCACGTCGCCTAGAAGAGCCCCCCGCGCCGGGGAGAAGCCCCCGCCGCGTGTGTGAGTGTGTGTGTGTGTGTGTCAGTGCCTCAGTGTGTGTGCGACCCCAAGGATTACCGTGCAACCAGTGAAGTGCCAGTGAAGTGCGACAGCGCAGTGATGCTAACGTGCTGACATGTGATGGTGTGACAGTGTGTGACAAGGATGATGGCCTCCGTCGCGACGTCCACGACGTCGGGCCGGCCCTGGCCCTGGCCCTGGGGACGCCGGTTCCTGCTGCTCGCCGTGCTGCTCGCCGTCGTCGCGTCGGTGCAAGGTGAGCTACTCGATGGGGAGCTCCGGCGAGAGCTAGAGCAGGCACCGTCCCGGCTGTGAGAACGCGGCACCCAGCAAAGACTAGACACCCCCCCGCGACTGGGTGCTTAATTACTGCTGCTCCTTTTCACGGAGGACAGTCCGCCCCAGTCTCAACTCTGGCTGCCGCTTTGACGGTTCGAATCCCTTGCTTTGCTTTTCAGCCGGCCGGATAAACGCGGCGGCGGGGCGTGCGACAGGGAAGACCACACAGGCCGGCCTGGAACAAAAGCGCGGGGGTGAACGAGGCGGACAATCCCGTGTCACACCGCGAGCGGCGCGGCTCGGCGCGGACCGGCGCGGCGCCCGGCCTCCGCGCGTCCATTGTAGCAGCGACAATACGTCGGGCGTTACCTTTATTATAGAATCGAAATCAACTCCGCGTGTGGACACAGTGTCGCTGTCACGCAGCGTCTGTCTGTGTCTCTCTCAGTCAGCAACGCCCGACTGCCTCTGTCTGTTGGCGTCGTCTGCTTAGCGACCGGCAGCACGCGTCGCCGCCGCCGCCGTCGTCTGCCTTCGGATGATTGACCTCGCCGTCTGCTCGGCCGACGGCGCCCCGAGTGGATGGCCGCCGAGAGGTGTTTGCCGATGCCCTCCGCGGCGGCCTTCGTTTGTCACCGAACGAGGACGCAGCGACTCGAGACGCAACGCGCAGCCACAGTGACACAGTCCCAAGCCCCCGGCCGGGTAGGCACCCCACGACACGCCACGCGCCCCTGCCGCGCGGGCTGCCTACCCTCAGCCTCGCAGGCTCGCCAGTGTCGTTGCGCTGCAATGCAAGCCAACCCAGTTGGCAGCCCCGTCGACGTTACGTAATTGTTGGACAGAGAAGCCTCCCGCCACGCAGCTGGCGGAGTCGCGCGTCCGCAGCGGGGAGTGCGAGGAACCTCACCACATTTCTCACCGATTGCGCAGCTTCTTGAATTTTATTGGAGAACTTTTCCCCTATCAAATTCCTCAGCCGCGGCTCCTCCCCCCCCTCACCGCCAGGCTGCTGCATCCTTCCCGTGCGTCCGGAGGCGCAGCAGCAGTGGAAGAGGGGGAGAAATAATTATTCAATCGTCGCGGCAAACAATAATAGTTTCTTCCGTGAGTCCGCACGCCCGCCACTGTCATCGCTCCGTCCCACCCGCACTCCCGGCGAGTCCCGCGAGGGCGCGAGAGAGGCGGAGGGAAGGACTGCTCGGAACCAGCCCGCTGTATTACGCGCGCGACTTGGAAACTCTTGGCCTGACATGTCGCCCTCCGCCCGGGAGGGACTCAGTCACTGCTCTCCGCGCTCCGCCACCGCGCGCTGCACAGTGGGTCAGAAGACCCTCCAGGCGGCCAAAGCTCTAGACGCGTTTTGAGCTCCTGCGTCGCTAAATGGAACTCGAATCGAACGTGCGACCCCACCAATGGATCGCTCTCCAAACGAGGAATCCATTGGTGGGGTCACGCGTTCGATTCGAGTCCCATTTAGCGACTCTGGAGCTCAGAACGCGTCTAGAATTGTGGCCACCTTAACGGTCTTCTGACCCACTGCGCGCTGCTCTCCGCGAGGCTGGCTGGGCTGCGCGGCCACAGCGCGGGGGTGACGTGACAGGCTTCACCCCTCAAGTTGTGGATGTCCTGGGGGAGCCCGTGTCACAACAGCGCTTCCTCATCCGCGGGCCGCGCCGCGCCACGTCACACACGTTGGGAAAGCCCCCAGAATTATCCTGCCGCAGATTGAATCTAGTGAGTGAAGGTGTCGGGGACGAGGTCCTTGGCGTCGTTGTCGCGCTGAGGTGGCCGTCGGCCGACTTCCGTCAAGCCGAAGCAGTGCGGTGTCCAGGTGCTTGGTCGCCACGCACACCTCGCCCTCGCGCGAAACAGGCAGCCCAGTCCATGTCCCTCACTTTGGAGATGACGTCATTGGGGTCAGCCTTTGCCCCGCTTGACACATTCCACCGCCAGCATGTGCGCTCTCAGCCACGCGCAGAGTTCACCCAGCCGAGTTTCCCTGGCCGAGCCGGCGGCAGCTGCAGCCCGTTCCTGTCGATTTGAAAAGGCGGCCTTTCGGGTCAGTGCTGGCGTATTGCTGGCGTCGTGCTGGAAGAGTAGCGAAGTTGGCCGCGCTGCCGTTCGCCGGGCCCAGGCGGGCAGGCAGGCAGGCAGGCAGGCAGCGGGCCGCGCGGTCTCAAGCAACAATAGTGTAATGGAGGCCATTGTTGCAAGTTGCTTGACCGCGTGTGAACGTCTGCCGGGCGGGGCCGCGCCGCGCGGAGCGCCCTAGACCGACATCACGTCGATGGCCGCAGGGCCGTGCCACAGGGCCCGCACGCCTGCTGGGGTCTCGGGTTCGAATCCTTGTACCGGCGACGTTTTTGTCTGCCGCTCGCCGTTTTGGTGGAAACGCACGTTCGGCCTTGGAGCGGAGCCTGGCGCGAGCACCGAGGACAACGGCCTTTTGAAGAGGGCCAGGAGTGCACTCGGGTTTCTGTTTTCCCTCGACGGACCAAAAAGTTGGGCTAAGTTGGCGCCCAGCGTTCGCAAACGTCGAAGCACCAAACTGAATACAAATCGGACGCAGCCGGCATCTTTTTGGCTGTCATGAATGATGCACCAGCGCGGTGCGGTGCCCCGAAGCAAAGGAAAAACATTTTGCTGCCGGTTGTTTGGATTCCCTCGCGCGATGCCTCACCCGCCTCGCCATTCTTCACCGAGGGCTAATTATTTGCTGTCCAGTCTCTCTCTCTCTCCCCCACACGACGGGCTGTGACACAGCTCGCTCACTGTGTTTTCCATTCTGCTTTGCCTTCTGTCCTTTCACGTTTGTCTAGTTCCTGGATTGTCCTATTTTTTTTTCTGCATTTCTTTGCCACCGCAGCTCTCGCACCCACCCCACGTGCGTGTGCTTGTGTGTGTTGGGGGGAGAGGTTGGGGCCCTCGTCCAAAATTTAAACGCGTTTTCCCCGCAAGCCCATCCTTCATGTGCTCGAAAGGTTAGGCCTGCAGGCCGCAGGGCGCTGGGCCCGCGTGGGTGGAAACAAGGGCTGTCGTCCCAGCCGGGCACGGCACGGCCCGGCCCTGCACGCCCTACACGGCCAGGGCCCTGCAGGCCGAGGGTCGGTTCGCGTAACAAAGTAACAAGCAGGTCAGCTGTCGGACAGCCCGACCCGAGATTCCCGCCAAAATGATCGCCCCCGCGAGACTGCGTTCGTTTCAACGTTTTTTCCCCTCTATTTCCAGCCGCTTTTTCCCGCCCTTTTTTGGGCCGCTTGCTGGCGTAGTGGTGTGCTCTGATTGCGAGAGCCAGTCACCGGACTTGTTCGCAACGCCTTTAACGAAGGCCGCCCCTGCAGGGCCCGGCCGCCCCACCCCGCTCCCGTTAAGTCCACACACGCTTCACGATGTCGTCGACGCGTCTTCTGAGGTGGGGGTGGGGTGCGGGTCTGATGTGTCGAGTAAGCCTTCTCCTTCTGCGGCGACACGTCTCTCGTGCTCCGCCGTGTGCTCCGTAACGTCTTGCCGTCCTCGCCGCTTCTTCACATGCTCTCTTTCTTCTTCCTCGTTTTTTTTTTTTTGCGACTCGCTGCTTCTCGTTGCTGGTGGTCACCTCAGCCCGAGCGCCGCCGCCGCGGTGGGAGGGCTATCCGAGAAGGGTTAGGCGGAGCCACCTTGGTGAGGAGGAGGTTGCTCTGGCGAGGGGGAGAAGAGGGGGGGGGGGTAGAAAGGCCCGCGCCGTCCAAGAGGCCGTCGCCGTCGGCCCGGCCCCGCCATAGCGCCATGAAAATGCGGGGCGACGACACTTTCCCTAATATTGCTTCGGCTCGGCGGCTCTCTCTCTCTCTTGGCGCACTCGTCGGGAATGCGCCGCTGTTTCTTATCACCCCTGCCCGGCCACCCCATCCGCGCTGCCTTCCTTCCGGTGTTCTTCCAGGGCCGTGAGCACATCTCGGAGACCTTGTGGACCCCCCACGGCCCCCGCACCCCACTGCAGGTGGCCTGCAGCCCCCCTATCGGGCAAGGCGTGGACATGGACATGCCCAATACCCCGTCGCGCTGTCAGCGTCACACCTGTCGCCGCCTTTCGCCAGTTTACGCCGAGCGAAGAGCATGCTCCTGGAAGTCGTTCCATTCTCTGAGGGCGTCTTGCTTGATGACACTGACTGAACCTCCCCGTTTCGCTACACTGGGTGAAGGAAGTTCCTAAAAAAAAAAAAAAATGCCCCCGCGGGCATGCACTATCTACTGGCGGCGCGGAGAGACTGTCTACAGGGTAGCCAACCCCTGACCTATAGGGGGAAAAAGAGTTTCGTCCGGCTTTGGTCTGGCGGCTGGCCTGGCTGTGGGCTGGCCGTGGCCTGGCCGCCCCCACCAGCGGAATCCGCGACAAAGTTCCGCGCCGCTGTCACTGACGCGAAGTGTGTGGGGACCGCTCGCTCCGGGGCCGCGGGGGAGGGGGCTGCCGGTCGAGAAGACGGCGGCGGGGGGGGGGGGGGGGGGGGGGAGATAAGCAGCAGTCTGGTGCAGAGGGGGCAGGCCAGGCAGGTCGACGAGGTACATCTGCAGGAAAACGCCTGTCAAAGTATTTCAGGAGAAAGACGCCGGCGGCCGAGCACGTGGAACCCCTTCCCCCCCCCCCCCCCAGACGCACCGCGGATCCGCGACTGGCGGGCGCGAGCGCCTTGTCGCGCGGAGATAGAAATGATGGCCGGAATGAAAAATGGAGGTTCATTATGCCGTGCATTACATTTGCATGAGATGAAAATGTTTTATGACTGTTCTCCAGCGCTCCTGTGCCTCGCGCGCCTCGCGCCTTATCCAGAGGGCCGGCGAGCGCCACGCGCAGGGCTGCCGCCGGCCGTTCGGCAAGTTTTGAGCGGGAATTTACATTTTGATGACGTTTCGGCGCCGACACCGGTAATGTCACAGGTAGCGTCGTCGGCGCGCTGGCTGGCGGCGGCCGCGTAGCTACGCCGCTGCCCCGCACCGCTCAGACCCACGGGCTTGCAGCACGACCAGTGGGAACCCCGGCACGTGGGAACGGCCGCGCCAAGCGTGTGTGGAGTGGCCTTGCGCCTCTGTGTGTTAGTGTGTGTGTGTGTGTGTGTGTCGGCAGCGGGGGGAAGAAGTCGAGCATTATTGTAAGGACGGGTTAGCGTTAGCCTCTCGTTTGATTATGCAGAAAAAATGAGTGCATGCACGAGAGCTGCCACCCCGACGGTGGAATGGAGTGTGTCTGAGTGTGAGGAGAGCCATCGTTCCAACGCTCGCTCTGGGATACGGCGCGGGACAAGTCAGTCGCGGGTTCAAATACTAGGTCAGCGCCAGTTTTTGCGTGCGCCCCCGGCCGGCCGGCCGTCTCTTCGACGCGGGGGTGGCGCCGCGGCCGTCAGGGCCGTCGTGGTGGAATGGACGCAGTAACTACCTTGCCTCTTTTTTTGCTGCCTCCTGTTTTTACAATGCTTTCCGCCTTGGGGGAGCTGAGACAGCCGACGTCGGTCGAGCCGGCGGCCCTGCGAAGCTCTGCGTCCGTCAGGCCTGTGTCGGCCCGCGTCCTTCGTGTTCTTCACCGAGGCGGCGCGGGGGCGCGCGCTGCCTTGTGTCGCTTCGGGCAGTTTCAACCCCGGGGCGAGCCATATTGCTGTTTTCCAGGACTGCCCTTGACCGGCAGCAGGGCTGTCCGGGTCTCCTCGCCTTACTGGAACACTACTCTATCTCTCTCTCGCTCTCTCTCTCTCTCACACACACACACACACACACACACACACACACAGTGTGAGTGCTGCCCCCAGCCTTGTGCTCGCTGGCCCACGAAATCTCCCCCTGATTCACTTGTTGGCGCGTTCTGTGCTCGAATAAGTGGCAGCAGCAGCGGTCCATTTCGCTCGCTGCAAGGGGCCGCGATTGGGGGGGGGGGGGGGGGCGAACAGTGCGTCGTCAGCCCGCCCCCGCGCGGCGCGGTACTCGACCGGGAGGAGGGGGCTTGCAGACCCCGGCTTGCAAATAGCTCTAAGTGAGAAACACACGCCGGGGCCAAATACAACCTAATTATACAAACGAACGGAAAGCGATCCTCTGGACGACCTCTCGCGCCACCCTGCCGCTGGCCTAGTCCCGGATGCCGGGATGCCGGGGTGGTGGGGCCGTTCCGTTTCCATGGAAACAGCACGCAGCATTCCACGGTCCAACATACCCATCATTAATGCTACATTTGCGTACAGCCCCGGCGGCCCAGAGGCCGAGCGGCCGAGCGGAGGGCCGCTGGGGTCGTCGGGCACGTCTCTGTAGGCACGGCTCGCCGGCACCGCCAGGACCCACCCGCCCCTCTCTTGCGCCATTCCGGACTGGGCCGGGCAGTCGTGGATGAGCTCGCCAGTAATATCGCTGCGGAAACGGGGCGGCCGGTCCAGGGCTTGCTGAGGGCGTAGCGCGCGCGGAATGGAGGCTGACGAGGCCGGCATGCACCTGTGTGTGTGTGTGTCTGTTTGCACGTGCGGGACATGACCCAGGCCCAGGGCCACGACATTGTTGAGGGTAGAAGATGATGACGTCACCAGAGCTCCGATGGGTCTTGCCGCGCCGCGTCGCTGCGCCGCCGGGCCGCACACCTCGCCTCGCCGGAGCGAGATGAGAGCGAAATCCGGCGTGAAAAGTGGAAAGTTTGGAGATTGGCTCATTTGCTCGGAGCGGAAGGGCTGCGGGAGATAATGGCGGCGCTGTCGTCGCTCTGTCTCCGTCGCACTCACGGGCCGCTGCGTAGGGGAGCGAGACGGACAGAGCGACGAGGCGGCGGCGGGTCGGATCCATCCTTGTGGCTTTTCGGATGAGCGTCTGCTTAATACAGGGGGCTGGCCGGCGATGAATTGCCACCGCAGTTTGCACCTTATTCTGATCCTCCTCGGGGCCGCCTAGGCCTGGGCCTGCCGCCAGGGGATCCATAACTCGGAATTTTAACTCGCCTCGGCCGTGCGCCCCGCGTGGAGGTGAAAAGCCCGAGTCCCTGCCGGGCCCAGGGCCTGCCTGTCGTTGCCGAGGCGTCGCCGTGATTTATCAACGAGATAGCTGGAGAGATTGCGGATTCCCGTGTCACCGCGTCACTTAAGTTTTGAGTTGTCGTCGGCGCCGTCTGCGTTTCGCGTTTCGCCCGGAGCGGTCCCCTTCGACACCGGCCATTCGTCAGTGCGGGGGACCCGGCCGCAACTCGACCGACTCGGAGGGAAAAAACCGCAGGACTGCAACAAACTGTTTGAGGAGCCGTTGCGAACCGTGGACGGATGGGATGGGCTCGCGCTGTCACCCAAGCCAATCTCGATCGGCCGGCCGCCTCTTTCCGAAGGATCGCTCCGACTCTCTCGCTCTCACGGCGCGCCCCGAGGGCCCCTGAGGCGCTCCGACGCCGTGGCCTGGCCGTGCTTGCGTCGCCCGGCAGGTGGCGCGAGAGACGCAGGCCGACCAACACGAGATTACAGTGTGGATTACGTGGGGCTTCCTACATGAGCCGGCCGGGCGGGGCGGGGCGTTGGGGGTGGCCGGGACGCCGTGGTCGCACTGAGTGCCACATTGTCCTTGCCCGTGCTCGACCCGGCCCAGGACCGCCTGGATTCGTAGCAGGGTCGTCTAAAACCCCGCGAGCCTCGCGGACTTCCCGGACGAGGTGCGCGCCCTGCCAGTGATTGGACGTCGGCAACCAACGCGATTTCGATGACGTCACGCACCGCCCCACCGCGGCGTAATCTCGTCAGTGCGACCAACTTTTGCTCGCCAACTCAGCCTCCCCGCTCCGACCGCACCGCCAAGGGATCAAGTTTACGTTTCTTGTCTGTTGGCGACATTGGCTGTCGGCGCGGCGAGACGCGGCGGCGGCAGCGCGTCCGGTCCAACTTGCGCGCCGCCTCAACTTGGCCCGGATTTCTAGTTTTCAACAAGAATTAGCGCGGTTTTTGTTTTATGGTTGGCCACCCTGCTGCAGGTGCCGCTTCGAGGCAGTCCTATTCCCACGACGGGCTGCACTCGCAGTTCGCACGCCCCGCGCTTATTCCCAGTATTACACCGCCTCGCTGCGGGGCCTTCGGGAAACTGTCGGGAAACCTCAGGGAAAATCGAACGGCCAGCCGGCGCCCGGGAACTGGGAGTTTTCATCGAAAAAAAAATAATAATTCAATATTTGCTCATTTTTCGTTGATGTCGCTGGGCAGGTTTCTCTGTCAGGGGCCCTTCCTTAACGAGCGGTGACGGACAGGCCGCGCGGGGGGCACGACTCGAAATTGGTCGAAATTGGATGAAATTCAAACACGGCGCCCCGCCCCGCGTCCCGGTGTCGTCGGTGAAACATAATTACTGCGACCACGGAGGCCGAAGCCCGCAGGCCTTCCGCCGTGGGGTGGGCCATAACGAGGCCAGTCATCGCGACGTGTTTGTCTATCTGAATTATTAAACACGTGTGTGTGTGTGTGCCTTTCGGGGATGGAGAGTCTTCTAATGAAAAATATGTAATTAATTAGATGAGAGATTTATCTGCAGGAACGTAAATTTCCTCTCTCGTACCACGAGAGGCGCAGCAGGCTGATATCGAAATGAAAAGCAAATTAACAACAAAATCAACAAAAAGACTTTTAATTTTTAAACGGGCCACGACCACACGGGGTAGTGCGTCAGTATGGGCAATAAGGAAATACCTGCACTTCTTTCTTCCTTCCTCTCTGCTCCGCGCCTCACTAAAATGTATTCATTAAACGACGAAAGTGTTGCTAGTGTCGGGAACAGAAGTAACGCGCTTTTTCTACCCCCTCCCCCTCCATTCTTTATTTGCCTGGAATTTTGCGCCGCTCACTCTCTCGGTCACTCCCCCTCCATCCCGCGCCGATCGCATAATTTGTTCCGTGGGATTTTTACCTTCTCGTTATGAGCCGCTCACCGGAAGCCAACGCACACACACACATCCCTCCCGAGGTAGATCTCGGTGTGTCGATAGGCCGTGTCTCAGTCTTCATCAAAATCACTTTGCTATGCAAATAACACGTGATGTTTTCTCATAGTCGTGCTGACAGCAGCCTGATGCTTTCCATGTGGTACTCGTGTCCGCGGTGGACTGTTAGCGAGATGGCGCGGTCCGCATAGGCTCTCGCGAAAGTACCGTGCGAACGAGAGTCAAACTGGATATAGCGCGCCACGCTCATATTTCCTGATTCCGCTGATTTAACGTCGATCGCGCTTTACTCGAGGCGAGGCTAGCTGGGGTCGGCGCTGCGCTAGTCCGCCTTAAAGTAAGACGAGTGTCGGGGCGGGTAGACCCAGCCCGCGGCAGGGTGGCCACGCGGTCGGGCTTCCAGTGTGATAGTCGCCATGTTGATGCAGGAGGATCTCGATTTGAATGCGCTCTCGGCAGCTGGTGTTGCCGAGTTTCGGGACGGCGGGGATGATCGCATGGAGAGCCAGACAGCCAGGCAGGCAGCCAGGCAGCGAGGGCGCCACTGCTTATCTGCATGGGGACCATTGGTGTGACAATTTATACCGTGCATCTGGCCGGCCCGCCCCGAACCCTTCCTCACTGCCTTTCGATTCCGCCTCGCCCCGACTCGCACAATGCGCCTTAACGAGCGGCTGGTAACGCGGCGAGGATTTCGCTTTATTCAATGCTCAATTACAGCCAGCTAATTTGGCACCGCCCAGCCTGGGGCCGCGACGCCCGGCGGGTCACCTGCGCTGGGAGCACCCTTAGGGCAGCCGGCGAGGCCGACGTGAATCTACGATGCTCCGTTCGCAGCCACGCCGCTCAAAAGTGTGGCCAGTGTTTTAGGTTAGGGCACCAGTGTCTTTGGCTGGGTGAGTTACGCGCCGTCAACCTGCCCCCCGGGCCCACCCTGGTCCTGCGTCTGCGGGTAAGGCGGCACGACAACGCCGCGCTCAGTGCGAATTAAAGCGCTTCAATCCATTTGTGCTGCGCTGGCGGCCAAGGCCGGCGGCGCTGCGCTTTCCAGGGACGCTTTCTCATCCCCCTAAGAGCCGCGCTTCCCTGGGAAGGCGGTGCGTGGCGCGGAGCAAGGCGGTGCCGCGCGCACAATTCTCGCTGCCTGCTTTATTTTCAGAGAATTACTTTCCACATAAATCTCTTGACGGGACTAACTGTTTGCCTCACAGGCCCGAGACTGCTGTTTTGTCAGGTCCAAGCGTGCGGCCAAGAGGGTCCCGCTTGGAGCCTGCAATTCGGGCCACCGTACCTCAAGCGAGGCTGCTTTGTTGAGCTCTGTCGTCCCTCTGGGCGGTGTGGACGAGACTTCAAACTTTCAACCCCAAAAACTTAAAAATGTAACACTGGTATGATTTTGACTCGCTAACGAATGATGCTCTTTCCCCGTGGGTACGTCGCCAGGTTCCTTGCGGTCGCCATGTGAGTGTCCGTCTGGCACCCCAGCGGAGCGAGGGAATGCGAGGCGCGCGCGGGAAAAGGACGGCGGGGGCGCTAGTGATGGGAGTCCTCCGCCGGGTGTCTGGCCGGGTCCACGCCGTGCGGCACTCGGAAATGAGACGTCTTCCCTGCGTGCTGGTCGCCGTGCCCTTACCTTGAATGAGGCAGAGGGACGCCGCTTGCGGGCGGAGGAAGGGGGGCCGCCATTGGATCTGGGGCATCATGGTGTTTGATACCGGCGGTGGAGGGAGCAGCTAGGTGAACCAGATGCGGCTCTTGTGGGTGGGGGGGGGGGGGGTGGGGGGCAGGGAAGTCAGGGACCGGGACGGAGGAGGGACGGGGGAGCGAAGGGGTCTTCATTAACTTCTTGGGTGGGAGCTCTCAGAGGAGCAGGAGCCCCTGGCGGACAGGTTGGCGGTGTGCAGTGCGAGAAAGGTTGACGACCAAAACTGGCGCTTGCAAGTGCCACACACACAGACGCGTTGTAACGAGTTCACACGCCGCCAGACGAAATGACTCGCGCCCGGCCGGCTCGGCGAGTGGCGGCGACTTTTTTTCCACATGAAGTGCCGCCCTGTGCTGTTAGCACGGGGGACAGCGGGGACATGCGGGCCTTTGGTTGCGGAGCAGCAATGCGCGCCCTCGACTAGCCTTTCCACCGGCGGCTCATGAAGGGAAAAGGCGTCCACACGTCCACACACACACACAGAAAAATTAAATTAAAACGGCACGGTCATCGTAACGGGAAGCACAGTGGTAAAAAGGCATGTGTTGCGCCATTCGGGCTGCACAGAACAAATACAAGACCGCGCCGGCTGCGCTTGGAGGGGAATTCAAACCAGGGTCAGGAATGTTGGAGCCATTTCTGAGCAGCGCCTAGTACTTACCTTGACCCGAGCGATCCCGCCGCCAAAACAGCGAACGCACAGGCCGTGCTGGCCGAAGCAAGCCGTGAGCAGCCGGCGCGGGCTTCCCCCCACGCTGGCCGCAGAGCGCGGACGTCGTCGTGTTCCGGTTGGGTATCCCTCGAGAGGTGGCCGCGCGGGTAGGGCCGGCCACTTTATCTCTCGCACTCGCGGGCTGCGGCGCGCGGCCGTGAGTGAGACGGCGGGCCGCTGCACCTGTTCCTCTCCAGGTCGGACGGGAAGGTGAGAGCGGCGCGCCGCGGCGGAGAGGGGTCGGTGGGGGATCGAGCGGGTAACGCGGCTGCCTGTCGTCTTGCCGGTGCGGGACGCGGTGCCGCCGCTACCCTGCCCCTCCTCCGCTTTCCTGCTGACACACCTCGCTGCCTGCCGCTGGGCCGAGGTGGGTGGGGTGCCGTTGGGGAGCATCGGATATTAAAAACAGAGGGCGCGCCGGCGCAAACAACATCACAGTCACACACAGGAACACAAAACTCACACGCGCGGAATAAACATCAAACAGTGCGGACGAATGAGCAACCGTCTTTGGCCGAACGCGGCATGCGTTCTTTCTGAATCGGTCTGCGTGTGATAAATCTGGAGCTCGGTGCCGGTCTCGTCGGGCTGCTGCGGCGTCGCGATCGCGGAGTGTGGAGGTAGATGGGACATGGCGCCGCCACGCCGCGCTGCGTCTTGTCGACGCTAGCGCTGCGTGGTCACACACTCATCCCGCCCCCTTCCGACCCACCGCCACCATCCATCACACCTAGGACTGTGCGAGACTCTGGTGGC
>CM060099.1:10050759-10135759 GCA_030522485.1 Stenchaetothrips biformis
GGCCCCCGCACCCCACTGCAGGTGGCCTGCAGCCCCCCTATCGGGCAAGGCGTAGGCGTGGACATGGACATGCCCAATACCCCGTCGCGCTGTCAGCGTCACACCTGTCGCCGCCTTTCGCCAGTTTACGCCGAGCGAAGAGCATGCTCCTGGAAGTCGTTCCATTCTCTGAGGGCGTCTTGCTTGATGACACTGACTGAACCTCCCCGTTTCGCTACACTGGGTGAAGGAAGTTCCTAAAAAAATAAAAATGCCCCCGCGGGCATGCACTATCTACTGGCGGCGCGGAGAGACTGTCTACAGGGTAGCCAACCCCTGACCTATAGGGGGAAAAAGAGTTTCGTCCGGCTTTGGTCTGGCGGCTGGCCTGGCTGTGGGCTGGCCGTGGGCTGGCCGCCCCCACCAGCGGAATCCGCGACAAAGTTCCACGCCGCTGTCACTGACGCGAAGTGTGTGGGGACCGCTCGCTCGGGGCCCGGGGCCGGGGGAGGGGGCTGCCGGTCGAGAAGACGGCGGGGGGGGGGGGGGGGGGGGGAGATAAGCAGCAGTCTGGTGCAGAGGGGGCAGGCCAGGCAGGTCGACGAGGTACATCTGCAGGAAAACGCCTGTCAAAGTATTTCAGGAGAAAGACGCCGGCGGCCGAGCACGTGACCCCTTCCCCCCCCCCCCCAGACGCACCGCGGATCCGCGACTGGCGGGCGCGAGCGCCTTGTCGCGCGGAGATAGAAATGATGGCCGGAATGAAAAATGGAGGTTCATTATGCCGTGCATTACATTTGCATGAGATGAAAATGTTTTATGACTGTTCTCCAGCGCTCCTGTGCCTCGCGCGCCTCGCGCCTTATCCAGAGGGCCGGCGAGCGCCACGCGCAGGGCTGCCGCCGGCCGTTCGGCAAGTTTTGAGCGGGAATTTACATTTTGATGACGTTTCGGCGCCGACACCGGTAATGTCACAGGTAGCGTCGTCGGCGCGCTGGCTGGCGGCGGCCGCGTAGCTACGCCGCTGCCCCGCACCGCTCAGACCCACGGGCTGCAGCACGACCAGTGGGAACCCCGGCACGTGGGAACGGCCGCGCCAAGCGTGTGTGGAGTGGCCTGCGCCTCTGTGTGTTAGTGTGTGTGTGTGTGAGTGTGTGTGTGTCGGCAGCGGGGGGAAGAAGTCGAGCATTATTGTAAGGACGGGTTAGCGTTAGCCTCTCGTTTGATTATGCAGAAAAATGAGTGCATGCACGAGAGCTGCCACCCCGACGGTGGAATGGAGTGTGTCTGAGTGTGAGGAGAGCCATCGTTCCACCGCCCGCTCTGGGATACGCGCGGGACAAGTCAGTCGCGGGTTCAAATACTAGGTCAGCGCCAGTTTTTGCGTGCGCCCCCGGCCGGCCGGCCGTCTCTTCGACGCGGGGGTGGCGCCGCGGCCGTCAGGGCCGTCGTGGTGGAATGGACGCAGTAACTACCTTGCCTCTTTTTTTGCTGCCTCCTGTTTTTACAATGCTTTCCGCCTTGGGGGAGCTGAGACAGCCGACGTCGGTCGAGCCGGCGGCCCTGCGAAGCTCTGCGTCCGTCAGGCCTGTGTCGGCCCGCGTCCTTCGTGTTCTTCACCGAGGCGGCGTGGGGCGCGCGCGCTGCCTTGTGTCGCTTCGGGCAGTTTCAACCCCGGGGCGAGCCATATTGCTGTTTTCCAGGACTCCCTTGACCGGCAGAGGGCTGTCCGGGTCTCCTCGCCTTACTGGAACACTACTCTATCTCTCTCCTCTCGCTCTCTCTCACACACACACACACACACACACAGTGTGAGTGCTGCCCCCAGCCTTGTGCTCGCTGGCCCACGAAATCTCCCCCTGATTCACTTGTTGGCGCGTTCTGTGCTCGAATAAGTGGCAGCAGCAGCGGTCCATTTCGCTCGCTGCAAGGGGCCGCGATTTGGGGGGGGGGGGCGAACAGTGCGTCGTCAGCCCGCCCCCGCGCGGCGCGGTACTCGACCGGGAGGAGGGGGCTTGCAGACCCCGGCTTGCAAATAGCTCTAAGTGAGAAACACACGCCGGGGCCAAATACAACCTAATTATACAAACGAACGGAAAGCGATCCTCTGGACGACCTCTCGCGCCACCCTGCCGCTGGCCTAGTCCCCGGATGCCGCCGGGATGCCGGGGTGGTGGGGCCGTTCCGTTTCCATGGAAACAGCACGCAGCATTCCACGGTCCAACATACCCATCATTAATGCTACATTTGCGTACAGCCCCGGCGGCCCAGAGGCCGAGCGGCCGAGCGGAGGGCCGCTGGGGTCGTCGGGCACGTCTCTGTAGGCACGGCTCGCCGGCACCGCCAGGACCCACCCGCCCCTCTTTTGCGCCATTCCGGACTGGGCCGGGCAGTCGTGGATGAGCTCGCCAGTAATATCGCTGCGGAAACGGGGCGGCCGGTCCAGGGCTTGCTGAGGGCGTAGCGCGCGCGGAATGGAGGCTGACGAGGCCGGCATGCACCTGTGTGTGTGTGTCTGTTTGCACGTGCGGGACATGACCCAGGCCCAGGGCCACGACATTGTTGAGGGTAGAAGATGATGACGTCACCAGAGCTCCGATGGGTCTTGCCGCGCCGCGTCGCTGCGCCGCCGGGCCGCACACCTCGCCTCGCCGGAGCGAGATGAGAGCGAAATCCGGCGTGAAAAGTGGAAAGTTTGGAGATTGGCTCATTTGCTCGGAGCGGAAGGGCTGCGGGAGATAATGGCGGCGCTGTCGTCGCTCTGTCTCCGTCGCACTCACGGGCCGCTGCGTAGGGGAGCGAGACGGACAGAGCGACGAGGCGGCGGCGGGTCGGATCCATCCTTGTGGCTTTTCGGATGAGCGTCTGCTTAATACAGGGGGCTGGCCGGCGATGAATTGCCACCGCAGTTTGCACCTTATTCTGATCCTCCTCGGGGCCGCCTAGGCCTGGGCCTGCCGCCAGGGGATCCATAACTCGGAATTTTAACTCGCCTCGGCCGTGCGCCCCGCGTGGAGGTGAAAAGCCCGAGTCCGCCCTGCCGGGCCCAGGGCCTGCCTGTCGTTGCCGAGGCGTCGCCGTGATTTATCAACGAGATAGCTGGAGAGATTGCGGATTCCCGTGTCACCGCGTCACTTAAGTTTTGAGTTGTCGTCGGCGCCGTCTGCGTTTCGCGTTTCGCCCGGAGCGGTCCCCTTCGACACCGGCCATTCGTCAGTGCGGGGGACCCGGCCGCAACTCGACCGACTCGGAGGGAAAAAACCGCAGGACTGCAACAAACTGTTTGAGGAGCCGTTGCGAACCGTGGACGGATGGGATGGGCTCGCGCTGTCACCCAAGCCAATCTCGATCGGCCGGCCGCCTCTTTCCGAAGGATCGCTCCGACTCTCTCGCTCTCACGGCGCGCCCCGAGGGCCCCTGAGGCGCTCCGACGCCGTGGCCTGGCCGTGCTTGCGTCGCCCGGCAGGTGGCGCGAGAGACGCAGGCCGACCAACACGAGATTACAGTGTGGATTACGTGGGGCTTCCTACATGAGCCGGCCGGGCGGGGCGGGGCGTTGGGGGTGGCCGGGACGCCGTGGTCGCACTGAGTGCCACATTGTCCTTGCCCGTGCTCGACCCGGCCCAGGCCGCCTGGATTCGTAGCAGGGTCGTCTAAAACCCCGCGAGCCCCGCGGACTTCCCGGACGAGGTGCGCGCCCTGCCAGTGATTGGACGTCGGCAACCAACGCGATTTCGATGACGTCACGCACCGCCCCACCGCGGCGTAATCTCGTCAGTGCGACCAACTTTTGCTCGCCAACTCAGCCTCCCCGCTCCGACCGCACCGCCAAGGGATCAAGTTTACGTTTCTTGTCTGTTGGCGACATTGGCTGTCGGCGCGGCGAGGACGCGGCGGCGGCAGCGCGTCCGGGCCAACTTGCGCGCCGCCTCAACTTGGCCCGGGTTTTCGAGTTTTCAACTAGAATTAGCGCGGTTTTGGTTTTATGGTTGGCCACCCTGCTGCAGGTGCCGCTTCGGAGGCAGTCCTATTCACACGGAGGGCTGCACTCGCAGTTTCGCACGCCCCGCGCTTATTCCCAGTATTACACCGCCTCGCTGCGGGGCCTTCGGGTATCTGTCGGGATACCTCAGGGAAAATCGAACGGCCAGCCGGTGCGCCCGGGAACTGGGAGTTTTCATCGAAAAAAAAATAAATTTTTTTTTATAAACTCAATATTTGCTCATTTTTCGTTGATGTCGCTGGGCAGGTTTTCTCTGTCAGGGGCCCTTCCTTAACGAGCCGGTGACGGACAGGCCGCGCGGGGCAGGGGCACCACGACTCGAAATTGGTCGAAATTGGATGATAATATTCAAACACGGCGGCCCCCACCCGCGTCCCGGTGTCGTCGGTGGATGTGAAACATAATTTACTGCGACCACGGAGGCCGAAGCCCGCAGGCATTCCGCCGTGGGGTGGGGCCATAACGAGGCCAGTCATCGCGACGTGTCTTTGTCTATCTGTAATTATTAAAACCACGCTGTGTGTGTGTGCCTTTCGTTGGATTGGAGAGTCTTCCTAATGAAAAATATGTAATTAATTAGATGAGTGGATTTATCTGGCAGGAACGTAAATTTCCTTCTCTCGTACCACGAGAGGCGCAGCAGGGCTGATATCGAAATGAAAAGCAAATTAACAACAAAATCAACAAAAAGGACTTTTAATTTTTTTTTAAACGGGCCACGACCACACGGGGGCGTGCGTCAGTATGGGCAATAAGGGAAATACCTGCACTTCTTTCTTCCTTTCCTCTCTGCTCCGCGCCTCACTAAAATGTATTCATTAAACGACGAAAGTGTTGCTAGTGTCGGGAAACAGAAGTAACGCGCCTTTTTCTACCCCCTCCCCACTCCATTCTTTATTTGCCTGGAATTTTGCGCCGCTCACTCTCTCGGTCACTCCCCCTCCATCCCGCGCCGATCGGCATAATTTGTTCCGTGGGAATTTTTACCTTCTCGTTATGAGCCGCTCACCGGGAAGGCCAACGCACACACACCACATCCCTCCCGAGGTAAGATCTCGGTGTGTCGATAGGTCCGTGTCTCAGTCTTCATCAAAATCACTTTTGCTATGCAAATTAACACGCGATGTCTTTCTCAATAGTCGTTGCTGACAGCAGCCTGATGCTTTTCCATTTGTGGTACTCGTGTCCGCGGTGGGACTGTTAGCAGAGATGAGCCGCGGTCCGCTATCATAGGCTCTCGCGATTAAGTATACCGTGGCGGAACGAGAGTCAAACTGGATATAAGCGCGCCACGCACATATTTCCTGATTCCGCGATTGATTTAACGTCGATCGCGCGCTTTACTCGGAGGCGAGGCTAGCTTGGGGTCGGCCGCTGCGCTAGTCCGCCTTAAAGTATAGAAGTAGTGTCGGGGCGGGTAGACCCAGCCCGCGGCAGGGCGGCCAACGACCGGTCGGGCTTCCGCCAGTGTGATAGTCGCCGTGTTGATGCAGGAGGATCTCGATTTGAATGCGCTCTCGGCAGCTGGTGTTGCCGAGTTTCGGGACGGCGGGGATGATCGCATGGAGAGCCAGGCAGCCAGGCAGGCAGCCAGGCAGCGAGGGCGCCACTGCTTATCTGCATGGGGACCATTGGTGTGACAAATTTATACCGTGCATCTGGCCGGCCCGCCCCGAACCCTTCCTCACTGCCTTTCGATTCCGCCTCGCCCCGACTCGCACAAAAGCGCCTTAACGAGCGGCTGGTAACGCGGCGAGGATTTCGCTTTATTCAATGCTCAATTACAGCCAGCTAATTTGGCACCGCCCAGCCTGGGGCCGCGACGCCCGGCGGGTCACCTGCGCTGGGAGCACCCCTTAGGGCAGCCTGCAAGGCCGACGTGAATCTACGACGCTCCGTTCGCAGCCACGCCGCTCAAAAGTGTGGCCAGTGTTTTAGGTTAGGGCACCAGTGTCTTTGGCTGGGTGAGTTACGCGCCGTCAACCTGCCCCCCGGGCCCACCCTGGTCCTGCGTCTGCGGGTAAGGCGGCACGACAACGCCGCGCTCAGTGCGAATTAAAGCGCTTCAATCCATTTGTGCTGCGCTGGCGGCCAAGGCCGGCGGCGCTGCGCTTTCCAGGGACGCTTTCTCATCCCCCTAAGAGCCGCGCTTCCCTGGGAAGGCGGTGCGTGGCGCGGAGCAAGGCGGTGCCGCGCGCACAATTCTCGCTGCCTGCTTTATTTTCAGAGAATTACTTTCCACATAAATCTCTTGACGGGACTAACTGTTTGCCTCACAGGCCCGAGACTGCTGTTTTGTCAGGTCCAAGCGTGCGGCCAAGAGGGTCCCGCTTGGAGCCTGCAATTCGGGCCACCGTACCTCAAGCGAGGCTGCTTTGTTGAGCTCTGTCGTCCCTCTGGGCGGTGTGACGAGACTTCAAACTTTCAACCCCAAAAACTTAAAAATGTAACACTGGTATTGAGTTTGACTCGCTAGCGAATGATGCTCTTTCCCCGTGGGTACGTCGCCAGGTCCTTGCGGTCGCCATGTGAGTGTCCGTCCTGGCACCCCAGCGGAGCGAGGAATGCGAGGCGCGCGCGGGAAAGGACGGCGGGGGCGCTAGTGATGGGAGTCCTCCGCCGGGTGTCCGGCCGGGTCCACGCCGTGCGGCACTCGGAATGAGACGTCTTCCCTGCGTGCTGGTCGCCGTGCCCTTACCTTGAATGAGGCAAGGACGCGCTGCGGGCGGAGGAGGAGGGGGCCGCCATTGGATCGGCATCAGGTGTTTGATACCGGCGGTGGAGGGAGCGCTGGGAACCAGAGCGGCTCTTGTGGGTGGGGGGGAGGGGGCAGGGAGACCGGCGGAGGAGGAAAGGGGGAGCGAAGGGGTCTTCATTACTTCTTGGGTGGAAGAGGAGCAGGAGCTCCTGGCGACCGTTGGCGGTGTGCAGTGCGAGAAAGGTTGACGACCAACTGGCGCTGCAAGTGCCACACACACACACACACACACAGACGCGTGTAACGAGTTCACACGCCGCAGACGAAATGACTCGCGCCCGGCCGGCTCGGCGAGTGGCGGCGACTTTTTTCCACTGAAGTGCCGCCTGTGCTGTTAGCACGGGGGACAGCGGGGACACTGCGGCCTTTGGTTGCGGAGCAGCAGCGCCCTCGACTAGCCTTTCCACCGGCGGCCTCATGAAGGGAAAAGCGTCCACACACACACACACACAGAAAAATTAAATTAAAACGGCACGTCATCGTAACGAAGCACAGTGGAAAAGCATGTTGCGCCATCGGGCTGCAGAACAAATCAGACGCGCCGGCTGCGCTTGAGGGGATTCAAACCAGGGTCAGGAATGTTGGCGCATTTCTGCGCAGCGCCTCGTACTTACCTTTACCGAGCGATCCGCCGCCAAACAGCGACGCCAGGCCGAGCAGGCCGAAGCAGCCGTGAGCCGCCGGCGCGGGCTTCCTCCCACGCTGGCCGCCGAGCGCGGCGTCGTCGTGTTCCGGTTGGGTTCCTCGAGAGGTGGCCGCGCGGGTAGGGCCGGCCCTCTCTCTCGCACTCGCGGGCTGCGGCGCGCGGCCGTGAGAGAGACGGCGGCCGCTGCACCTGTTCCTCTCCAGACGGACGGGAAGGTGGAGCGGCGCGCCGCGGCGGAGCGGGAGGTGGGGGATCGAGCGGGTACGCGCTGCTCGTCTTGCCGGTGCGGACGCGGTGCCGCCGTCCCCTGCCCCTCCTCCGCGTCCTGCTGCACCCCTCGCTGCCTGCGCCTGGCGTGGGTGGGTGGCCGTTGGGGAGCATCGGCTATTAAAAACAGGGGCGCGCCGCGCACACACCCTCACAGACACACACAGGAAAACACCCTCACACGCGCGAATAAACACAAACAGTGCGGCGGAATGCGCACCGTCTTGCCGAACGCGGCCTGCGTCGTCTGATCGGTCTGCCGGTGATAAATCTGGAGCTCGTTGCCGGTCTCGTCGGGCTGCTGCGGCGACGCGAACGCGGCGTGTGGGGGTAGATGGGCCATGGCGCCGCCACGCCGCGCTGCGTCTTGTCGACGCTAGCGCTGCGTGTCACACACTCATCCCGCCCCCTTCCGACCCACCGCCCCCCTCCCCTCCCCCTCGGCCAGAGCGAGACTCTGGTGGCCGCGGCCCCGGCCGACGCCGCTGCTCCACAAAGGGTCCTATTCAAATAAGCAATCCCCCAAAACGGCAAATGCCCTTCCCGCTGTTGCTTGTGTTCTGCTAATTTCAGCGGCACTGCAAGCCTGGCTGGTCGGCAGGGCGCGGCCCCCCCGAGCGCCTCGTTCTTGGCATTGCTTGATATAGAGCGTAAGCTCAATTACAAATACAAATTTGCAGTTGGGGTCGGCGGGGCCGGTGGTTATGTGCGCGGAGTATCACTGGGTCCATTGCGGCCCCCGAGGCCTGCCCACTGATGCCCCCACGGCCCCCACTGGCCGCACCCAAGGCTCCGACCGACCGCCGCTGACCCCGCGTAAACACGGAATGGGGCTTCATTTACAAATGCACGGGTCTCGCGCTGTTCGGGTTTGGGGGTGGGGTTCGCGGGAAATTGGAACCTCCGCGAGACGGCGGAGACGACGGACTGGCGTGGTGAGTGTGGGTTGGCGGTGTGGGCGCTCGGCCCGCATTGTTAGGTTAGTGTCGTTCGTGACCACTAAACCAGCAAGGCTGTGCCGGGCAGGGCTGCCGCCCTCGCAGCCCCCAAGCCGCAGTGCTTCGTCGCTCTCTCGCACCCCTGCGGCCGTGGCCCATGGCGCACAGTGCGAGAGAGACGCCTCAGCGTTGCTGCCCACCCGATTATTAGCAGGGCTCCGTGACCTTTCCCCGCGCTCAATTTAGAAGTGGCCCTACACTCACTGCCAGAACACTCTTTGTTCGGTCTCGGCTTTTTTGTTGGCAGTCCTCCTTGCAGTGAGCGCGCCGCTCGCAGGAAGCAGGCTGGCAGTTTGTTGATATTGGTCCGCATCGCGTGGCTGCCGATGCAGTGGCACCAGCTGGGCAGGTGCAGCCGCTGCTTACTCTGGCCGCGCGCAAAGGAGCCCCGCCAGCCAAACACAGTAATGGGACTGGCCGCAAATCAACCAGAAAAAAAAAAAAGAAGTCGTGTTTCTTGAAACTTTTGGGTTTAGAATTCTAGGGATCGCGTTACTGTGGTTCTATAGCTGCCCACCCCCAAAAATAAAAATGACCAAAAATGAGAAAGGAAAAGTTATTTTGCTTAAGAACAAATGGCTCCCTCTCCATAACCTTTCCGGCTTGCCGAGCGTTCGGAGAGCAAGGTCCCGCGCTCGGTCCCGCGAGGTCCTTGCGTGCGGCGGGGCGGGGACTGGCGGAGGAAGTAGTGGGGCACGGGCAGGCACGGGAACTCTTTCTCGCGAGAAGGAGGACAATGGTTATAAAACGATTGTGTCGCTGAAGGGGCGTAATTGGTAGGTAGAAAAGGAGGCTGTGGAGGCGGCCTGCCCCGAGGCCCGGCCCCAGGCTGCCCCAGGCTTCCGCTGGGAGGGAAGCGGGGCCGGACAGTGGGCCAGGTCAGGGCGTCGGGCTTCCATGATGCGGCCGTCATCGAACCGGGGCCTTCACAAATTAACAAAGACTGAGCAGCGCGGAGCAGCGGGGTGGGGGCGGGGCAAAAAGTGGGGTGCGGCACCGTTTGAACCCACGTCACCTCAGCTCTTATCGGCCCCCTTTATTGTTTCGGCCAAGATGATGCAGTGCTCCCCGGACGCTATGAAGCAGCGCTCCCATGACCGCCCCTGCACGCGTGCAGTGTACAGTGCTCGGGGAAATCGGCGGAAAAGCCTTGTTTTTGTTTTCTTCCGGTCTGGATGCTGCGGCGCCTCGCGTGCCCCTTCTTGGCGCTGCAGAGAGAGAGAGAGAGAGAGAGAGAGAGAGAGAGAGAGAGAGAGAGAGAGAGAGAGAGAGAGAGAGAGAGAGACTCTGCTGAAGATGCATGACTCCCTCGGTCCGGGACGCGGCCGGCACTCTGGCCCCCGATATCAGAGGGTTGCGATGATTGATAGTTGTCGGTCTCTCTCTCTTTCTCTTCATGAATGCCCGCCGTTGGCTAGGTGAGGATTGCAAGGGAGAGCGGCTCATGCCCATGTCCCTTCCGGGTAAGGCATCTCCTCTCTCTTCGGCCGTCGAATGCCCCGAAGAATGCTCCACATACCGCTGTACAGAGCGCCCTCCGATGGGGTTGCTTGCCCCCTCCCCCTCCTTTTCCCCACATCCCGGTATGAGGTCACTACTTTTTGCTGTCCAATTTTCTGTCTTTTCCCTCTTCTTTTTTTTCTTTTCATCGGCCAGTAGGTGTTCCAGGATCTTTTTTTCCATGGTCGGCATATTATGGGTGAAAAATGCACTATCTTGAAAAATTAAGTACCGAAAAGCGATAGTCAGGTTGGGTACTTAGATTATCTAAAAACCCTTTCTGGGAATACGAGTACCAGTTTTGAGGGTGCCGTGCAGGTTGAGGGTGTTTCGAGAAAGGTTTCGCCAAGGTCCATCCTCCTCTTCAGACTCTGTGTCTGCGTGTGTGGGTGGCATGGTAATCTTTGCGAGTGCGCACAGCAATTGGCGGTGGAAGGCCGCGAAGCCGTGGGCCAGAACTGCGCCGGTGATGCTTGTCTATCACCTGAAGCACCTGGCTGGCTCACCGCCGCCCCACGAGGTGCCTGGCGGGATGCCTCGGGTGCCGCCACCTCCGTGGGATTGCTCGCTGCTGCGGAGGCCGTCATCGTCCACATCATCTTCGCGCCCCACCGCTCCTCTCAAATTCAACTCTTTTTCGGTGTTCGTCGCTGTCACTATCTCTCTCGCACCTGTGCCCGTTGCCGTGCTGGAACGGGGAGACGCCCCCAGGGCACTCGACTCGGTTTTTCTCTATGGAAAAAGTGGCTTTGTTGCGGCCGCTATCTATTTTGCGGTGAGAGCCTTCAGCGCGCGCGGTTACAGCCGTTGCAACCGGCCGTCCTGGGTCTCAAGAGGAGCTCGGGCGAAAACACATGTCATTCGTTCTTTTGTGTTTCCACCTCCCCTCACGGACCAATCAATAATGCATGCACGGTAGCGCGGTGTGGTAGTCGCGGGGGAGAAGAGAGAGGGAGAAAGAGAGAGAGAGAGAGAGAGACAGAGAGAGAGAGAAAGAGAAAGAGAGGGCGTATTCACGTGGTGGCCGGCAGCAGTGTGTTACGCAGGGGGTTCTTGCAATGCCTGCTCTCGCGACCTGTTAGCATCACTGCATAGAATTCCTCCCTGCCTTGAGCATTCATTTCAAAATTAAAATGGCTGAAATGATCTACATCAACCTCATGAGGGCGCCACTGGATTCCCCCTTGGACGACGAGTCCAAGTTAGTGTTCCCTTAACATGCCCGAACGGCCGCCTCACCTGACCGCACACCCTACTGCGGGGCGCGCTCTCTTTCGTCACATGTGCACAGCTTCTGTCGGCCCGCCTCTTATTTATTTCCTCTCGCTCCCCCTGGCGGACCGACTCCCAACGTCGTTTATCAGTCTCCCTCGCACTCTTGGAGCGGTGCGAGGAGAGCGAGAGAGACCGCGCGCCGAATTCTTGGGGTGCCGGAAGGGTGGCCTAACCCTGCAGCTTATTGCTGAGAGCGGCGTGGCGTGGCGGTGCCGCAAGTTCACTTAGAAGGCGGTGACGATCGGGCAAGACGCCCAGCAGCACGCGGTGAGCGCCCTCTACATAAGGCTTGGGAATCGAAATTTAAACTGGAATGTTCCCAGTGGCTATGTCGGCAAACCGCAGGACGGCCAGTGTCTTCTTCTTCCTTCCGCACAAGTAGAGTGTTGTTTGAAGCCTCTCACGCGCGGCGAAGCCCCACCCGAGTGTGTGTCCGCGACTGAATTAGTGGCCGCCGTCGTGCACTTTCCGTGGAGAACGAACAACAAGGCCAGGAAACACTTCAAATTTTTATTTCTTTTACTTTTTTGAAAAGTTTTTGTTCAACGCGTTACTTCTTCCACTTACCTCTCACCTCGCCGTTTTCGAGGCCCGACGGACGACGGCGCCCTCTCCGAACTATTTGGCAAAGCCACTTCGGAAAGTAGTTCCGGGTTGCGCGGGAGTGCCGGGGGCCTTGCTGGGGGCCTTGCTGGGGGCCTTGCTGGGGCAGCAGGGCCGACCAGGACTTTACGGGCGAGCCGATTTTAGCATGCTGGAACGGGGACGCGTTTTGACGCACGCACACTCACGCACCCGTTACACGCCTACAATAGCCGCACGCACACGCTGGCGTACAAAAGGACCCCTCCGCGCACTACTTACTACATATCGTGTGTTTACGAGAGGGCCTTACAGCCCCACCCCTTCCTGCAATAACCTTTGCACTCCCAGCCGAGGGCCCGTCCCGCCACACGCTGCTTTCTTACCGTGGGGATGAATGAGCTATTTTTGTTGTTGTGCTGCGTGAAGAATAGTGCTCGCAGGAAGAGGGGCTCAGCCACTGTTAGGGCCTTTCAACCCTCTCCCCCTCCCACCACCCCCGCTTCCCCACCCGGCTTCCTCGTACTTTTAATTTGAAGTCTCATCGTCTGGGCCTGTGTATCGCCCCGCTGTCAATATGCAGCACAGAACCGTTCGCCGTCGTCACCCTCCGCTGCGGCAGAGAGTAAAATATCCCTGGCACCAAAATCACTACAAAGCACTGCAGTGTCCTGACCGAGATACAGACTGACGGTGAGTAGCTCTGCACACAGCAAAGAGACGGACTCGCGGTACAGTCGCCCACCGCAGCGAGCGTCAAGCCGTATTCGAGACTGATTTTGTAACGAGGCGAGAAAGTGTCGCGAGTGAGTCACGTGGGAATCGGAGGCGCCGCGCCACGCTGCGCCTGGCCCGCCAGCAGGTGGTGGGGGTAATCGGCGCCACAGAGGGGTAATAATAATTTAACGGCGATCGGCCCGGCCTGGTTCGCCACACGCAGTCTAATCACTGGTGGTGCAAAATTTATCACTTAACGCTCCGTCGTTCGGGTGCCCCCCCTTTTCCCTCTTCTGGGCCGCCCCTGGGGCCTCCAGCTGGATGAAGCCCTCTGCGGCGAAGAAAAGGCGGCGTTGCGCACATTGTCGCCCAAGTCGATTATTCCGACTCATTTAGTAATGTGATTACTATCGCGGCGCGCCAGTCTCAAGCCGCCTGCTCACTTCTGCATTCAGAGTCTCGTTCAGCAAGGCGGCCTCAGCGACAGCAGACTCACATTTCCAAGAAATTCGCCTCAATTTGAGTCCACATTTTAATTTTACTCTTCCTCTCCGCTCAAAATACTATGTAAGGTTTTTAGCGTGTCTGACAGCGGTGTGCGCGCGTGCAAACACAATGCCGTCACTAGGCAGGCCGATACAGCGCCCGAAGGGGCAAGTGGTGGGGGAAGGTTCGCCACAAAATTAAATTTGACGCGTGTGCAAAGCTGAAAAAAAGAGAGAAGGGTTGGCGGGAAAAAGAAGTTAAAAAGGGAAAGGGAGATCGCGGTGTGTGTCGGTTCTGTTTACACGCGCTCGGCAGCTGGACGGGAGAATAGCGCGGCCGTCGCGGACTTGTCTGTCGGTCTGCCAGACCAGCCGCCGGCTGTGATTGGAATGGAAGGGAGCGGGGCGGCAACCTTTCAAATGCATAGTGTCCGCTCCTCTTTCGATCCCCGCGTAAATTATTAGTTGCCCACTTATTTGTTTTGAACGTTCGTGATCCATGTTTCTCATCGCACTGTGGTGCGGCCACCTGCGCTGCGCCCTATGTGCGTGTATGTGTGTGAAGGCGCGCGAACATTGCCGACAGTGATGAAATTGTGGAGCGCGGCCCCTGTGAGTGTGTGTGTGTGTGTCGAGACGAGAGCCTCGAAAATTTCACACCCGGATTTCATTTCTCGCCTCGGGAGAGCGAGAAAGGGGTGCACAGAGGCTTGTCGCCAGATTTTCCAATTACGTCTGGAGGGGACCAAAATAAAGAGAAAATCAAATAAAAAAAATGATGAAAAGCGCAAAGGTGAAAGAGAAAGGTGGATAGGTGTAAGAGAGGTTTCACAGGGTCCCTCACTCCGCTCTGCTCCGCTTGAGTTCTCGTTCTCAGTCGTATCGCCCAATTTCTCATCACGTCAGCTGCCAAGGCGCGGCGCGCCCGTTAAAACACTGCGGTGCGTCGTGATGAGAAAATTCAAATTGAAGACTGGAAGAGAAAGAAACTGATGACAATCAATGACGAAATGATGCATAATTTACACCTTGTAAATCACTGCATAGGTCTCGCTGTTCGATTCAAAACATGGACCTTGTGATATTGTAGTACACCTCTTTCAATCAGAAACCGTTTTGTTGCGGTTAAAAAAAATCCGTGCGGGCGAGGTTGTCCGGCCTGGCCTCGGTTTGAATAATGCAGTTGGACTGCATGTCGAAGGGTGCAGCATATCTCTGCGGCTCTTCACCCTCCCCCTTCCCCCTCTCGGCAGGCGCGCCACTCTCGATTGTATTGGGCAAGCAGGAGCAGGCCGTGCAATCTGGGTGCAGCGAGCAGCCCCTTGCACCTCGGTGCTCACGTGCTTCGACAATGCATACCTCGGCTGGCTGTGCGTCCAAGTGCCACCAACCCTTTTACGTTTCGGTCCTTTTCTCTCCCCTTCTATGGCTTCTGGTCGTCCTCGAGCCTGGCACACTGTCCCAACGTCCTCCTGGAATTCATCGTTGATTTGACTGAAGGCCGCCCCTCCGCTGGGCCGGCCCCTCGGGCTGCCCGGAGGCAGGGTGCAGCCTGGAGCGAGGCAGAGAGGCAGCGGGGAGAGATAGCGAAATAGAAACAGCGGGCTGCAGTAGCCTGACTCAAGAAGTGTGCACACTTTTTTATATCTTTCGGGCCGCAGGCCTTGCGGGGGAGTGCGGGGGACGGCCGTGGGGCCATGGGGGGCGCGGCAGCCACGCCAGCGCACCGGAAAATGAAGAGAGTACACAAACCGGAAGAAAGGCTCTGAGACGGGGTGAGTGGCGATTCTTCGGGCGCCCCGTGCACCCCGCGCCTTGCGTAATCTGTCCGCGAGTATCTTGTTGTTGTTGGTGATGTTGACGTTTCCACCACGCTGCGCCCCACGTCGTGCCTCGCGTCTTTGCCTTGCAGTGATTGGCAGAGAGGCGAACGACAGGGCAGAGTTGTTGTTTTTTCGGTTTTGTTTTTTCGCCAATTAACCGTGCTGGTGTACGCATCGGGGTGCACCCCACATGCCTCGTGTGTGTGTGTGTGTGTGTGTGCACGTGAAGGGGTGCGCTTGCACGTGCGCGTGTAAACTCCCTGAAGCACCCACCGTTTGTTCCCAAGACAAAAACTATTTAGCTCTGAATATGCGAAGCCACTAACAATACACCAGCTAAACAAAACCAAAACAACGAACAAAAATAATTTTAAAAAATGTTTTTGTGATGAGCCTGACCGTCGCGGCGCGCTGCCCCACACACGTAAAACTGGTGTCCGCCGAGCCTGTTTGACGTTTCACTTGCCTCACGGTGGAAGGGAGGGATTGGTGGGCAGGCAGCGCGCTCCACCACGCCCCCACGCGGCCGCGCTCCAAATTAACAAGACAGGCGGATTTGGCGCCATAGCATCGCGCAGGTCTGATTCGTGCCGGCAGCAGCCTCGCCGCGATGCGAATCAACTTTCGGTTCGCATCAGCAACAGTTCCGCCCCGACGCGCGGGAGCCACCCTCCCCCTCCCCTCCGTCCGTTACTCTCCGAATTAAATGCATCAGCGGGGCAGCGGGGACGCTTCGATGAGGTCGCGGTCCTACTCAACGTTGGTCACGACCGCGGTAAAAATAGCGGCAAAACGGATAAAAGAGGATGAAACACGTGACTCGCGTTTCCACTTCATACATAAATACATCAGATTGTGTTCCACTCCACGGCCCGTATGAATACCGTCTGGTCAAAGGGAAAGGTTCTTTTAAAGCCTCTCTCCGCTTTAATTTCTGTCCTTTTTTTCCGTTTTGCGACTCCGGACATTATGGGTCTGGGAAACCCATTTTGATATAAACGTTTTAATCATCCACCCACAGTTTTCCATGTTTCTGTTTCTCCCCAAATGAAATCCGTTGTGTCGTCATATGGCTGCACCTTTTCACATGTGTGTACGTCTGTGTTTGTGTGTGTGTGAGACGGTATAGAAATGTAAGCTCATCGCCACGCCAAAGCCAGTGCGCGCGATGGTTATTTTCCCGGAGGGGTATTGAAAGCGCCGAACAGAGAGCCGCGCGAGCCTGTCGCAAATAAGATAATACCGAAAGCCTGTGTGTGCGTACGTGTGTGTGTGCTACGCGAAACGATTGCCGCATGTTGTTGCTCACTTTAATTCCCTTCGCTCCGTAAAGGGCAATGCAATTCGGTCTTTGAGCGCGGCGCGGGAAGAGCCGAGGGCCGGGAAGGCGGTGGCGCTTTGTCAGCAATTTGTTTGGCCCGCCGAGGCAAGGGTTCGGTGTAGTGTTGTCGGGCCGCGGATTAGCAGGTTGATGGACCTCGTTTGAGCCGGTGCTTATCCAAAAGAGGGACGCAGTGTCCCCCGGCCCGGCTGGGCCAAGGTCCTGCCTGCCCCAGTTTCGCCCGTACAGTATATATAGTACCCTGGCGCTCCCTGAGGCTCTCCCAGGCTCTCTCGGCCCTGCAACTTTTCGCATCAGGTTTGGCCGGCTATCCTATTTTGGTCCCCTTGTTGATCGCAGAGCTCGATGGCTGCTGCTGCCACTGTATGGGGGTGTATATTATGTTGCGACCTAGAAAAGGAAGGACAAGTTTCAGTGAGACAGCGGGTGTTTTCTGGAGGGGTCCGGAAAATCTCAATTTGCAGCGGCAAGTTCCGGATTTTAGAAACTGAAAAATTGTGCACAACTCTAAAACAAAGATTTTTTTTTCTTTCCCCAAAAAAAAATTATTCCTTAACTTCTACAAAACTAGGAAGAACGCCACGCTGTCGCAGAAATCTAGTACATTTTTGCTTCCCACCTTCACTTCCCGGCCCCTATAGACCGTCAGGGTAGGCAGGGCACTAGTGCAGGGTTAGGGGTTGTCTCGGCGACGAATAGGGGTTGCGGGTGTTGCGGGGCGTGCAGGGGTAATGGGACCATTCGTCACACCGTCAGGATGGCTCACACACACGCACACACACGGCAAGATAGATCGGGCGACAATAGTGGGCTCGCTCGACTTATAATGAGAGTGCCTCGCTAAGACGGAGCGTCTCCTACTTATTGCCGCGCGGGCACGAATTGGTGAAGGGCGTGGAGGGGTCGCGTCGGGGTCGCGCGTATTTGCAGCGTAGTGACAACAAGCGACACTGTTTGCAGTCCCTCGTGTCATTGCACAACACACACACACACACACACACAGTCCGCGGCGTTGTCACGGACTGATTGGCACCGGTGTATCTTCGCCAGCGGTCGGCAAATACATGACAGCGATCGACAGACGCATTGTCATCCAGTGCACAGAGATCCGCCTTGTCGAGACAAAAATCATCATAATCTACGAACGGTCCGTTAAATTGAAAAGGGCTAAGTGTCTGATGCCCTTTCACAGTGCAACAGCAGTGCATGTAGCGAGCGGGTCGGTGCCGCCCTCGTTAAAAGTTGAGTGACGGATTGCATTGCATGACCGGGCGCCATGTGGGTCGCTGCACTCGTGGTGTGACCAGGCGGATGAGAAATTCATGGCACCTTTCCGAAATTGTTTCGGAGGCTCTGTAATTACAGGCCCCGTGTGGGGCCACGCGGTGGGGCAGGCCATGGCCAGGCCGTCTGGCGGGTAAGTGATAGGTTCTGTATGTTGCACGGCGGCGCCAGCAGAGGGCGCTGCTAGCGCGCCTCGTCCGTCTTCATTTCTCATGTATACGCCAAACTTAGTTCTTGATTCGCCCGGCCCCTCCGCCGCCACGCCCCCGCACCATTCTGAGGGCAGGGATCTGCAGGGACGACCCGCGTGGCCGACTAGGGGGAATTCACACGTTTTCATATAACTGGCCAACTTTTCATATTCTAACACGGACTCTATTATGATTGCCCGCCACCTCGCGCTCTTCGCCTCCCCCGCCCCTTTCACCCACTCATTATGCCCAGCGCTGCACTCCATCCTCCCCTTCTTGGCCACGCTCTCCGAGTAGTGCGCGCGCGAAATTCTGACACCAGCCAAGTCCACCCCCCCACCCCTCCCCTTGCAGTTCGCCCCCGACTCGCGCGCGTCACTCTGTAGTCTGTAAGTGTCAGTTCGAGAGTGATGGCAGGCTTAGGGCTGAACGGGGGTGGTTGTGGCCAAAAAACGATTGTGCGGCGGCAAGCGCTCTCGACCACAACCACCCTCCTCACCTCACACACACACATGCACACACAAACACAAGCAGACTCTGTGCTGCACACATCCGCCATAAAGCACATTCGACAAAACTGCGTGTTGTTTATCACTGTTTCGAGGACATTCACGCGAACCACCCTCTGATTTACGGCCAGAAAGTAGTGGAAATTTTTCTCGCGGTGCGTCTTCCGAAGGGCGTTGTTGTTGTTTGGCGGATATTGGTCGCCCTGCAATCGGCGGAAGGGGGCGCAGCGTCGCGTGGGACTGCTTCACACGAGGGCGGGAAAAACAAATAAGAAAAAAAATGGGGGATATTGGATGGCGTGACGAAAGTTTGAGGATTTAAGTGCAAGGCGGATCAATCACTTAGCCTTGCTTGGCGCGGCGTTCCGTCTGCGAGTTGCTGCTCTGTTTTCCATCACTTTGGGGCGTCGTTTCATTACCTGCGGCGGCCTGGCCCCAAACTTTGTTGCAACATTCCGGTCGGAGAAGCATCCTGGTAATGCACTCAAAAAATAACAAGAAAGTATCTTCCACGTCCTGTTTTTCAGGATTACTATACAAGTAATAATAACTCATTTTTTAAAAAATAATTTACTTTTTTGGTCATATTGGATTTTGGGGCAAGGGGCGCGGCAATACGTGGAGTACGCGGCGCCCATTGATTAATGAAAGGTTTTTATTTGGGTACCGCGCGGGTGGGGGCACTGGCAGCGCCGAGCTGCTGCTCCGTTACATTTATGCGGTCATTTCTTCATCGGGAAGTGCGGGCGAATCCGAAAAGCAATTGGATCCGCAATGAATGAGCGCATGAAATATATACATATATATATATGTGTATATGTGCGCGTGGATTTGCGTGGAATCGGGCAAAGGCAGACAGATGCCTCGACTCTCTGGCGGGTGGACGGGCGGACCCGCGATGCCGGAGGCGGGCGTCGAACAGGTGCAAAACCGCGAATTTGCCGTGGGGCACGTTGGCACGGCTTGCACGCCGCAGCCACACTGGACGCGTTGGGGGAACGCCCCGTGAGAGTTGATTGACAAAAAGCGGCCAATAGTACGTGCCCTTTTTACTCCATCAAACGGGAGGAAAAAAAGAGGAAAAAAAAATGCACATTGCAGGTGGGCTTCGTGTGTGAAGGAGGGAGTCTCTGTGCGGGCTGAATGGAGAGCAGGGGGTTCACCCCCCCGCCCCTCTCCCCGTAGCGGCCTGACGGGACGGCGGGTATCAGGTGTCGTGAAATGGAGAGTGGACGGAGCGGGCGGGTCGTTTGGTCTCCTCGTCGTCGTGGGGCTCAACTCCACCTTTACCCCACTTTACCCCACCTCGGAGGGGCGTTGCCGCGGCGGGCTTTCACGTGATGGACAATCCGCGCCCTTTTCCGCGCGCTTTTCACTTCGAGAGAGGCCCTCAATCGTGATTGGGCAATGGCGATGCCTTGATGCCTTGGCAGGCCGCGTCGAGCCACCAATCACAGGCCGTGTTGTTTGCCGGAGTGCGCCCGGATTTGTGGGGTGCCAGGCATCGCGACGCAGGCCGGGCAAGGCGCGTTCCCACGGCGACGTCCTGGATCGTCCTTTGGCTGCCGCCGCCGTCCTTGGCCACATCCTGCGGGCCTTTTCTTGATCCGCGAACGGACTCCACGACCGCGCCGCGACCCTGGCGGCAGCGTAGGATCGCACTATCGCGTTTCGCTACTCGGCCCTAAAAAAAAAAAAAATAAAAAAAAAAAATGAAATGAGTAGTACACGGGTCTAATCGCCGGGTTCGGGTCCACAATGCGCGCGGTCTGGAAATTTGGGAAGCACTCGTCCGCGGGAGTCCAGCACGGAGTCCACCACACCGTGAGGCAAGCTCGTTGGGTGACCGGGCCTCCGCCGTGGTCCGTGGAGCGGAACCACGCTTGCCTGACGACGCGGCCGCTGTGGGAAGGAGGGGCAGCGACGAGCACCCAGCCCGGAATGCGCACAGGTGTCGTTGGACGCCCCCTTCCCCTTTCACCCCACCATGCTTCTCGCTGGGAAAAAGAGTTATCGTCTCTAGTTTTCCATCTGCGATACATATGCCTTGTTCTACGCCAAGGTGCGCGCCGGTGGCGCGGGGAGGGGGGCACCTGGTGGAGGAATGCGTAAGGAGGCAGTGCGTGCCGCTGCTCCCAGTTGCACAACGCGAGAAACGTCGCGTTTTTTTTGTTTTTTTTTTTTTCGTTTTCCTGGCGACGCGTTGTTTTCGAATGGGCTCTTCTCTGCACTGCAGGACGCGCCCCTACACTCATTGGTCGCCTAGTTCACACCGCCGCCGCCGCGCCGTTAGCAGCGCCAGCGTCGCGCCGCCTCCTTGTCACGGAGTGCTGTCCAGGTGGAGCGCCGCTCGTTAGTCTGTGACGACGTGATATTTTTCCATTCATGATAAACTGAAAATCTTCCCGTAACTTCCATCTAAAATTATTTTGCCTGACTTTCCGTGACCCTGCGCTGGGTCGAGGCGGCGGGGAGTGTGGGGTCCAGCAGTCATTCGAAACGGGCCCTGCCGAGCCACCCGCACCGTCCTGGCCGCGGCCAAGGCCCCCGTCAGGACGAGGGAGTGTCGCGGTCATATCCAGGGCGGCCCCGCACTCGCGTGTAAGCAGGGAACCCTTGCAAGTGGCGCGGCCCCAGGCGTCTCCCTCGCTCCCTTGCGGGCGACGAAGACAAAAACTGCGAAAAAAGAAAAGGCCGCTTGATTTGCCTGGCCCTGGCTTGCCTCCCCTCTGGAGGCTCCAGCGGCAAGACTGGAAGCTCGCTCCAAGGTTGGAGGCGGCGCGGCACTCAATTTCTGGAAGTCGGGGCTAGGGCCGCCGGGGCCGCAGGGCCGTGGGCAGGAGTGTTTTCCTTCTAAGGGCCTCCTGCCTGCCTGCCGCAGGGTGAGGGATGGGGTGCGACGAGGCCTGATCGGGCGCACGCGTGTCACTCGTGTCGCGCACGCGAGATACGGCACACAATGTTATGCCAGCACGCGCCGCCGCGGCCGTATGCCGAGTGGTGTTCGGATAATAAAAGAAAAGTTGGCTTTTGGCGTGTCGTCGAAGTAGAGACGTAAAGGCGACTGTGTGAGTGTGTGTGGTGTTCCAGGCGCCACTGCTGAGGCGGTGGACGCGTTCTGAAGGAGACGCCGCATCGCATCAGATGAGACGACGTCGTGCCTCTGACGCCCTTTCCAGTGTATCACATGATCCCGTGTCAATATGGCCCGGACACGCCGGCCCGGCGGGCAGGCGAGGGGGGCGGGGAAGGGGAAGCGCAAGGCCGAAAAAAGGAAAAATCGGCCCCCCGTCTTGGTCTTCTGCTTCCCGTCTCCCGCAACCCGGGCCGGCAGCCAGGCCTGGTAAGGCAAGCTTCGGCGAGGATTGAAATCTCCGGCTACATTACTTGCCGCGATGTGACAGAAACCCAACACCTGGTGTGGCGGGGCGCGGTGGGCCCTACGTCACATCCATGCTTCTGCCTCGGCGCCCCGGGCGGGCCGTCGGTGAGGGAAGGGAGAAAGGGGCAAGACGGGCAGGTGTATTGATTTTGGTGTTCGAAATGAGTGTTTATTGGGTCCTGGTTCGGTGGGGCCAGCCAGACGATAGACAATCGGATAGAGCGAGCGCGGAAGAGGCGGACCGGCCTCCCCAACAAGACCCGCGGCACGGTCGCAGCGGCCGACGCCCACCTGGGCCCCTCTGTGAATACGACAATTCTTTTAGTAACTCCGTTCCGCCACACAGACTGGACTCGGAGTCCCGCGGCACCCACGGGGGACACGGCGAGCGTTCGAACGGAGCGCCGCCCCCGCTGTAAAACTTGCAGAAAGACATTTTTTATGTGTCTCTGCCCGCCGTCCCTGTGGGCGAGGTAAAACGACGAACATACGGAGAAAAAGCTGAACACAATAAAAATATCTCCCCGTCAAGTGTGCTCGCGGAGGTGGTGTGGTTGTGTGAGCACGAGGGAGTGCGTCCGTGTGAGTGTGTGGCTGTGGCTCCGGGCGACGCATGGGGCGACGTCGCACACGTCAGGGAACACGTTTCACTTGATGAAGGCCCCCACGGTGCCTCGCACACGGCCTGGTGTGCTCCGCGGCGCCCGATGCGTCCCCCTGCACCATCAGCAACCATCCAAATCAACCCTTGCCACGACCCTCCGTCATGGCCCCGAGCCCGGCCACTGCGGCCCGGCCACTGCGGCTAGAGGCTGGCTGGACTCCAGATCCAGCGCCCCGTCCGCGTGCGGGCAGAGCGACCCGCACTGCGGACCAGGCTCCCGACGAGGACGACACGCGTGGCCGTTTCGGACGCGCTTTGACCCAGCCGTGTTCGATTCCGACAACCCCAATCTAGTCCGACTCATTCTAGCAAGGAATATGCTGACGAACGGGGCCTTTTCCAGGCCGGCCGGGTACGTTGGGCAGGGGGCCCCCTTCGCCTCCGGGAGCACGACGACGACCCCGCTGGCTCACGCCGTCTCCCGTTTCCCGGGATACTACTCCGAGACATGCATTGCCTGCCCCATTGAAAGCGTGTCGTCCCGGGCGTCCTGGAGTGTGCTGCTCGAGATGTAATATCGTATGCATGCAGGGGCGCGCAGGGGCGCCCTCCCACGCCCCTCCCCCCCCGGAGCCCCGCTCTGGGCGTGGATGGCCCAGTGCGCTGAATGCACCCCCGCGCGCAACCCCAACAACTTGCCTCGCCAGTCAACTTTTCCCTTTTCTGCTACTCCTTTCTGCAAACTTCGCCTGGACAAAATAAAAAAAAAGTAAAGCAAACAAAAAAGTGGACGGGTGCGCATATCTGTGCCGCGGGGCGCAGGTCTGTGTGCTGACCCTGCCCTGGCGCACGCTGCGATGGCACGATAGCACGGCGATAGGCGCGTCCATTAAGGCCCAATTCCAGGCCTTGCCGCGTCACCGCATCGAGCCGTCGACTGACCGTCCGCCTCGCTTGTCGCACTCCTCCGTTTGTTTTTGTCTGTCTGCCTTTTTTTCCGCGGCCAGCGCGCGAGCTAACTTGTAATAATCAGCGCGCCAGTCTCATCATCTTCTTGCGCTCGCGGAAGGGCTCAGTGATTCCAGCGCCGCGCGCAGAGAAAGCGAGAGAGAGAATAAAGTGAGATTGGAGAGAATCGAACGGCAGGCCCGGCGCCATTTCCCAGCATCGCGCGCTTCTCTTTGGAGTTTGTTTACTTTGTCGGCGAATGCATCGCATAATCCGAACGGGCTGCAGTTTTTCAGTTTGTTTGGCGGCGGAGAGTCGCTAACGCCCGCGTCGGGAATGAGCTTGATTTGGCCGAGGCGAACGGACGCGCCCAAAAGTTTATAATTGTCGGAATGGACGCAGGTTGGATCGCGTACCGCCCTCCCGAAATGCCGCCTCGTGTTTTCCCGCGCGTGGAAAAACAGTGGCGCGCGCCGTCAACAGTTTTCCGAATCGATGCGTTCGGAAAAAAGTTTTTCTCGAAAGATTATCCCGTGGGGCGCTGAGTGCGGCGGAGGCGGACTAGCGCTCGGCCAGCCAACTGGCTTCAGAGTTTCTATTGCCGAGTCGTTCACTGTTTGAACACACACGGCCAGGGAAACTGGCGCACCGAGGGGTTTCCAATTTTCACTAGAATTCTTGATGTTTTATAAGCAGAAAGATAATGAGTCGAGCTGAGACATGCTACAATATGTGTGCTTGCGCTTGGGTGCGTGACAAGGGAGCACAGGGTCTGCCGCGGGGGCGTGTTGTGTGTGTCACTCTGAGCCTGGTACCGACTGACGAGGGTGTGTGACGAAGAAGCTGGGGTGTCGAGTCGGGGTGTTCCACACCGCCATCTCTATTCTGGCCAAGGTCGCCCCTTGAACTCGTGAGTCGAGGGACTGCTCGGGGCTGTACACCGACTTGTCTTCATCACTAGGATGCCTCCGCAAATCCCAACTTGTCCAAAAGCCTCTCCTGCGTCCTTTGGCCAATCTTGGCCCTCAGTGTGTCGCGAAGGACCGAAGTGGAGTGGCTAAGACCAAAAGAAATATATAAAGCCGATGCGAGAGGAGCCGTGCCGGGCCGGGGTGGGTTCTACCGTATCACGGCCAGGCTGGCCCGGCGTTCACCCCCGCTCTAGCTGAGCGCTGAGCCCGCCCCGGGCGGTGAGCGGCAACCGGATGGTACTGACAGCGCAGCCGCGCAGCCCGCCACAAGTCCCCCGCAGCGACGGCCGCACCACGCCAGCCCACCGTCCGAGAAAAACACAAAATACTAATTAGTCCAATGGCTGCGCGACCGGGTAAAATTCGCAAACCCGAGTTTTCGCTCGGTTCGTGTACGTAGGTATACTGTTGTTGCGTCTAGACGGCTTTACGCGTCCCCAGGTTGATTCGGCAGCGCTACGGCTCGGGTGATGGCGACGGGACCTGGTAGCGCACGCACCCCGGAGAAGGCTCGCCATCGGTTACTCGGCGTCCATGTGACGCACTTCCCGTGTGGTGGGGGCGTCTTGGTGACGGTCCCCATAGTGCGGCCCCCCATACGTCTCTGAAGTTTGCTCCCGCTTCAGCCCAGGCGAGCTCTAAGAACGGGCCGCACCTGTGCCGTGTCTGGCGTGTCCACAACGCGGCCGCCCAGATTGCCCCGGAAATTTACAGCCTAGCTAAATTGGGCCAGCTTGCCGCACGTGATTTGAATCGCACTAGTTTGCTCCAGTTTGTTTGCCTTTTCATTTATTTTTCAGCTTTTCTCTAGGCAGCTCGTCCAGGAGCCTTCCCATCACGCACAGCGCGCTTGCCTCGGGGCGGCAGGGCAGGCCACCCGCCAGGAAGCCCGCAAAAACAGCATCCACACTGACCATTTTGACCCCCGTATTCACCTCTAATCGCTGTTTTTCCTCTGGTTGCAGGTGGGTGGCTCGATGCGGTTGGAGGTGGGTCTGGTCGCCAAGGTGACCCCCCCCCCCAGCAGGGGCGTGGAGGGTGCGTTGTCCTCAAAGTTGAAGCGTAATCTCGGCGTCGTGTGTCGTGTCGGAAGGCATCTTGCTTCTGCAACAACCATTACTCTGGTGGGAACACTCAATAACAAGCTACCTCAGCAAAGTTTTTCTAAAAAATGAAACAATGAAAAAATCCCTCTGGAAGTAATATTTTTTCTTTTATTCGTACTCAACCAAAAACGAGAAGGAACAAAACAATTCAAGTCTTTTGTTTTGGGGTTTTCCCGTGGTTGTTTCAGCTTGTGCAGATATTGCTGCCGGTGGTCTGTGCGTAGTGCGCAGAGTGTTGCATTGTGCGCCCCTATTAGGCGCCCTGCGTTTCCAGTGTCGGTCCGGCTGCTGCATGCAGCCAGCGCCAACACTAGATTCGTCCCGGCGGGCCTTTTGCAGTGCTCGCGTGTGAGGGCTACAAGCGGGAGCTAGAGGTACACCCTGTAAAAAGAATTCTCGAATCTCCGACATATTCTAAGTAGAACTGTTCGGTGAAATTACCAGCTTAATAAGTTAATATTCAAAAGTTCGGAAACAATGCCAAAAAGTCACAGAACGTTTGCTTACGAGAATTTTTTTTACAGCGCAGGGTGAGGCACTACCACCGCGTGTTCTCCGCCTGTTTACGCAGCTTTTCGTTTCCGGTGATCTGGAAAAGCACTGCGCGCCGCTCATTGGTGGTACCGCGCGGCTCGCGAGCCGTTGTGCGTGTAGTACAAGCTTCAGTGAGGGGAGTTTTCCGTTCCATTTTTTTGAAGCCGTGTGAGTTTGTGAGCGAGCGTTTGTGTGTGTAAGCGCACCGTTGTGTGTGTTTTCCCTGCAACTTCCCTGGCCGAATTCCCGCTTGCCGTTGAATTGACTGTTGGCGGGTCCCTCAGCCGTGTAGTGTTGCTCTTGCTCTCTGACGCGTTCGCGCGCTTGTTGGCCTCCTGGAGGGCCGCACAGGGCCGGCGGCAGCTAGCGGCAGTCAGAAGCACAGCGCGCTAAAAATGGCACCACTTCATCCCTTCGAACGGAATAATTAATTAAAATAAGGCGTCTTGCGGGAGGTTCGCCAAGCGGGAAACAAGTGCATGGAGCGGAAATAAACAGATCGCGGAACATCCCTTCCGGAACGCTGGCCAATCCGCCCGGAAAGATTAGCCAGTAGTTTGGCTTTGCCGGGCGGGCCGACTACTAATCAGCACCACCTGTGCTGCCCTCTATCGGCCGCCTTCATAAATCTGCCTTTATTGCCGTTATCAAACTTGTAGCCTTGAATGCATCTTCGAGGTGAGTGGGGGTACTTAGGCTACTTAGTCGGCAGCGTTCCGCAGTTCTGCCAACCACGAACATAAATACCCGGCGCCGTCGCCCTGGAGCTGCTGGAAGCCGTGGCAGTCGCGGAGCAGAGGAACTGGAGTCCTGTTAGTGGCGGCAGTGGCGCGGGCTCAGCCACCGCTCCAGTACTCGCTTCAGCGCGCTTCCGTCTCCAACGGCGGTCGTTGTCGCGCTGCCGCCTCCGCTGGCCACTTTACGCGTGCGTGGATCGCCCACCGTGAAACTGAAAAAGTCTTGGAAAGTCGGAGAACTTGTGGGGAGAAAAATTGTCTGCAATGTTCAGGAAATTCCAAGACTTTCAGTGTCTTTCAGGAGGAGAACCAGTCAGGCCGGTCTGATTGGATGGGTTTGTGGAGAGGTGGTCCCGGACAGCGAGTATCCGGCTTGCTGACAGCGGATCTCATGCCAGCGCGCGGAGCAACGGGGTGGCCAGGTACGCAGGTGCGCGGCTCGGCACGGCCCTGGCATTCGGAGGGATGAATGAAAACAAATGTAATGAGCCCTGACGTTGCGCACCAGCGTTACACAAGAAGGCCCTCGGGGTGGAGCAAGCTGGAGCAGAGACATGCGCTCGCGTTACGCCGCGAGGCTACGGCGGACACGGCCTCCCTGCAGGTCGCGGCCACTCCGGAAAAAAGGGAAGAGATTCAGGTATAACCCCTGAGAAAGGAAAAAAAAAACTTTGAGCAAAACTTTCATTGCATGTAAAATACCGTCACGTTGGAGGAAGGGGGTACGTCCTTTAATTGAAACGCGGACCTTCTTTCCGGGGTTGGCAGCCGCTGCAAGCGAGAAGGCGGCTGCTCCGGCTTATGGCGTCCTGGACGGCGGCGGGGTGGAGGGAGGACGAGATGAGCCGGAACGGGCGTCGTTTCATCACACGTCGGAATGTCATTTCGCCGATGTACGGCGCGGTCTGCTTCTGCCGCCCCGCCTCGTGCTTTTATTGGCCTGTAAAGTCGAGTCTGGGTGCGTCGCCTAAGTCCTGCACCACGTGCACCTCGGGGATGCGCCGCGCCACCCTCGCCGCCATGGCCGTAACGTTGGTCATCCTTTCAGTGCAACCACACTGCCAGTTTCCTCTTCCCTCTTCACTGCCGCCGTTTCCCGCGAGTCCCTGACGGGATTGGAACCCGCGACAGACAGCGGCACGCAGTTGGAGCACGTCGGCTGTACCTGCGCCGCTGCAGCGGCGGTGGCGGCGCTCCGCAAACAACACATCGCGAACTGAATGGCAGTTGGCAACAAATTTACGGTGGTGTCGCTGGAGCCAAGTTGGAGACGTGCAGCGGAGCGCCGAAACATCATCACTCATTGTCTGTCAGCTTGGTACTGCCGCCGGCGGCGTGCCAACGCCGTGCCAGCGGGGGTGTCGAGTTCTGACCCAACAAAGTTTCTGTCTTACTGACACCCCGCCAATAAGATCTGCGGCTCGCGCCCCGCCTCGTCACCAGAGCGGCGTGGATTAGCGCCGAGGTCGGCCGAGGTTCGAGCGCCACCCCCAGGTGCTCGCCGAGCTCAGCCTCGGTGATAAGGCAGTACGGCAACTCGCGGCCTCGCGGGGTGGCAGACTGATGGATTACACTCGCAGTTAGCAGCCTCTGGATATTATGAATCCGACTGCCACCCTTCTGCCTGTCACTCCACCGCGGGCGCGCACTCCGCCCCTGCAGTCATTATGAATTCCTCATCAGCGGGTTCCTGCACTGCAGTCGCGACCTGTAGGCCGTCCCGCCGCACAGCGCTGCCTGCCGTGCTGCCTGCTCGTCTGTCCGGCGGGGCCCCGCGGAGGGCGTCAATAGTGGAAGTGGTTGGCTCCACACTAAGCGGATGCCTCGGCCGCGCGGCAATAAAGCATACGAGATGAGCGTGCGATTCATAATGCATGCCCTGGCCTGGTGGGGCGGCGGGGGCCCCCACACCCGTTGTCGGCACTGCCTTTAGCTGCCCCGGCCGCCTGTTCGCAGCCAAGCAGGGTCCAGGCCGTCCAGGCCGTCCAGGCCGTTCCATCGGACAGCGCGGTGGTGAGCACCGGCTGACCGCTGGTGTATCGGTCGTTCAAGGCGCTTTGCGGCTGGAGTACTCGAAAAATTCTGGAACAATGTAAAAACACATCAAAGTTTCAATGCCAAAAAAAAATATCTTAAAGTTTAATAATGAGTAGAGGGTTAACAGGATGCGGCCTTTACAGTGCGCTTGCAGTTCAGTCTCAAGACTCACCTGGCCCTCGGTCTGGGCTGCCAGACGCAATGGCAGTTTGACTCGAGCTCGCCGCGCACCCAGCTAGTCACAACTTTGCGAACCTCCGGGACCGCCTCCAGGGCCTGTCCTTGACCTCGGCCAGAGAGAGAGAGAGAGAGAAAACTGCCCCGAGCCGGCCGCGGTTTCAGTTGTACTTGGTGCAACAACAGTTTGCCGTTCTCATTAGTCTCGGTAGGGGTTGGGATCCGCGTGTACTTCCCTGGGCAGGGCGCGCCAAAGTATCGCCCGGAAGTGTGCGGCTCGGGAGGCTTTATTCCACCGGACTTCGCCGTTTCGTGACGTCATAGTGACGTCACAAGCAGAGAATTGGCGGCGATAACGCGTGGGGTTCGTGACAGGTCACTGCAAGCTGCGGAATGGCGGCGATAGCCATCGCGGTTCGAGTCTTGGAATTAGACGACGCACAGTCAGTTTACATCGGAGATAAGGCGGGCAGAGGGAAGCCAATCGGGGGCCGGGCCGCTGGCCAATCTCCAGGCGTGTCCGCGACAAGCTTCTTCTGATCGATGGCGCGCGGCGCGGCTCCCGGCCGCCCGCTGCTTCCAGCAAGGCCGTCGGGCACCTCCTCCACGCCTCTAATGAAGCGCCCCGCCCCGCCGGGAGTCTTCTGGCCACATCTCCATTTAAAAGTCTTCTTCTTCTAAGTGCGACGATTCGGGTTGCTGCGCCGTTTGTCCTCCTCCACGCCCCCTTCCCCAGCCGCCAGTGCCGCGGGTAAACGAGCTCTTTCCGGCAGTCATTACACGTGTGTTCCAGTTCTTTGCTTAACAAGAAAACTTCCTTAAAAAGTTAATCTTCCTTTTTTTTTTTTTTTTTTTTTTTTTTTTTTTTTTGAATTTTTTTTTGTCTGAATGTGCAGCCTAAACATATGGCGGGGCACGTCCTCCTCAGCGAGGCCGCGGCGCGCGACGCGAAAAGGTTATTCGACTTTGATTATGCCGATAATTTAATCTCGAGGGGGAGGCAGGAAAGCCCTGCCGCTTTTTGTTTTCGCTTCGAGAGGATCAAATGAAATGGGCGGCTAATTTCCATGGCCGCTGCGGGGAAGGACGGAGGTCCTCGGGGAGTCCTCGAGGACGCGGCGGGCCGACCAACACCTGGCCGATGTTTGCCAGCCGCGAAGAGCGAGGCAGAAAAGGGGGTGGCAGCGCGGGGTGGCTGGCCCCGCTTCCTTGGCCGTGATACCCCGACAGGCCGGCGGCAGCTTTGCACACGCAATCAACTACCAGTCATTCCAAACGGCAGCCACCCCCCGCCCCTGCATCCGCTGCTTTTATGTGCCTCTGGACGTCTGTCCCGACGCCTGCCCATCGGCCCGCGGCGCCAGGGCGGTGGCTGGCCGGGGCGGCCTGGTCACCAAGTCGGGTCTGGTCGCCGAGTCAGGGTGCCGGCTGGCCCGCCGCGGTGGCCGATCCGCTTAGACTCGTCAGTACGGGTTTCTTAGCGCGTCCACCTCCCGCGGCTCGTGATGCTCGTCGTGATGCTCCTCAGCCCCACGGCCCTGCGGACGCTCCGGAAGGTCCTGACCCATATAGACGTCGCCGAGCGCCTCCCCCTTCCCCCTTCGGTCGGCGGCTTGTCAAAACTGGAGTTACGGTCTCTGCCGGCCACCGCCGCGCCGTTCTGCGGTGCTTGGCCGGGCGATAGCGTGAGGCGCGGGGGAGGGGGGGAGGGCGCCGGGGGGGGGGGAGGGCTCCAGGCGTCGCGGCGCTGCTCCGCCGGCCGCCTGCCACTGCCAGGACAAAGGGGCTCGCATCGCCCACCGCACGGCTGCACGGCCCACTGTGCGGCCGCGGGCAGCGCTAAACACGTATACACATAACTGGACAGGCCCCCAGTCTGCCCGTCTCAGCGAAACGACCCTCCTTCCATCACACGAACACACACACACACACACACACACAGTGTCTCTCACGCCCACCACAGACCCTCGCGCACACTCATTCCGTTATTGTTCCGCGAATTTGGTGCGACATGACACCGATTCCGAGTACCAACAGAGCTTTCGTCTCTGTCGCTGTCTCCCTCGTGGGGCGGCCCTTCAAGGGCGCGAGAGAGACAGGGCGACGAGGCGCTGTCGCGGTTCAAAATGGCGGCGGCGCAACCTTTCAGCGCAAAGAGGATGGGAGGGGGCAAGGGGCGTCGGCGGCGTGCTCGGTGTGCCCGTGTGCACGGCGCCAGAAGGGGGACAGGGGCGTGGCGGGGGAGGAGGGGGCGGAGGGGCTAAAGATAGCGGTGGACGCACTGCCGCCGCGAACGCCGCAACGTTGCGTATGATCCGCGCGCGGCAAGCGCGAAAATTCCACGCACCGCCTTTTGTTTTCGAGTCGACTCTCGAAAACGGCGGTTTCCCTCGGGGAGCAGTCTCGGTGAGGTAACCCGGGGTGCGTATGTGTCTGCCTGTCCGTCCGTCCGTCACGCAGCCCGCCCATCGACCAGCGGTCCCCCTGACGGATCGGCCCGGCGCCCCTGGCCTGACATTCAAAAGACGCCGGCCCAGAATAGTCGGCCGTCGACGCGCGCAAACGAGGCGCGTCTTTTCCTCTTTGCGCCTCGCCGTCCTGACTTAATTCTTCCCGCCCTCCCCCCTTCCTGCCTCCCCCGCGGGCCCCCAGGTGTGTGCGTCGCGTCAATATAGCGCGACACAATGTTGAGCCGCGTGAATCCGCCTGCCTCGCGCCCTGGTCCTGTTTCCGACGCCCCCCCCCCTCCATTCTTCGCACCGCCCTGCAGACGACATCGCGAGGCGCTCAGCTGGCTTTCCTCGTTTAATGGGGACGGACCTGGCCTAGGTTAGTCCACACACCCACACTCACACACACACTCGCACTGATGACGTGGTTGGCCGGGACGTACGGATTTAGCCGGCTGGCGTTGTGCAGCGCCGGCCGGCGTTGGGTGGGGCGCTGTGTCTGTCTAGGCCGGCCGGCGCCGCCCCCTCCCCCAGCCGGCCGCACCTGCAGCTGGGCAGCGCGTCGGTCGCCACGGCCCGTTTGTCAAGGGCGCGACATTGTGTGACTCGTGCGGTCGCGGTCCCGGAGCACGACGGCAACGCCACCGCGCTCACCGAACCGACGTCGTGGTCCTCAATAGACGTCACGCGGGTTGCAACGAGGCGCGCCGTCTGCAAAGAGGATGACAGCTCCGTATCGAGCATCCGTCACCGCAGAGGTGCCGGGAGTCGAACCCGCGCACCGCGCCAGCCGGCCGTGCGTTTTCCGGGCCGGTTCCTCCGGGAGGAAGCCCTCCGGGGCGTGGCGAGTGCGGCGCGCGTGGCCACTGGCGAGTGACCCCCCGGGAGGCACGCAGCCCATCGTGCGTCTCGGCGCGGCGGGCTCGCGTCTCCCGGCCGCCGGGGGTCCCGACGACAATACCCCACGCGCCCAGCCATTCCCTAAGGCCAACGCGGGCAGTCTCTCGCGCGCGGAGTAGAGCGCGTCTTAAGAGAACCTAGAAACCTTCGTTTCCTTTTAAAATTATTTTTTTTTTATTTTTTTTCGAATTTTGTAAGAATTTTTTTTTTAATTGTTTCAAATCTTTTTGGCCGGACGGCGCGGCTGTTTCTCTCTCTCTGTCGGCATCCCATCGAACCCTTTTCTCTTGCTGGCTCGGCTTGCTGCTCGAGGCAGGGCGAGGCAGGGCGAGGCAGGGGGATGAATCCTGCCGGTAAATGTCTGCCTGCATTCTGATGATGGTCTTCTTCTGTCTTGTTTCAGGTAACTGATTACAAGAGGCGTGACCTGCATGCGTGAGTGTTGACAGTTCAGTCTCTCTCTCTCTCTCTCTCTCTCTCTCTCTCTCTCTCTCTCTCTCTCTCTCTCCTGATTCTGGTGGTCCCCCTCGGCCGCCGTTCGTTCTCATCGTCCTGGAGGAGAGTGATTGCGCACACTGCTCGCCTCTCTCGCACTAGTGGTGCGCTCCGTGCGGGTGCGAGAGGGACAGGGCGAATGAGGCGCCGACCGGAATCAGCGGCGCTCCGCCGGTGCCCGCGGCTTGCTGGAAAACTTTGCGCCTGCCTGGCGGTTTGTTCGGCCTCCAGGGTGCTCGACGCGCTCGAAGGTGGAGGTGCGAGTGATCGGTGGCAACCCTGACGTGCGGTCTCACCGTCGTACAAGTTTACGGGCCCCTCTAGTCTACTCGGCCGGGCGCGGCGGGGGCTCGTTTGAGGCGGGGCGGGGCGGGGTGGCCCCCAGACAAACAGAAGTTGCCGACCTTTTCCGCAGGCGCGCATGTTTGCAGTCTGGAAACGAAAGCGCGGGGCTGGCTGGCTGACGGCGTCGGTTTGTGGGCGTCGGGGCGCGGCGACGCAAGGCGGGGTGAGGCGGGGTGGGGCGGGGCGGGGTGGGGCGGGGCGTGGTGGCTACGATTGGCTGCTTGGCATGGAGTTTATGTGGCCGCGGGTGAGTTTCAGCGGACGCCGAGGCGAGCTGTCGCGGTGGTGCTGGTGATGATGATGATGGCGAAGGAGGATATGAGACCCCCGTCAGTTTATTGTGATGAGTAATTTGTTTTTATAATCGCGCCTAAGAAAGCAATAAAAAAAAAACTAAAAAAAAAAAACGCACAGGGTTAATGCAGTTTGGCTGTTCGGTCCGCGGTTCGGTCTCACAGTTACGGGGACGGAGGAGTCTTGGCGGGCTTCAATGGCGCGCAACCCTGTTCGGAGTGAGCTCCGGAAAGAGATTAGTCCAAATTTGCATTTAGTTTGGTTCCGCGAAGGGCGTTCCGCGAGGTAGGGAGACGAGTTCTTCCTGACCGCCTAATTTCTCATAGCCGCTGCACAATGGGGCGCGCGGAGGCGACAAGGGAGTGGGGGCCGCGGGCCGAAGCACGCCGCAGGGTAGAGAGAGGACTTGGCGAAATGTAGCAACAAAGTTGCTGGGGACGTGCCGTGTATCTCTATCAGCCGATACGATGAGGCGGTCCCCGTCCCTCTGCCTCCCCATCCCCGTCCAACCTGCAGGACTAGCGCCGTCACCCCCAAATCCACAGCAATTTCTCATAAAAATAAGACCCTCCTTGTTCCGCGAGGAGGCGGCACCGGGGCTTGCTGCGCGGCTCTGCTGTGCAGCAGCCCGGCCTTGAAGTCTGTCTGGAGGAGGGGAGGCCGAACCGGCAGCCGATTCAGAGAGTCTCTCTCGCACTCATGGGGCGGCGGGCCGGGAGCGACAGAGACAGACCGACTATTCGAATCAGTCTTACGGACGTTGGCACGCCCTGCAGGCAGCGCTATCGCTCGCGGTGGTCCTCACGGCCGGGCTTCACAGCGACCGGCTGGCCACCCTTTACCGCCCTCGGCGCTTCGATCAAGTCCGGCCACGTCCCGGCGGAGGCCAAGCCTCGGCCGGCCCCCCGGGCCAGCGAACAATTAAGCCTTTCCTAGCATCCCGCCCGCCCCGCCCCGCCCCGCCCCGCCCCTGGATACCGGCAAGCGACTGGAATCGAACAGAGCGGGCGAGCGTGCGTGCGTGCGTTTCGGGGGAGCGGCCTACCAGGCCTGGCTCGGCTTTCCGACCGAGGGAACGCCACACTGGGAGCAGCGACCTACACGGCCTGCCCAGGCCTGCCCCGCTCCGTCTCTCTCACGCCCTGCGGGACGCGTGTGACAGAGACCGAGCGAGCGTTCCGCCAATCTGGCCGCCGGGCGTAATGGATGTATCATCGCATGCCTCGCGTCCAACTTGGCCGCCATCCTTCTTCCTCTCGCCGGTCGGAAGCTGCGACTGCTACCTCACAGTGGGCCGAAAGACCGTTGAGGCGGCCAAAATCACGGACGCGTTCTGAGCTCCAGAGTCGCTAAGTGGGACTCGAATCGAACGTGTGACCCCACCAATGGATTGCTCTCCGAACGAGGAATCCATTGGTGGGGTCACACGTTCGATTCGAGTCCCATTCAGCGACTCTAGAGCTCAAAACGCGTCTGGAGTTTTGGCCGCCTCAACGGTCCTCTGACCCACTGTGCGCCTCTCGCATTGGCTGGCGTCGGATTGGCGGGCAAGCAGGCCGTCGAGGCAAACTTTCCGAGTGCGCGAGGCAGCGCGCCGGAAGTGCAGCGCCCGCCGCCGCGTCTAGTTTGAGGGATCACCGCCAGGGGGCGCCGACGCGTTTTCGCGCGCCCTCAGCAACAGGTGGACGTCTGGACTTGGCGGCGGGGTGGCGGGCGGGGTGGGGCGGGATGAGGCGGGGTCGGGCGGGTGGGGCGGGGGCAGCGCGCGACCGCGGAAATACCCGTATTGGAACCGTACCGGATGAGAAAAATGGCGAGTGCCGAGGCAGTGGCGAGCAATGTTCGAGTCGACTGTGCCCGCTGGAAACAGAGCACCCACTCCCCGCGGCGGAGCGCCTGCTCGGCAGGCAACCCAGCCGGCGGCCGCGCGCTCGCATCGCCTAGCCCGGCGAGCGCGGGCGCCGACCGCGGCCGAGATGGGCGCCGCCCCGACCGGCAAACTTGACTCTTTACTCGGCTGCTGGATTGGCCGGATGAGTGGCCGACCGAGAGGGAGGGGGGGATGTCTGAGAGGCCCCATCGGGGGGGGAGGGGGGGATGTCTGAGAGGCCCCATCGGGGGGGGAGGGGGCGTCCGGAGGTCGTAAAGCCACAGCAGAGTATCTGGCTGATGAACGGGCTATCGCTCTCGGCCGAGGCCTGGCTGCCTCGCTTGGCGGCTGTCGTGATGGCGCATGTCATTTTCGGCAAGCAGCCGCGCCATTCTGTGTGTGTGTGTGTGTGTGTGCCCCCCCTTCCCCCCCCCCCTCAATTCGTTACGAGGAAAAGCGCCGCGTCTGAAGCGCGACGGCGTGTCCCCGTTTCTCCCTGGCTCGTTTCCCCGCGCCGGAAGGGGTTGGTTGAGTTGCCATACCTGTGGTCGTCCTACTTCGCTGCCTCCGCCGCGTCCTCCTCCTCGCGGGGAATGACTCCGCACCCCCTGCTCGCGCCACCCATGTCTGTCTGTCTGTCCGTCCGTCCGTCCGTTGGGTGGGTCAGGCGGTATGGAGCGCTCACCGCCACAACGACGCGACCGCTTACCGCGGCTGTCAACGAGAATGCGCTCCTCTTACCCCCGCCCCGCCACTTCCGGTTCGGAGACGGCCACGATTGCCGCCGCTGTACTTGCTGTACTCGCCGGCGAACGGAGAGTGCATCCCTTCCCTCCCGCCCATTCGAATCGAGAAACGAAATCCAAAAGCGGGGTAAATGAGCGAGGAAGTAGTGGAGGGGGAGCAGAAAGAGAGAGATGTAATAGGGGATGAAAGTGGAAAGAAAAAGGGTCAACAGCAGCAGCGGCGCAGCGAGACGAGAGACAGAGAGACTCGATTCGGGGAGTGTAGACGCAGCCAGGACGTGACAGGATTGCGCCGCGCCCCCAAGATTAATCAAAGCCTTATCTACCCACGAAAAATGTGAAACCCGTGCGGCGCGGAGTGCCGAGTGTGGGACTGTGAGGGCCAAAGGGACGGAGCGAGAGAGTGTGGGACTGTGGAGGATCGACGCGTAAAAAAAAAAAAATAATAATAATTAAAAATAAGGGAGTTTAAATTGACTTAAAAATAAGATAATCCCACTGCTGCCAACCCTCGCCGTTTGAGAAAACGAGACAGCTGGAAGACAATAGTCACGCGGGCGGCGCGGCAATTGACCGGAGGACAGACACGTCGTCCGATGACGCCATCGACCGTGAGCCTCGACTGCCAGCCGGCCGGTTCCGAAGAGTCTCCCTCGCACCCCAGTGGGACGCACCGCGAGTGCGAGAGAGACGGAGCGACCAATCGACGCTTCGGCATCGGCATGGCCGGCCGCGCCAAAGGTCTGCCTTGCTCTGACCGCTCAATTTTTCATCCTCCTCATTCGTGTCCACGCCACAGTATGAATAGGTAAGGCGCTCCGTATCAACAAGCCTCCACGGCGGGATGAAAAAGGCATTGCGTGGCGCGTCACGGGACGAAGACGGCCGGGCACTCACTGTAAAACATGTAAACACCCGCTAAGGATCGGCGAATGGGCGCAACGCTACAGGGTTAGGGTAGGAGACGCGCGAGCGCTGGAATTTCAATGAAAGCAACTCACACAAAAGGGTTATTTTCCTCTCCGCTCACGCGACTCGACTCAACTCTCTCTCTCTCTCTCTCTCTCTCTCTCTCTCTCTCTCTCTCTCTCTCTCTCTCTCTCTCTCTCTCTCCCGCGCATCTGGCACCCCGCAATGACGATATGTATTCACACCGAGGCACATAATACATCAAGATGAAAAATGATGAAGGTGCTGATTCCGAAGAGAGAAATGAAAAATAACAAAAATACGGGGACGGTAATCTACAGAGCAACAACAACAACTTTATATTCCAATATAAATTGTCGCGCGCCGCCTCCCTTTGAGATGGGGCGCCAAGATAAGGCCGATGTGAACAATAACCGAGCCAGATTCTGCCGATACGGGTGGCCGACTGGGGGGGCGCTGCTGGTGGGCCTGGTGGGCTCTGGGACCCCCCACGCGGCAGCAGGCGGGGGCGGGGTGGCCGTACTGCACTGGACGGGGCCCCACCGCCGTCGCCCCGTTGATCGGCGAGGCCGCCGCGCCGCCGCAGCCGCAGCCCAAGATTGCGCAAAAAGCAATATTCGGCTGGGAGTCCCCTTTGCCGCCCGGCCGCCAATCACAGCCTCATCAGCGACACATTTCCTGGCAAACTTGGTCGTTACCGGCGGAAGGCCGACATACCGCCGCAGCGGGGAGGAGCGCGTCGGCGCGCCGCCCCGGGCCAGGACCTCCCCAGCCCCAGGCCGCCGCCGCCGCGGGCAGGACTAGCGTCCCGCTCCGTCGCGCGGACGACAGTGCGACAGAGGCAGAGCGACCGTGTTCGGAACCAGCCTGCTGGGGCGTCGCGACGCCACGGCCTTCCGGAAATGGAAGTCCAATTCAAGCGGCGTGCCGTCAGTCAGTGGCGGGGCGGGGCGTCGCCGGCACCCTCTCTGCATTCCTGGCCGGTGTGGCGTTCCGGTTGGGCGGAGCTTGTCACCTGTCATGACGGCTCGCCACGTGGCTTGCCACCCCACGGCACGCACGGGTCGCACAGCCGTGCGCGTGGCGACACTGTGGTTGACGCGTCCGTCACGGCCTCCACGTCTTGAGCCACGAAGCCAACCTGCTCTCGACCCCGCTCCCCCAACTTTAAAAACGGACGGCTCTTCGGAACGCTCTCACGGCCGGCGCCGGCGGGCGCGGGAGGCGGAAAAATCGCATCGCGAGGCCACTCGAGGGGGCGGGGTGGGGCGGGGTGGGGCGGGGTGGGGCGGGGTCGGGGTAGGGGCACTCGGCGGCGGCAGCTCTGCGGCAAAACTTGGGCCGCGCGCTATACAATCATTTCCGTCTCCGGCCGAGAAAAACTGTGGAAAGATTGGGCAGCGGAAGGCAAGGGGCGCGCAAGTTCCAGGCAGCGTCGACGGCGGCAGCGGCAGCGCGCCACGCCGAGACGTCCCCGCCAAACACTCGGGATGAAAATCTGAGCCGGTTTAATTATTTCTACCTCGGCGCGGCACCCTGGCGGCAACCTGGACTCCAATCCAGGCCTAGCAGTGCCGAGCCCCACCCCACCTCGCCCGCGCGACCCCCGACAGGGAGCAAAGTGTGCATTAAATGCGGATCAACGGTCTGGGGGCATCGCGGACCTCGAAAAGCAGGCACAGCGGGCAAAGCCCGCGCGGGGCCTGTGCTATTGTGTGTGTGTGTGTGTGTGTGTGTGTGTGTGTGTGTGTGTGAGTGTGAGTGTGTGTGTGTGTGAGTGCACGTGTGTGCGTAATGAAGTGGAGAGGAACAATATGCGAACCACATTACCATTCCCGTGACATTTATGACGTGCGGGGCCGTGCTGGCTCAAGGGAGGGGAGGGCTGCAGTCAGGTGGCCCGGCTCAGCCATTCGCGGGGCTTAAGTAAGGGTTGGCTGGCCCCACCGGCCTGGCCCCACCGGGGGCCCGGGGTCAGTCGGCAGTCAACCAGCGCGCGCGCTCCCCTGCTATCAGCATGCACGCCGCCCAGCCGGGGCAGGCAGGCAGGCAGGCAGGCAGGCAGGCAGCCGCCCGCAACAGCAGCGGCAGCCATTTTGGTTTCCGCCGGCCTATCTGGGCGCTGCTTTCAATCATTTCGAATTACCGCGGCGGGCCGAAGCTTTGGGGTCTCCCGGAATGGGAGCCGTTTGGTGGCAGCGGTAGAAAATAAAAAGCAAAAGTCACAAAAAAAATGCCATAAAAAAAACTTTTAGTTTTGAAATAATGTTGGTCTTTGCCCGGCGTGGTTATTTCGTACTCCCGCACGCACCGAGCCGCGCGTGATGCGATCATGTTTGCTCTTTGTTGGAGGCAAAAAGAGCGGGAACACCGGGTACACCACCGCCGGCCGGGTACACAGTGACGCACCCATTAGCGGGTGCCTTCCACAAACAGCTCCGTAACCATCTCGTATGCTAATCGCGGCCCTGATGGTCTGATGGCTTCGGCGCATGCGGAGCTCAAAGCCAACCGCACTGGCCGCCGAGCCAGCCGCCCGGCCATCACGACGCCGCGTCTCCCTCGCACCCCGCGAGAGCGACAGAGACAGCGACCGCTGTTCGGCATGTCTAGGCCCCACAGCGTAAATAGACCGTTTGACACTATTGAGCCATGCAGCCCGACGGTCATGATGCGAGAGAGAGAGAGAGAGAGAGAGAGAGAGAGAGAGAGAGAGAGAGAGAGAGAGAGAGAGAGAGAGAGAGAGAGAGAGAGAGAGAGAGAGAGAGAGAGAGAGAGAGAGAGAGAGAGAGAGAGAGAGAGAGAGAGATCACAATAACGCTTCGGCGGTGCAAGACCCAAAAGCGACAACACTAGCAACACTCACCAAATAACGACGCCGTCCAGCCGCACCACTTGTTTGCATCACACAGGAACACTGCTCGGACTCACTGTACACTGCACACTGCCCTTGGCTCTGTCACGCTTCGATTCGGTGCACACACAAGTAACCCCAGCACGACGTAAACAAACCTGGTCCGGTCCAGCCGCACCGGCCGGCCGGCGGCGCGCGTCTGCCAGTCTGCCGGTCTGCCGCGTCGCTGCGCCCGCTCGGGGGCTCGGCGTGCGTGTGTGTGTGTGCGTGTGTGTGTGTGAGAGTGTCTGTGTGTGTCTGGGTCGCACGGCCGGCGTGTCTGTGATTGGCTGGGCCGCGCTGCCGTTGGCTGCCGTCCGCCGTCGCCGCGCTGGCTCGCCTCGCTCGCCGCCTTCGTCGGTCGCACGGCCGGCGGCGCGCCTACGTCTGGCTGTCTCTCAGTGGCAGCACTCGCTGGCTGGACCGGCCACGGGTTCGATCCCGGGTAGCGGCCGATGAGTTCCCTCAACACAACAGAGTCTCTAACGCGTTCGAGCTATCGATCCGATTGCCGTTATGTCACCGAGGCGCAGCAACTGGTGCGCCTTTGCCTTGGCCGCCTCGAGTATTGAGGCCAGCCAGCGAGCTATGGGACTCGGAGCGTCATTGGTTGGCGGGCAGGACGTCGCAGTGGAGGCGTTCATATTGCATGCACTTTCGCCAACAGCGGTGACGGGCGGACCTGCTCGACCTGCACTCTCCACGCTTGTCGCTGTCTCGCGGACGGTTTCAAGAACGAGGACGACGAGTTGGATTCGTTCCCCGGTATCTCCGACGGGGTCGCCCCTTCGGTTCCCGCCCTCAGATTGGTCGGCGCCCCTACTCCAGGAGGCACTGGTTGGGCAGCGCCAGGCTTGCCTCCGGGCGCCAGGGTCCCCCCCCCCTCCTCCCCCTCTCCGCCCTAACGGCAGTGCGGCGTGATGTAAGCGCTCAACGCGAGATCGCATTTATGCGGCAAGAGATGCGTAAAAACGACGACACGTCGCGATCAAGTCACGCAAGCTATGGCTGCCTCCGCCGCGCCGCCCTCCCCAGAAAAAAAAAATCCGGGCCGCCTGGTATCGAACCCCGGACCAGTGCGTGGCTTTGCGTCTATTTCCCGGCGAGTGACACGTCGCTGCTGCGCGGCTCAGCACGCCGGCAGACGGACTCCGAGTGTCGTTTTCGTCGCTCTGTCTCTCTCGCATCTCTGGGGAATGCGCTGTGAGAGCGAGAGAGACAGATCGCGGTGAGGTGACGGCGCGCGACCCAGCCGCAGCCGCGCCGCCGCGCCCCGAGGCTGTCGCGTCGTCTGCCACATCAGCGCCTTGCCTTCTATGCGCGAAATCGCTTGGAGCCACTTTGGAATTGCCTCCCACTCTTCTCGACAAATATGGTTTTCCCGGGCGGCGTGGCGTGGAACGTGTTTATTCAAATATATTGATATTGACACCTCGGCGCCGCGGGCAGGGGCGGGGCAGGGGCGGGGCAGGGGCGGGGCAGGGGCGGGCGCCGCCTCAGTGTCCGTCAAGGCGACGCCAGGGAGACACACGTACGGTGGGCCAGTACACTGGGCTGGCCACCGCATCCTCTCCTCGCCTTCGTGCCGCTGCTCTGCAGGCCGCGGTTCTAAATGCAGAGCCGAGCAACCTAATAACGCAAGTTGGCCCGGCCGGCGCTTATTTTCCGTAACCTGATTTTCCCGACATTCCGTTCTGAGATTATAACTTTTCTCGGTTGCCTTCCCTTTTAAGCAAGACGGGCTTCATAAATTTGCAATGTGATTTTGACCCTGCACTGATAAAAAAAAAAAAGGTGGATAAAAAGGGAGGTGCCGGTTGGGCAGACAAAAAAAAAGTGAAGTGCTTCTCTCTACTCGCCTCTTCTTTACGTTTATTCGTGCCACAGCCAGGCGGGCAGGCAGGTGGATTAATAAAAAAAGTGTTTGGCGATGCCCGATGCCCTCGTCACCTCCCTTATTATTATTCCGTGAGACGCTCGGCCTCGGCCCCTGGTCTGTGGCCTCCACGTCTGCGCGACTTTTATTTCTATGTTGGTGTTGGTTTACTTGGGAATCGGTGAGGCACTCTGATTGTTCCGGTAGCCGGTGAAAAAGTGATACGGCCATCGCCACCGTGCCTGGTGGCCACAACATCAACATTAACAACAACAACATCAACAACAAGCGACAAGTGCTGGATTGCCCCGATTCAGCGCGGCGAAGCGCGGCGCTGATGATTTTCAGGCCGAGATTGGCCGCCTCCTCGTGTACAGTCACGCATCGCACCACTCGACTGCATCACGCGACCCACCTGGCACGCGTGCTCGCTGAGAACTTTATTTCGTGCGCAAGCATAGCCCATTTTTCATTGTGTTTTCTTTTTTTGGGCAAAGTTAACAACCGGAGAAGAAAAGTTCTCTCTCTCTCCCTCTCTTGTTTGTTTTCGTCGGTGGGAGTGGCGTGGTGGGGGTGCATTTAATTCACTGTATTGAATTGAGGGGGTCGGATGCAGCGGGTACCTGTTGGACGCAAGCGGCGGAATGCGAAACGAGTGGTTTGTGTTGGTGTACCTGCGGGCGGGGCATCGCGCGCGAAAGAGAGATGGCTTGGCGCGATACACACGCAGTGCTGCTGCCGCGCCTGTAATCGAACGACGCTTGCTGCTGGTCTAGGTGTTGGGAGGGCGCGCTGGCCCGCCCCGCCCCGCCCCGTCTCCGGAACGCCTTGAATGGGACGCGGGAGTGCGTTCCGAAGGGAATAAAGAGATTTCGGATCTGGGATGCCGGCCGAGCCGCCGCAGACGTGGCGTTCCGAAACACGAACCGAAGCGAAGGGACGACGCCTCGCGAGGACGTGGTGGGGGCGTTCATTGGCCCGGCCCGGGGGTCGGGTCTCGGGCGAGGAAGGTAAGCACCCCCCCCCCCCCCCCCCCCGCGCGCCTCATCCACGACAGACAGTGTAACCCGCGTCCTCCCCCACCGTCGCAGCTTCACCTATTTCCTCACAATTGAACGCGAATCCCGCCCTCCGTCGTCGAGCTCTCCGACGAGGCCCCCACGCCCCACGCCCCACGCCCCACGCCCCGCGCCATCGCTCCTCGGCCCTCGGCCAACACTGCTTTGACTCGGCGACGGGGCCTCTCGGGCGAGGCCTGGGCGCCCTACGCCTCGCTGCAGACCGCGTTAGCGCTTCGAGGCGTTCGTCGTGGACAAGGCCGTCCGCGTGGTCCTCGTAGTCCTCGTAGGATTCCAGGCACGTCCGCTTTGCATTCGGGGCTCCCTTCCGCACTGCCCTGCCCTCGGTCGGCCTGCCCTTCGGCCGCCTCACACTTACACACACACACACACACACACACACACACACACACACACACACACACACACAGACACACACACACACAGACACACACTCACACACACACACACACACGCGCGCGCGCGGAGCCACAACAAATCTGCGCCCGGCCTAAGGCAAGTCGGCCTGCTCGGCCACGCGGCCCACTGGCGCGAAGCGCTGGCTGGCTAGGAAGAAGGCCGCTGAGCCCCCATGTCCCTTCGGCGCCGCGGGGCCGGCCGTATGGAAAAATGTGGTCACGGCCTTTGAAGTGTAAAAGAAGGCGGGCAAAGGACACGCATTCCGAGGGGATTTACCTTCGGGGCGCCGGCAGAGCATCCTGCCTTGTGGCAGGAAGGACCTGGAAGTCCGAGCGAGCGCACATAGCTCTTGAATCTGGACTCGGCGCATAAACATGAGTAGCCATTATTTTGGGTAGTGCTGCTGCTACCCCTGAGACGTCGCGCCGCGTCTGGGAGGGGGCAAAACTCATAGCACGGCGCCCTATCCGCCCCTTCCCCCCCCCCTTTCAGCCCACCCCCAGTCCGCCCCCCAGCCCCCATCACGGCTCAAGCACATTTTTTACGACGTTTTCCAACTTATCCTTTATTGCCATACTGCTGCACCCCGCTACCGGCTTGGGCTGGTTGTCGGCCACGCGTCGTAAAATTGTTTTATTTTCGTAATGTTGTGCTGTCAGCCCCCTTGAAGCCCTTGGAGCCCTTGGAGCCGCCGTCTGCACGCGTCTAGGCCCTGCCGGCCCTGCCGGCCCTCGGGGCAGTCAGGCACGTCCGCGGGCCGCCGAGGGCGGCGGGGACTAAACAGTCCGCAGCGCTAAACCGGCCCCGGGGACGTCGCTACACTTAACCTGTGCTTTGCTCCTCGCCAAGGGCCCGGCCCCCTCCTGCTGGAAGAGACGACCGCTGGGCGTCTCGCTCCAAACCGCGGCCCCAGAGACGAAGCAGGCCGGCGTCGCGGACGACGACGGCGTCCTCGGCGGCCACTCCTCAGACGCTCTGTCACTACTTGTTGTCATCCTGATGGATGGGGCTCCGCGGCGGCGGTCTCGGGGGAGCCCGTGATCGGCATGGCAGTGAGCGGGGCTGCTCGCCGCGCCGCCAAAACTTCCGGCCAGCGGCCGTGTAGACTTACCTCGAGGGGGAGTGGCCGGCAGGGGTGGCGGCGAGGAAGGCGAATATCGCTGGTTCGAATACCGGAGGGGGATGGTGGTTTTATGGGGGCAGTAGCACTGTGTGTGTGTGTGCGCGCGTGCGCAGTAACGGCGCGTCGCGTTTAGCGACGACGCCCCGGCCGTGCAAGGCCCTGACGGCGCCTAGGCCTCCAAGGCCCTCGGCGCGGTGCTTGGGCCGTGCTTCACGCTCTCATAAACGGATAGTCATGGCGGTGGCGGCCATGGCGGCGAGGCCTGCCGCCGGCCGGCCGGCCGTTGGCGTCACGCGCTGCAACTATTTTATTGGAAACCGTTGCGCCGCGCGGAAAGTCCGGGAAACAGCCCCCCGGCTTGTACACTGTTAATTGCAGCGGGTGTGTGGAGCTTAGCGGCTGACCTGGTGACACGCTGACGCGTCTTCACACCTGTCCCACTGAGCGGCGGCCCGTTTGCGTCCGCGGCACGTAGCTCCACTGTAATGCGCCGCGCGCAATGAATTCGTTTTACGCGGCCGGAATGCGACGTGTTGTGCGGCTGTTATTCAAAACGCCAATTAGACGCCGAAGCAAGAAAATAATTGGCCTGTTGTCCCCCTTCTCCTCCCCATTCCCCTACACCCTTAACCCCCCCCCCCTCTCTCTCTCTCTCTCTCTCTCTCTCTCTCTCTCTCTCTCTCTCTCTCTCTCTCTCTCTCTCTCTCTCTCTCTCTCCCTCCCTCTCTCTCTCTCGTCCCCGATCGGCTGCTGCCTGCTAAAAGGGGTGCGCGATTTCAAGTGGCGTGTGTGGAATATTTCACATTTCGGGCGGTTTACGGTTTTGTGGTCGGGCAAGCCGGCATAATTAGCATGAGTCATGTGGTCGATGGGACCGTGGGAAAGTATCAACCGCAGAGAAAACTTTTTTTTTAGAAGAAATAATTAAAACATTTTTTTGGGGGGGGGGGGCGATGAAAAACCGAGGGGGAAATAACTGGCCAAAAGCATGTACACCAAAAATTAAATTTAAAAAAATTTCAAAAATTTCAAAAAGTTTTCATGAAAATTTGAAAATTTTTGAAGATTAATCGTAAAAAGTCACGAAATTGTGTTTCCAGGACCGACCAAACATTGATTATTTTTCACTGCCCACCTCAGTGTGCTTCAAACGCACGGCAATGCGCACTCACTACTATCTGCCGTGGTGGCTGGACGTGTCGATGCGTCGATTTCCCGGTACGAGGATCGGCGGTTCAAATCTTATTACTTCACAACTTTTTTTCTCTGACCGCTGCTCATTGCCACCTCAACAGCCCGCTTCAACCGACACCAGTCATGACCCGTGGTGGCTGAGGGCGTAAAGGCGCCCGACCCCGACAGTAAGGTTCGGGGATCGAATCCCAAAAATGCCTTTCATTTTTCGACTGGCTTCCTCCCACTGCGACTCAAACCCGTCGTCCAACACTCGGCAGACGTGCAAGTCAGGGTGGTGTAGTGGTCTAGGCTCAATCCAGGCCATTACACCCGGGTGTCTAAAAAGCAGTCCGCTTCGGCGGATTGGCCTCGGCACTGGTTCGATCCCCGATCGAGCCAGCCACTCGAGATTGGTCGCGAGTGGGTCCATTCCGATTCGTCGGATGGAGTTGATAAGTCCTTTGAAGCTGGCCCACTGACTGCATGTTCGGGTCTGGGAGCGCCGGACAGCGGGTGTACCATTTGGGTACCGACCAGCCTGCGCAAACAAAAGCTCCCAAAACTACTCTCTCTCTCTTTCTTTCTTTCTCTGTCTCTCTATCGTCTCTGCCTTACTCTACTCTGCCCATGTTTGAGGCGTGTCGGCGTCCTCGGGTCCTACTGGGTCCCCCGGCGTACGATATCGAAGTCGCTGGATCGGATTAACCCCAGTTACCTGATAGCACCGGTTTCCATCCCGAACACCGAAGTAAAGCAGGAGGCCTCCCCATTAAGACTGGGGAGGGGGTGTAGAGTTCCATTTTTTAAATTTATTAGCAGATGATACATTTATGTTCACAGCTATACGCAAAAATTGAAAAAAGAAATTATAATTATAAATGTATCAGAATGCTTGTACTCTCGTGCGGGGAGCAAGCGGCTGGATGGCTAGACTAGAAGATTATATGGGCGGAGGGCGCTCGGCCGCGCCGCGCCCGCGCCGCGCCGCGCCCGCGCCGCGCCCCGCACCCAGAGTCCTATAGCTGGCAGACAGCCACCAAGTGGGGTCCGCCCGTTATAGGACTCTACATGCAGCGCGCAGCGCAGCCGGCGCGGCGGTGAGGACCAGCAGCGCAGCCCTCTAGTCTTATTTGGTATCATTTTTCTCGTCGGAACGTGAGGATGCAGAATCCGGCATCCTTTCAACTATTTAACTGATACCCGCAAAAGTTCGCATTGGTACTAGGGCGGAACGGATGCGCGGCGTCCGTTTACAAGTGGCGCAGAGTGAGGAAGAGGAAGGTCTCCGCGGCGCAGGGTCAAGTGGACGCCAGGGCCCGGGGCGCGTCTGGGGCGGCGTCTGGTTTCTGTCGGGCCTTCGCACCGCACCGATGGCCGGCCTAGTACTAAAAACCAATTTGACGGGTTTTGAGTATTCACGTGATTGGCCTACATATTGTGCATCCTCGCGTTGAAACAAAGAAAATGATACCCAACACAAGTGGTATTGGGGATATCAGTGTACTACCATCGACATTTCGAACATGTTAACAGAACACAATGTCACATTCAGATATCTAAAAGTTATATTAAAATTAACATTTTTTTGTGAATTAAGTGATAAGCAGCCATACATTAAAATAATTTTTGTGAATTAAGTAATAAACAAACATACATTATAATAAACATTCGTATCATCTGCTTTCACGTTAGCGTTAGCGTTAACGTTTTTTTTTTACTTAAACACGATCGCCAGCGCCCGGGAACACCGTTTCCCATATCCAAACACCAAAAATTTCAAAAAATTCAAAAAATTTCAAGAAATTTAAAAAAAAACGTACACAAAAATTTCGAGTTGTTTCCCCCTTGTGAAAAACAGACGAACTGACGGTCTGTTGGTGTCTCATGAAAAATATTGTCCGGCTCGAGAATTTCCTTAAAGATTATGTCAATGTCTCTCGCTCGCTCGCTCCTTGCGAAGATGGCCGTCAGAAAATAAAAAGGCCGCCGCGACACTTCGCGGGAAAGGTTGGGAGACACCAGTCGATAAATATGAAACGCGGTAATGCATTCACGGCGAGGGAGGAGCAAAAGAAAAAGAAGCAAACAATAACAACAAAAACAAAACAAGGAAAATCAGCAGCGCTCCCCCATTGCGATTTTGCTTTCCATAACGCGATAAACTTCATTAGATTCTAGGGGCAGTGCCGCTGTATAAAGGGACACCTTTCAATAGTCCGCAGGGGCGGAGCAAGGGAGAGGGGGAGGGGGGGGACGCGGAGACTGCATTGAGACGCTGCGGTCAGGCCTTGGAGGGTAGTACTGGTCTGTGGACGGCCTGGTTTAGGATGGTCTTGGGGGCGGCCGGGTGGCAGGGCGACAGGGCGGTCTTGGAGTGGGGCGCTCAGGTTGTGGAGCGCGCATACATCAGGAGGCAGGCACGCCCTGCAGGGACAAAGCTCGTGCATTTCTCGGCGCTGGGGTCCAGAATACAGTCCCGCTGGGTGACATGGGTACGCCGCCCCCGCCGCCCCCGCCGCCCACAAGGGGACCACCGAGGTACCTGTGGGCACCAGCGGGAACCACCAGGGGCGCGCCACAAGCACTACCACACCACCACCTGTGTGTACGCTGCTACCCTTCGCGAGTTTGCAAGTGTATGTCCATCTTATTTGATTCGAACCGCGGACCCCTCCGTCTCTGTCGCACCCCCGCGAGACAGCAGTCACACCCGGCGACGCCCACCGTCGCGGCGAGTCAGCGTCCTCCAGGTGAAGCCCCCCGCGACTCGTGTCGAAGGGGCCCCAGCTGGTGCCGAGAAGATGGAGCGGCGTCGTCGCACTCCAGCAACGCCTGCAATTTTTCCAAGTCTCAAAAAATATCAAGATCTCAAATTTAAAAAAAATTAAATGCCTTTCCACAGTAAAAAAAAATAAAATAAAAAATAAAAAAATGAAAATGCCTGATACGACAGTTGTCCGAGTGCGTGTGCGACTTCACTCGTCGTATTCGCCAAGTCACAGCGGAAAGACAACGCTGCTGATTAGTTTTTAATGTCGCGTATTAAAAAGACTGTCACCCTGCGGTGCGGCGATGCCTCGATAACGCGCACGTACTCTAATACGCGCGCCTCCTGCCTGCGGTTACGCCTCGTGTGTGTGTGTGCGTGTGTGCGTGAGCGCGTATACGGCCCGAACCGCGTATCACAAGCACCCTATTAAATCCACCCCGCTTGAGCAATAGACTGGCATAAACTGCATCTGGCGACCGCCTTCGGTGTGTCATCCCCCGCCGCGCCTCCACCATGCAGATCGACCCCGTGGCCGTCGACGCGCATGCACCGGCCGCCATTAGACGCGCTGACTCCAACGACTCGTTTCCAGAGAAAAGCCATACCGGTCGCACTTAGTTTTACTGGGCGCCCTTCTGGGAAAGGCGGGTGTTGTGCGCCGCGGGGTTGTAAAGTCCCGCTGCCCCGCGCCGCGTCACCTGTGGCCCCGCGCCTCCCTCACTTTCCAAACTTGTCCATCCATAAAAACGGCGTTCCTACGCGCGGCGCCGACTGTCAGCTTGCTCCTTTCACACGCACCACTGTGACATGATAAACTAATGCCGCAACGGAATCGATTCCTCGGCGTCGCCTCGCGTTGTAGTGCGGCCGGCGGGTTCACACACGTTACTCGGCTCGGAATGCGGGCTTGCACACAGTGGGCCTGAAGCAGCGGGGTGGTGCCGGGCGCTCTATCATCCCCGCGCCGTTTTTATGCCGCTGTTTATCCCAGCGGCGCTGCGCTGCCGCTGCGCGTACAGGTTTCATGAGGTGGATTCAGATAAAGCGCGTCGAGCTTAGCGCGCGCTTTAAGGCCTCCGACTTGTCGTCGCAGACACGCCCACCGTCCGTCCGTCGACTGTCCGTGTCCGTCCGTCCGTCTGTCTGTTTGTCTGTCTGTCCGTCTAAATGGCGAGGAAAACCTACGGGCTGCTGCTCGAAAGTCGCTCCTCTCGTTCAACTTCCAACACTTCCTATTTTTCACTGCCTCCCCCAGTGTGCTTCACAGCAATGCGCGGTGACCATCATGTGCCGGAAAAGCGGCGGAAAACCGGTGCCTTGTTTTTTTTTCCGCAGGACTCCAATTATCACGCGGCCTCATCGAAAGTTCGTTAATTCAAGGCAGCGTTTCCCCGTGTCAGCGGTGGCCCCTCCCTCCACCCCCTGCTGCAGGATCATCCCCCTCCCCTCATCCCCCGCCGCCCCCCGCCGCCCCCCGCCGCCCCCCGCCGCCGCCGGGCCTTGTGGTTTCCGCCGGGCCCGATAGTTACCTGCGCCCGAACGGGGCGCCTGATTTTAATTGTTTTCCGTGCTGCTGGGCACACGGGGGCACGTAGGCTGGCAGGGGCGTGTCGGGGGGAAGGCGGTGGGGGTTGAACTCTTGCCCGCCGCGCAACCAGTATCCCTCACGAGCAGCAGGCCGTCGGCGGGGGGCAGGCGGGCCCGCAGGGATTGATTACGAATCGCTGAAATGAGCTGAAATGGCCGCCGCCGCCGTGAAGCGTCTGCTAGAGAATGTAGGTCTCGAGCCTATTTCCGTCTTGGTGTCAGTGTGATTAGGATGGAAGTAGCGGTGGTTCGCCTCGCTGCTCTGGCGGCGCGGGGACGGGACTCTCCATTTTCTACACTATTTTACAGGGTGTATTTAAAACTTTTTTTATGCGGTCACAATTTTCTCTCGTAATTTTCGTAACATTTTAATGCAGAGGCCAATATTTCGCGGTCTCTCACTTAAAAGAGACCCAGCATCCTGTCCGACATCTTTTGTGAGTGAAAAAACTCGCTCGACCGTGACAGGATTCGAACCTGCAATCTTCGGATCCGAAGTCCGACGCCTTATCCGTTAGGCCACACGGTCTTCTCTGGCGGGGGAATAGCCGGTGCCGGTATGGAGGCTCTGTGGTTCGGGCGGGGAGTGCGCGCGCTGCCACCCGTTGGCGGGGTGGCTGGGGTGGCGGGGTGGCGCGTGCTCGCCAACAATGGGAAGGAGAGTAACCCTCCCTGCACTTGGGGTGCGCGCTGGAGCCAGTCTGGAGCAAGTCTGGAGCGCTAGCGCCAGCTGGACAGGGAGGCGAGTTTCGTTCCGATTGGATTAACGGAGCCCCGAAAAAGGATGATGCACTCCGCCTGCGCCGGTGGTTGAACCCCGGCACCGGCCGCCCCGTCCGTTATTCGCTTGCTTTCTTTTCATTTGATACATAAGCGGCATTTAAGTCGGCCGTAAAAAGGCGATGCCGCCGCGGCGGGCAGGCGGGCGGTAAGTGGTCTCACTGGGGCCCTCTGGGGGGCCTTTGCAATTCTAATGCCGAAGGGCTTCTTTTTGGCGGCGCGGGGAACCGAACCGCCGCCAGAGCCGCCGGGGCTTTGACACCCAATTTAGGCTGGAATCGGCCCTTTTGTTCTGTAGGGGACAGGTATTTTATTCTCATGATGATTGCGCTATTTTCTGCGTCTCTCTCTCTCTCTCTCTCTCTCTCTCTCTCTCTCTCTCTCTCTCTCTCTCTCTCTCTCTCTCTCTCTCTCTCTCTCTCTCTCTCTCTCTCTCTCTCTCTCTCTCTCCCCCAACGCAAGGGCGTAAAGCCAGCGCGGGCAGCTACGCCTACGCCTCTTGGTGCGCGCTCCTACACCATCCACAGAGCTCGGCACGTCCGTAATTGTTTCCCGACTTAAGTTTAATGGAAACACGGGCTGAGGTTGCACGACGCACCACGACAGGTTGGCAGACTTTGGCCCCGGCCGGAGCGGCGCTGTCTGCCCCACGTGTGCATCCACGTGCGCAATACGTGATGTACACATTTACCACTAGTGGATGGTTGACCATGTGACCGCCTTTGGTGTGAAGGAGTGCATTGTTGGCGCGCGTGTGTTCGCGTGGTGCGTGCTCCGCGCTGCTTTGCTCTCCGTTAGCGTGTTTACACTGTTCACGCGCTTGCCGCGCGACGTAATTACGCTCGCGTTAATGACGGACAGTCGATTTACTATCAATTTTCGCGCCGTGATTGGCCGATGCACGGCTCAGCTTGCAGAGTGTGGTAACTGACTCAACTTTTGTGTAATATTTTGAACATTTAAAAAAAAAATCAGAATTGCAAACAAAAAACAAAAAAAGCTTCATGTAACAACTCAGCTTAAAAAAAGAGATAGAAAATTTTACCGGTTATTTTCGGGTTATTTTTTGTATGGAAGGCAAGCTATTGAGCAATTATTTTGTATAGTAACCAGTGTTCGTTTTCCACACCTTTTTACATGGAAGGCGAAGTCGTGTAGTGGTGTGTTTGTGTTCAAACAGCGACAGCGCGTCGGGCCCCACTTAGCTTGTGGCGGTGATTAAGATATGCCTGAATACTAATCACGTTTTTCCCTCTCTGTTTTTTTGCAGGTGCGAGCGAGATTGTGCGCGACAAGGACGGGCCGAGGGGTGGTGGCGAGTACACTGCGTGCATGCCAGGGGGAGGGGAGGGGGTGTTGATGGACCAGGCGGTAATCGCGGGTGACAATTAGTGGACGGCGGCGGGGACTCCATTACCACCGCCGAGGACGTCGAGAGCGTCAAGGACGACCCCAGCGCCGCCACGCACGTCAGCCGAGACGCAGGGCAAGGATGTCCACCCCCGTCTCTCGAGTGGCTGGGAATCGATAACGTTGCCTCTGCAAAGGAAAGCGATCCCTAACAACAATTATTTTTTTTTGCCAAAGCCAGTCCACTTTTTTGTTGTTATTTTTCATGTTGTCGATGGAAATTCCACTCCAAACTTTGGCTTGTGAGGCCACGCGCAATAATTGTGTAAAATTAATTAAGGTAAATTTTTTTTTTCTGCTCGACCTGGACTGCAACAGGTTGGGCCCGGAAGTGTTCGTGTGCCGCCGGGATTCGAATTTTCCTCTTTCAGTAGTGCCGTGGCTGAGTGGCTCCGCGCACCTGTCGGAAACTGCCCGCTGTGTTGTTGTTGTTGTTGTTGTTGTTGTTGTTGTTTGTTTCTCGGACGAGGATCCCGTTTGCGAATTTGATGAGACGCGCGCCAAAGCGGGCCGCTGCTGTTAGGAACGAAGGAAGCGAAGGCGGTGAAGACCGGAAGGCGTTGCCGGAAGGCATTGCCGGAGGGCCAGAGACGGACGCTCGCTCTCCACGCACCGGCCGCGCCGCCTACCCTGACCCAGCGCGGGTCTCCTTTCCGACTCGCGACTCATGAAAAGGCGGCCTAAAATCAGCGAGGAACTTTCCAGTTTTTGCACCCTGGAGGTGTGTTTTAAATAATCAGTTTTCAGGCAGGGTGTTGCGTGTCTGGCTTTGATTTGACACTCTGAACGTTGCGTCCACGGCCCATGCCCTCATTCTGCAATCAGAGAGCGGCACGGAAATTCGGAGAACGGCTCGCGAGGGACGGTCAGCCTGGTGATGCAATCAAGTGTGTGTGTGTGTGTGTGTGTGTGTGTGTGTGTCAGAGAGAGAGAGAGAGAGAGAGAGAGAGAGAGAGAGAGAGAGAGAGAGAGAGAGAACGCGTCACAGAGTATGCAATGATTTAGTTATGCCTCATGCATATCTCTTTGGAAGGCATTTCATCCATCACACAACGACAACAAAACCCTCTCCGATTGGCCAGAGGCGACCTTCGTACAAAATGGCGCGTGCAGCAGATGATTGTGGTCCGACAAAAACTAGACCGACCTATATTTGACTGACGTGTGCGTGTGAGGGTGGGTGAGTGTGTGCATGTGTGAGTGCGACGCTCCGCCGCAAACAGGTTAATTGAATAAGAATCAGAGAGTCCGAAGTTACTGAGATTTGGTGTCCGCCCCCGCCACGCTTTTATCCAGTTACACACATTCGGCCCACCCCGCCCCACCCCGCCCCACCCCGCCCCACCCCGCCCCAGCCCGCCCCGCCACGTTGATCAATAGGTGTGCGCCAGAAGGGCCTGCTCTCCCCCGGGTCGCGGCCCCACCTGTGATTCATTGATAAACTTAGCCGGTCATTCTGGTCAATTGTAGCCCTTTTCTTTCCGTGACGCGGCGCGGCACGGTGGACCCACATCGGGCGGGCCGCTGCCGGCCCTAAGCCCGGCCGCCGTCCGTCTTACTGAAGTTGGACCCGAGGCGATATTTTCCGCAGGCATGCGAGTCTTTGCGAGAGTCGGCAGCACGCGAGCCGTTCAATCAGTGAGTTCGCTCTGAGCGGCAGGAAAGGAGACCGAAGCGGGAGAGAATGTCCCGGCTGCGGAGAGAGAGAGTGGCCAGCCGCTTTTCGAAGCAGCGGTGCTGTAAAGTTGGTACGGATGTTTGAGAATCGCATGCAGTCTCGGTGCAACGCAGAGTCTCCGCCAACAGCACAGCGTTGTCCAGCACCCCGACGAGGTCGTCTCTTTCAATCTTTGCATGGGTGCTGGGTCCGGACTGTCTCTGTCCCCCTGCGAGGCTGGCCGTAGGGGGGGCGCTCGCAGTGAGCCCGCTGCTCAACTGGGTCGCACGGGGGGCTTTGCCGAGTCGCCGGCCCGGCCAAGAAGGACGCCGGGGAGATAGGCGGCGCTGTCCGGCCAAAGCTCGCAGCGCGATATATCTACTCCCGAACCAAGCCTCGAATTTTTGCCCCGCCTGCATGCCCTGGCTCGCCCCGCGTCCAGGAACCACGTAACACCGGATCTGGCCGGCCCGTCTGCCGCGGGGTGTTCGTGACGGCCGCTGTCCTTTCCGCGCCAACGACTCCGAGATGATGGAGATATTCGGTGTCACTGTCTCGTTCGATTGCCGCTCCCTGCCATGACAGCCTTGACCTTGCAGCGCCCCGATAACGCCCCCGGCAACCCTGGAGCCAAATAACGAACGGCCGGACAGTTTGCTTTGGCGCCAACGCGTCAGCCGAAACGACGGCCGACTCTGTGTTGGCGAGGGCAGCACAGCGTTCAAGCCGCCGCCGCGCCGCCGAGTCGACATTTATTTACACGTTGGCAGCGCGCGTTCTCTGCAGGTGTGGAAGGAAACTGTTGGCGATCCATAATTCTGGTGCTCGCTCGGCGCGGCGGCGACGGCCCTGCCGCTCCACGCCCCCGCGCGCACAGCCGGGGCCCCCGACGGGGTAGTGCACGGCCACGGCACCGCAGGTACTCACTGCAGGTGAGAGGAGCCGGGGGCGGCGGCCGCGCGGCTGGTCATCCATTCCCCGCTCCCCCACAGGAAACAGAAGAAAAGTTTCCCGAAGTAGTAAATGGCTCAGTCCTTATTCGTTTGATAGCGGCCCGGCCGTGGAGGCGCGCCGAATGGCTGCTCGCCTCCTCGAGGGCGTGCAGCCCTACGACGGCCCTCGGGGACCCGCCCTTACGACACGGGTCCAACCCTTTTCACCTCGACCTTTTGTGCCCGCGTTCGATAGATATTTCCCTTTCAAAAACTTTTCTCGCTATTTTTCTCGCTGTTTTTTTTTTTCGCAGGGCATTGACGGTGGGTGTCTCGTCGTAGATTACAGTGTCGGCCACCTCGCTCTAATTAGGCTGGCTCGACACGGCCGGATTGTTTTCTCCCCCCCCCCCTCCCCCTTCCCTTGATATGTAGCGGTCATTACTCCAGCTCGTTACTCTGTTGCGATCCCACCTTGCAGAGCGGCCCGTACGCACGGACCAGATTAAGCCGCAAGCCCACCCTTTGCGGGGTCATCCGCCGGGTCATCCGCCGGGGCCGACGCGTGTGAGTGGCTTGCCTGCGTCTTCGCCATTTCTAGGAGGCTTGTTATGAAGTGGAAGTGAGCGGCCGGTGCCGGGACGCGAACCTCAGCCCGCGGCCACGCCCAGTGAACAGGAGGTGCCGGGGCATCGACGGGCTTTGCGCCCTAGAGTGCAAAGTTTGAAAGCCCGGACGGACGCGGTGCTGGGGCCGCGATTTGCTGCAGTGCTCGTTTCTTATCTACCACCGCCGGGGCTGACGGGGCGGCCAGGGCTTCGGGGCCTTTGACGGGGCCGAGAAAGAGACGGAGAGAGGGAGCCTTGCGTCCAAGACAGCCCCAATGAGGCTGATCCCGATGTTGACAGACGTGCATGCCTCGCGCTGTCGACTTGCCTGCCAGTCAGCCAGTCAGCCAGTCAGCCAGCCAGTCAGCCTAACTGCAGCCAGCGGAGACACTCAGCTGTCGTATCGTTTTATCCATCGGTGCATCCATGACGCCTGGGATGTGAGATTCCATCACCTTGCGGGAACCCCATCTGATCTCGATCTCGATTTGCTATTATTGTGTTTTCCACACTTTCGCGCCGTTCTTTTTTTTTCTTCCAACATGGCGGCATATTTCCCCTCACACTGTTGGAAAAAAATCCGTAATTTCACGAACATGGCGGCTGGGCGGCGACTGGGCGGCGGCTGGGCGGCGGCTGGGCGGCGGCTGCAGCGACGAAAAGTTTGGCTCGGATAAGAAGTGTGCCATGATGCATGCCGGACGACTACGCTGTCACACAAACGGAATTGTCGCGATCCCATCTGAGGAGCCGCGCCACTGCCGCGCTGCCGAGCAGAGCGAGCCGTCTACCGATGCAGTGGAGATAGAGTTGAAAAAAAAAGGCGAGTCTAGCTTAAAACTTATCGTGCTTTTCGTCTCGTCGACTCCACTCCGACATGGCGGGGCGGACGCTGATTCAAGGACGCCGCGCCGAGTCGCCCGGCTGGCTGAACCCCGACCGCCTAGTTCTAAGGACCGCCTCCAAGCGGCGTCACAGACAGGAAAAAAAATGGAATAAAGTGCTCGTGGTTTCTAGGTCCCGTTAGTGTCCGCTTCTTTGCCACCCGCTAGGGTCACTCCCCGCCACGCCTAGGACGCCTCACTGCGCTGGGCCGCCAGCCGGTGGCTGAGCCCGCAGAGCCCGGCTTGGTTTAGGGCTTAAGTGTCTCAGCCGGCCAGCGGATTAGACAGGCTGGCGTGGATTTTCGGAAAGTGGCTTTGCGGGTCAAGGCTCACACACTCTGGCAACGCTCAGCCAACGCTCAGCCAACGCTCAGCCAACGCCCGGCCAACGCTCAGTCGGAGCACAACAATATTGTCCAAGAATAATGCGCGGGTCTGCCGGCGCCCTGCCGCCGCCCCGGAGCTTTGGCTCGGATGTTGTGCATTTTCCAGCCGGTTTGAAGCGACCGCCTTCCAGCCAAAGTTGTTGTTCAGTTGTTGGTTTGTCGCCCCGGAAGTGTGAAGGGCACGGCGGCGCGCGGGAGGGAGAGCAGCTCCGCGCCGACGGCGGGGGGTGGGTGGGTGGGTGGGTGGGTGGGTCGGGACGGCCCACTGTTTGTCATGTGTGCAGAGTTTGTTGATCCCCAGCCTGTCAAAGCTGGCCAAATCTCAACCCTGCACCGGGACAGCAGCGAGCACGCGCTGCGGCGCCGTCTGAGTCACGGACCCACCACTGCTAACACACACTCTCACACACACACACACACACGCGCACACACACGCACACACACACACACACACGCACACACACACACACACACACACACACACACACACACACAGATGCGCGGAGGGGACCGCCAAGCGTTGAGGATTATCGCCGCGGTCGACCGCAGTGGAAGAATAAGACGTCCAGGGAGGGGTGTGGGTCATTAAGGGCTGGCGAGCGCGAACTATGGTCGGCAGGGCGGGCCGGGCGCGGAGCTGACCGTCCTCGGGGAGGTAATCTCCCATGGGAAGCATGCACCTGACGCGGCGGGCTGCCTGTACACACGCTCTCTCTCTCTCTCTCTCTCTCTCTCTCTCTCTCTCTCTCTCTCTCTCTCTCTCTCTCTCTCTCTCTCTCTCTCTCTCTCTCCCTCTCTCTCGCTTACTTGCCCGCACCCTCCCGATCCGCTCCGCAGTACCGCTTCCCGAAGGGTGAGTCCCTGACGCGTGCATTGCGTCACCATCCGCTTCGCTGGCGTTTCATTTATTTACTGCCGTGTGTTTGATGGCTGAGCCGTGGGTGGCATTTGCAACCGGTGGGGCGCCCGGTCAAGGCAGGATTCCGGTAAAGGAAAAGTTTTAGTGTTTTTAAGTGGGAGTTCTTTTTCTTTTTTCTCTCTTTTCTTTTTTTTTTTTTTTTTTTTGTAAGTTTGGCGAGACTCGTTATTGCGTGCGTGCCCCGGCAGCATTAAGCTGCCTTCGATTCCCCGTTAATTTGTTCGGCTGCGTCACAGCGTCTGCCGGCAAACGAGGCCAACGCACGTTCCCGTTCATTAGTGATCGCAGGGGCCGCCTTGACTGGAGGCGGGCTGGAGCCGTGGCTGGAGCAGTGTCTGGAGCAGCGCGTCGCTGGAGGTAGCCTACTCTTAAAAACTTAAAAATAACTCGGGACATCCCGGGAAGTGGGCCGCCGGCGTTGGGAATTTCCGGAGGTTTTTTTTTGTTCTTTCACCTCAGAACTGGGTCGTTTCGAGTGCAACCTATTCTTAAAAAAAAAAAAAAAAAAAAAAATTGTCCCCTTGGGAGAATATTTGCCAACAGCGGTGGTCGAACATCTTCGGCCGTGATGCTGTGGCAGGAGCGACACTCAAGTACACCGGCTTACTGCTGGTGCGGTAGGCCTTTGGTGCTTTTTTTTTGGGGGGGGGGGGCATTGCCACCCGTCTCCATTCCAAATCTCCGCCCTGCAGCAAACTCGCTGTGCCTGCTCTTGAAGATGCAGTCGTGTGCGCCTCTCTCCCCGACGCCCACCTCCCTCAATTTCACAGTGGCGCAGGCGGGGGGGTCTTGCTTTGGCAAGTCGCCGACTCCTCTCTGGCCGGGTCGGGGATCCCGAGAACAAGTCAGCAGGACCTCCGAGACAAGAGTGGAGGCAAGAATACACTGGCAGGTGCAGGGAGCTCGTATGAAGACAGCCAGCGGACACCGTGGTTCAGTATTCTTTTTCAAAAATTTCGAATATACGGCTTCATTATTGGACTAACGAAAGGTCATTGCTTGCTGATTGTCTGCTCGGCTGGCAACCCTGACGTGTCTGCCTCATCCAGGGCGCCGCTGCATTGTATGCCCGGTCAATTAGCGCCCTGATGAACGGCCATTGTTGACGGCAGCGCCGCTGTCTTCGTCCTAATCTCGGCCTTTTCTCCCAGCGGATCAAAACCAGCTCCCACCAGTCTCTTTTCGATCCTGCATCTTTTTCTGCTGTTATTTTGCTTCAAACCGACGACGTGGTTTAGCTATGCCAAGACCCCGCCCGGTCAGACCAATCAGTAATTTCCCATTCGGAGCGCTGCGCGCGTAATCCTCGCAAAACGATATGAATTGCAATATCCCGCAGCCCAGCAGCCGATTTGTCTCGTCAAAACCGCGCAATAAAAAATATAAAATCGCCCAGCAGAGACCGCGCGTGGTGGGTCGTCCATCTTTGGATGAAGTGCGTGGCTCGGTGTATATTTCACGGCACTCGGGACTCAAAGGGTTTCCGCCGCGTGTACACACACGGCGATGTTACAGCCCTCGCCTAGCCAGGCCGAATGCAAATGATCTGTCCCACCCGGCCGCTACATGTAGTCTGTATTAATGATTGGTCGAAACTAAGTGATGGATGTCGGATTGCGTTGCGTCGGACAGCAAAAAAAAGGGGGGAGGGGCAGTCTGAGCTGGAAGTCTGAACCGTTGTGCCTGCAGCCGCACCCTACATTGAAAAAGGAGTAAAGCACTTATTGAGCGTCAGTGTACATTCAGCGCACCAACAATCAATACCAATGAAATGGTCATTGCCTCGCGTCGCGGGGGCGCCGGCAGCAGCAATGGGCGGCGGCGCGGCAGCCACGTGGCCTTGCTGCTCGATGCAGGCCGGCATGTTTTCGCGCTGTTGCGTGCAGAAAAGCGAGGGTGGGGGCAGAGCCGCGCAGAGCCGCGCAGAGCCCAGCAGACAGGATTTCTCTCGGTCGATGTCCTGCACGGCCGGCCGGCCCGGCTCGATACCGCGCGGCTCCTCACCGCACGGCAGGAGAGAGACAGACTCCCGGCTGGCCCACTGTGCTGTGTGTGTCCCTGGTCGATAAGACTTGGGATGAATATTTCATCCATGCCGCGCTATCATCGTCAGCACGGCTCTTCGGCGCGGGCCGAACACAATGATTATTTTCGAAATGACAGCGTTCCGCGACAGACCGCACCGATCCGGCGATACGGCGCGGACACCGATTTATCAGACGGAGTTCGCGTGTTGCCCCCGGGGCTGGCTGGCGACGACGCACCTGTACTTTCTGCTCGGTTTTCAAAAAACTTTTCTAACCCCCTCTCTTTTTGCTGTTTTTTTTTTTCGAGACCGTATATTTTTGTTGTTCGCCCACTGCTTTCCTGTACGTCCTCAGCTTTGGCTGCTCGCCTTGCCCGCACCTTTTTATTGGCAACACGCCAACGCTACATTACAGCACTCGATTGTTATCGCGTTTCCACCGCTCCCCCTCCCCTATCCCCTTCTCCGCTACTACAGCCCAGCACCCTTATTTTCAAACAACTAGGCCGCCGCCGCTGCTCCGGGCTTTTCAAATCGGTGAACCAAAGGAAATAAAAGCCCGTATAGGAAGTAACTTTTTTTCGCGGGCCTGACGGGGCCCGGCCCTTTGAGCGCGCGTGCCTCGCCGGCCTACCGGTGAGTAATTCAATAACGGAGCAATTTACTCGAAGGAGATAGCGCGTCGATGAATGGCGCCGTGTAGGCGAGGCTTTGTCAAAGGACGAATGGGGCGTCGTGTGTGAGGCCGACGACTAGTGGGGTCGGGGGTGGGGGTGGGGGCGGGGGTGGGGCGGGGGCGGGCCGCAGTGGTGTGTCCGAGCTGGAAGGCTGCAGGGCTGGGGGAGGGACAGCACGGAGACGCGTTAAGCCTTCCCTCCCCCACGGCGCCCCCACCTCCTTCAAGCCGGATTGACGCAAACTAGCCCAGCGTCCTAAGCAGACCCACTATTGTTGCTATAACTGCCTTAAAGGGCGTCGGCTTGTCCGCCCGATTGCCCGTTAGTCTGTTGTCCTCGCTAGTCTGGTCGTCTTAGTCACTGGGCTGACTGCGAGGCAGGCCGTGGAGCGCGCGGCCAGATTGAAGGGCGCACGTCACACCATGCCCAACGCGACTTTGAATTTTCGGACCATACTCTCCGAAATTATTTCTGATTGTTAACAGTTTCTCTCATTTTAATTTAAAATTTTAATTTTTTGGGAGCAGACCATCGGACTGGCTAATGGTACAGACCCAAATTTTTGTTCAAAGCTGTACTTTTTTCTAAAATTTTACACGTCCGACGTTGAATCCGAAGTCCTTGAGGGCTCATGCCTCTGTCGCATTTACATTGCCTTTATAGTTGGCCCGGTTTTGGCTACCCAAGTTTCTTTTCCCGCGTTTCTTTGCCTGGATTCAGCGCTGAGCTCTCAGGGCCCCACGGGGGGCACTGGGGCCAGGCACTGGGGCCAGGCACTGGGGCCACCCCATTCCAACTATCCGGCGCGCTTTTCCCAACTGTTTCCGATACTTTGAGCCGCTGGGCCGCGCCGGCCGAGCCAGACCTGTTAGCGGGGACTCAGCCGGCCAGCCCGGCCAGCCCGGCCAGCCCGGCCAGCCCGGCCAGCCGCCAGGTGGTGTCCGTAGTACCAGGGGTGGCAGTACCTTGGGCGATAAAGCGATGCTCACCAGAAAATCTTCCAATTTTTATTTTTTTTAATTTTTTTTTATTTTTTATTTTTTTTTTTTTGCTGACGCGAGTTCTACAAAACCAATGCATCACATTACTTCATTACCGACTGTAGAGAGTTTTCCCCTAAAACGTTGCCTGTTGCCCGCTGCTCTCAATATCTGGCGCTCCGATCTCATGCCGGCTTTCGTTGTTTACCGTTTCGATTCGCGAAACTCCCTGACCTTGGGAGCCTTATCAACGGCAGCATCCCCAACTCGATCGCCCGCCGGGACTAAATGAAACCCCGTGCGTCTGGCCCACCTGCCCGGCTCCAGGCCAAAAGGCTCCGCCCGACCGGACGCTCCAGCCTTCTCCAGCAATTCCCCTTTCTTCTGCGCGCGCCCTGCGGCGCCGCCGACTCCGGGATATTTTCTGTTTCTTCACGACGGCCGAAGTTTGCCGATAAAGTATAGAGGTGATACTCGTGGCCGTGGCGCAGGGCGCGGCGCGGGGAGAGGATCGCGGAAAATGGCCCCCACGCACTAAAACGATCAAAACGGCCGGCCGGGCTCGGCGAAAAACGCGAGATCGTGAATTCCAGCTGGCCATGCCGTGCTGCGCCGCGCCGGGCCCCGTTCCAGCGCCCGGATGACTCCCAGCGGGTGACCAGGGCTCCTGCAGCCCCACCTCCAGCCGTACCGGTTGCAGCCTTCAGCGCTCCCCCGGAAGCGGATGTTGGACGGAGAGAGAGAGAGAGAGAGAGAGAGAGAGAGAGAGAGAGAGAGAGAGAGAGAGAGAGAGAGAGAGAGAGAGAGAGAGAGAGAGAGGGGGGGGGGGGGACGGGTTGACGCTGCCCGGCTTGTCGACATCTCGAACTGTTGCTCTGGATTGAGTCGGTGGTGCTCTACCCAGTCACCCAGCCGCACTGCCCCGACTGCAATTAGCTTTTCCACGAACCGGAGCGGGGAGGTACTTGCCTGGTGATTGGGCCGCTGCTGGCCTCGGGGTGGACGGCGTTAGAGACAGAGCGGCCTTCAATCACATCCACATCCTCACCTTTGTGCGGCCCAGCGGCAGGCAGTGGTACAGCCCGGGGCAAAAGTGCGGTGGCAAAGGCAGAGGCGTCGGCGCCTTTTGTCGTTCATCAAAGCGACCGCCCTTCCCTCTTATTTCAATTTCTCGCTCTGTTATCACTGCGGCCGGAGAGAGAGAGAGAGAGAGAGAGAGAGAGAGAGAGAGAGAGAGAGAGAGAGAGAGAGAGAGAGAGAGAGAGAGAGAGAGAGAGAGAGAGAGAGAGAGAGAGAGAGAGAGAGAGAGCGCTTGTTGTCGGCTCTTGATGGATTGCCCGCCCCGCTAAACGCTTCGCAGGGCGGGGCGGCGGGGCGGCGGGGCGGGGCCCTATGATCCGCAGGCACCTTATCGGGGGGCCACTGCCGGGGTTTTGGCAGCTAGGGAATATGAAATTGCACCCGTTTCTCTCTTTTGCTCTCACTGCCATCGTCTCATTCTCAGTCATATTGGAACAATTTAATCGTTCAGCACTATAGACGTAGACCTCCTTCAAATTAGAAAATTTTCCTTCTTCATCCGCTTTTTTTCTGGTGTGGCTGCAGTGGGGAGAATTAGCTCGACATGTTGTCTCCGAGAGAGGGGCAACACATCAGCCCCGAAACAATGGGCTGTCGATAGAACGCTCGAGGGCGGGGTGGGGGTGAGGGGATGAGGACTGGGTGGGGCGAGAGGGCACTGGACACGCGTCACCCGGTGGGCCCGGCAGCCGGGACCATACGTGTCACGAGGCGAGACTCCCGGAACCTGTTGGAGGACCTGGAGACGCGGTTCCCTCGTCCACCGTCGACTTTGTAGTCACCGCGATCACAGTGATCCCGGTGGCCGAGAGCGTACAGACATATCCTTCTGAGCCTGGAATTTCGGGGTTCGACACCCGCTGTTTCTTATTTTTTTCTTCGCCAAAGCTACTGTATTCACTCAATAGGTACAAAATAAACAATTATTTTTTTGCGGGGGGAGGTGGTGTGGGGTCGCGAATGTTTGGCTGTGGGGCCGCGCAAATGTTTGGCAGCCATTTTTAGGTCGCGAGCCGAATAAGGTTGGGAACCGCTGGTCTAGCCATTGGTCTCGATCTGTGAACTGAGGCCTTCCCGACGTCAGAGCGCACACCGGCCCCCGCAGCCCCTAGGGGCCCCAGGTGTCCCGGTGGCAGGTGCCTATCTGCAGATGCTGGGGCCCGCCGGCTAGTCGGGTCTTGTTGTCCCTGCAGTAATCCCCGGCCCAGTGCAGCCCAGTCACCCGATGCCGAGGGGTGGGGTTGAAGGCCAAGCGGTTCCAGTCCCAACTATTTGCTTCCGTGAAGCCGCCATTTTTCCCGTTCGTCCGTCCGTCGTCCGGCCTGCGTCCGTCCGGGCGTTGCTCCAGGCCAGTGGGTCGGGCCGAGGGTTGGTCGAGGGGTCGCAGCGCCGCCACTGATTTATGAGACTTAGGCCCTCCCCGTTCGACTGCACGGCCGAGGGGCACAGCGCCGTGGGCACGCGGTGGACACGCTGTGAACACGCAGCGGACGTCACAAATAAAAATCAAAGAACGCGACGATGATGCGGGTCCCGGTTTAGTCCTCGTTGTTGAATGGTGGAGCACCGGAGGAGGCAGGCAAGACGGGCGGGGGGGGGGGGGTTGAATGCTGCCCGTGAGACCAATCTCAGTTGGCGAGGGGCGGGGGACTTACGGCGATGGGGGACTGTAACAAGTTATGCCTGCGCCGCCCAACTTGTATGATATAATAATGTGTCGATGGCAGCGACGCGTCGTGGGGCGTGGCGGGGCGGGGCGGGGCGTGGGGGCCTGGTGGAGCGCGACACTCAACCCAGCCCGCCCCAATCCGCGAGGCCTAACAGTCGCACGCTCTGATGTGTGTCCCTGTGTGTTTCGGCATGGGCCCGCGGGGGAGGATGTTTACCTTAAAACCTTCCTTCCCCTCCGCTATCAAACTATTCCCATCAGACAGTAGGCCCCGTCCCGCCTGATAAGCAGCGCGGGCCGCGATCATAGGGGCACGGAAATCGTATTAGTTTCTCATTACCCCCGCCAAGGCAGGATCCCGGCCCCACAGGGGCCCCACAGGGGACTCGCAGGCAACACTGTGCTTCCTGTATTTTTTTCAGTATTTTCGAAGTGATTTGATGCTAAAACGCATTTTTCAAATCAGTAGTATAGACGCTCCCAGGTCACGCCAGCCATATGGGGGTGCCAAAGTGGCGGCGTGAGACCCGTCGGGTACATTACTACTGTGCTAGGAGCTGCAAAATGAAATTTTCCGCAGAAAACAACACAAATAAATAAAAGTAAAAATGGGCAAAAGTTTTGAAAATTAAAACAAAAATGGTTTGGTAAGGGTGGTAGATTTGCATACTGTTCGCTTCCCCTTCGGAACCAGAGTGCACTCAGAATGGAGCACACAGCGGCCAGTCCACGAGGCCGCAGCACTGCTTGGGGTCCAGCAGGGTCGTAACTCGCCACGGCCCCAGCCAGGCCGCCTGGCCCCGCAATACGTCATACGTGACCCCTGTCCCGGCATGCCCCGGCAGCAGCGGGCACCACACGCACCGCGCGTTGCACGCCGAGCACCCCGCCAGCATCCTCTTCTTCCCGCTGGATAGGCTGGATCCCAGTTATTGCACCCGAGCGGCCAACTCTCTCTCTCTCTCTCTCTCTCTCTCTCTCTCTCTCTCTCTCTCTCTCTCTCTCTCTCTCTCTCTCTCTCTCTGTCCAGGTAGTCGGTTCGTCGTACCTCCTGACGAGGTGGCCGGAAATGACGGAAGTGGCCGGGTCAGTCTCTGGCCGCGCCCCGCCAGGGGAAATGAGCTACGTGACGGGGTTCTCCAGTGTATGCCTGCTGCAGCTAATCGCTTCGAGTTGCCAACTGGTCTTCTGGAGTGGTTTCGCTGATGGTGTGCCGAGTCACGGCGGCGAGTGAAACTACATGACAGCAAGGAGTGCGTGGGAGGACTCGTTCAACACAGCTGCTTCATTACAGCATATTTTTTCCCAAGTGGCAACGCTGATCTGGCCATAGTTGTCAGCCTCGCCGAGCACGTGTAGGTTGGAAGGCTCGCTCGGCATGAAGCCGCCCGATCCGACAAAATACGCCGCTGTAAAAGGAAAATGTCAGGGGGCGGCGTGCGCTGGCAAACTATTTGGCGCACCGCTTCTGGAATCTGTGCGAGCTGGGCCGGCCTTCCCCTATAAACCCTGCGGGGTCCTGGTGGAGTAGGCCGACGCCTGCCTGCCTGCCTGCCTGCCAGGGTGCCGGTGTTTCGCCGTGTCTCCGGCCCCGCCAATTTCGACATTGCGCCGTGCCCACCGTCCGAACTGGCAAACAAGCGCACTGCCCTGTCTCTTAACGTTGTTTTGCGACGACGAGCAAGAAGTTTAAAACCCAGATTCACTCGAGGCAGCGACAACAGTTTGGAAGCGGAATGTTGACGGTGTGTTTGCAACTTTCCCCCGGGGACGCCAGCCCGGTGGTGGCGGTGCCCCGACCGCGCTATCGGTGTCGGAGCGTGGCCTGGTTCCGCGGGCCGCACAGTGGGTGACGCCGGCGTTAGCGGGGCACTAAAGATCGCGAGTTTACTCGGTCGCTATTTCAAGTCGCGCAAGGACGCTCATTCAGTGCTGCTTTTCATGTCCACAGGTGAGCGGGAAGGCGTTCCGGGCGGACGGGGCGACGCCAGGAGCCACGCCAGCCCGCGGCGGCGCACTGCTTTGCGTGCGGCCCACCCTGCGGGTCGCAGGGGCGCACCAAGTAACGTGGCGACAAGGCGGTGCACCGCTCTGCATGGGGATGAGGGGGGCTGTGCGTGGCAGCGTAGTCTAGTGGGCCAAGAGGCTTTGCCGTGATTTAAAGTAGTTGGCAGTGGTTTGCGGAGAGCATGCTCCAAACTATATCCCCTGCTCGCATAGGCCGCAGGGCCCCTCGAGGGCCCCCACCACCCCTCACTATACGAAATTTCTGGTCCCGCCTGGCGTGTAACCGAGTCCAGGACCCCGCCTGGGGCACGTGAGGAGACGAATCCTTCTTTTCTTAGTCCGATCCGCGCTGGAAAAGAAAAAAGTCGCCTTTTTGTTTCCGAAGTGACGTATTAGCAGGACGCGGCAATTTGTTATAAGACTCTCGCGTCGCTTCCTTCGCGTCTGTCTGTCTGTCCGCCTGTCCGGTCTCTCCGGGCCGAGCCAGCCTCGTCAGGGGGATCCCATCCTGCTTCTTGGCAGCCACCAAGCATATTCCTCAGTCCAACTCGACAGTTCCGAAGCCAGCTCTCGTAATTCGGTAGCGCTCCCCTCTCCCTCCCCTCTCCCTCCCCTCTGCCTTCTCTCTCCCTCCCCTCTCTTCTTGGCGCGACAGTTCCACTCTTTGTAAAAGTGAGACAGAGCCACACACTTGGCGCCGATGCCAGGGCCAGGGGGTCGTCGGCGTGTCATCGTGTCCGAGACCAGGCCAGCCAGCCAGCCAGCCAGCCCCCCTTGTTTCCTCCCTCCCTTCTTTTCGGATGCGTGCCAGGGGCTGTGACGATGAGACCCCGTGTTCGCAATGGAAACCGTATTTCTTCCGTTCATTCCAGGCGATGGCAGCCGAAACCCCGCGGGCGAGCAACCAAACGCAGCTGTAAATTCTAAAAATAGAAAAAAATAAAAAATAAATTATGTTTCGCCAGAGCACTGAGTAATTTTTTAAACTAATTTTTTTGAGTGCGTTGTGTCTCCTAAAAAATTGACACCTCGGTTCACCTGCCGGTTGCAGCCATTCCAGAAAGCCTACTGCGCTCTTTTATTTTTATTTTTTTTTAAACTGTGCGATAAAATGAGGGTAAGGGGGGATCGTGGTGTTGGAAGCTCAGCGGCGGACCGAAGACGAAGGGAGGGCCTCCCCCCACCCCTACCGAGGCCCCCACCTTGAGCACACGCTGCTCTTCTTGGCCGGCACTTTTTTTCTTTTTTTTTTCCCGCCTAATCCGTCGCCGCAGTTCCGCAGAGTGATGCATGATCCGGTAATCGCGGCGGATTGCGGGGGCGGCCCAGCGGCTGACTCCGGACCGCCGCCACGCCGCTCCGTCTCCGTCCCACTCGGAGGGCGGCCCGCCGACGGCCCGCCGACGGCCCTCGGGGTCGCGAGAGAGAGAAAGAGATGAACGAATAAACGATACTTCGGAATCGCCGGCCTGGGCCTGCCTCGGGCAGGGCGGCGAGGATGTGGCGGGCTGGCACGGCCTGTGTGTCGCAGCCTTGGAATTAGACCCCCCCCCCCACGACGTCATTTTTTCCACCCCTAACCCTGCCGCACGGGGGTTTAATCTTTCTTCCTGCTTGTCTCAGCTCATCCATTATACTTTTCCTCGCCAAACTGCTTGCCCCCGCCGGGTGGCGGCGTGGCCGTGGTCTGCTGGCTGGCTGCTGGCTGGCTGCTGGCTGGCTGCTGGCTGGCTGCTGGCTGCGGGCTGCCGGGCTGCGTTGCCCCACGCTCCCCGTGTCGCGCTGCCCCCTCCCCCCCTACAAGACAGGCTGCCCCACCGCACAATACGGCCGCCATCACCGCCAACGATAATTTGTGTCCCGCTGGCGCGGTGGCTATCTGCGCCGGCCCACACGTGGCGGCGCTCGCAGACTCGCAGACGCCGAGGCGGTGGCGTGGCGTCGCGTGGCGTCGCGGCGCCCGCTCGCAGCAGCGGTGCGCACGCGGTAGGATGATTCCGAGCGTCATTTCCGTCGCACTCTCGCTCCTACACGGGACGCCCGAGGAGTGCGAGAGAGACAGAAGCCCAGCGGTGACAACGCCCCAATAAGGGAGCTGAATAAAAAAGAATGAAAAAAAATGAAAAGGTTCGCAGCATACCTTGTCGGCGCCCGATTTCTGCCTGCTGTCGTCACCTCTCTCTCTCTCTCTCTCTCTCTCTCTCTCTCTCTCTCTCTCTCTCTCTCTCTCTCTCTCTCTCTCTCTCTCTCTCTCTCTCTCTCTCTCTCCTTCTCTCTTTCTATTTCGTCCGACTTTCACGTTGTCGTCACGCGTTGTCCTTATTAAGATCCCCGCCCCCCTCCCCTCGCCCGGAGACAGGCGTTTTATTCAGCGAATGAGTCCGTCGTCCTTTATTTATGTCCACGCCGCATCTTTTAAGTCATTCCAGATAAGATGCACGCCGCGCCACGCCGCGCCCCGCCACTCATCCGTCATGTTTATCTTGGAGGAGCGCGGGGTACGCCGCGAGGCTAGCCGCTCGCCGTGCGAGGACACTCTTCTTCTTCTTCTTCTTCTTCTTCTTCTTCTTTTTCTTCAGCAGAAGAAAAAAAAATTCCATGCAAGGAACGTTAACGGCAGCAGACGATACTCAGTTCGGTTTCTCCTTGGTCACAGTCGTAAGCGCTTTTTTCAGTAAATTATTTAAAATTGTTTAGAAAAATGCACGAAAAATTTGCCTTCCATAATTATTTTTTTTTTGGAACCAGTATCAGCTGCTTGAAAAAATAAATCGCGCTCTCAAGCGTATGCGAAAAGTCTCTCTGTCTTTCTCGCACCCTTCCGCTTCGCGCCGTGAGTGCGACAGAGACAGAGCGACGACTGGCAGCCATTCGCTGCTCGCCGTGTCCGCGCTCGCAGTCTGAAATATTGACGCTAGATGGCGCTGGCGCGCTGGCGCCGGGAATTTCTATCGCGCCATCTGTTGCGGTGCTCTCCATCTCGGCGTCCCCACCTGGCGGCGCCTGGCGGCTAGTTTGCAGCGAGGATGCCGCCGTGCCGCTTTTTCCCCGAGCAGCCCGTCCGCCGCGTGCGCGTTATGGGGCCGCCGCACGCCACGACGCTAATTTAGTTGGTGTGCCTGCACGACGACCTGCATGTCGTGCGCGGAGGACGCTCCGGCCCACTGTGCGCCCGCTCCACGGACGCCGCAGCTTGACGTCGGCGGGGCCTAGAGGCAAAACCCTGGAAAAAAAAAATAATTCCGATTTTATTTTTTGGGGGAGAGGGGGGGCATGAATCTAGAATCCCAGAGGGCCGACTGGATGACATTAGGAACCGACAGAGCAAACCCCCTCATTGTATCGCCACACCTTGCGGCTGCAGCAGCGGCAGCAGCGGCAGCAGCCCTCCCCGAAACTTCCGTCGTTATGCAGTCCGGCCGGTGGGCAGGGGGGGGGGGGAGGACTGTTCCATCGGCTTACCCGGTCTGGGGCCGCGGCGCGGCGGCGGTCGCACTGCAGCAGCGATGTCATAATTTTGCAGCCTGCATAAGAGCAACGTCGCTTCGCGACTGCAACGTCTTCAGCGTCGTCAAGGCGTTCTTGTCGCCGCTGTCGCCGCTGTCTTCCGTCCGCTCGCCGGCTTGTTTTGCTCGCCACCGGGTCGGCGGCCCTGGGACCTAAATCCTAAATCGGCCCTTACCCCGATGAATCACGAGGGCACAACTGCTGCTCCTTCCCCCACCCCCACCCCGCCCCCTTGTTCTACCCCCGGAACGCCCCGCCCCGCCCCGCCCTAGCGACCCTTTGCTCCCCTCTGCGGTCCTCCCGGGTCCTCACCACCAGACCAGGTCGGTGGCTGGCCTGGTCTTACAACCGGAACGGATTGCATGGATTGCCCTACTCCGCCAAGAACCTGGCCGGGATTAGTCCGGCCTTCGTCATTTCGGCTCGTGTGTCGCGGCCTCTGGGTTCCACAGTGCGTCAGAAGACCGCCGCGCCACATTATCGACGAGGGCTGTCTCCAAAGACGCGTCGGTGGGTAAAAGATGAAGTCTCTTGCTGCCCTGTCCCCGCGTCCCCGCCGGCGCAGTCTCCCAAGGAATGCAACATGATGTCCTCATTAGACCCGCGTTATCCCGTCTCTTCTTTCTCCCTTTAAAGCCACCCCGGTCCCCATACTGCCTCCTCTCTCCTCCGTTCTTCCGTAGTACCCCGTTCTGACTTCTTTCCTCCGATAACTTTCTTATTCCTCTCTCTCTCCCTCCTCTCCTTCTTCTTCTTTCCCTGGCTGGATTAAAGACGGCCATACATTAGCACAATCTGTCGGGGCGATAAATCAGGCGTGGCGTTGCGGCGTGCTCCTTAAGCGGTAGGCCCGGGAGGCGGGGGCGGGGCGGGGCGGGGCGGGGCGGGGCGGGGCGGGGTGGGCCGAAGGCAGGCAAATAATAGAACTAGGGCCATGACCTGCAGCAAGCGGCAGCGGTTGGATTAGAGAAGTTCTCAAAGACACAAAGGAGGAGCAGTGGACCAACGCTGCGGCTCGGCCGGGGTCCCACGGGGACCGAAATGCAACTCCGGCCGACCCGAAGGCGACCCGGAGGCGACCCGGAGCCGGAGGCCCCAAGGGCTCCGTCCTGAGGAGTGTGGGTTCTAAAAATGAATGTTAACGCCTTGTCCTTGGAGACGGCCCGGCCCAGGCGAGTTGGTCCTCCAACTTGCCGTGTTCCGTTTTAACCCCGTCGGCCCGGCCGACCCGGCCGCCCGTCATGCGGTTTACTTCCTCCAATGCCCGAGGTGAATCCCATTGTGCCAGGACCTTTGTCCCGCCGAGCCGTGGAGACTGGTGGCCGCCGGGATTCGAACCCGCAGCCCCGCACTCGCCCGCGAAATGCGCAAATCGGCCAAGCCGGGGGACGGCTCCACTCTCGCCCAACAATGGAGCTGCTGCTCTCCGAGACAGTGGTGTGCCGAACAAGAGTACATAAATCAGCCAGGTCCTGGAACGCGGGCCGTCGAGGCGCGGGCGGCCACCTCCCTGGAGCGGCTCCAACGCGGCGGGGTGACGGCTTCGCGACCCGACGGGCGGACATCCACGCTCAGACAGCCATTTCAATTTCCTGGTGGATGACAACGCCCTTGTAGTAAGGCCATTTCCTGAGCCTCGAAGGCTGCGAAGCCTCATCGCGAGCAGGGCTTTCGGGTTAGTCGGCCAGTCGTTGCTCTGTCTCTCTCGCACCCCTTCAAAACACCGCTTGGCGCGAGAGGTGGGCCTTAGGCCACCCAGTCGTATATCGACACTAGTCGGGTAGGGCCAGGCTTCAAAGACTCCGCGCTAGCGTCGTCATACTACATGTGGCGGTGGCTGAGAGCGTAGAGGCGTCGCACCCAATTCTGGAAACCAGGGTTCAACACCCGACACGATCATTTTTTTAAATTTTTTTTTTTTTTGGCTGGTGCGGGGGAGGTTTGTTCAAGTATTTTTTCAAGCAAATGGAAAACAAAGTACGTTGCGTGGCTGCTGCTGGGTGTTTGTCTTGATGTGCTCCAGGCTGGCACGTCAACGGCTGACCCGGCCGCTCTACCTCTCTCACACGGCTCCTGGACGCCCCAGCGGTGCGAGAGAGGCAGAGTGGAAGAGCCGGCTGCGGCGCGGCATTGAAAACATTTCTCATTAGCAGTCGCACCAAAGTCCGCGCCGACCAACGGGACGCCCTAGTAGCCTTTGTCCGACGGCCGTTGTAGCCTCTCGAACACACACACACACACACAGACGCACGAAACACACAAGCGCGCGCGCACACACACACGCACACCACATGCACAGAATCACAACACACCACACACACACTGGTTTTTTTTTCCCCTCTGTTCAAAGTTTTTGTATTGTTGCTGCCGCGACCACCATACATGGTGGTGTGGCCTGTGCGGTCTCTGTCTGTGTGTGCGTGCGTGTTGTAGAGGGTTCCTTGCGTGAATGACCGCGCTGCGGTCGGCTCACACACGAGCGCCCACGACTCTCTCGGTCTCTCTCTCTCTCTCTCTCTCTCTCTCTCTCTCTCTCTCTCTCTCTCTCTCTGCATAGGAGAGCGGCGCATCACGCCGTGTAAATCCACCGCCTCCTCGCTGCTTGGCCGTCCCCCCTGCCTTCTGTCCCCGCCCGCTCGCGGCGTCCCCGTCTCGTCACCTCCGTTTACCGCAGCCTGCCAGCCCGGCAGCCTCCCCCTTTCTGCGACTTATCCTTGATTTCTGAGCCTCGTCGTAATCGCAGCGCCCCAGTGCGCGCCTCTCTCTCTCTCTCTCTCTCTCTCTCTCTCTCTCTCTCTCTCTCTCTCTCTCTCTCTCTCTCTCTCTCTCTCGGGGTGGGGCGTGGGCAGCGCCCTGCTGGGGCCTGTAGGCCTGCAGCATGCAAGGTCGCTTCGACTGACCGGGCGGGGCGGGGCGGGGCGGGGCGGGGCGGGGCGGGGCGGGGCGGGGTGGGGCGGGGCGGGGCGGGGCGGGGCGGGGCGGGGTGGGGCGGGGCGGGGTGGGGCGGGGTGGGGCGGGGTGGGGCTCGCCGCTTTCAGCACCATTTACTGCGCGGGACAGGTCGGCCCTGCTCAGCGGAGCACGGCACAACGCAGTGGGAAAACAGGCGGATCGGAAAGCAGGGGAGTATTTCAGTCGAAAGGAAAGCGGCTGGCCCCCTTCCGTCTGTCTGCCTGTCTGTCTGTCCGGCCGGCTGTTTGGCCGTCCTCGCTGCAAATGCTGCTTTTGTACCCCCTTCTGTCCCCGCGGATCTCGCAAATAATATGTCCTCTTATATATTTCCAGCGATATACACACAGCAGGGTGCTCCTCCTGCCCCCTCCCCTTCCCCCCGCCGGTCTGGTGGACTTGCGTCTGGCGCCGCGACTTGTTCGCTGAGTGCGACAGAGCGCGTGAACGAAGCGGATGAAAACTTCAGCCGGCGGTGTGAAACGCTGCATGGACGACGAACGTACCCACAGTCTCATAGAGTTATAGAGAATTCTAGCGGGCGCCGTGTCCGTCTATATACAGATGCAGGCAGCCTCCGTTCATAAAGAGCAACTAGGGCTCGTAAGATTCTTTTTTTAAAAAAATAAAAATATTTTCAACGGCCAATAACTGACTCTCGCCCAGCCCAGCAGTGGCACTGAGTTATCGCCGGTGCAAATGACCACCGCATACAGAGGCATTCACACGGCAACGTGCAGCTCCACACCCACACCTCTAGCGGTGGCCGTTCCGCTGTGTTTTTGTTGGCCTTTTTTTTTTACTCTCCGTTTTTTGTTTTGTTTTTTTTTTGTTTTTTTTTTTTGCGCCAAAAATAGGATGCGTTACAATGGGCTGTGTGCCGGGTCACCGAGGCGCGAAAACTGCGCGCCGCGTCCCTGTCTAGCGGTGGGGCGTGTCCCGGCCCGCGGCGTCAACATCACAGGAACGCGCGGCAGAACAAGTGCAGTTCAGCGAGAGAGAGGGGGAGAGAGGGACAATGAGAGAGAGAGAGAGAGAGAGAGAGAGAGAGAGAGAGAGAGAGAGAGAGAGAGAGAGAGAGAGAGAGAGAGAGGCGTGAATGGTTCCGAAAGCGTCTCGTTTTTAGCCCCAGGCGTCGCGTAGGCAACACGCACCACGCGCCTGCGCCGCGGGACGGCCTAACCGTCCAACCGCAGGGGCTACTGCAAGCTACGTGCAGGCAGTGCCAGAAGGAAATCAGGAAAAACGGTTTGTCTTGTCTGCCTGTCTGCTGGCTGCCTGGCGGGCTGCCTGGCTCGTGCCGGGACGCGGCCACTATCCGCACGACTCGCTATTCGGCGCGGCGCTGCGAGGCTGCGACCCGCTCATCGCCATCCACACGTAGGTGTGACTGGTGGCCGATCACATGGCTGATTCGAAATTCCTTCATCTTGGACGGCGCGTGTGCTCAGCATACCGAGCCGACGGCGCCCGGCCGGGCGGGGCGGGGCGGGGCGGGGCGGGGCGGGGCGGGGCGGGGCGGGGCGGGGCGCGGCGCGGCGCCCTGCCAGGCCAACCGCAGGGAACCGTTGGGCGCGCCGGTCGGGGGTGGGTCAGTGGGGCGTCAGTGGGGCGTCCGTGGGAAAAGTACTTTAAAAAGATACTCTTTTTAACTATAAAAGAGTAATGACAACAGAAACTGATAGTTCTGATTTGTTTTTAACGGGGTTGTGAGGCGCTGCCTAGCTTGTTTGCGGCTTGTGCAGTTAGTGCCACGCTGACGTCACCCTGTCCGTGCTGGCCGTGCTGGCCGAGGGCACCCTCGACGGGGACGGACGGCTGGCAGGACCAGCGGCAGCGGCTCGGTTTCGCCAGACAAAGGCCATTCAGGTAGCCGCGAATCCCTGCAGGGCTGCCCCGTCTCGCTCGCACTGTGGGGCGTGGCCGGCCGTGGCGCTGGGGTGCGAGCGAGACGCCGTGCTCCGCCGCGTGAGAGATGAGCCGGGGGGCGAGTTCTTCATTGCGCATTTGAAACTCCCTCTCTGCCGGTCGCCCGGGAGGCCGAGCCGCAAAGCTGAGGGCCAACATGATCTGAATAATGGAATGAAGCGTTCGCTGTGTGCCCGCGTGTGGGTGCGTGGGTGTGTGTGGCCGGCCTTTTGTTGTCGGGGGGTGAGTTTCTTTCATGATAATTAAAGGATTTTATTTCTGCGCGTCCGCGGCTAGACCCACACACCGCACTGAGACAGGGCTGTTAACTTGCTTTCTCTGTGTGTGTGTTCCGTCTGTCTGTTCGCATGTCTGTGTGTCTGTGTGTGTGTGGGGCGTTACCTGCAATACCCCCACACCGTGTGCGGCCTCTCCGACATATTAATGCGATTAATCTGGGCGTAAAGTCATTAGTTCGCCAGACAGCGGACGGACCCTGAGCGGCCCAAGACCCTGCAGGTCCTAAATGTCAACCCCCCGCGGCGGAAGGGCGGGCGTGCGGGCGCCGGAACGGAGCGGCGGCCAATCACAGGACGAGTTCCTGGCGGCGGCATTCGAACAGTGTCGGGTTGCCACTTCCCTGTCGTCCTGCCGCGCGGTGGCAACCCTATGGCTGCCGCCGGCCGTCGTGTGTGGTGCCCTTGTTAATGAGCTGCGCCGCCTCTCGGTGCTGCCGGCGTCCCGCCGTCTCGGCGTCCCCCTTCGAGGAGGCCGCGTCGCAGTGTAGGCCCACTGTGCGCGACGCCCCCGGCCGCCGGAACACCGCCGGGGGCCCGCATCCCTCCCAGTCTCGCTGATGATCGGGGCGCAAAATGTCGTCCCGGTGTCAAGCCGAAGCGAAGCGCCCCCGAATTATCAGCAACAAAGGACGCCGCAAAGGCCATTCTTCGACCCTTGGCCCTCCCGAAGGGCCCACCGTGAGGCGCGAAGGGCTGTCAAAGGGCCACACGTGCTCGTTACTCTGTCACCAAATTACACACTCCACAGGCGCTGCCGGTATGCCGCTGTCAGTCAGGGTTCCATGGTGTTTGGTCGAGCGGCGCAGCACTGTGTAGCCTTTCACATTATTGAAGAAATGATCGGGAGAGGCGATGCTTGTGTGTGTGTGTGTGTGTGTGTGTGTGTGTGTGTGTGTGTGTCACAGGACGTCGGTACTACATTGAACGCGCACGCACACAGTCACATGAACACACACATAAACACAGGCACATGAGCATACGCGTGTAAACATACCGCACACATTTAGTGTGTTTGCTCGCCACTCCCCCCAACCGTGCAGTGTTGCCGCCGCTTTATGCTGTTCGTAGCGTCACGAGTGAGAGAGAGAGAGAGAGAGAGAGAGAGAGAGAGAGAGAGAGAGAGAGAGAGAGAGAGAGAGAGAGAGAGAGAGAGGGAGGGAGAGAGAGAGAGAGAGAGAGAGAGAGAGAGAGAGAGAGAGAGAGAGAGAGAGAGAGAGAGATAGAGAGAGAGCGTTTGGGTGCGGGGGGCCTGTGTGTGTGCGTGAGCGGCGGTCAGGTGGAAAGTATCGCCATACCGTGCGGGTCCGTCCGGGCCGCAGCCACCGGCCATAGACGACGGGAAGCTCGTCTCTTCGTGACCTTTTGACGGTTGGGAAGTGTCCTTTCAGCCCCCCCCCCCTTTTCTGCCTCAAGGACGCCGTCCGCGGAGGAGCCAGTGAGTGGCTGTTGGAGCCACGCCGAGGCCCGGCAGGTCGGAGCCACCTTGCCTTTGACGGTCGCGGTGCCTGTGCCACGGCGATGAACTGGCAGGGAATTCCTCTAGGGCCCTCCTGCATTATTATTGGCCAACTTGAACCGGCATCCCTTTGATCCGATGATTCGGGCCGAGGGAATGCACGCCGGTATTCATTGTGAAGAGCCCCGCAGTGTAGAGAACTTGTGTACCGTCTGCACTTTGTGGCGGGGTCCGGTCCGCTCCGCCCGGAGCCATCGCCCCGCCGGACACGGTGGCCGGAGTCTGGTCTCAGGACCGCCGGGGTGGAGACCAGGACACTGAGAAATGAAGGCCTCCGGCAGGACATCGACTGAAAGGAAGAACTTCACGGTTACTCGGTTTTAAGAGATTACAAAACAAATTGTTTAAAAAAAAAATAAAAAAAAAAAAGATTGAAAAAAAAAAATTGTATCGGTGTCGAACCCAGAACCCGTCGTTCATCAGCCCAGTACTCTGACCACTCAACCGCGCGTGTATCGGCGGAGTGCCACGGCCTTCATGGACTCGATGCGCATCAATCACAACAACGGCCGCGCGGCTTCCTCGGAATTTGCATAGGCCTAGGTAGTCAACTTTTTGGCAGCCTCCTGCTGCAGACACGAGGCTCTGGCGGCGCCCCCACAGCGTGGCAGCCTGATGGAATCACAATCACCTAAGTGGCTCAAGGAGTGCAAAAATGGCGCTCTTCACTGTGCCAAGGCGTCGAGTGCGGCCCACCTCGGCAGCTAGTTGTAGTGGTGGGCGGCGCTGGCCACCTCAAATATTTGAGCCCGGAGCAATTTTGTGTGAGTTGATGTGCCGGCCGCACACAAAGAGGTGGCGCTGTTTGAGCACCTTGCTATCAGTTTGGCGACCGCCGCCCCGCCGCCTTGCTGCCTCTGCTTGCTGGGACTGCAGTCCCCGCGGGCCGGTGGACAGGCCCCGCGTGTTTGTCGTTCTTACCTGAAAGTGGTTCTTCTTTTCCCCGGGGCCGTTGTGTCAGCCAAAGTGTGCGTGAAGATTCAACAACTTTAAGTGGAAAAGTTGAGAGAGGCTCGAAGGGTGATTTGAAAAATAATACCCCGCGCATCCGTGTCCCGGGCGGCAAGTGACGCAGCCAGACCCTTGCGGTTTTGCCGACCAGAATCTGGGCGCCAATATTTCATTTTTGATGAGTGCAAGTTTTCCGGGAAGTAAAACGAGCATGCTGATGACGAGTGCCTGGGTTTCGAGTAATAGTTTTTGAAAATTGTTTACTCGCTCTTCTTGTCGGAAGTAGGCGAACGGGGGCAGCAGCGCTAGTCACGCTGGCTCGGAATTGATCGGGATGAAAGAAAGGAGGCGCCTGGTCTTTCACCCCCTCCCCCCCTCTCTCTCTCTCTCTCTCTCTCTCTCTCTCTCTCTCTCTCTCTCTCTCTCTCTCTCTCTCTCTGGCACGGCATAATAACCGGACGGCGTCGTCATTAGTTTGGCGTGGTCCCGGCCCGGCCCGGCCCGGCCCGGGTCTCGTCATGTCTGGGCCATTATTCTTTTTACTCCCCGAACTTTTATGTTGCTTCGCAGCGTGATTTGCGGATTACCTCTCCTTTATTATTATGGCAAGAAGCGGCCGGGTCCCCGGGCCCCGCCGCCGAACCATTCACCCAACACGCCACACCGCGCCGGCGGGCTGCACAGACGCCGAAAAGGAGTTTGGCGCTGACAGGAGGGCGCCGTGTGCTTCAGCCGTGCGGGGGCCCGGCTCTGAGCGGATGCGGCCTTAGCGTCACTTAGCGACTCGTTCGGCACCCGGCCCCTTCCCTCCAGGCAACGTGACGGTGGGAAAATGGTAATAAGACGCCCCCATTATGAGGAATATGGAAGGGAATAGATTAAAGGCGACCGGCGAGAGTATTTTATGTCCGGGATACATTTGGTGCACCTGCTTCGTGAGCAAATCCACCCGGAAAGAGGGGGGAGGGGGCGTTCGCCGTGCCAAGGGTGCACGCGGGGGCCCACCCCGCCACGGCCGGGCCCCGCCCGGGGTCAGTCGTGAATCTTTCCGGTCCCCTTCTCGGCCGCACTATGTTCTCATCTGGCGCCCCGCTCTCCCTCCAACACTTGGCAATATCCCGGCCGGACAACCCCACCCCCCCTCCCCCCCGGTCCCCTCGCGATACTGGGGGGTGGACCTCCCCGGCCTCCAGGGCTCCAGTGTCACTGCCGAGTCGAAGCAGTTGCATGTAGGACCACGCCACTTCATCGCCCCAGGGGCAGGGGAGGGCTGTTAGGGCAGGGCAGGGCCCGGGGCAGGGCGGGGCCCGGGGCAGGGCGGGGGTGTCGCCTACACCCAGCGCCGGGGCGGTGGTCAGGGCCTGCTTGTGTCACTGGGGTGAGCTCTGCCGGAATACTATTCGCAGTCGGATTGGGATTTAAGGGCAGCGCGCTGGACTGTACGCGCCCCCATTCCGACCCGGCTCGGCGGCGCGGCCCACTACTCACTGAGTGCTGGCAGACAGAGTGGCGCAGCGGGAATGAAAAAGCGATTTAAAAGCAAGCCGGTCCTCGCAAGCACAGCATGCACCGAAAGAGGTCATGATGATAATGCACGATGGGCGGAGCTGGCCGGGGGTGGGGCCGGGATGGTGTGACCAGAGCCCGCGATAACACAGTATCCCAGCCCCGGGCGAGGACGCGGCCCCGCCAGGCCGCCAGCCCGCCAGCCCGCCAGCCCGCCAGCCCGCCAGCCCGCCAGCCCGCCAGCCCGCCAGCCCGCCGCCAGACAGAGTCTTATACCTACAGAATTTCCACCTCAAGTTTCAATGATTGAATCGGAGCGTCGGAATTCCCCGCCGCGCGTCCACCGGCCGGCCTGCCTGACTGGCTGCAGGATGCTGCAGGATGTGGAGTGCTGCATGTCACAGGGGCCAGCCCCGTTCGCTAGGTTGTCGAACGTGGCCACCTCTACGGGCCTTTGTTGCTGAAACAGTGGCAAAACCGTCCGATCTTTAAAACTGGGTCATTTTATGCCTGATGCTGCCAACACTCGCCGTTTCGGAGTTCTAGAACGCCAAAGTTGAGATTGTTTTTTTTGCCACGTGGCGCTCCTTGCGTGGGCGCGCTCGATCCGTGATTAAAGCCAGCCTGCCCGGAAGGCAGCGCGCCACTTCTTCTCTCACGCAAAGTTTCCCTTCTGTTATAAATGAATGGCGGAGACTTTCTAAAGAGACAGATTCTGGCGTGACGGGGCGCGCTATTTATCAAAGCCGATCTGTATGAATATCGCGGACGGCCTTGGAGGGCGGTGTCTCTGCGCAGCCTAGCCCCGGCAGCCGAGGCGGGGGCGGCGGGGGCGGCGGGGGTGGCGGGGGCGGCGGGGGCACCCAGGAGGTGCACCGCCGCGTGTGTGCGTTAAGATCTAATTCGAGATGCAGCAGGTGAAGATGATAGATGCTGCGGCTCCGCCTGACCCTTCGTAACGTGAGGGAAGCCCCTAAGACGCGCGGCAATTTCCATCCTATTATCAAGAATTCTGCACCGCGCCGGCCTTCCTCCTCCCTCGGCTCTGGAAAGGAGCCTTCTCGGCATCGTGCCCCGAGTACCTCCTGTAAGGGACTGACTGTTGCAGTTTGCAGTGCTGCGCGAGCCGAGCCGAGTCAGCCCGCGCTTTTAGACCATCGCTTTTTTTTTAAGTCGAGTCCTGCAGGACTTACGCACCGGCATGCAAGTCCTTAAGGGACGGACAACTCAATCATGTCGTTATGTCTCTTTTTTTTTCGGGTTGGCATCTTGGCGTATTAGGGACCCTCCATCTTGCAGGGAGCATAGCTCGAGGGGCGACTCGACTCACCTCGGACCTTCCCCCCTCCCCCCTCCCCCCTCCCCGCCCCCTCCTGGCCGTCTCGCAACCCCTTGCGGCATCCCGCACATTTCTTTTATATATATTTTCTGGAAATGGACATCCCTTCAGGGTTGAATATTTTACCGCGGCAAGAGGGAAAACAAAAATTTGCATCCTGGGTAAGGGACTTCAAGGTGAACAGGCCACGCGGCCAACGTTTCCGCCGCACTTCAGTGTGGTTGTGCGCGTGCGTGCGTGTGTGTGTGTGTGTGTGTGTGTGTGTGCGTGTGTGTGTGTGTGTGTGTGTGTGTGCGCGTGAACGCAGGAAGAAGTTGCGGATCAGTGACAGTGAACGCTGTGCTCCTGAAGCGCCGAGGCTTTCAGTTTGACAATGTAGCCGTCGTGGAGTCACTTACTCCCCGTCCCCCGCATCGTTCCCATTGTGCTGTTGAGTGGTTCTCTCGATAATGAAACGTCACTAAAATGCGACCGGCTCTCCTGTTCCAGGTACGGAGTCCCTGCAGGAACCGCAAGGACACGCGGGAGCGGTGAGCGAACACTGAGGGTGCTCGTGGTGATGAGTTCGGTGCGGATTCTCTGATGCATCAGCAGCCATTTTGCGATCCGCGTTTTCCTTTTTTTGTTATTGGTTCCTCTGTGGTGGTACGCCACTCCTGCCGCTCCCTCCCGCATTTGGGACCGCCATCGACGCACGGCGCACTTTGTTTAGACGCGCCTTTCACACTAAATGGGAGTTTCCTTTGATTCCGACCCCAATCACAGTGGTGCCAACTGCGGTGGGTAACGAGCCGAATGCCTCATTTCTTTTCTTTTGTTTTGGCCGCCCTGTTAGGCACTACGAGTGCGCCGTGTCGTGCGCTAGTTTGGATATGCGGCCCCTGCAGACCTGTCGCGTCACCACCCAGTGACATGTTCTTTCTTTCCCGTCGAGAGAGGCACACAGTGAGAGACGGGGAGATCCCACCGGTAGCGCAGCGCGGCGGGTCTCGACGGCGCCGCCTTCCAGAATTATAGCCGTCGATTTTTACCCACCGCCGCCCAAAGCCATCGGACGGAGCCGCGCACGCCGTGATTGCTGCGATTCTCGAAACCCTTTCGATTCTCGAAGAATGTACTCACACGCATTAAGCCTAACATACCCATCATTAATTGCAAGCGCGGGGTATTGGGCGTAGCGTATCTGTTGATACTGCATATTGCGTTGGAGTGCGTAGCGTCAGCTTGGGTGGCTGCATTTCGTGCCTGTCTGTCCGTCTGCCTGTCTGTCCTGCCGTCCGCCCGTCGTCCGCAGGGCTATCTATGCGTCCGTCCTTCTATTCATGGGGAAGCACCGCGCTCTCCGCCGGAGAAAGAGAAATAAAATGGAGATTGATTCGGGCCATCTGACTTGCTTGCCACACACGTGCGCTAGGAATAGTATCTCTGCCTCCCCGAACCTCCCAAACCTGCCTCACCCCGGCAGCCGGGCAGGCAGCAGCCAGGCAGGCAGGCGGCGGGCATGCGTATGAGAAATGTAACGCATATTTCATGGCGCAGCGTCCGTCCGATGTGGAGTGGCTTAAGGCTTCGCGAGGATCGCCATGGCGACTGCACGCAACGCTGGCTGCGCTGGCTGGACGCACATCGCAGACTGTCGCATTGAAGCGCTGCGCTCTGCTTGTCACCACCTTTTTCCGACCGCTGCTAGGCAAGGTGGAGGGTGCACACCACACCGGCAGCAGTCAAAGCAATCGTAGAAATGTAAACGTCCTCGTTGGAACGCTGTCAATAAGGCGCCCTACGCCGGGCGCGCCGTATGGATGGCCCTAAAGTACAGGGCAGGGAGGGACGGGATATGAGTCTCGATTACAGAGCGAGTGTGGAGCCGGGGCTCGCAGTGGGTTAGGAGGCGGCCCAACGCGAGTACGTCCTTCCGAGCAGAGCGAGCGAGACAGAGCGAGGCAGCGGGGCAAAGGGTCGCAAGAAAAGGGAAAGAATAGAGAAGGAGGTGCGTAGGGCGACTTCTTATTCGGGGCGCCTCCAAAGCCCTGCTTATCCATCTTCAGTCAACTTGGCTCCTGTTTAGTCTCGGCTCGGCTGGCTTTGGTCGTCCCCTGGGTCGGCTTCTGGGCGCCCTCTGGGAGTCGAACCTACGCCCGCTGCACAGAGGGCAGGGCACTTTCTTAACGGCAGGGCGAGCAAGCTAATCTTGACCCAGCGATTACTTGCATGCGTCCTGCATCGGACTTGTTTGGCTCTCGATTCTTAATCACCAGGCCTGCTCCCCCGGCCCCGGCCCGCCTGAACCTCGCTGAGTCAGGACTAACGACCAACGCACTTTCATATTGCATGCGCTTTGAGGTGAAATTTCGAAGGCAAGTGCTGCAAGTATAACGAAATTCACTCCCCCACCACTTCCCTTTCATCACACTGACGGTGCTCATCACCGGCCCTTCCGTTCACGCTGCCTGCCTGCCTGCCTGCCCGCCTGCCTGCCTGCCTGCCTGCCTGGCTGAGACGGCAGACGGGGCCGCCTTAGACATTAAAGGATCGGCGCGCGTGTACTTGCACTTCGTACCATGTTGTTTTTTTTTGTTTTTTTGTTTTTTTTTTTTAAATGTTAAAAATACATGTGACAAGAAGGTTCTTCCAAGATTACACATTATTGTGATGTGAACAAAAAAAAATAAGTAAAAGCGAATACGCTCCGCGTTGCCCCGTGTTGACGGCCAGTGTTCCGTCGATGTGGGGCCAGACCAGGTCACGCGGTCCACGGTGCTTCTCTAATGGCCGCCGAAATGTAAACGTTTATTTACAGTGGCGTGGGGGCGTTTCAATTTTTAAACGCGGTCGTTTGTTTCAATTTATTTAGTTGGCGGTGCTGCGTTGATTCAGTGCCGGGAGTTTCGGAACCGCAGACTGCAACAACGGCCACCAACCTCGAAAAGAATAAGTCAATTACACTGAATAACTTCTCTTGATTGAAAATTGCAGTTCGACCTCATGAAGCAGTTGAATAATTTTTTTTGTCATTTTCCACTTGAAACTTTAAACGCGTCATACTCCCCTTTTTACTTTATAAATTAATCGAATCGGGATGTGTGTTGGACTTTCCGGGGCGTGTGTGGGTGGATCACCGATTATGGGCCAAAATAAAAGCGATCCACGCGAGGCAGGCCCCCAGGCCGCTCGCTCTCTCTCTCTCTCTCTCTCTCTCTCTCTCTCTCTCTCTCTCTCTCTCTCTCTCTCTCTCTCTCTCTCTCTCTCTCTCTCTCTCTCTCTCTCTCTCTCTCTCTCTCTCTAGTCCTTTAAACCGGTCACCTGATGAATGTAGTGGAATAAAGAGGGCGGCAAGCACGAGGGAGGAGGAGAAAAAGCGGAGCGAAGGTGGGGTCGCGGCGTGATTCGCCAGATCTTCCTCTTGTTAGTACAAATGAGGTTTGGCCCCGACAGGGGCGTTTAATTTGAAAATACCCCCCACTCTCGGACGGCCCAGCCTTGCTCCGGCCTGCTCCGGCCTGCTCGCACACGATTGACGGGCCGACCCCTCCCGGCCCGGTTGGCCCGCAGTCCGTCTCCCTCGCCCTCGCGGGGGGTGCCATGGGGTTGCCGTGGGGGTGCGAGAGAGACGGCAAGCGGCTGGGGAGCTGCCCGCGGGTCGGGCTGGCGGGTGATTACTGGAAACACGCTGACTGTGTAGCGCGCCCCGTCATGCCTCGGACCAAACAACTGCAAGTCACCCTGGAAAAGGTGAGTCGGCGCGTTGTTGCTGCTCACCTACCTGCTTAGAGCAGCCTGCAGCAGGCGCTGTTATCTCGGCTGCTGGGGTCCCAAACTTCTATTCCTAGAATATTGCTGCCTCGCACGTATTTTTAATTTCGTCAGCAGCGCTGCTTCATCTTGACCGTTTAGTCCGCGAGAGGTCCTTCTTCCACTCGTTTACCCAAGCAGCGCGATGAATCTCATCGTGTTTTCCCTCCTTCCCCGCCAGAGGGCTGCACAGAGCGCCACTCTCCAAACGCTTCGCACTCCACTGACCTTGTTTAATTTGCAGCCCACTTTGAACGGGGTCTTTGTTCCGACAGACACATCTCTGATTCCGGGGCGATGTAAATAAACCGGGAAAAGTGAGGTTTTGCTTAGGGGTAATATAAAGCGGGATGAAGAAGATTATTATCCCAACTGGAACCACTCCGCCCTTTGGCCATTCCGCGCGGAACGAGTGGCGCGGCTCGGCGTCGAAATTAGGCGAAAACGGCCGTATTCGGGATGTCCGCTGAGCACTTGGCCGGGCACTGCCGAATTTCACATTTCACGAAATTGAGGTCGAACAACCATGGGCGATACAGAGTAACAAGTGACGCCTTCAAAACGTACATCGCGTTCTTCACTTACGTCGCACCCAGCGAGCCGGGAACCGCTGGACTAGGTAAACTGGCAGGGTACACTGCCGCCGCGAGGGAACGGCCGCGCGGCGCGCGCAGCGCCATCTCTCGGCGCGCCGAGGAACTTCTTGCACCAACGCACGGGCGGTGACTGCACACACATGCGTACCGCTGCTGCCTCCAAACGAAGTGTGCTGTCGTCCCAGGACGAAAGGATACGCGTCTGGAGTCGTGCACGCCTCACCACAGGACCTCTGACTGACGGGCGCCCCGGCCACTCTGTTCAATTGAGGGTGTGGCCGCGAGGGGCGCAGGTGTCGGGGGCTCCCCAGTGACCGCCGCGCCCCGCCGCGCCCCACCCCGCCTTGGCGCGGCGCGGCGCCGGTCCGCGCGGAGCCAGTATGCCGGCCGGCCGGGGCGGTTTGACATTTGGAAGCCACGCTGCGACGCGCGTCGGAGCAGAGCGGTGGGGTGGGGCTGACCGCACGATAACGGAAGGATCGTGTGATGGATGTATGAAAAATCGCTGCTCTCGCCCCGCCCCGCCGCGCTGCAGTGTTTGAATGCAGAGTCATGCACTGTGGGTCTCTGACTGGCACTTTCGATGGAAATCTATTCCAGGCGCCACACGTGTAGCTTTCGTGTAGCGGGCCTTCGTGGAAGGGTCTTCAGGAGGGAGGGGGGGCGGGGGGTGCGTTCGCTGTTTTGAGTTAGAGGGGCAGTCGAAAAGAATGATCCGCACTGGAGTGCTGGCAGTCGGTCGGTACTCGCGAGGCGTCTTGCTGGCGGGGAAATGGGGGAGAGGGGGGGGAGAGGGGGGGGTGCGATAAGTGGCTGCTGGGGGTTATAAGGCAT
>CM060099.1:10138259-10197788 GCA_030522485.1 Stenchaetothrips biformis
CCGGGACGTGAGCGGGGTTCATGTCCACGGTGGGGCCCGCACGTGGCAAGCACAGCTGGAGACTACACATTAAAAAAATATTTTTAAAAAAATTCAGATTTCTTTTTAAGATTCATACTGAAATTTTACAAAGAAAAATAATACTTTTTGCTTGCACAGTCGAGCTCGTCTCGTGTTGCGCGCGGCCGCCCCCAACCCCTTCTTTTGCACCCGCGCAGCGGCGTAGCATTTTCATAAATAATTTTGCAAAATCAATTTTTGATGCGAGCGTTATGAATGAAAGTGAAGGGGAAGCAGCAGAAGCACGCAGCATCATTCCGTTTGACTAGTGCAGCGACTGGGGGGGGGGGAGAGGGGGGGGGGGTGCGGTGAGGTACGCCTCTAGTCAGATGAGCCTTCCGAGGTGAAGAGGAGAACGTGTGTGTGTGTGTGTGTGTGTGTGTGTGTGTGTGTGTGTGTGTGTGTGTGTGTGTGTGTGTGTGTGTGTGTGTGTGTGTGTGTGTGTGTGTCTGGCTGTGGCTGAGGGTGTTCGTGTCCGTACGTAATGCTTCCGTGTGTCTGTGTGCGGTACTTTCTGCTATCGTAAGGACGCAAGCGACGTACATTTTCACTGCCATAGCCGAGTCTGGAATCCATTTATCTCACGTGGAGCCTCATTCCCCCCCCCCCTTTTCTCCCCCCTCCTTTTCCATAGCTGTCCCCTTTCCTACTTCTTTTCTTCTCGAGAAATTGTTGCCGGGATCACAAAAGACACCGCCGGCGTCGTGTCCGCGCACATCTCGTGCCTCCAGTCGTTTTCGGGGACTCTCGCGCGGGGCGTTTTCTCGAGCGGTCCCGAAAAAAGGACGAGCGACTACTGCGATAAATAATGTGGAAATAATGAAACAACAACAATAACAACAACAGGTGTTCACTAAACGACATGGTGTGCGTGACTGCGCGTTTCGTTGACGTGCTCGCTTCCTTCGGAGGCAGTCCCGCCACAGCGTCTCTCAGCAACTCCACCTTTGCACGATAATTATCACGAGCTGTCATCACTCTCGCGCTAATTCTGCCCGTTTTCGACACTTTTATCCGATTTCCGGGGATTGCGCTGCTACTTAGCAGTAAAGCTTAACCGCCACACTCTGATCGCGGGCAGCGGTTCCCAGGGCTTCTGCTTCCCCTCTCCCATTCGCCTCCCCCCCCCCGCCGGCCCGGCAGCGCAGTGAAACGGATTGCAGATCGCAGAGTGGCTCCGTGAAGATGGCCCGCTTTTAACTTTTCGCGCCTGCACCATAAAGAAGGAGAAATGATTTTCTTTCCGCCCAAAGTGCGTGTCGGTTTGAATGGGATGAATTTTTCCCGCCCAATGAGGTATGCAGATGAGGAGAGGCCTCCTCCACTATATAAATCACTTCCCTCGGACGCACCAGAGAAAGGCCGGCGGTGGGGCGCTTCCAAAATTCCGTCAGTTTCCCGGGAGAAAAATACTAAACCCCGCGGGTGCTGTTTTTTTGTTATGTGTGTGCCGTTGTATCGCGATTTCCAAAACTATCGCTTTGGACGAAATGGCAACGGCAGGCCCCTGTTTGCTGGGCATCCATTCCCAACGAAATCACAGCCATGTTTATCCTGGCCACAGCCCTGGCTACGTAAACGATTCTATTTATGCTGGCCTCCAGTCCATGGCCCCCTCCCCCTTACCCCTACAATTCGACCTCAATCGCGGAAAAGCCTCCTCTCTACCCATCTTCCTGACGCACGCTTCCTTTTCGGCCAGTTTGCCTCGAAATGTGTAATCTCCTCAGGCCCCGCTCATAAACTACTCAATGGATTTTCGGGCTGTTCTCTCTTTTTTTCCGCTCTGTCTCTCTGTTAATCCCATGTCACTCGCCCGGCAACCGATTTTTCCCTAAATTTTCGTGTGAGAAAAATTCAGACAATTTGTTTTTTTGCTGTGAGTACATTAGCGTCAGTCCTGCGAGCGCGATAGGCTGGAATTGATGCGTCGGGATTAGAAAGAGGACAATAATTGTTAATAAGGTGCGGCGCCGGAATTCAAAGTTGTTTTTCATCCCGCGGCCTGCGCCACGCCATTCCTCGATAACTCCCGTGAGAGGGAGGGGAGGGCGGGCCGTGCGTTTTAATCCACCGCCCGCCTTTTGGAATCGCAGGTTGCCCCCGGGCCCAATCAAATGAAGCGCTAGTTCGTCGAAAGCGCGCCGAAAGCCGCATGGGCGGAAGCAAGCCGAAGCAAGCTGAAGTGAGCGGAAAGCAATTCCATTTCGTGGGAACGTCGTCCTGGATTTATTGAAAATAAATCAGTATTGGAGGGGCGGCGAGGAAGGTGATGAGAAGGGAGGGAGAAATGAGAGAAAGAGAAGGGGCGACAAAAGCTATTGAAAGTGGCGCCAGGTCGTCGTGTAGTTCTCGGAACCCCAAGTTTCCACAAAGTTTCGGTCGGGTCGACCATAAGTATGGCGAAAAAATACACATTTTCTTGATTATCTTTAGTTTTTATAATTTCGTACAGTAATATTTTTTTTTATTTCCATTTGGTCCCGTCATATATTTTGGTTGAACTGAATGCAATGTGGACTTGAGTTTATTTTTATGAATTAAAACATATTTTGTTTTGTTTTTCAGGTGAGTGCCACCATTTCGACCGGTCTGGGTGGAGCGCGGTGAGCCACAACTTGAAATTCAACTCTGCGGGCGGAAACTGAGCAAAGTGGGCAAAACTGGTAAACAGGCGACCGGTCTGTCTGCTTGGCGGCCACGCGTCTGCTTCCTTTGCCTCATGGCTGCATCCCGTCGTCATGTGTATGTTGCGGACCACGATGACGTCCTCTGTGGCCCTCCGGCTCACGCTTGGCCGCCGGCCAGGGCTGTGTTATTTTATCGGCCCGCGGCGGGGCGGGGCGGGGCGGGGCGGGGCGGGCGCGGCGGGGCAGGGCGAGGTGGCTCGTGGGCGTTGGGTACTCGGAGAAAGGGATAAACAGTTTAGGAAAGCCTAACGAGTGCCGTCAATTTCAGCCAACCCACACCCCACCCCGCCCCATCCCGCCCCCTCCCCGAACCAAGGGACAACAGAGGGCGCTTCTTAATTCCCGCCACTTTTTTTTTTCGGCCGCCGTAGCCTGTGCTCGAACCCGCGGGCGCTGCGTAGTACTCCTTCCGTTGCTCGCGGCAATGTCCGTGCCGCCGCCGTCGACTCGGCCGTGCCAGCTGAAATCGCAACCCTCCAGATTATTATTTGTCCATCAAGACCAGAGCGCGGCGGTGAGGGGCGGTGTGGGGTGGGGCCTCAAGACCAATAGCGGCAGGTAAATGGAATACTCCGCTCACATTGAGTGGTATTAAATTGCCCTCCGATGGCTGGACGCTGGTTGGCCAGTGCGCCAGCCAATGAGCTCAGCGTTTCCGGTACACACCCCGCGGTGAGGTGGGCTCTGCGGCCAAGCCGGAAGTCCGCGAAAATCAGTAAAACGACCCGAAAGCCCGAAAATCTCTCTTCCTTTTGAGTCTGTGTTTTCCGCCAAGACCCACACTCGTCACCGTGGGGGTCAGCTCAGGCGGACTGAGCAGGCCATGCCGGGCCGCACGAAGCCCGCCACCCCGCGGCCCGCGGCCCAAGGCTCGGAGAGTGAATTTCGGTTTTCGATTAAAGCCGCGGCACGTCCGTGTTTACTCTCTCTTTCTCCCTCGTCGGCCACACGCCGGCAGCCCCCTCCAAGAGTTTCCTTCTTTGTATTCATAGCGGTATTGAGATTCAAACACACGGGCGGGGCGGGGCGCGGCGGGGCGCGGCGGGGCGCGGCGGCTGGTCCCGGCGGACGCCGCGCGGCCCAAGTAAATCCCTGCCGGACTCGCCGGAGAGCGTCCGAACGGTTTTTAGTGCCGCCGGGTGCGTCGGGTCCGCGCCTCAGGGCCGCAGGGACTCGGCTTCGTCCGTCCGCCACCGCGGACCGCGGTGCTAGTGGCGCTGTAAACAATACTGCGGCAGGCCTCCCTCAAAGGTAAACAAGGCGAGGGGTGACTCACTGTAAGATTGTGTGTACAATGAATGTGGGAATGTGTTGCAATGTGCAAGATTTCTGCTCTATCTGCCACACTTGTTGCCTACTTACAGGCATTTCTGCCTTCAGACTGTGGGAATGTGTTAACATTTTGTACAATGAATGTGGGATGTTGTTTCCCCCTCGGCATTACGGCGTTGCTTCATTAGCTCCGCGGCCCGCACCGACCGGCTGGCCAGTAACTCAAATTTATTGCAGCGTATCGGATGAGGAAGAACCCGATCCCAATCTTCTGGCCAGGCTATGTGGGCCGCGTGGGGCGGGGCGGGGCCGCCACTATAGTAACTCTCGACGTGAACCGAACAAAAGATTGGCGCCAAAAGGCGCGCGCAGTGTCAACAACGACCTCGTCTTCAATTTCATCAAGCCTCTCCAGCAGCTGGTCGTCATCGTATCGGCTGCCCCGCACAGTGGGCCAGCAGCCCCGCCGCCGCGCACGCCTGCACTGCGCCGCGGCGCTCCTCGTTGCACGCCCTGCAGTAGCCTTCACCTGCTGCGGGGAAGAAATAAAAAAAAATAAGAAATAAGAAGAAAGAAGAAGAGCTAGAAGTAAGCCCGCCTGCTGGAGCTCTCGCCAGCCGCCTGGAGTCTGCTTTGCATCAGCAGCTGCTGTGTCTCTCTCGCACCCGTTCGGCCCGGCGGACCCGGCCCGCGGGTGCGAGGGAGACGGAGAGAGGGCCAGCCAGAGCCAGCCGGCTGGCCAGCGTCAGCGAGCTTCGGCAGCTGTGCGCTGTGCGCGCTGTGCGCCTGCGGATCGGAGGGTAGGCAGTGCGCCGTGCGGGCGAGCACGGAGTGCCCGGGGCTGCCTACGTGGCAGGGGCCCTGCGCCGCCTCGCTGGCCGCGCGCGACACGCCGGCAACGGACCCTGGCTGCCTGCCTGCCTGCCTGGGTGGCCGGCCGGCCGGTCGGTCGGTCGTTCGACTGTTATCGTTATGTCTTATATCGCGCGGCGATGGGGCGCGTCATAAAAGAAATCGTTTGCGAAATATTCCACGGAGCGCCGATTCCGGAAAGGCGGTGGAGGCGGTGGAGGCGGCGCTGCGGCTCCCTACTGGTCACGGGGGCGGCGAGGGGATACCAGGGCGCATTCCGCGGGGCGGGGCGGGGCGGGGCGGGGCGGGGCGGGGCGGGGTGGGGTGGGGTGGGGCAGGGCGGGGGATTTGGTATTGTGTCGCGGTTATAGCGGGGCGCGGAGTGGTGGCGTTTGCCGGGATTCATTCTGCGTGGCGATCGAGTCCCCGCCGGGCTTGCCGCCTTCCTCCCTCCTTGGTGTTGTTGTTGGTGTTTTGGCAGTTAACAGTTATTGTTGTTGTTGTTGGCGTCTTGAAAGGAGGCCTTCTTTTCCTGGTCACGTTAGGACTCACCCACACACACACGATAGGGCGTCCACCCCATGTCTCCCATGTCCGCCCGTGCGGATGAAATTTGCTTACCTCATCGCCTTTGCTCCGTGTTTTCCGTGATGTCAGAAAAAAATTTAGAAAGGAATAACGACAAGAAAAACAAAATTGTCTGCGTAATGTGTTTTCATCGGTGCGTGGCCGTCATTTCCATGTCAAACGGGGCCACCGCGTCGTGTCGTGTCAGGCGCACACACACACACACACACGCGCACGCACGCACGCACACACACACACACACACACACAGCCCTATATTATTTGTAGCGATGGCAGCAAGGCGGAGCGTAAGGGTCTTCTTTTGTGGCGGCCCTTCTGAAGGACACCACTACAGGGCGGGAGAGGGGGGAGGAGGGGGGGGGGTATCGGGATGAAAAGGACAGGCCACAGGAGAAGAGGAGGAAGGACATGAACGACAACGAGCGGGAAAACGAGGTCAATGAGGGCGAAGCAAAGGCGGAGCCTAAAACAGTTTGGCAACGGCAGCAATGCACTTGGTCCATCATCGTGGTGGTGGTGGAGCGCAGTGGGCGTCCCTCCCCGACCCAGTTCACCCATTAGACGCCGAGCAGTGCGCGCGGCCGGGCAGGTTGTGGACAGTTTGTTGCGGCCAGCCCGAGCAGGCGGCCCCAGCCCGAGTCCCTGACCGAGCTGGCGGCCGACTGGCGCTGACACGCTGCCGGCTTTCCCGGAGAGTATTCTGGTCTCTCTATCTCTCTCTCTCTCTCTCTCTCTCTCTCTCTCTCTCTCTCTCCCCCGCTCCCCCTCCCTCCGGCCAGCCTGTGGCTTCCTGCCGCATCGGTCTTTGTTTAGCCTTTTGAAAGGCCCCGCCCGCGCGCTTCCTCCTTTTTTCGGCTATTTGCTCGTCATTCTTCTCCGTCCACCGAGAGTGTAGTGTAGTGTGTTCACATGATGGCCGTGCCGTGCCGTGCCGCCGTCCTTCGGCGCTGGAACACCACCGGCCAGCAGGACTCTGGAGCCAACCAACTACCCTTCCGCGTCGTTGAGACGAATCCTAACGAAATCTCTTCGTGAAAACAGCGCAGCTCATCGCAAGAGGAATTTGTTTAGGCGGTAAAAACTTGTCGACGGTTCCCCCTTCATCTCCCCATGCCTGTCTCAAAGGAAAAGAAAAATACCAGCCGCGCCTTTGCCGCCATTTTCGGTGCCCCCCCGCGGGGCGGTGGTCGGTGGCGCCCCCTCGCGGTGATGCGGCGGCCTTTTTCCGAACCTAATCATGTTAGTGCGATAAGCAGATCCCCACCGAGCCTCGCCGATGGCAGCAGAGCCCGGGGCCTAATAGGGAGTCCCTGGAGGGGCCGCCTCACCCCCCGCCCCACCCCGCCCCACCCCGTCCCACCCCACCCCACCCCGCCCCACCCCACCACCGTACGCACGGCGATAAGCTCCCGCCTTGGCGTGCACTGGCAAAGTGGCATAACAATTAAAAAGCAGCTAGTTGCTATCACAACACGAATCCTGACCCGGCCTGGTAAATGTTTCAATTACATGCCTGCCTGTGCACGGGGGCGGCTGCTGGCTGCCTGGCTGCCTGGCTGGCTGCCTGCCTGGCCGCTCTCCTTCCTCCTTGTCCCACTTTCTTTCTGTAACTGTTCCCAGGGGCGGAGGGGGAGGCGGCGGTATCGATGCCGCGATACCCCGTACTTTAGCAAGGAGTTGTTGTCTAATTAGCAAGCTGGGGGTGGATCGCGGCAGGATCTCCGCACGTGGAGAGAGAGAGACAGAGAGAGAGAGAGAGACAGAGAGAGAGAGAGAGAGAGAGAGAGAGAGAGAGAGAGAGAGAGAGAGAGAGAGAGAGAGAGAGAGAGAGAGAGAGAGAGAGAGAGACAGACAGACTAGCAACGCTGCGGTCCCTGCACTGTTTGCGCTCCTGGCCCGGAAAAGGCGGCGCCGCTTCTTTGGCGGGAATCAGGGACATTTTAAACAGAGCGAAGGACGACTGCGTCATCGCGGGGCTTTGATCAAAGGGAGAGACGGAACAGCAGTCGGTGCGTCGCGGGACGCGGCGTGTGTGTTTCGGCGCCGCCAGGAGGCAACGCTTTTAACGAGACGCTGCCCGCCTCAAGGACCTGCTCCCACGCTGGCTGTGTTTACCTGGTTGCCCGGCCGGCCGGGCCCGCCAGCCCAAAGTTTGATTGTTTAGCCTCGGGCGCGGCGTGGCGTGCGCTTCGACGGCCCGCTTAGTTTTATCGCCAGTCTTCGTTGATTAGCGACACAGTTCGGGATTGTTATCCAAGTATTCGCGGGATGGGAACGGCTTGCCTTCCGCTCCCTCCCTGACCTCGTGCTTGCCTTCCTCCCCGGCGTGTTCGTGGCGGCGCAGCTCGCATCACTGCCTGCACAGACAACACGCACACTGCGGCTCGGCGCAACGAACGAAGCAGACTTGTGGCATACGCAGTGTCGGGGAGCGAGAACACATCATGTTTTGTTCTCGCGTCGTGCCCGATCTTGCTGCCCCACTTCGGGTCCGCTTTTCCGCGCGAGCCTCTTCCCGGCTGCTTAGGTGGGGGCGTGTCCTTAAAATGGAAATAAGTCCCTTGCATTTTACCGCCATCTCCATAATTTCACAACTTTGTCTCTGCTCCTTCCTGCTCCATGAGGCCCCACCTGCTTACCATTTCTGGGTCCGCGGCACTCTGTCGTTTCTGCCACTTTGCGGAATAAACTGAAAAGAGCAAATCGCGGCCAGCTTGTGGTGGCGGGCTGCGTCCTGACGCCGGCCCGCTGTCCCTCAGCCAGCCCGGCAGGCACGGCGCCGCCCCACACGAGTGTTTCTCTCCGTGTGCCGCGGCCTCTGCGTCCTGACGCCGGTTCGGGTCGCGACCCCTACTGGTGGGGGCCGGGCTGCGACGCACGACATCCTCCACGGCAGCCGGCATGCAGTCGGTACATCATCCGACCATGTCTTATTCACCTTGCGCTGCCCTGCCGGGGCCGAGGCCCGCGAGCTGTGCGTCGAGGCCGTGGCCGCCACGGCGCAGCACGCCTATTCCGTTATTGAGAAATTCATGGTCGCATACCTGGAATACATGGGCATCGGTGGCACCGGGCCATCAGCGGAGCGCCGGTCTGGAACGTCATCGGGGAATTGGGGAAGGGGTGGGGGGAATAATTTGCCGATTCCGCGGACCGAACACGTCTCCATCTAAATTCCTTGCCTCCTCCTCCCCCCCCCCCTTCCCCCACACGCGCACTCTTGCATCGCGACGGGAGTAGGTCGGAATCCGCCGGGCAGCGTCCGTTGTGGGCGAGGGCGCTTTATCGGAGATTCAGTCAAAGAGAGCAATAACCCCCCCCCCCCCCCAAAAAAAAAAAAAAAAAGGAAGAACGATGTTCCCAGGTGAAGGTAGCCACAGTTTTTGTGAAGCCTTCTTTCCACGCACACTGAGATGCGTGTCACTGTCATTGTGACCTAACAAGTGCGTACCTTTTCTCGAGCAAACAACATCTCTTCAGAAAAAAAAAGTACTATGGTACATAACCAACTTTTTGCTGTGTGGGTAATCTGGTAGTGCTTTCGAATTGGACAATCCACTGGCGACTGATTTGCGTATCGAAGTTGCCGATGATTACGGTAATCGTCATGCCTGAACCATGAGGGCTGCGGGATGAAACTCTGGGGCGCGCCAAAGCCGTGACGCCCGACAACAACACGTGTTTTTTAGCGTGTTTACACGTGCGTACCCCACGCCTGTTGTGGCCGGCCAACCCAAAAACAGCCCGGGGATTTACATATGCGCCATGCTACATTCACGCATGCATGTATGTATGCATGCTAAGCGTGGGAGCGTGGTGGGGCGGGGCGGGGCGGGGCGGGGCGGGCGGCGGACAGCACTTCGCCACCTGCAACAACACGACAGTGGTGCCAACCACCGGCTCCGAGTCGGGCCAATCAAACGTTGCAATGAGTGTTGATGAAAGCAAGCCGCGTTGTCCCACGGCTCCACGCGGCAGACGTAAGACTTCGGCGCCAAAACTCGAAACGCCAGGTCTTCTTCGCCCCCTTTCTTAATTGTCCCTTTTCCCCCTGTTTTGGGCCAGACAAATGCCTCCCGGGCTGAAGACCTCTTCGCTAATGGAAGCCCCCCGGGATGATTTCCCGGCCAGATAGGCATCTTCGGGACAGGTACGAACAAACGGCTGGCACTTTTGTCTCGGAGAATAAGAAAACAAAAAAAAAAAAAAAAAAACCCTGGATTCCCGGTATAAATTTTAGTCGCACATAACGTCGTTTAGTTTTTCAGTGCGACGACTTGGGGAGGGCAGGCGGCAGGGTCGGCGCCAGCCCATGTAATTAGGTTTCCGGAATGCCGATACTTTCCGGGCCCGGAGCGCGAGGCCTTCGCACCGTATCTTCGCATCTCGCGGCTGAGCCGCGGCGAGGCCAGGGCACGGCCCCACCCGGTTTTTCTCGTTTATCTCATTTGCCAAATCACTTTCTCAAGGGCACCGCGCCCGTTCGTGATACTATCAAGTTAGTGTGTTTATCCCGGGCTTTATCAGGCCCTGATCTCCCCCCTTACCTTTGGCCCCTCGGCCTGGCGTCGGCCTCGTGCCCAGTGCTAGGGTCCTGCAGCCCTTTAGGCCCTGCAGTTCGCAGGGCCTCTTGCGCCTCCATTTCCTTTCCCTGTTTAATCACCGGATTGCAGCCGATCTGGTCTTTGAGGCAAAAAGCCGTGGCTGCGTCCCCCTCGGCCTCAGGTCTTTGCAGTTGGCTTCCCCCCTCTGCCCGCCCCTGCCCGCCCCTGGCCGCCCCGCCATTGTCCAGGAAGGTGATTCCGGCGCAGTGACCATTGCCGGCCGAAGACCGAAGGCTCGCTGAAGGCCACGATGTAAAAAGAGCGCCGCTAGCCATCGGTTCCCCCGGCCCTAAAGGATATGGGCTCGGACGCTGACTGAAATATATTGGTACTACGAGAAGGCCATACCACACGCGATGTTCCAGCCGTCCGCGGCCCCCAAAAAAATCCCATATTTACGAGCCAACGCACACACTCACACACACACCACGAGAAATCTCGACTGTTAGAGGAAATGCCCGCGTCAAGTGGCTGGGCCGGCAACTGGTGCCGCGAATCGTGGGTAATTTTTTTTTCAGCGACGAAGCGCCGCCCAGATACGCGGAGATGAAGGGCACGACGACGAACACTGCTCGGCCAGCCGGCCAGCCAGGCAGTCAGGCCAGCACGCAGCGAAGCAATGAGATAAACTGGGCGGAAACGGAGGGGGTGGATCGGCGCGGCGCCGCAATCTGGCCCGGCCGGGCTCGCCCTGCGCCAAGCCGCGACGCTGGAGTGGAGGCTCACGGCGGTCGTTCGCAGCGCCGATCCGGGTGCATTCCCTGTGAGAGGGAATGTGTCCGGCGCCGTGCCTGCGTGTCCTAGAACACACGTGCCGCGGGGCGGGGCGGCGGGGCGGCGGGGCGGCGGTGGCAGCGCCCCGCTGCGATTCCGTTTGATGTATCCCCCGAGTCCGCCCCACACCTCGGCACCGCGGCACCGCGGCACCACGGCACCACGGCACGGTCTTAAGGTCCCCGCCGAGCAGCCCTTGCCACCGCCGCACTGCGCCACGCCCCGACCCGCCACGCCAGCGAAGAGCTACCTGAGTCTGGCCGCCAGACTAATTTAAAATAAAACAAGAGAAAAACTAATTTTAAAACAATTTTATAAGGCTACTTCAATTCACAAATGATGACGTAAATTTTCGCAAGAGAAAGGCTCTTTGGTGCAAGGCCGATCCCCCAAGCTGGACTGGGTGTACTGCTGTCGCAGCCTCTGCCAAGGCTTTGGAAAGGCTCAGTAAAGGCTGCGTTTTTATTATTAAAAATTTTTTTTTTTTTGGGGGGGGGCGAATGTGGTGTCCAAAAAATGATTAGTTTGGTAGGTTCTAGCCCCAGCCAGTGCGTGAGCGCGCCATCTCCCACTCGACTTGGCGGCGCGCACCGCAAGCGCACGCGCCCCCTCCACAATCGCCGCGTGCGGGTGGGCTTAGGGCAGTGCTGGGATTTGGGTGTGTGTGTGTTGTGGCGGGGCGGGGCGGGGCGGGGTGGGGCGGGGCGGGGCGGGGCTCAAACGGCACCCTGGTCACCGCGGGGGTGGCGAGACCATTGGAAACCAAACATCGGGGGACCTGCATTACGGCGGCGCGGCGGCGCGGCTCTCGACCCGGGATTTAGTGACGACCGCCGCGGCCTTCACCATCACCACCGCCACCACCACCACCACCACCATCACCATCACCACCACCGCCTCCGCCACCTGTCCACGGCACTGAGGGCCACGCTCCCGCTAACCTTTGCGGTCAGCAGCTCTCTACATCGACGAACGTCAAATCCGGACACCACGGCGGGGTGGAAGGCACGCGCCCCGCCCCGCCCCGCCCCGCCCCGCCACGCCTTGCCGCCACATAAACCCAACATGACGTGTATGAGGGATTTGCCTGGGGGAGCTAAAACGCGTCCAGGTGCTACCGCGGACTCGGGCAAGGCCTCTAGGCGGCTTTCAGCAGATTGGGCAAACACGAGGGGCGGCGTGTGCGCGCGCGCGCGCGTGTGCGTGTGGGTGGGTGTGCGTGTGTGCGCGTGAAAGAGAGTGACAGTGTGCGTGTCGGCGACAATGTATATTAACAGCCGCCACGCCTGTAAAAGGCGACAACTGCAGCGGCTAATGTTTCACGGCGCCCTAAATGGGCGTAGGGCGTAGGGCGGCCACCCAGCGCGCTGCCAGCAAACACAGTGGCGCTCGCGGGATGCGGCGCGCGGCCCGGTGACCCCGCTGCCCATTGGCCGTCTCGGCTAGCCTCACGACAGGCCTAGCCTCACGACAGGCCTAGCCTCCCAGCGCGTAAGCACTGTGCATATAGACTTGAGGCAATGAGGTAAACAGTGTTCAATGCAGTACGTCGCGGGGACGCTGGGGGCCGGTAACTGCGGCCGGCCGGGCTGCAGTTAGGCGCTTCCCGCCGCCGGCGAGTTGCTCACTAGTTCAGCCTGGCTAATTTACATGTGTTGTATTTTTTAACGGGTGAGTTTGGCCGACTTCTTTTGAGCTTCCAACTTGTTGCGTGAGCCTGCATGGCAACGTGCCCCGCTTTGGTTAGGGTTGCCTCACGGCAATCCCGGTGGGGTCCCCCTCGCCCCTCCTGACCCCCTCCTGGGTCCTGGAGGCGAGTCCTGCCTCCATAACTTTCCCATTGTCGGAATCATTTTCCGGCAAAGTTGGCTATCCGGGCTGCCCGGGCAATCGCCGCTAGTGAAGGCTGCGTGACCCTTGCTTTGTCGGGAAATAATCGCACGTGAGCGTAAGGGGGTCAAGTCGGAACCGGAAAGGGGGGGTTTCATTATTTTTGTGGGGATGGGGCCGTGAATAAGGAACTCGGTGGCCCGCACTCGGCTCTTTTCCTCCTCTCAAACATCAGCCCTCCCTCTCTTTCTGCCTTCCTCTCAGCCCAACTTTGGCACCAGGTGTGTAATTATACAGCACCGCCTTTGTCTTTTTCTCCGATCTCTTAATATTTCCCGGCCATATTGCGGGCAGCCCGAGGGCAACAGCCCCGCGATTTCTTTGTCCCCTCCTTTGCTGTCAGATCCACTAACACACAATTCTCCCACGCTGTTTGTCACCCTTTTGTGGGTCCCGATGCAGCCCCCAGCCTGACCCCTGTTCATTCCTTGGTTCGAGCGCCTCCCGTTTGTTCTGATGTCCGCGCCGCCGCCGTGACAGGCCCTCGTTGGCGGCGCAGCGGCCCACCATTGTCCTGCCCCAGTCGTGTTGGCGGTGCTGAATTTATCAAGGGCTGAAAGAGGTGGGCGGCGGATTGTGGAAAATAAGGAAGATGGGTGTGTTGTTTGACTCGGGTGGACAACAATCAGTACCGATGTTACCTGCTGGTGAAGTCTCTGTGACTGTATCGGCATAAACATGTGCAGTCGGCAGCAAAATGCTGTCGGTCCGAAGCGATGGGGGTTCCTCCTGGATTCTGTTTTCTTTTCCCCCGGTAGGCTTGCACTGCCCAAGGCGGAGAGGCACAAACCAAACCGCGACGGGCTCAAGACCGCCTCGCTCGGCCCCGGACGCGCTCACAGACGGGATGGCATGAAAGAGATCAAACACGCCGGCCGAGCGCGGCCCCATCCTGGCGGGACTGTTCGCGGCGAGCGGCCCGATTAAACCGGAATCCCAGAAGGCGTCATCGCCTTCCGCCGACCAGCAACGGCCCTCTCGACGGTCCACCCTCGAAAAGATAAAACGATCCGCGAAACACCCGCAGGGGCTCTCGGACAAACGATATACACCCGCTGGCGGCATCTGGCGCCGTTAGCCTCGCGCGGGGCTTTGGACTGAGAATAGTTTGCAACTGCTGCACCTAGACCGCCGCCATGGGCAAAGGGGGTGGGTGAATGAATACGGCATAAGACAGGGGGCGGGGAGGTGCGAGGTATGCGGGGTGAAGGGCGTCGGCGGGCGCGTCGGGGCGTCGGGCCTATGCCGGCCGGGCGGTCCGTTAATGGGCTCTCATTCGAGTGCTTTTTATGGTCGCGGAAGAGCGTCTCCAACAAGAAGAGGGTTAACTGCGGCCGGGCCACCATTACGCCGAGGCGCGCCAGCGGGTGGCAGGACGAAGGGCAGCCCGCGGGTGGGCTGCAGGGCCGGCCGGCCAGCCACGCGTGCCAACAGCGCCCTGCCGAGCCGCACCTGCCCTCATCGCGACCACGCCGTGCCCTTAGGAGCGCCCTTGGCGGCCCTGGTCGCCCCTCCTTAGGTGGACTGCACCCGCCGGGCCCTGCGCCCTTCATTTCCTCTCTCGTTTTCCCGGCGCTGACCGTAGGCGCGCCTGTCCCCTTATCTTTGCTGTTTATCTGGTCGTTGCCTGGCGCCCCTCCCGGCCTTGCCCCCACTCCCGGCCCCATCCCCTGCCCCGCCCCCTGCGCCAGTAATCCCAACACTTGATCATGGACCCCCTCTGTGCCCCCGGCCGCCCCCGGCCGCCCCCGGCCGCCCCCGGCCGCTCCTCGCGGTGCCTCGGGGCACGCGGCCGCCGCTGATTCCCTCATATAGATGGGACGTCCTCGAACGACGGTCGGAATGTGCACGGTTCTCGCGCCCCCTCCCCTCTCTCACTCTATCCCCCCCCCCCTATCCCACCCGCTGCGCCGCCCGTTGCCCAGATGAAAAGGCCGTGATTGGACATTTTCAAAGTAGGGCACAAGGAAGAACGGGGTTGTCTCTTTCTTGCTCCACCCTTCCTTGGCGCGGCCGTGCTGCCGTGTGAGTGAGCGAGAGCGTGTGTTTTTTGTGAGTGAGAGAGCGAGAGAGAGGTGAGCGAGGATTGAAGCGAAAGCCATCCATACGCCTCACCGAAAATCGGTTGTCATCTCTGCCGTTCTCGATCTGTCTTGTATCAATCGCGTCGTTCCCGGCAGAGCAGCCTAACGCTTGAACTATTGCTCCCTGGGAGTGGTGCACACCTGCAGGCCGATGTGACGCCGGCTTAGGTTCTTCCACGGCCGTGGGAAGGGCTGTGGGGCCGCCGTGGGGGATGGTGCGAGACTCGCAGCGCGTGGGGCTGAACGCGCCAGGGTGTGCCTCATCTCTGTGTTGCCAGCCCGGCCGCCCGGCGGTGCACACGAGAACGCTCGCTGTCTCACCACCTCCACGCCAACAAATAATTCTCAACTCATCTTAAGAGTGGTACAACAATTTTCGCTTGGAAGTTGGGAGTCCAAGGTTCAACTCCCAACATTTATTTTCTTCATTTTTCTCTCTCTCTCTCTCAGTGCGTTTCAAACCCTTGCCATCACGTTGACACTTATTATCTGCCGCGGTGGCCCAGGTGATAGATGCGTCGATGTCCCGATGTTGGGGTCTGCGGAACGAATCCCATTACCTTTTCACATTTTTTGTCTGAGCGCCGCTCAAGCCTGCCGCTTCTAGAATCTGTAACGATCTCGCAGCGGTAGCTGAGAGTGAAAAGGCGTCTGACCACGACAGGAAGGTTCAGGGATCGATTCCCCGAAGGAGAAATGCTTTTTACTAATGACGCTCGTTTTGTTTCCGGTTCCAGGTGAGGCCTCATCCTCTTTTCCGCAGCGGTCGTGAGCGCAGGGCGGAAAGGTAGCTCCAGCCGATTCCTAGCATGCACGCAGTCGCCCTTAAAAAGGGTGAATAGAAATACAAGTATGAATGATGATGGGCAAGGCAGAGTGTTTGGAGGGTAAATGCTTGTGGCCAGTTCCAGGAGGCTTTGCAGCAGGTTGAGTGTTCCCGGCGGCGGCGGCTTTGCTTTGCCCTCCACCTATGCGAGGAGTGAATTACTTTCGGCGCGTTCCATTTGCACGGCTCGCCTTAATTAACCGCAGGTGCTTGAATAACGTGCAAGGCGCCGAGAGATCATCGTGGAGTGTGACGGCGGCCCTGTCGACACCTGGGGGTCAAGATGGCTGCTGATGAGGAGCCAATGCCGCCGGCGGGCGCCGTGTCCTCGACGGTCTCGGCCGCGACGGGGTCGTTAGCGCGCGTGGCTGCGTGTGGCCGCGGCAACGCGCTGGGCGGCAGTCGGCACCGTGTATCGGCACATTAGCATAGAGATTGCTCAGTGGCTCGGCCATGTGTGTGTGTGTGTGTGTGTGTGTGTGTGTGTGTGTGTGTGTGTGTGTGTGTGTGTGTGTGTGTGTGTCTGTCTGTCTGTGTGTGTGCTGTGGTCTGAGTATTGAATGTTGGATAACTTGGCCACCGTAGAGCGTGGGTCCCGCCATGCTGAGCCGAGCGGCGCACAGTCGAGTTGAGCGCACACATGGTGCTCTTCCTGACCCCAGCCTCCCCCTTCCCCCCCCCTCCTCCCCTTCCTCAAGCTTGACACCCGAAGAGAAAACTTTCCCCGCGCTCGCGTGCCCTCGTCTTCCTATTCGCTTTTCACTTTGCAAGTCCACCGGATTCCATATGTGTTCCCAGGGCTCAGTGGCGCATTGGCGCAAACTTAAGGGTCGTGCGGGCACGTGCAGGGCGTCTCTCTCGCAGCCCGACGGCACCAAGAGTGAGAGAGGGACAGACCCGTGGATCAGGCGCGCCATCGGTGCAGCTGCCCACCGGGTGATGCGTGTTGCCTACCTCGCGGGACCAAGATGTGACTGTGGGCTCGACGAGCTGCAGCAGGCTCTGCTCTGCCAAGCTCCACCCTGCCATTGCCACTCGCCGGACGGGCAGGATTTGCATGTATGAACTGCCATCATAAGTTGACATTTGACGTCCCCGCGGGTCGCGCCCTTCATCCTGTCTCTGTCTGCTTCCGCCCGCGCCCGCCCGCACGGACGGCGCACCCTCCGCGCCCGCCTGCGCCGTGACTGATGATTGCATCCGAATGCCCCGTCACGCGGCTCACGCGGCCGCCCCCACTTCGACACCGGCTGTCGGCGGGTTGTCTCCCTCCCTCCGTGTTGTGCCGTGAGGGTGGCGCTCCCGTGTGTCACTAAGCATCCCGCACTGCTTCGACCTGCCGTTGTGTGACCGATTCGTGTCCGCCTCGAGTCCGCTTTGCATCCACTTCATGTGCGCACCACCTTAAGCGCATTCAGGAGCACGCGTCTAATTGACATGGAATCAATTTAGACTTTGGTCCCCGTGGGCCCTGCGTGTTCACTGAAGCTTCCCCCTCCCCCTCTCTCTAATACCTTGTCGCATCAGCGGCAACTTAGTCTCTGTTTACGGCACCCCGCTGGCTGCTGATTCCGAACGCATCGCTACTCTGTCTCTGTCGCACTCCAGGCGCGTCCCCCTGGGCGTGCGAGGGAGGCGCTCTGAGGAATCAGACCGCCGTCCCGAGTCCCGCGGGGTCCTGTTCCGAACCCCCCAAGTTTGGGCTGCGGCTTGCGCCATCTTCGTCGTTCCAGCTGCGAGCCGGCCCCGTGAATGGCCGAACTGTTGTGCAGGCGTGTCCTTTTGGCGGCGACTGTACCGGCAATATCAGCAATCGGCTTTGTGCCGCACTCGTTGTCGCCCAGTCGTCGTGTGAGTGTGTGTGTGTGTGTGTGTATGTATGTGTGATCCCCCTCCGGTTTACCTTATTGTGCGGAACGCACTTGCTGGAGGCGTGGAGATTTCGTTAGAGCAGGCGGTGTAGTGCGGGCCGTTGCGTGGGTGTGACATGAATAATGGGCGGCAAACGGGGGTACGTCCATCCAATCTACCCGCTACTGCGTGCTACTGCCCCCTCCTGGCCGCCGCGATGACACAGCCCGGCTAGGCCTGGCCCGGAGGCCTGCCCGTCCGTCCAATCCGCCAGCACTGCTTGCTACGCAGCATTAATTCGGCAAGGCCGAAAACCTTTGGTGCTACGCTACTAGAGCACTCGCCAAAAATTTCGAGGACGTTTTTTTTTTTAAGCGTTTTATTTAATTGCCCAGTTTTAGCCCGTGAGGGTGAGACCGAATGAGTCTGCCGTGCGTTTATTGGCGGTGCAGCGCGTCCGCTTGTTTTGCTTGCACACTGGGCAGCCACACGTAATGTAATAAGGCCCTGTCATTCGCGTCTCCGTTTTACTCGTTGCCAGATAGAAACGACACCGCTGGAAAAAAGAGAGGAACGCGGAGCGCGGCGCCGTCGCAAGAGGGAGAGGCACGCCTGCCTCGTGATATGGTCCACCCGGCCACATATTTGTTCGGAGCAAACGGCCGCGGTTTCGTCCTTGTTTGTCAGTTATAACAAACCGGTGGAGTGGAAGGGTGGGGCTGGCCCGGTCCGGCTACATCGAGATACGCACCGACGGCGATGGCGGTGTCTGAAGCGCAGTCGTTTGTTCGTCTGGTTCTAGCTTCAGCCCTGGGTTCAACCCCGGCTCGGTACCTCAAAATTCCCGCTTTTTTTCTTCCGCGGGCAATGGCGTGCGGGTTGCAGCACCCTGTCGCGCGCACGCTCTGCCGAAACTTGTATCAATCACATCACATTTAGCCTGCGCCCCGCCCCTCCCCACTACGCGACGCCCGCGGCGCAGCTTTTGCCGCTTTTGCGTCGCAAACTTTCCTTTCAAGTTTGTGTTTTTTTTCATCTCTTCTTCTCCTCGAGACGAGACCTCAGGCGGAGCAGGGGGTGCATATATCGCTCGCAATTGGCGGGCCTACGCCCTCATCCCCCTGCTGTCATCAAATTCATTTTTTGATTTTTGATTTTTTTTATTATTTTTTTTTTTTTTTGCCTCTATTTCCGATAAGATGTTGAGTGTGTACACGCCATTCTCCTCTCCGCGGCCCGGCCAGAACAATGGATGCGAAACTTAGTTTGGGAACCAAACGGACGGATGAGCACGAAGGGGCGTCGCGGTCCGTCCGCTTCATCAAGGGGGCCTTCCGGGAATCACACCGGTACTGGGGGGCACCAACACCGCACTCAGGGCCACCCAGGACTGAGGGTTCAACCCACTGTGGGAAAATCTCGCTCACGGTAGAAATAAAAAGATCAACACAAATAAAAATAAAAATAAAAATAAAAATAATAATAATAATAATAATAATAATAATAATAATAATAATAATAATAATAATAATAATAATAATAATAATAATAATAATAATAATAATAATAATAATAATAATAATAATAATAATAATAATAAACCGAAAAGATGTATGGGCGCCTTCACCTGCTAACGTGAGCTGGACGTGACTTCTTCCACCTCCTGTCTGTCTCGCACCCTCCCCCACACCATCGTTAGCGTCGTGCAGCCACACGTCGGAGCGCGTTTTGAATATTAGCAAAATCACGGCGGCGGTCCCCCCCCCCTCCCCCCAGCCAGGGCGGCGCCGACGCGGTCTCGTTCCGGGCGGGTCGCCCGGCTTGCGACCGCGGGCGACCGGCGCACACGTGGACAGGTGGCGCCCTCTCTGCGGGGGAGTGCAACGCCGAGGAACGGCGCTCGACTGGCGCATCCCCGAGCGATTGCCAAGAAAGCCTCCGAGACGCACGGCAACGGCCTGGTCGAAGCGCGGGGGGAGGCGAGACAACGCGAGACGACTTGGATTTATACGTTTTTGATCCCGTTACAAAATAGCCGAAGGGCCCTGGGCTGGCTGCCTGGAAGGGTGCGACTGTTCCAAGGGAGGAGGGGGAGAGGCTAGGGGGCGGGGGATGAAATGAAAAGCCGGGGTGGCGGGTGGCGCGCACATAAGTAAAATGTTGACGAAGATCGTTTGGCTCGAGTAACAAAAAGAAGCGTATTCTATCCGGCCTAGCCGCCCCGTCGCGAAATGGTGGTTTACGACGAGTTTACCACCCCGAGACTGCAACAAACGGATGGGGCGTCCGGGGCTGCCGTGCGCCCTGTGCATAGCGCTGCCCCGTGCACCGCGCTGGTTTGCATCACAAAGGGCGGCGGGGGCGAAATCGGTGGAGAAGCAGCAGACGACGCTCAGGGAGGGGAGGGGGGAAGGGCGGGGGCGATGTCAGTGCAGCAAAGCCCGTCGTCTGCATGCGCGGCCGGGCGTCGCGCCGGCGGATCACTTTTCCAAAGAGCAACAAACCCATTGCGCCAATTGCGGGGTAATGACATCATTTTTGAGAGCGGCAGCCATCTCCTCCCTCTCTGTCCCTCTCTCGCTGTGTGGTCGGAGTGAGAGAGACGCAGCGAGTTGGGTAAAAAACGCGGGGGGGGGGGGGGGGGGGGGGGGGGGGCCGGCCGTTTGCGGCTGTTGTCCAGCTTTCTGGTTGAATGACGGAAGACATCCAAACTCGATTTCGTGAGGCCGCGCTCGTGTTGGACCATTCGATAAATCTAGCGTGTTTTGCTTCTCGGCTGTCCGCGGTCAACCTCGGTTTTTCAGCCGCCGCTCTCTGACAACCCACAACCCTTGCGGCCCCGAGCCCGTGGGTGCAACTACTAAAGGCATAAAGAAATCGTAAGAATCACTGGCAACAACTTTTTTTTTTTTTCTGGGCATCTTTTCCTTTCTCACTCTGTCTTTCTCCTCCCTCTGCTCTTCATGAAAAACGATTTGGGTATTATTCCGAGCAAAGGTAGGGAGCGGGCGAGCCGCCCTGAGTCAATATGTACTCGCGCTGCATGGAGTAGGTATAATTCAAACCAAAGATAATCTTCCGTGAATCGCTGCGATCACGCAGAGGCAGGCCCGGCAGGGACGCCGGCAGGCTAATCGGTCATTTAAAATTTGGTAAAAATAATAAATAAAAAATGGAACCCTACGACCCTCTCCCTCCCGCAATGGGGTTCGAGCCGCCTGCTTAACTTCGGTGTTCGGATGGGAACCGGTGTATCCAGGCTTTAACTGCTACCGCATAGTTCAGCTTCTGTAGGACCGCAATTGCCTTCCACACATGAAGGACCGCCGATGAAGGCAGCCGGCGATCGTAGGGTTGAAGAGAGAGGACAGAGAGACAGAGAGTTAAAGAGAGAGACAGAGAGTAGTTTTGGGAGCTTTTGTTTTCGCAGGCTGGTCGGTACCCAAATGGTACACCCGCTGTCCGGCGCTCCCAGACCCGAACATGCAGTCAGTGGGCCAGCTTCAAAGGACTTATCAACTCCATCCGACGAATCGGAATGGACCCACTCGCGACCAATCTCGAGTGGCTGACTCGATCGGGGATCGAACCAGTGCCGAGGCCAATCCGCCGAGGCGGACTGCTTTTTAGACACCCGGGTGTAATGGCCTGGATTGAGCCTAGACCACTACACCACCCTGACTTGCACGTCTGCCGAGTGTTGGACGACGGGTTTGAGTCGCAATGGGAGGAAGCCACTCGAAAAATGAAAGTTGATATCGGGATTCGATCCCCGGACCTTACGGTCGGGGATCGACGCCTCTCCACTCTCAGCCACCACGGCTCATGTACGATGCCGATCAAAGCGGGCCCTTGACGTGACAATGAGCAGCGGTCAGAGAAAAAAGTTGTGAAGTAATAAGATTTGAACGGCCGATCCTCGTACCGGGAAACCGACACATCGACACCTCCAGCTACCACGGCAGATGGTGGACACAGCGCATTGCTGTGGCTTTGAAGCACACTGGGGAGGGCAGTGAAAAATAATAAATTTTGGGTCGGTCCTGGAAAGACAATTTCGTGATTTTTTTACTATAAATCTTCAATTTTTTCAAATTTTCAATAAAACTTTTCAAAAACTTTGAAATTTTTTTAAATTTAATTTTTGGTGTACATGCTTTTGGACAGTTATATCCCCCTCGCATTCAAAAGTCACCTGTTTGGAGTGCGAGGCAGGGATATCCAGGAGCTGGATTCCACCCAAAGTTTCCAATCGGTCCGGAATGTAGCACCTTGGGTGACCTTGGGGACCTCTTCCGTCCTGGAGGCCTTCATTAAGGACCGGCTGGCCGCCGCGCCGCCGCGCCGCCGCCCTGCTCCGTCCCGCTTTCTTTTGTCGGCGGCGGTGCGAGAGAGAGGGTGCCGGCGGAGAGTGATTCGCCCTCGGGTGGCGAAGTGCGGCGCGGCTTTCAAAATGTTCTCCGAGTGATTCGGAAACGCAAAGTTTGTCTTTGTTAGCAGGTGGCGCTGCCTGCCCCGGACCCGCCGCTCGGAGGCGCAGCCGCGCGCCCGCGGTCATTACGCAAATGGCCAAATCCATTACTGTTTTTGCAAGTTAATACGCCGCTGATAATTAGGGCTTGCCGCGCACAACAACTAGACCATTTGCCAAATGACGGCGCCGGGGAGTCAGTCGTCGCCTTTTCACGGCGTCTTGCTGGTTCGCGGGTTCGATTCCCGCCGGTGCCTTTTTTTTTCTGCTGCCAAACGGCGCGCGCTGGCCGTGCGAGTGCCGTTTGTCAGCGCCGCAATGACCGCGGCGCTGCATTGCCCCGCGGGGCGCGGCGGCGGCGCGGCGAGCACGCCGTCGACTCGACCACCGCGACCTTATTTACATTTTGTTGGCGCCGGCGCCGTGCCGCCGTGACGCCGTCCCCTTCCTCCAAATTGGCGTCACTTGTTGGCGCGCTCGAATGGCCCCCGGGCCCCCGGCGGCGATTCTATTCGGGGTGGACCACGCGGCCGCTAGGCGGTCCGGGCAGGGCACTGGCGGGGCCGAGGGGGCCACCATCTGCACAATGTCATCAAACGACCGACTACTTGGGGCCGGAAAGGAAGACGGGGCCAGTCAGATGGGGCTCCCGCCTCCGCGAGGCTTGACGACGGTTGACATCCCCTCCGCCGTGTTTGGATAGCCCCGCCTGCACACGCCGCCGGCAACCGCCCACGCCGGCCGGGCTCTAGATTGATACCAAGGAGTGTGCGTTTACTCCTTTGAAATCCATTGGAGCGTCCCTGGGGGACGGGAAGGGGGCGTGGCGTGGGGACGGCCGGAACATCTCAAAGGGACAGACTAACTGCACTTATTTGCGCTGTCGGAACGTTGCATCAAAAAGGGGGCCCCGAGCCCTGGATTGGGATTTCAGCCGGACGGGCTTCGCGTAGCTTGGCGCTGCGCAACCATTCTCGGCGCTGCAGCCAGCCTCGGCCGCGCAGCTTGCCGAGTGGAAAAGAGACAGACAGAGAGAGACGGAGGGAGATGTTGTTGTTCCGTCTTGACGATTGTGATTGCGCGTGGGGGTTTGTCGATTTTTCCCGTTCTTTTTCTTCCCGGCAAAGGCCTTCGGAAGTTTTAATTAAAGCTTGTGACTGTGTACCGGCACCGGCCGGACGATGGATTCTGCCACCATGCATCATCCCGCCCATCTCGGATTGCGGACTAGACGCATAACTAACCTGTCCAGGGCGGTTCGTGCCGGCCCACTGGAAGCAGATTACTTGAATGCCTCGAAACACCCCTAGTTAACACCCCTAGTTTCGGGCTGACCAGGTCCAGCAGCACAGGTATCCACCACCGGGAGAGAACGACCACGAGGTGACAGCAGCGCCCCCTTGCGGCGCGACATCGTTGCATTTTTCGGGCTGACTAGGTCCAGCCGCATAGGTAGCCACCACCGCGAGAGAACGACCTCGAGGCGACGGCAGCGCCCCCTTGCGTCGGAACATTCACTATTTTCGGACTGACCAGGTCTAGCCGCATAGCTAGCCACCACCGCGAGAGAGCGGCCTCGAGGCGACGGCAGCGCCCCCTTGCGTCGGATTAATTCTCTATTTTCGGACTGACCAGGTCTAGCCGCATAGCTAGCCACCACCGCGAGAGAGCGACCTCGAGGCGACGGCAGCGCCCCCTTGCGTCGGATTAATTCTCTATTTTCGGACTGACCAGGTCTAGCCGCATAGCTAGCCACCACCGCGAGAGAGCGACCTCGAGGCGACGGCAGCGCCCCCTTGCGTCGGATTAATTCTCTATTTTCGGACTGACCAGGTCTAGCCGCATAGCTAGCCACCACCGCGAGAGAGCGACCTCGAGGCGACGGCAGCGCCCCCTTGCGTCGGATTAATTCTCTATTTACGAGCTGACTACATCCAGCAGCATAGCTAGCCACCACCGCGAGAGAGCGGCCTCGAGGCGACGGCAGCGCCCCCTTGCGTCGGATTAATTCTCTATTTACGAGCTGACTACATCCAGCAGCATAGCTAGCCACCACCGCGAGAGAACGACCACGGGGCGACGGCAGCGCCCCCTTGCGTCGCGGGCGGTGCGTTGCGCCAACACAATCACGGGGCAGACGACTCTGCCCGCGCCGCGAGATGGCGCTGCTCTCGTGAGGCCGCTGCTCTCTCGCGGTGGTGGCTAGCTGTGCGGCTGGACCTAGTCAGCCCGAAAGTGGCGCGGACGTTGTGTCGGAAGGGGGCGCTGCCGTCGCCTCGTCAGCGTTCTCTCGCGGTAGTGGCTAGCAGTACTGCTGGACCTAGTCAGCAGAGAAATAGAGACTATGCTGCGACGTTAGGGGGCGCTAGCATTACCTCGTGGTCGTTCTCTCGCGGTGGTGGCTACCTGTGCTGCTGGACCTAGCCATATCGTAACCAGTGATTGTGGTGCTGAGGTAGGGGCTGCTGCCGTCGCGGCACAAGGTGGCCCTGCCTGTCGTGGTCAATCGGCCGCCTAGCCGTACGCGCCGCGTCCCGACGTGTCTCATCGATACCACTGCCGGCGATGCTCGTAGCCCCTTCGAAAGTAAATACGATCTTTTGACTATCCGTCGACGACGCGCGCGCGTGTGTGTGTGTGTGAGTGCGCCCGCGCCGTCGTGTGTGCTTCACCACAGTGATAAGGGGGCCGTTTTTAAAGTCTAGAGCACACATACTTTGTTGTTGGCGTGGTAGTATCTCTCTGCCTCTGTCCGTGCGCGCGCACACGTGTGTGTGTGTGCAGGTCGTGCATGGCTGGCACTAGTACCCGTAACGAGGGCCCTGATAAGGCAGCGGTAGGTCAAGAGATGTATGCACAAAGCAGTGCGGCGCGAGCAAGAAGCAATGCACACACACACACTCACATCGCAAGTGGGGTGAAATGGAGTGAGGGAAGGGGCACGAACTCGGTGGTTGCGGGGGCCTCGGACGCCAGGTGGCAACACACGTAAAAAACAACCTCACAACTTCTTCTTTTTTTGGAAAGGGTTACGTCCGAGAGGGAAATAATTGTCCAAAAGCATGTACACCAAAAATTAAATTTAAAAAAATTTCAAAGTTTTTGAAAAGTTTTATTGAAAATTTGAAAAAATTGAAGATTTATAGTAAAAAATCACGAAATTGTCTTTCCAGGACCGACCCAAAATTTATTATTTTTCACTGCCCTCCCCAGTGTGCTTCAAAGCCACAGCAATGCGCTGTGTCCACCATCTGCCGTGGTAGCTGGAGGTGTCGATGTGTCGGTTTCCCGTTACGAGGATCGGCCGTTCAAATCTTATTACTTCACAACTTTTTTCTCTGACCGCTGCTCATTGTCACGTCAAGGGCCCGCTTTGATCGGCATCGTACATGAGCCGTGGTGGCTGAGAGTGGAGAGGCGTCGATCCCCGACCGTAAGGTCCGGGGATCGAATCCCGATATCAACTTTCATTTTTCGAGTGGCTTCCTCCCATTGCGACTCAAACCCGTCGTCCAACACTCGGCAGACGTGCAAGTCAGGGTGGTGTAGTGGTCTAGGCTCAATCCAGGCCATTACACCCGGGTGTCTAAAAAGCAGTCCGCTTCGGCGGATTGGCCTCGGCACTGGTTCGATCCCCGATCGAGTCAGCCACTCGAGATTGGTCGCGAGTGGGTCCATTCCGATTCGTCGGATGGAGTTGATAAGTCCTTTGAAGCTGGCCCACTGACTGCATGTTCGGGTCTGGGAGCGCCGGACAGCGGGTGTACCATTTGGGTACCGACCAGCCTGCGAAAACAAAAGCTCCCAAAACTACTCTCTGTCTCTCTCTTTAACTCTCTGTCTCTCTGTCCTCTCTCTTCAACCCTACGATCGCCGGCTGCCTTCATCGGCGGTCCTTCATGTGTGGAAGGCAATTGCGGTCCTACAGAAGCTGAACTATGCGGTAGCAGTTAAAGCCTGGATACACCGGTTCCCATCCGAACACCGAAGTTAAGCAGGCGGCTCGAACCCCATTGCGGGAGGGAGAGGGTCGTAGGGTTCCATTTTTTATCTATTATTTTTACCAAATTTTAAATTTCGAAGTGTTTCCCCCTTGGTTACGTCCTTGTTAAGTTTTTGTGTGAAGTAGTTTGTATTGCCTTGAGTAATCCGTTAAATTTTACTTTTTCTTTGCTGGGAAATATGAAAATATATGAAAATAAATCAATTAAGCGCCTTCTCTTGGGGGTTGGTAGTTCTTTAATTTCCATGTTTTCCCCTCGTAACAAAGTCTGCGCCCTTTAGGCTGGTCGTTACTTGCAAAACCAGTTCCATCTGACGGTTGGCTACACTAGTTCAGCGTGTTGTAGCGCCAACTTGGGAGTGCGCAGCACCGGGTGGCGGGGCGCGCCGTGCGCCGTGCGCCGTGCCGAGGGCCTGCGTTGCACTGCCGGGCCTCCTTCTTGTACTTGGCCAAGTCGAGAGGCACTCTGCCCACGACCCCGCTCCCCAGGGGACAATGAACTCGTCTTGTAATTAGTTACTCAGTGTGACAAACGTGCAACACACGAGTCTGCCTGTCGTGTTGGCGTTGTTCAGTAGGCAATAGTTGTTGCCGATATGCAGTACAGGGACTGGTGAGGAGATTTTAATGAGAGGGATCAGTCTTGTGGAAACAGTGGCAACTTAAATAATGACTATCACAGCTTGGCTGACGGCGGGCAGCCTGTGCGCGTCCCATCAGCGTCCTGCCAGCCCCCTGGTGGTTGTGGGACCAGGTTGCGCTGGACCGCGTTGAACGGTCAGCACCCAAGGACTCCGACGGCAACGCCGTAAAGCCACGGGGACGGTGTCAGCGTCCTGGGTGACCACCGGCTGCCTCGTCGTCCTGGTCGGCCAGACCCGCCCTCTCAGGTCTTCGTCTCCTGCTGGCCGTGCTGGCGGGGTGCGTCGCCGTCGTCCTCCTTGGCGATGAACACGTCGTCGTCCCCGCCGTTCTGGAGGTCGTCCCCCTCGCGGTGCCGCACGTCGCCGTGGAACTCGGCCAGGATGTCGTCCAGCGCCTTGCCCTTGGTCTCGAGCACGGCGACGGCCACGTAGACCGTGGCCACCAGGCAGAAGGCGGCGAACAGCCACAGACTGCCGTGCATGCCCAGCGCGTTCTTCACGTTCAGGAAGAACTTAGTGCACACGAAGGCGGACACGGTCTGCACCGAGATGCCCACGGCCGTGGCCAGGCTGCGCACGCGCGTGGCGTAGGTCTCGGCCAGCAGCACGAGCGGCACGGGGCCGAGGCCCATGGCGAAGGCCACCACGTACAGCGACATGGCGAGCACAGGCAGCCAGCCCACCGCCGCGATGTCGTACCTGTGCAAGCAAGCATCGTGTGGGTCGGAAACCAGCGCGCCGAGTGGAGAAGCAGACCAAGTGGGGCCACTCACCCGATGCTCTTGGCGTAGAAGCAGGCCCCCAGCGTGACGAGGCACGTCGCCATGACGACGTTGGACGCGATGAGCAGGGGCCGCCGGCCGGCGCGGTCCATCAGGAAGGACGACAAGTAGGTGCAGACGGCCTGCACGCCGGCCACGATGATGGCCGCGACGGATGGGCTGAGCGAGCTGCCCGCCTCCTTGAAGATGACCTCGGTGAAGTTGAGCACGGCGATGACGCCGCAGAACTGCTGGTTGGCGAAGAGCACGAGGCTCTGCACGAGGGCGCGCCGCGTGCCGCGGTGGCGGAACAGGTCGGCCAGCGAGGCGGTCTCCGTGTCCGAGGAGGACTCCTCGCGCTTGGCGGCCGCCAGCAGGGTGTCCAGCTCGGCGTCCACGTCGTCGCCGCCGCGGTACCACGCCAGGGAGCGCCGCGCCGCCGCCGCCCGGCCGCGCTTCACCAGGTACACGGGGGTCTCGGGCAGGCGCAGGAGGCACAGGAAGTAGATGGCCGGCAGCAGCAGGCACACCAGCGGCATGGCGCGGTAGCTGCAGCGCAAAACAGATGGCTTATTATCTTACAGAGGACACTTGGCGCGGTGGTAAGACACCGTGACTCACTCCGCGAAGGCACTGACGACGAAGCTGAACAGGATGCCGCTGTTGATCCCCACGGCCAGGAACGTGCCCAGCGCGCCTCGGTGCTCGTCCTCGGCCGTCTCGGCTACGTACAGTGGGCTGACGACCAGGGTGCCGCCGGCCGCGACGCCGCCGAGCAGCCTGGCGGCGTACAGGGGCAGCAGCGAGTCGGTGGTGGCCACCAGCACCCAGGACAGCGCGTAGGGCGCCGCCACCACCAGCCCCGCGATGCGGCGGCCCAGCCGGTCGGCCAGCGCGCCGAACAACAGCGTGCCCGGAATGCCGGCCAGGAAGTTGACGGACGCCAGCCACGAGAAGTGCTCCTGGGACACGGTCTCCTTGATGCCGTCACCGTCCGCGTCCAGCGGGGACATGGTGGAGTTGGTGAGGATGGGCCCCGCGGGCGATGGCCACCCCATGACCGAGCCCGCCGCCAGCGCCGCCACGTTCACTGGAAAAACAATGCGCGTTTGAGTTGAGGCCGTGTTCCAGGACGAGGCCCGCCGCCGGACGCTGCACTGCCAGGGCAGCGCGCGCGCTCGGTGGGTCGGCCTGCCCGCCAGGCGGCCCGCGGACGCGAGACGCCTTGGCCGGCCTTCGCCCCGCCATGCCCGGCCATGCCGCCGCCGTGGCCACAATGTCCTGTGATTAAATTTGAAACCGCGACGAGTCCTTTGGGGAGGCCCCAGCGCCGCCGCGCCACCGCGGCCAGGGGAAGGGAGGGCAGGAAGAGAGGGTCTGGAATGGAGGCGACCACCGCCGCGGCGCTGATTGAATTGACTAGCTCTCTTCCTGGAGCTCGTGCTAGAGCCTGTGCCGCTGGACAAGATTAACGAACGGGGAGGGGGACGTGGGCGGCGATCTGACTGCTGCTGCTTCGCTTTGTGACCGCGGAGGGTCGCCGCCAGTGCCGCTGTCTCTCGCGCGCCCGCGGGACGCGAGGGAGTGCGAGAGAGAGGGAGGCAATGGGAGGTAATAATGCTCGGCCGCGCCATCGTCATGCCGGCCGTAAAGCACAGGAGTTGCTCTCGTGAAGGTGCCGTACACCAGGCGACCGGATGCCGTGTGCCCCCCCCCCCCCTCAGCAACTCTCACTTTGAAACTTGCCCCCTCCCCCGAAATTTGTCCGTCTGTTTGTCCGGCTTGTCCTCACTCCGGGCATCCCGCCCTCCCACTCCGACCCGCTCGCTGTTTTGTATCGCCAGCACAATGGCCAGACAGCCTCACGGTAACGGACTCTGCTTGCGCGCTCTCTCTCTCTCTCTCTCTCTCTCTCTCTCTCTCTCTCTCTCTCTCTCTCTCTCTCTCTCTCTCTCTCTCTCTCTCTCTCTCTCTCTCTCTGTACTCACGTATGATGGCCGTGGCGTACTGCCGGCGCTTGCCGGCCCTACTCCTCGCCGCGGTGCCGCTCTTCGCGTCCTGGACGGGCACGATGGTGGGCCGGTAGGGGCTGAGCAGCCCGTCGTCGGCGTGCTTCGCCATGCTGCCGGCCTGGGGCACAGAGCGGCTAAGTGTCAGCGTGCATGCACTGCAGCTGGTTATCTCTGCTGTTTGCTGCGGGCCCTGCGGGGTGCAAACAGTGCGCCGGTAGCCTGGCGGTTCGATTCGCGCGGTCCTTGCGTAAGGAAGTCAAGCGGCGCGGCGGCAAGGCGCGCTTGAGTGCTCGCTATCTCGCCAACGACAAACAGGGCCTGTTGCCGAGGCGACCGTCTTCGTGCGAAACCTCGGCGAAAAACATTGACTACTCAAAAAACAACTAAGAACGTAGAAATTTGCCGCTTGTTTGTGAAATCCGTCTCCACTTGACCAGTCTCCCCGCCGCCGACTGGGTCGTTGTCCGGCGCTGGCCCGGCCGGCTCTGCGTACTCACGGCTGGCGCTGGCGTGCGCTGGCGTGCGCTGGCGTGCGCTGGCGTGCGCTGGCGTGCGCTGGCGTCTGGCTGCGTCGCCGCGCTCAGAGTGATCTCGCCGGCGTCCCTCGGCGTGCCGCGCCATACAGCCGTGCTCTTGGCTGCCGGTGGAGCCCCCTCCACATGCAGGCCGAGATAGTCGCCGTATCATTCATTGGACACTCCGAGGTCAAGGTCACGCTCTGCCTCCGCCTCTGGTCTCTCTATCTTGATGTCGCGGAGGCGGATCGTATTGGGCTCGGCTTTCCAAATGAGGGTGATCATGGGCGACTATTCCTCGCTTTATCAACCACAAACGGGAAAAGAAATTCGTAAATTTTCGAATAATTTAAATTTATTCTGAGGTATGGCGTAGCGCCTTGGCAGCGCCGTGCCCGGCAACGAATGCGTCGTCGCGGAGCCCTCGTGGTGTGTGGATTAGGGCGCGCCGTTCGCTCCGCTCGTGTCCGATACACCATAAATAAAGAGAGCGCGTGGGTGGCGTAGCGGTCCATCTGCCCCCCTCCCATTTTATTATTTAATTGATTTTGTTTCCTTCGGCCCGACTGCCGCAGCAGCGCACAGCGTCGTGGTACAGCATTTGCATAGCAGCTTGGGAATAATTTCAGACATTGTGTATTTTTGTGTCGCTGTGTTGCCGGCAGATGACCGCCACCCTTTTTCTCTCTTGCCATAGTTCCATTGGAGCAACGGAGCACATCTGTTATTTGTTCCCGTATTTTAACACGATTTTCTTTCGTTTTTGTAGTGTAGGGTTTTTTTTTTTGTTTTTTTTTTTTGTTACGAATTTTCGTCTTCTCTGCGGTGTCTTCTCTGCTGTCGCTTTCGTCCCGTTCGGCTTTCAAGTTGAGAGTGATGTTGCAGCCGCGAGCGCGGGAGGCTGAAGGGAACTCGTGTTGCTACATATTAAATACCCCCGCGGCTTCGGAATTGGCACCGCCGCCGCGACGCGCGTGGCCGGCCGGTGTTAGCTTACGCGGAGTGCGTGGGCACGCCTCCACAAAACGATGCGTCTTCATTATCATCAAGATAATGATCTGGCCGCTCTAATGTAATATTCCCTTTCGACTGGGAGTGCGTCATTTGTGTTTTGTGTGTGTGTATGTGTGTGTGTGCGCATCAAAGCCATATCTGAAGTTGATCCGGACGGGGCCGCTGTCCTCGCGGATGCAGCTGTGTGCGTGGATTAGTGTCAGGCCCCGCCCCGCCCCGCCCCGCCACTACATCCCTTTATTATTTACGCTACGCCGCCCACTCCCCCTTTTCGGCGGGCCACGAACTTACCAACAGTCTAAGCTGTCTGTCTGGAGCGCCTACCTAGAGTCTGGCTGGAGCGCCTGCCTAGAATCTGGCTGGAGCGCCTGCCTGGAGTCTGGCTGCCTGCCTGGAGTCTGGCTGCAGCGCGCGGCACAGCGGCGTGGGTAGCGACTCGGGCTGCGTTTGAAATCGCCGGGAAGAGAAGCGCTCTTCCGGGAAACCCCGGCAGACATGCAAAGTAGGGTAAGTCGGGGTGAGAGGAGGGAAGGGGGTGTTCCAGCATGCCGCCTGCGGCCTTGGCAGACAGCACTACCACCGTATACCTTGCCGGCGCCCAGTCTCTCAACAAAGTACGCCCACCGCTCAAAACGAAAAGCTAAAATTCAGACGGTTTAGCTGTTTTCTAACACCGCCGCAGTGTTTTTGAATCTTTGCAGTGCTGTGTCGGGGTGCACCTGGGGCGGCCATCCACCCGGCCTTCGCGAGGCCGTCGCTCGTTTAGATTTTCTTCACGGCTTCCTGGCCGGGCTTTGGAGCCAGACGGGACAATGCCAAGTCCACTGCAGCAGGGCTATCTGCCGCAGGGGGTGGTCGGGCTGGTCGGCCGGTCGGTCGGTCGGTCGGTCGCCGGGCGCAACTGGTCGACCGGGTCTGCCTCGCTGCGTCGCACCGCCGGTCTTGGTCGTAACTATCGAGTTGCTCGTGTGAGACTGTCACGGCGGCCACGCCCCCTCCCCCTCCCCCTCCCCTCCCACGCCCGTCCCGAGCCGTCATTGGAGGACATGCGCAATTTATTGGGCCCAGGGGATGCTGGGGCGGGCGGGCGGACGGACGGGCGGCCTGTCTGGATTTGTGTCCAGGAGGATAATTCTGTCTTTGTCGATGCGGCGGTGGGGCGTGGCCCGGGGTTGCAGCGAGTGCAGTAGTGGGATTAAAACTGGCGCTCGGCCGGAACCCGGGGCCACCGGTGCAGGAACGCGGAAGCAATGGTGGAAGGTTTAGGAGTTCGACTCTGCGAAAACGAAAACACAAAGCGGTACTCCGGGCATTTAATAAAGCTTTTGAACTATCAGAAATAATTATGTGAATATTTTACGATTTGTAACTACTGTACAAACGGAAAAGGAAAATATTAAAGTATTTATAAGAGGTTTGTTTTTTTTTGTTTTTTTGTACAACTCACAACTATTCCCCCGCTCTTCTGTGACGAGCTTGTTGTTCGGTCTGACGCGCGACACGCCCCCATAGGACGAGGCGGCGGAAGATTTCCAAGGAGAGCACCGACCGGGAGAGTCACGTTCGGCGCGCACCTTGACGACACCGGCAGGAATTTAATTTTGGCGATGTCTTGGTCGCCGCGCCGCTCAGCGCCGCTCAGCGCCGTCGGCCTGCGACTGTCGGCGCTGTTTCGCAGAGCGGTGCTGCATTGCGGTTCGTTTTCATTACGGCTATTACTTGCTGGAATGTCGCGGGAGGGCCCCACCTCTGGGCCCCACCGGCTGCGCTTTCGGGGATGTCCGCGCTCCCGCCGTGCAGCCCGGCGGTGGGGGGGGGGGACACCCACCGATAAGATGAAGACAGCATAAGGAGCACTCCTCGAGGTTTCCATTTTATCGGCAACAAGAGGCGGTCCGCACGACATAATGGAGAAGATAGAAGGATTATGGGTAAAAGGAAAATAAAAATCAGTGTGTGTGTGTGCGGGACGCACTTGCCTCTCGACGGCTGTGCCGCGGGACCAGCGACCTCGCCGAGCGGCGCGACGCCACCATGGTCTGCATCTGGGGACGCGCATGGCGAGGCGCGTAAGTGAAACAAAGTGCGGTGAAAACTGGCGCGGCAACTTGCTAGGGACGACCATCCCGTCGGGGGCCACCGACTCGCCGCCCCCCCCCCCTCTCCCCAGCCCCTCTAGGAGCCTCCCTAAACGGCGAGCATAATTAGATCCCACACAAAACAAGGTTACGAAAAGAGCAGGCGCACTCCCCGTTACTTCCTCGCGGGAGTTACGCCCCGAGGCGTCGTTTTGTTCCATGTTTGGAAAGGCAACAGTCGCGCGAGAAAGAAGCGGGACGAGTCTGAAAGGGACGAGCAGGAATTCGGGAGGCGTTGAAACAAGAGCGGCACGCAACAGTTAATTGTTTTTGTATTTTTTCGTGCCACGTGCCCTACCTAATCTGAGTGAAACCCACAACCTTGTGGGATACAGTGTGTAAAATGCCGCCGCGGCCGCGAGACTGCCCCCCCCCCCCCCCCCCCCTGTTCCCTTACATTGTAGCAGGCCGGCCGCGACGTCGCGGTTTGTAGTGCTGTTTTGATGAATACGCGGCGCAGCGGCGGAGGAAGACCCTTGCGGAAGTGCGAGAGAAAGGGAGATGGGAGGGGCGGGGGACGCGGACCATAGGTGAGGAAACAGCCGCAACTAACAACCGTTCTCTTCCTGACTTTGGTTCCCCTCTGTCGCTGCCGCCTTGCTCGGGACACTTCCGCCACACACTTCCCTTGCCTCCGCGTTTTTCCCCCCGACTGGTCCGCTCCCCCTGCCGTGCCTGGTCCGCCCCTTGACTGGACTGCACACAGTTTCGCTCTTAAATTTCACATTGTGTGGCGCTGTGTTGTGGCTGGGACAATCCTGCCACCTGATTCTACTTTTTCATCCAGACAATTTTGTTGCTCTTCTTCCGTGTTTGACCAAAAAAAAACAAAAAAAAACTCACCTACTGTTAGTTGACGCATGTTTTTTTTTTTTACGTGACTGTGGGGTGTTCGTCTGTTTCTTGGAGCAGAAAAATGCAGACCGAGAGGCCATAAAGGCAAAACCATTTCTGCAAAGTCTCGAAAAAAATGAAATCTTTTTATTTTGTCGCTGCTTCGGTCGACCCACCTGGCGTCGGGGCGCAGTGCTACAGGGTGAACTCTGTATTTCGCATTGACGACTCTCTCACAACATTCAATGAGGGCGTCAAAGGGAGTGCCGGAGCGAAGGGCTGCTGTACACCCAACGCCTCAACAGTCCGATTGATCTTTTCACACACCCCGTGGAGAAAAGTGAACTGCAAATCAAGATCAAAAGAAAATGAAGTAAGTGGGTTGTGTCATACTTTTTGCCATGAAGAAGCTGAGTACAGTGCATCGCTGCAAGGACGAGTCAAGGACGCGTCAAGGACGCCCCAGACGGGGCTTGCGGTCACCGCGGCGCCCCGTGTCCCTTCTTGTTTTGTTTCGGCAGCGCGCTTCCATTAGCGTGCGAGTTTGCTTAGGCAAGTGTGTGCCCCGCGCAAATACATGTAAAGTGCAGCTTGTATTTTTCCAGCCTTCCTTCTTTTCTGCCCGATGGGTGATGTGGGGGATGTGAAGTCTCGCACCTGCTTAAGTGTCCCACTCCGGCGTGTTGTGCTGTGCAGACGAGGATGAGAAGCGGGTGGCTGGAACTAAAGTCAGACAAGACAAGAGAGGCGCTCGTGCTCTGAGCGTCGGCTCTGTCCGCTTCGTTTTCATATTCCCGTGAACTAGACAAAAACGAGGGGGCCTGGGAGGCGGCCCGCCCGAGCTGCCGCCGCGCCGAGACCAAGGGGCTCCGGAGGCTCCGGAGGCTCCGGCTCCAGGGGCTCCAGGGGCTCCAGGGCCTCCTTGAATGGCCTCGCCGTGAGTTGGCTCGCCGTCACGCAGCGTTACCTGCAGCGCCCTGCGTTTCACTCGCATTGGCGGAGGCGGACGAGAAACTTGACGCCCAACTTTCTGGCCAGGCAGTCCGCTCTCCGTGGCGACGCAGCGAGACGCAGCGGCCCTGGGGGGCCTCCATGAGGCCCACGCGGTCACACGGCCACCTTACACGAGCAGACCGCGGACAACACACCCAAGTTTTCTTGATTTCCTAAAACACGGCTCGGACGGCCAACAGGAAAAAAAAAAGGCCCAAAAGTTATATGAGTATCATAAGTGAGTTACAGTCGTTTGACCGACGATGATCGTGTTTAACTAAAAATAAATTTAAAAAAATAGAACTCTACACCCCCTCCCCAGTCTTAATGGGGAGGCCTCCTGCTTTACTTCGGTGTTCGGGATGGGAACCGGTGCTATCAGGTAACTGGGGTTAATCCGATCCAGCGACTTCGATATCGTACGCCGGGGGACCCAGTAGGACCCGAGCCGCCGACACGGCCCAACATGGGCAGAGTAGAGTAAGGCAGAGACGATAGAGAGACAGAGAAAGAAAGAAAGAGAGAGAGAGTTGTTTTGGGAGCTTTTGTTTGCGCAGGGTGGTCGGTACCCAAATGGTACACCCGCTGTCCGGCGCTCCCAGACCCGAACATGCAGTCAGTGGGCCAGCTTCAAAGGACTTATCAACTCCATCCGACGAATCGGAATGGACCCACTCGCGACCAATTTCGAGTGGCTGACTCGATCGGGGATCGAACCAGTGCCGAGGCCAATCCGCCGAGGCGGACTGCTTTTTAGACACCCGGGTGTAATGGCCTGGATTGAGCCTAGACCACTACACCACCCTGACTTGCACGTCTGCCGAGTGTTGGACGACGGGTTTGAGTCGCAGTGGGAGGAAGACAGTCGAAAAATGAAAGGATATAGTGGGATTCGATCCCCGACCCGTGAGGTCGGGGTCGGACGCCTTAACGCCCTCAGCCACCACGGCTCATGTCTGACGCCGATTGAAGCGGGTTCTTGACGTGACAATGAGCAGCGGTCAGAGAAAAAAGGTGTGAAGTATTAAGATTTGAACCGCCGATCCTCGTACCGGGAAACCGACACATCGACACCTCCAGCCACCACGGCAGATGATGGACACAGGGCATTGCTGTGGCTCTGTAGCACACTGGGGAGGGCAGTGAAAAATAATAAATGTTGGAAGGGTCTTCGTCATAGGTTGCTCTGCTGTTTGGTTTAAGTCCATTCGCTGCTGTTTGTTCCGCGACGAGGCTCTCACGGTCTGGCTGGTAATTGGCGTACGGGCAGATGGACAGATGGCAGTGCGCTTTTTGCACCGTAGGGTGTTTTTTTTTTTTTTTTTGCGGGGCTGTGCTGGTCTGTGCTTGGCGTAGTTTTGCGTGGATTTGGCGCTGGCCTGCCTGGCCGTGTCGGGGCTCCGTGGCGTGGCGAGGCTTTGCGGTGACACGGACCCCGTCCTTGTCCCGCAGTGGTGTACACAGCGGCAAACGGAGTCCGCTGCTGGACTCTCTGCTTCCTCGCTGCTTGTTGAAAATAATTTGCCGAACTCTTCGTGGGGCTCTGCAATATACCTACTGCGGACCAACCTCTCTCTCTCTCTCTCTCTCTCTCTCTCTCTCTCTCTCTCTCTCTCTCTCTCTCTCTCTCTCTCTCTCTCTCTCTCTCTCTCGCTGTCTCCCTCTCTCCTCTTCTCTTCCTTGTTGTTTTTCTATTGCGTCGCCCGACGATCGTCCTGTTGGTCCTGCGGCAAGCTCACCCTCTGAATCGTGGGCGGGTAAGCGACACACTTATCAAACATGTCGTGACCACTGCCACGGCAGGGCCACGGCAGGGCCACGGCAGGGCCACGCCAGCGACGCTCGAGTAACGTATAGCTTGTCGGTTTTACCCCCCACCCCCACCCCCGGGCCCGCCAGACGCCTCCCCTCTCGGGTGTCTGCAAGGCGCCGCCGCCCTCCTTGTACCCCCTGGGGACGAAGAAACTAAATCCCACGAAATTCGTATAGAAAACGCACGCTGCGTGTGTCTGTGTGTGTGTGTGTGTGTGTGTGTGTGTGTGTGTGTTTTCGGCGAGGGGAGCAGCGCATTGTGATTTATCTATTAAGGGCTGCGCGTCGAGTGGTCATAAGGACACTACTTATAAAGCGAGCGCGCGATGAGCGGAATGTGTCTGGAGGGAGGAGCGAGATGACGATAGGCGTGACAGAACGGGGGGTGGGTCCGTGAGGAAATGGGAAATGGGATAGGGAGGTTGACGAGGGGAGAGGAAACCCGAACGGCCGCCTCGCCCGCCGCCTCGCCCGCCTTGGCGCAATCGGCAGAGCGAATCAAATGCTTCCTGTGGAATGCGACATTTCACAGACGTCATGCCGTTGTTATTGCGATCGCCTCACAATTATAGAATGGCGGCGTCCGGTTCCGGCCGCTCGGCGCCACCGCCAGGGGGCGCCTTGCGCGCAGTCGCCGCGCACTTCCCTGATTTTTATATTCGGCCAGTTGTTTATGATGCACCTTCTTGTTGAAGGTCTGATGAGGTCAAACCGCGCTGATCATGCGAGTGATGTGTTCGGAATGATCCTGATACAGACACTCTCCAGTCGTGAATGGCTATTAGGAGCGGCTCCCTAGCACATTTCTCACGACGCTTTTCCTTGCCAGCTTTCTCGCGTCTCTGTTTTACTGCCCCTGTACTTCCCCGGCTGAAGGGTCCCTCTTTTGAACGGGCCATGGCGAATCGAGCACAGACCCACGCACACAGACACACAAACACACACACACACACACTCGCAGCAGAAAGTGTGGCAAAACGGAGGGCTGCACCGCAGGAAAGACTCGGCACATATTTCAACTTTGGTCCCGGAAACGGCGTGTTGTCGTCCGGAACTGGCGATCTCCCTGGGCGGGGCCGGCCTCTCCCGGCTGCCTCTCCCGGCTGCCTCTCCCGGCTGCCTCTCCCGGCTGCCTCTCCCGACTGCCTCTCCCGGCTGCCTCTCCCGACTGCCTCTCCCGGCTGCCTCTCCCGGCTGCCTCTCCCGGCTGCCTCTCCCGGCTGCCTCTCCCGGCTGCCTCTCCCGGCTGCCTCTCCCGGCTGCCTCTCCCGGCTGCCTCTCCCGGCTGCCCCTCCCGGCTGCCTCTCCCGGCTGCCTCTCCCGACTGCCTCTCCCGGCTGCCTCTCTTAGCTGCCTCTCCCGGCTGCCTCTCCCGGCTGCCTCTCCCGGCTGCCTCTCCCGGCTGCCCCTCCCGGCTGCCTCTCCCGGCTGCCTCTCCGGGCTGCCTCTCCCGACTGCCTCTCCCGGCTGCCTCTCCCGGCTGCCTCTCCCGGCTGCCCCTCCCGGCTGCCTCTCCCGGCTGCCTCTCCCGGCTGTCTCTCCCGGCTGCCTCTCCCGGCTGCCTCTCCGGGCTGCCTCTCCCGACTGCCTCGGGCCGTGATGAGTGACCCGCAAACAACAACAACGTTGTACTCGGCGGCAAAAGTTGCAGCTACAATAACCTTTCGAAAACCGAGAGGGGAAAAAAGAGAGTTCGGAGATAAAAAAAATAAATAAAGGAAACACAGTTTCCGAGCGCGTTGGATACCTCGCGGCCGCATGGCCTGCGCCATACACTCGCCTTTCGTTTCACGGTGCAGTGATTCTCCCATTGAGGCGTCGAAGGAGTCGATGCGGGAAATGGAGAGGATGCTCTGCTTTTTCTTCTTCTCCTCGGCTTGGTGGCGGTATTTCCACCTCTATCCCTCGGTGCAGGCTGGCTGCGCGCCTGGGCGGCAGGCTGGCTGCGCGCCTGGGCGGCAGGCTGGCTGCGCGCCTGGGCGGCAGGCGGCCCGGCCGGCGCGGCTGTCCACGCGCTGCCTACCTCGCAGGCGTCCGCCAGCCTCAAGGCGGCTTATTCCGCCGCGCCGCCGTCAGTCAGGCCCACTGGCCTGCGGCTGATTGAGACAGGATGCACCCTCCGACGGGGCCTCTCAGAAGCCGGGGATCACGTCGGCGCGCCGTCAGAGCAGAGCTTCGGCCGCAATGATTGCCACCGTCAAAATAACCAAAAAACAACGTCCTTGTTTGCTTTCATAACCAGCCTTCACCTGGGTACCACCTCCTCCGGGCGGACTTCTGCCACCGCCGAGGAGGGCGAAATGGACCCGCTCCCTTTTCAATTATGTTTGTCTGTGGGTGCGCGTGTACAGCGCACAACACGCCAAATCTCTCCATTCACCCCCCACCCCCGGCCGCCTCCTCCCCGCCACAGCAACAGTGCTCGTACCTCGGGGGAAGCGTCGCCGGACCGGCCGAGGCCCAGCCGAGGCCCAGAGTGATAAATAGGCAGCCTCGGTCAGGCGGGCTTATGATTTAAGGCTCCCTTCCGCCGGGCCGAGGCCGGCCGAGGCCTGCCGCGCTGCCGCGCCGGGCCGGAACCGCGAGGGGTATCCCCGGTGACGCGATCGCCTCCAGTTGGCAGCAACCACTCCCAGGTGCCGCGGTGTGTCGTGTGTGTCGACTGCCGCGCTCGGCGATAAATACGCCCTCCCAATTAGCGGCAGGGCCTGTCTCGCAAGTTTGACGTGTCTGTTCAAACTGGTTTAATTGGGGCTGCGCGGCTGTCGCCGTCTTTGACAATAACGGGTGTCACACCGGCAGCCATTGCGACCGTGAGTGGATCGGTGTGACAGGCCTTGTCTAGCGCAGCATGTCTAGGCGTAACACGTCTTGTGGGGGTTACAGTTAATGTCTTTCGACGATTGTACGTGCTCGCCTACAATTTGGGGCATGCATGCATGCGTTTTTTTATCTGTCCGAGATTTCGCACGCAGTTCGCACGCAGTTCGTGCGTTTTTGCGTACAAATGTGTACAAAAACATTGTACAAAAATTGTACAAATGCATTCACTGTTTTTGAGATAACGAACATGAGCTTGTTGCTTTGTGTGCGTGCACCGCCTAGTTTTCCTTCACCCCGCGCATTTTCCTTCACAAAAAGTATTTTCGCAGGCTGTGCTGCGGCCTTGATGCTGGTCGATGGCACCGTGCCCCTCCCTTTTCTGCAGTCCCACTGCTTCTAGGACGGGGGCGGCCGGGCCGGACAAAGAGGATTTCAGATGCAGGAGAAGGGTTGGCCGTAAATCATACACCTTTAAAACTGACTTCTTCGGAAACTTTCCGCCTGAGTCCACTGTCAGAGCCCACTCTACGCGACGTCGTGTCCTAATGACTGGCGCTGCTACACAGCAACAAGTATTGAATGTTTATTTTTCGCTAATGATTTGTTTAAAGAAACAAATAAAACAATATTTTCTCTCTGCGATTGGGGATTAAATTTGATTCAAGAAAATACTGAGAATCTTTTTAATGAGAATGACTCAGAGAATTACTCAAAGCACAAAGGATCAAGCATCCAAATTCGACTTACCATGTTTTCGTTTACCTTTATTCCAATAACCTGTCAAGTGTATACACGGGCGTCTGGGAGACGTCGGTTTCCGCCTATCTGATTACAATCAAAACAACAATCTCCATAAGTTCCTTTCATGTCCTCCTCCCCTCCACGAATTTGTCCCCAGGCCGTGCCTCACATTGCGGAAGTGGTGTTGTAGGCTCAACGCGCGCGGTGGCGCCAAAATTGAAAAAAAAAAAAAAAAAAACAAACAAAAAAAAACGCGACGCACAATAAAAGCGTCGGCGCAATTTTTCTTAGGGGTGCGGGGATATAGCTAGCTGCGGAAAGAATAAGGGTCCTTAATTTGGCAAGATGGTGCCGGCGTGCGCGGCCGGGGCAGGCGAGGCGGGCAGGGCGCGGGGCTGGAATGTGTGTCTGTCTCTGTTGCTCGTCTCGGCACGCGGGGAGCGCCGCTCTCATTGTGCGGGAAATGTAAGGTGAAGAGAAAGACGGAAGAAAAGATATAGAAAAGGACACCTCAATATCATTTGCAGGAGGGCGACGAGGTGACGTGTCACAAAGGGAGGAGCACTACCCCGTAATTAGGGAGCAACACTCTCGCCGCGGCCTGGCCTGTCACGTTGAATGGCGGATCGGATAAGGTCACATCACGTGGCGGTGCAGCCAGCCAGGCACGGCATAGGTCAGCGGTACAGTCCAAGCCGAGACAGCGCGCCCGTTCCCCGGGTGGTTTTGGAGGTGGCTGTCGCGGGTCCGACCGGGACCAACGAAGCGCCGCTTCCGATGCAAATGGACCATTTCGCGGAGACAACCCGGGAAACAAAACCATTTGGATGGAAATCGGCCCCTTTCACAGCGCGCCACCGTTCTTTCAGAATCTTTTAACATGCCCCCCCTCCCCGGTTTCCCGCAACGGTCTTGTTGACCGCGTCCCTCGTTGTCAGGTGCAAGGAGAGCGTTTTTCAAACCATGCCGAATTTCAACTCCAAGTTTCGAGTTCCCACTCATATTCCGATGTTATTTCCAGGAGTTGGTGCCGGCCCGGCAGCGCGCGGGGCTGAGCTCGCTTAGTGAGCGCAGGTTAGGAGAAGCACCATTATGGGTGCGATTCCGGCGACCGGAGCGGTCTCCGGCGGGCTGCCTCCGGGCGGGGCCTGTCTCTCTCGCACCCAGTGGGCGAGCCCTCCGAGAGGGAGGCGGCGGGCACGAGGAGAGCGAGGCAAAGAAGCAGCAGCGCGCGGGGTAGCGATGTGAAACAGTCATCATTAAGGCGGCCTGCACGAGGCGGCACGGGGCTTGCCTGCGGGATCTGCGATAGTTAAGCCTCGACTCAGGAAGAGCGTTTGTGCACTTGGATGCACCCATACTAGGAGGACTGCGGCAGTCGGCCACGGGAACGCCTCGGCAGGCGACCATTAGGACGGTGCCTTTCGGATCGTCTTAATTGATGAAAATTAATGGGGCTGTCTTTTTCTTGTTCCAGGCTCACGGGAGGGGTCATGGAGGACAGACGCAAGCAGAAGACGACGTGAGTATTAATTATTTATTTTTTTAACATTTGCTAAGCTGGTCCACCGGACGTGTGTAAACTAAAAGCAGGTACCTGAAACTAGTGTAGCTGGAACACTTCGCAGACGATGCTCGAGAAATAGGCCGCTTATTGAAGCGCAGCCCCTGCGTCATTTACCTGACGGAGAAGGGGTTCAGGGCCCCGCTGAGGAGAAGGGAGATAGGACGAATAAACGCGATGGCCTGTTTGCCCAGACCGAGGGGGAGGTGCCACAGGGCCTTTGTCTCCGAACCCAGGTTGCAGCAGGCACTCGTCCTGGCTACCAGGCTCCACCGTCGTGTTGAACAGGCACGTTATTGGCAGTCGGGCACAGGTCGGCCCTCCGGAACATCTCTCACTCGGGAGATTAAAGGCACCTGATCTGCGAATACCGTCCGAGGCGCAGGGGAGCCTTATCCGCTCATATCTAAGGCGAGTCGAGATGAGCGAGGGTTAGTGCGTGCTGACGCCGTCCCGCCCCGCCACCAGCGTCTCTGCTTAATGCCAAACGTAAAAAAAAGGGCACGAGAAAATAAAAGAAGTGGAGTCTTTTGGAGCGCGCGGGCCTCCCCACCTGAGATGGTTATCGCCCGGCTTTGAGCCTCGGCCCCGCAGAGATGTCCTCGATACTCCAGGGACGACGACATCGTGCTCCACGCAGCGTAATTGCCAAATGGAGGACATCCCTGACGTCCTTGGAGTCGCGCCCCGTTGAGGCCGTTCCAGGTTCAGGCTCTGGAGATGAAAGCCCGGAGGTGTTGCGAGCCCGCTTCAGCGAGCCGCGCCCATTAAGACTGCAGCACGGCGACTTTTTCCCCGGCCCTTCGCCCAGAGCCAAGCCGAAGGGCAGAATCCCTTTATCGGGCAAGTCGGCTCGCCTCATTGCCCAGAGGGTTAAGGGTCGGCCCTGTGCCGTTCACGAAAATAAGGAATTTCGAACGATCGGGCGTCGGCGGCGGACAGAAAGGTTTCGGCAGGGGTATTGGCGGTGTAGGCGCGCGGTGTCGTGGGCAACCCCCGGCCCTTCGGACACCCTTCGGACGCCCTTCCCGCTCCCTTCGGCCTTCGCCACCGGAACCAGGGCACTCAGCGCGAGCTCAGCGCGAGGACACACGGCCTGAAAATAGCTTGACAATGGTCATAAATTAGTACGCGGCTATTGTATAGCCGGGATTTGCTTCCTTGCCGGAGGCCTCCCCTCGCAGCGACACGGCCGGTGGGGAGGGTGGAAAAAGGGAGCGAAAGTTCGCACCCCCGACCTCCTCGCGGCCGGGCGGGCACGGCCCTGGCGAGGCCCTGGCGAGGCCCTGGCGAGGCCCTGGCCGCGCTGCTATGCACAGTGCAGTGCGCCAATGGGGCCCAGCGGGGGCTGCTCCGCCTAGTGCTCCACGATTGGGTGGGCCGGTGGCGCGGTCCGACAATCCGGATCCACTTAAAGAGAGGCTTTTCGAAAACCGTCGGCTGCCGCGGCCGACCATCCCCGCGTGCTCAGGGGAGGCAGTGCCCCACATAAACTGGCAACCAATCCAAGTGATCGGTTCCAAAATCAGACTCTGCTTCCAGCGCGGCCCATATGCCGAGAGAGGGGCCAGTGGGGGGCGGGGGCGGGGGCGGCAGAGCGCATGCGATGAGACGCCCCCGTTGGATGAGGTCCATGTTTCTTGGAGCGCTTCCAGGGAATTGCGACTGCCGTACTGGCCGGGGCGGCACCGTGGTGGCACCATGGTGGCACACTTAGACCGCCGCTATGGGGGTCCGTCTCAATTCTTGTGGCGTCCCGTGGGCCGGAGCCCCCCGTGGGGCCCCGTTTGGGCTCCGCCGAATATTGATCTGGGAATCGACGCGATTTGCGCGCCGGAAACGGCGTAAGTGCATCCGTGCCTGGACCGAGCCAGCCGGCCTGGGCCTGGGCCTTTTTACCCGGACAATCGGGAAGCGATCCGGACCTTATTCATGGCCTCGGCCTCCGCGATGAGGCGGGGCAGTGTTCCTGCCACGCCCCCGCGCCGCACAGTGGGCCGCACGCAGAGGGCCCCATTCACCGGCACGGCATGGTGACTCTCAATCCAGCGGTATATATCTTGGCGGCGGAAGCGGTTTGCCAGCCATTCCCTCAATTCGCCTTCCCTCTGCGTTCGGGAGTCTGTCGTTTCACTTTCGGGCCGCATGGCGCTCGCACTGCAACGCGACATCGAGCAGTTGGCCAGACTGCGCTCCAACGGTTCCCCGATGTGCAAAGACCTGAAACTGAAGTCAGACCGGTGGCGGCAGAGCTCTACTGATGACCACCCTGAGCAGACCCGTGGCGGGCTGGGCTGGCTGGACCAAGGACGCCGCAGCGGGCCCTGATTGAGACCGGGTCTAGCGGCCGGATGGCGGATTTGATCACGGTCCTCTTGATGTCGGCATGCCGCGTCCGAGACAGGACGGCGCCGATGACTCATCGCGGGCGGGCCGCCGTTACCGGACGTCCTGCTGAGCGTGCTGAACGTCACCAGCAAGCTCATCGGGAGGGGCCGCCAGCCGAGGCAGGGATTGCCCGTCGTAATGCCGCACAATGAAATACCCCCGTTAGCGCTGTTCCGGCCTCGCGGACCCTACGCCCCGCCAGCGCCGCCGGTCCGGCAGGACAGCCCTCCTGGAGGCCCTTCAAGGGACCGCACCGGCACCCCGCGGCCGCGCAGGAACCCTTTTGGCCGGCTAATAGTTTGAGGTAGCCATTCAAAAGGGCCAGCGGGGGCCCCTTGGCTGGAGTACAATCCGAGATGCTTCCTGGGGATGATGAGGTTTCGGACTCGTCAGCGAAGCCGCTGAGGTAAACCCCGGCACACTCCGAACCGGGGCCCCGCGCACTGTGGGCCCGTAACTTGATGAGGCCCAGCTTCCTGTGAACGGCGAGGGTCACCGGCGGGCTGCGCACGGGGCGCTTCGGATTTAGAATTTGATTTCTCAAGTGCGCTTATGGCAGTGTGCGGGTACTACACCTGCCTTCCATTTTTTCATCATCATCGACGCTGCTTGTCCTCTACGGACCGTTAGCGGTTCGAATCAGCAAAAAATTCCCCGAGCGCTGCGCTATCCCCTCCACCTATCGAGGGCTCGGGCCGCTGAGCAAGTTGATTCGGTCGCTTGAAACGCAACGGTCCCACCCTCTTTGTGACCAGCTGATGTGAAAGAGGTCATTCAGATTCACTTTCAGATTCACTGCCGCTGGACGGGCCGATAAAGTGGGGCGGAAACAAGTTGCCACGCGCTGCCGCTGTGTTCTGAGCGAGGGGCGGGACGAGGCTCGTTGAGCTCAGAACAGTAATGAATCTGGATGTGTTTCGCCTAAACACCCGTCAAAAATTTGTGAAAAAGTTAAATAAAATTATTGAGGTAAATATAGGTTTACTGTAAAACGCGTGAGTATTAAAAAACAATCCAATTCAACGAAACTAACCCTTCCGGGGAATAATTTTTTTTATTTTTTTTAGAAAAAATTTGACCAAGCCACAAACAAAGTTACAATAAATTGATTTTACGTGCAGGTACGCTTTTGTGAATTACTATCCGTGCGGACTGACTACCGGAGATGGATCGCACACAATCCAACATCCATCACCATACGCAACGCGTTTCAATCATACCGCTTTCTGATAAGTCAGTGACGCCGCCAGCATCCTTTTCCTGCAAATCGCGCTCCGCGTCTAGCCGCGCTCGACCGGCCCAGTCAGCAACACAGTTGGCCAGAAGACCGTTGAGGCGGACCGAAAATTCTAGACGCGTTGGTGCTCCGAAGTCGCTAAATGGGACTCGAATCGAACGTGTGACTCCCACCAATTGGAATTGCTCTCCTTACCGAGGAATCTATTGGAGGGGTCACACGTTCGATTCGAGTCCCCATTCGCTGACTATAGAGCTCAAAAGGGGGCGGTCCTTCTGGCCCACTGTACAGCGGGCATGCCCAGCGGGCGCGCTGTTCATCCACGCCGGCTCTGGATGAATTGGTTTGCCTCTCCGGATCGCGGAGTCCATTATTAATGGAATTTCGCGCATTATCGGACCTACAGTTTGCCGATAACACACAAATCCTATTCGTCCGGGGTGAAAGAAAACTGCCCGCGTGCGTCCCGTTGACCCGAATCATGGAAAGTGCCACTACCTGGACAAGTTCGAGTAGTTTTGCACCAACGTTAATTCTACTCGCAAGCAGCTAGGGGCGAGGACGCTTCGCGTGTGGAAAACCGCTCCTAGCATTGTTGTTGTTTTTTGTTTTCAATTGGCCGGCGCGCTGCGTGACGACTGCTCTGGGCTGCCTAGCGGCGCCGCCGGGCCGAGCCGTTTACTTGCAAAAGGGGCGGCCCGTCCCGAACGGGCCGCTCCTCCCCGCTCGTAAAGTGGGTCATAATTGCGAGGCCTGGTTCGTGTGGATTTTATTATGGCAAATTTGGTGGCGAAGAGCGCCCAAGGCTTTGGTGCATCTGCCAGGTCACATCCATTCATTTAATGAAAGTCTGCCTCAGGCTCGCTGGGCTCTCCCAGGAATATAATAGTAATAGTGTCGCGCCGCCGGCCTGCCCGGCCCTTGAGCCTGGAGTTTGCCAAGCGTGAAATGAAAGTAAGTGGGCAGCGTTTGCCCAAGTTTGTATGGGCCGCTTACTATTTCCTTGAGCGGCCTGCACCTCACGGATCCTGGGGAGGGAAGGCAAATTTGGAATCTGGCAGTGGGCGGTTAGTAGTAGAGCGGGCGGACTTGAGGGAGTCGAGGGAGGGGGTCACTGCGCAAACTAACTAAACATCTAGTGCGTCCTCCACAAAGTTCACGATGGACAAAAAAAAAAAAAAACAAACTAATAACACTGTTAGTACTTCTTTCTGGCCCCAGGAAACCAACAAAACTCGATTCCTCTTTTTCGACATCAATCAACCGTTTCGATTTTTTTATTTTTTTTTGCAGGCGGGGCGCAGCAGCGGGACCTGTCCGGCCTGGTGGGCGAGACGGTGATGCTGCCGTGCCACGTGGACACGGCGTCCTGCGGCACCGTGCACTCGGTCAAGTGGTACAGGGGCTCCTCCAGGATCTACGTCTTCAGCGAGATGGCGGTCGTGGACCACGCCGAGGGAGACTACGGCGACAGGTAAGGGCCCTTCGAGGTGCTTTGCCGCTTGGCGGGGCGGGGCGGGGCGGGGCGGGGCGGTGTGTCATCAGGGGGCGGGGTGCAAAGCCAGCACAGTATCCATCTTGGGCATTAGAAGCCTTGCCTTTGGGTGTCTGTAAGCTCCATGTATCCTCGCCGCCCCACGCTGGCGGGGGCAATATATGGGGGGGCCAGGGTGCCGCGCTTACTCCACCAGGAAATCCCGCAATGAAACATTGCATACCACTTCCGTGCCCCCACCCCTTCCACCTCCCCAGCCCGGATGGGGAAACAATATCGAATCGGTGTTTCGACCGAAGGAAGGAAAAGGGTGTCGCCTTCGTCGCACCTGCCGAGCGATGCAAGCCCAACGGAAAAACACGGCATGAATGTCAAGGTCCCACGACGTGACGCGGGAAGCCCTGTCCCCTATTCGGAGGCCCCTCGTGGGGCTGCGGCCGCCCCGCCTCCACTCCCTCGCTGCTCAGTGCACTCGCTGTTCCAAACGCGCCGTCACCTTCCTTCAAAAGCGCGAGTCCCGCGAAGAAAAAGGAGTGAGCCAGGTTTTGCCAGGGCGACCTTCTGGAACTCGAAAGCGACCCCAATAACAAACTTTACGCCACAGATAAAAACGAGGCTGTCTTTGTTCGTAGGACAGCGACCCGGCGGCCTCAGACCGCCGCGGGGCAGACGCACCAACGTTTAATTTTTTTTTATTTTTTTTGTGGAACGGTATACGGAAGGCATTCCAGCCAGAAACTTCATAGTACACTAGATCCCTGAGACGGCACCGCAGCTCGGCGCCACGTCTCAGGACCGCCAGTCTTTGCTGCCGCGGATTTCGCGCGTAGACAAACTTTTGCCGCCGGCCGGCTTCTCACGGCTTGTTGGCTGCGCAGCCCCTCGGCGCACTGATCGTCCCTGTAATGATTACGTGCGGAACTGCAGGACTCCTATTCCGCTTCGCGGCAGACCAGAGGCAGGCAGAGGCAGGCCACGGGCCGCACTCATTCAAAGGGGGTCTCGCACCCAGATAGGACCTTCTGCTGTCGCCAAAGTTGCCTCTCTCTCCTCTCTCTCTCTCTCTCTCTCTCTCTCTCTCTCTCCTCTCTCTCTCTCTCTCTCTCTCTCTCTCTCTCTCTCTCTCTCTCTCTCTCTCTCTCTCTCTCTCTCTCTCTATCTCTCTATCTCTCTCTCTCGTGTGGTTGGCCTCGTCCTTCCATTGGCGCTGGCCCACTGGTGGAAAGAGGGAACAAGTCACGCCAAAGTCAGCCTGACAGTTTGCGACGCTAGTTTGGTGGACTCGATGTGTTTTCATAATGCACGCGCCGCGCGAACAGTTTCGGGCCCCGAAGTCGCCGCTCAACTCGTCCCTCCAAAAAGAAATCCTTTTTTTTTCTTTCTTTATTTTTCTTTTCGGCAACTACTTTTGCCTTTTTCCCTGGCACTCGAGCCGTGTCGAGGCGCTGAATGGGAGGAAGCGCAAAAAGCAAGTGCAGTTGGGGCTTTTCTTGCTAATTCGGGACGGTGGAGCGCGCGTGGCCGCCAAGCACTGCAGCGCCCGGTCTGAGTAGCAGTCACTCATTCTCCTCGCCATCACTGTAGCGGCGAGGCGGCTCAACTCTGCAGACGATGGCCGGTGCACCGACCTGCCTGCCTGCCTGCCTGGCGCGCCGCAAAACTTGAGGCCCTCGCTGTGTCTGGGGCGGAGGCGGGGCAGCCGAGGCTGGCAGGCAGGCCGCTGCAGTGGCAGCCAGTCCTGCAGCAGGCGTGGAGTGTCCTTCGAGTCGGGCGCCCAAGTCGGCAAGAAATCGAAGCGCGCGCGTTGCCAGCTGGCTGCTTCGACCGGCCGCCTGTAATTACCCTAATTGACTGAACGACGCTCTCCGCTTTTCAACCGGACGGCGCCGCTGCAACAACAAAAAAAAAAACAAAAAAATAATAATAATTTAAAAAAAACTACGGAAGACATTTCCGCGTCTTTAGGCTAATGCAGCGTGTGTCCCGCAGGACTTCCGGCTTCCAGCCAGACCAGCAAGTAATGCCCACATAACCCTCGCGGCCGCGGCCGTGTTCGAGCGGCCGTGTAACAAACTTGGAATGTCTTCCTCGTTACCTTAATTCCGGGAAACTGCGGGCGGGCGGGGCGGGGCGGGGTTGGGTGGGGCGGGGCGGGGCACGGTGCGGCGGGCCAGCTCGTAAGTCGGCCGGGCGGTCCCCGCGTTATGGACGGTCCTCGCTGATAACGTCTTGCTACCCCGCCGCTGTATGCAACCACCCTCGCGGCCTGTCGCTCTGTCTCCCTCGCTCCCGCACGCCGCCGCGGCGAGGGCGGGGCGGACGCAGGGACGGCGCTGGTCTCGGAGGCGTCCCTCCTGGGCCGCGCCGGGACGCGGGGCGTCAAGAAGGAAAACAATTACGTCTTGATGCGTTTCTTATTCAAATGTGATGCAAGGCGATGCTCGCTAGCGGCCTGCTGGAGGTGCTCCGGGTCCACACAGCAAGTCGAGCATTATATCGTGTGAGGGAGGGAGGGAGGGAGGGAAGACACCCGGAGGGGCTCATGGCGCTCAAGAGGGGCGGAGGATGCTTCGCGGCGGGGTGGTTCGGGGCAGTTGGGCCCAAGGCCGGGTTCCAGGGGTCGTTTTATGGGGTTTAGAGGAGGTGTGAGTGCGAGGCCGTGGTTCTGCGCGAGCGCCACTCTCTGCATAAGTGGCTCCGAATGCACGCCTGCTTTGTTTTGACGGGTTATGAGGCTGCGGCCGCCGCGGCATATTGGCGGCGTAGTTCCGCGTGGGTGACGCCCGCCTCGGAGTGGCAGAGATTAAGCGCCGCGGCCACTTGCGTTATTGAAATTCGTCAGCCGGCTTCCCGCGGGGGTGCAACGCGTCCATGGCGGCGCCCGCGCGGATGGATGGGGCCGTGTTGCTGAGACTCTCGTGTCTCGTAGGGCTGCGAGGGAGACGAGGCGAGGCCGCCGCCACAGAATCAGGGCAACTGATGCCGCGTGCAGGGCGGGCCGCGGCCTCCGAGAGGGCGTGTGGGTGGCTGGAGCGTCTCGGCTTAGCGAGGCCGCCGCTGAGATTTTAATAAGCATATTCAAATGAAATGCAACGGCGTAATGACGCTGCAGTAATGATTTCAAAATCCGAGTGGAAGGGTGGGGCGGCGCGACTATACACCGACTGCGTCACTTTCAAAACGGATTCGGCTCTGCGAGGCGTGCCCTGCGCAAATAAAGGCTAGTTATAAATAGACGGGCTTCCTCGCACTAACCAGCACGAACACGGATGCAGCACGATCATTGCAGAAGACACCGCGAGCTACGGTGGTGGACCGCTCGCTACGCACAGTGGGCCATCCCCTAACTCCGGCCACCTGCCTCCGGCGGCCTGCTCGCCGTATCTCCGCGCCGCTCCGCCTCCGTTGCGTGACTGTACTCGGCGCGCCGTGCTGAGCCGCGCTGAGCCGCGCTACGCCCACGCTTGTTTACACTTTGGCCACTTTCCATGTGGCGGTGTAGCTGACTCGCGCCGCAGTGCCGCGTGGATCCCCTGCTTTTGTTCGTGAGGGGGCGCAGGCCGCTCCAAGATGGCAGCAGCCCCACCCCGCGGGGCCCCGCCGGGGTTTGGATTTACGAGCGGCGTTGTGTCGTGAGCGTGGACAGGTGCGCTCCGGGGCAGGTGGCGTAATGTCTCCAAGCTCCGCGCCAGCCAGCCGCCCGGCCGCCGCGTTGCAGGCTGACTAAGCACGCCGTGTGCTTCGCGTCAAGCTCGATGCGCGGAATACGAAGGGAACGGCGGTCCGGCTCCGGAGTCAGCATGACCGACAGACGGCCTGGGTCCGCACCAGGGCCGCGCAGTCCAAGGGCAGAAGTGTGGCCCGTTCGCCCGTTCTCCCCTCATTGGCTGGGGCCGTGCTGCTGGAGCGGGCTGGAGCGGGCTGGCTGGAGGGCCGGGGCGGATTGCGGGCTGTCTTCTCTCGGCGCTGACCCTGCGCCCGCCAGTTGATTGGAACACTACTCTGCAAAAAAAAAAAGAAAAAAAGGAAAAGAAGAGGTAGAGAAAGGCGGAGAACTAGGTCCATTTTCATATGAAATAATTTACAACCATAGATAACGCCAATAGTTTTTTTTTTTTTTTTCAGTGGAGATTTGCAGGTGGTCCACGGAGCAAGACACACACAGTGACCCACGGCCACGCCATTTTTAGACCACCCCCTCGACGCTGCCCCGTCATGCTCCGCTCCCCCTCCCCCATCTCACAGTCAATTAGCACTCGTCGCCTTGCTATCGGCAGCGTTTACCCATTGATTTCCGATGCCTGGGCGTGACGCTGACGCCGAGGGCCGTGGTCCCGTTAGGCCCAACCACCGCATGTCAAGGAGCTGTTCGGCGCGGCGCTAACTGATTATCATTAGACTCGCCGATTCGCGGAGGGTTTAGCTCCGTGCAGGCCCGGCGCGCGCTGCCACTTTGTCGACAACCACGAATTAGAGAAAAAGGTCGATTCGCGGAGCCATCAAAGTGACGTTTTGCTTATAACGCGCGACTTAACCTCGAGATCTTAACTTTTTTTTGCCTCGGTGTGTGTGTGTTGTGTGTGGTGTGTGTGTGTGTGTGTGTGTGTGGTGTGTGTGTGTGGGTGTGGGTGTGTTTGGGTTTTGGTGTGTGGGCGGGAGCCGATTGTTCCACTCTGTTCAGACGCACCCCCTGTATATTTAGGCCCCTTTGCTTCAGCCGCCCACAAGCCGCTGCCTGCCGCCGTTCGACTTACTGGCCGCATTTCCCCTCACCCCTCCCCTCTCGTTCCCCCCCCTTTTCCCTACCCCCTCCCCTTTTCCCCCTCCGTCTTTGACGGCACCAGCCGGATGATTAAAGCATATAATCACCCGCATGATGTGCCTCGCTGCTCCGATCGCGCCAGAATATTTTTCTAAATCGTGATAAAGTGATAAAGTGACGCCGTGGAGCGTTTGCCGGCGCGGCGAGGGGTTTCGCCGTGCTGTCGTGCAATCGCACCTCCACGCTGTCCAATACGGATAAAATAAAAAAAAATCAAGTGCAAAAAAATGTTTTTTGGAAAAATTAAAAACTAAAAAATTTTAATTGACCTTAAATGACGCTGTTAAATCAGAAGAAACCGAACACGTCTGAATTGGGAGCAGCCTTTGTGGAGTATAAGACCCGTGCACTGTTTGTGTGATGCCCCGCGGTCGTGATTGTTTTGCAGTCGATGAGCAACTGCCAGGGCGGAGAGGGGAGTGCTCTCGAAAATTCGTCAGGTGCCTCTCCGAGCCTTGTTTACCCTTTCCCGGGCCCTGCGTGCGTGGCGCCGGGCTTTTGCCATAAATTTAGGGGCGTGAGCGGCTTGGCCGCGTGCGTGCGTGCGAGTTCGGAGCGGGTCAAGGCTGTTTAACTAGTATTGTCCCGCAAGAAGCAAAAACACAAACAAGTTGTCTACTATGGGCCCGAGGCTGGCACTGTTTTACCCCGCTCTGACGGCATTTGTCCCGTCCCTTCGTTTCTCCGTCTGACTGTCCCATCTGTCCTGTCCGTCTGTAGGCCTGCGCTTAATGAGCATCAGCACAGCCAGAGGGTAACCCTACACACTGATCAGACAAAATCAGCATGCACCGCCCTCTGTTATGTGCCCCTCTTGAAACTTGCCGCCCCAGCCCGCCCCTGTCGGCGGCGCTGTGAGTCCCGCGCCCCGGCAAGCGCAGGGCCGCGGCCCGGCGGCGCGGGTTGTGTGAAACGAGACGTGAAAATAATGAAATAACTTTGGGACCGCGAGGGGCGTGGCGGGGCAAGGCCCGCGCGCGAACACCCTTAATCACTGAGACGGAGCGGAGCGGGACACGGCGCGGGTCGCCATTTTTTGCGACAGGGCAGCCAAGATTTATGGCGAGAACGCCGCTATTGTAAAAAAGACTACATTTTGAGAATAAGTTGAAACTTTGCTGTCTTTTTTTTCCCCCCGGTGGGGGAGGGCCGCGCAGAATGTCTAATTAGGCCCGTTTACTCGACCGGAAGTTGGAGCGGGTTTCTTTTGTCTTCGACCGGGTGTGTCGTTTCCCGGTCCAGCCTCTGCCAATTACGTCACCTTCCCAGTCCAGCCCGGGTCGCGGATCGCGAACTCACCTGCCCTTTTTCCCCACCTTCCTCCACTTCCGGAACTGACGTTTTCCCACTCTGTGTCATCCCGTGCCGTTAACTTACGCGCGCACCTCCGCCTCCTAATCTCCGCGCCTATCCTCAAAAAGTTGCAAAAGTAAATTAATAACCGGAAGTTTTAATTGGTTTTCCGCTGGGAAAGGGCAGTCTTTTGGCACTCGATACGCGGGACCTGCCAGGCCGGAGGGACAGACACATGCGGACTGCTTGATGAATGAATGCAAGCGGCCGTATTTTAGGCATTGTCCGCCAGTCACCACCAGCGATGGGAAAAAATAGTGGCGTCCAACAGTATGACATCGCCGACGCTAATTTGGGTAAGCCTTAAGTACCTAATGAAAATTTTATTTGACCAATTATGGATAAAAGGAAAAAAAAAATCGGACCGATTTTTCAAGCGATTAATATGATCATCCCATTGTGTTATCATCAATGTACAGCTTTCATTCAGTACCAGCAGAAGAAGACAGCACTCTTCCTGAAGCCACAGAGTTTGCCTAAGTCAGCCAAGCGAGGTGTAAACGGCCAGTTGTTGTGTAAAGGGCCGCTTTGTCCGTGCGCGATCAACCGCACGCGATTGGCGATCCGCGCACATGCACGCAGGCGTACGCCCGGCGGGCGCAATTCCAAACTTTTGCTCCAACAAATCAAACGAGCCACGATCCCTTGTCGGCCGGCCGTCGCCGCGAAGGGTGCGCTCTGTGATTTTTTTTATCGACGCCGCGCCCTCCGCGGCCGACTGCTGGAACTTTGCGCCAGCTCGTTACGGTCGCCTGTAATCTATTGGTATTTTATTTCATTTTTTTTTTTGTTAAAGACGTGAAAAAAAAACCTGGGTCAATAAAAAAACAAAAGTGAATAACAACAAATAATGATTCCGCGGAACTTGGTTCGTTCTGTCTGATACTACCTCACTGGGCATGTACCGTGCCAGTCGGGCAGTGGGCACCACCTCGAAACAAGACGGGAACCTAGTTTATAAAAAAAACGACTTGAAGCTTATTGTTTCCCGTTCCCCCCCGAGTCCGTGCCCAGGCCCGATTTTTCATCAAAGAGGCCGCCTGCCGGAAACTATTTTGCTCGACTCTTACGTTCGTTAATAGATTAATTAGTCACCTCGGCCCGTCTAGATCCGGCGTGTCGCACATCCTGCATCTGTAAGCGGATTACTCGCCCACCGTGTGCTGTCTGCATCAGTGGTTCCGACGAGATTGTTTGGAACGCAGCGCTTCTCGTCGCCGCCCGTCCCGAGGGGGATCAAGTTCAGCTGAATCTGAATCATCTGCCTAGGCGCTGGAAATGCCCAAGGGGAAAAAATGTCCCAATCAAAAAAACGCAATGCCAAAAATAATGTATAACTATGAAAAACATTTTGTATTTTTATTTATTAGGTAGTTATTTTTTTTTCGAGGAGGCTGTGTGTTTGCGGGCGATGTATTGCGCGGGCTTCCCATCACGACACGCCACACGAGTTGGCATCTGCCGCTGTTTGCCCCTAGAGAGTGCGTCCAGACCCCTTGTCCGGCAAGACCAATATTTTATATCAGTCGTTTCGGGGCATCGTGCTCTGAATAATATCCTCCAATGCGCGCCGCGGTCAGCGCACACTGTCCAGCCGAGGCCGGGGCTGTTCCCTCCGTGGAGGCCCCGCCCACCTCGTCAAGGAGCCGAGGTGAATTGCATCCCTCGGCCCCCAGTCCCCTCTGCATGGGCCTATATAGCGGCCCTAAATGAATAACGTATGGCTGCGGGTCTTAGCATAATGCTCCATGCACTGCTCCCACACAAAAGCTTCGCGGACCCGTGCATGCGTCCTGCGCGAGGAAACGAAAAGCACAGCTAAATTTGGTGGAAAAATTATTTTTAATAAAAAAAAGAGAGAATAAGATTAAAAAGAAAAAAAAACTGTCCGGGGAAGGTCCACCTGCCCCTTGGCGTCACGGCGTCCTATGACTTTCTGCCCAAAACTTGGCCGCAAAAGTTAAGCGCGTGGATTCAGATTCGGAAATGGCCCAGTCGGAACAAACGTATGACCGGCCGTGACCCGGCAGACAACCCGGCCGGAAAAGTTGCGTCCTCACCCGCGCGCCGGCCCGTCGGCAAACACTCAGCTCGGCGCGACTCACTTGTCCCTCAGGAGCCAGTAGACGCACCTCATTCAATTACAAAATTAGTTCCGAGGGACGGCCGGACCGTCACCGCGCCAACAAAGCGACGGCACGAGGTCCTTTTCGGGACCATTTCCTTTGGCGTCCTTGCCCAGCCCGAATTATGCTGCGAGGTTTAAAGTTTCAGGGTGTCTCGGCAGGCCGGTCACCAATCGTCCCGGGGCGAACTAGTAAGTCGGCGTGCCCCTTCATAACATTGAGGACGGGCCGCTCAGGCCGCAGCACCGCGGTGGGAGGCCGTAAGGCACGGCCAACTCGGGTGATAAGGGGTCCGGCAAGGACCCGGCCGGACTCGACGAGGACCCGGCCCCGCCGACGAACCCCCTGGCGGTCTCGGCCCGACGCCCCTGCGCGCCCCCCCGCGCGCGCCCGCCTGCGCCCCGCCTGCGCCCCGGAGCAAGTATGTTCCCTCCAGAGATAGGCCGGCCCCCTGCCGCGCGGGCCCGAGATACCCGCAACGTGCTCCCCCACATGCCGAAGCGAGTACTGCTGGCGAAAACCCAGGCAAATTTGAAAATGATCACGTGAGGACCCTGCAATAAAGACACAATTGAGTGTTCATACCGAAAAAAATAAAGCCGTTAACAGAAAGTCAGTCCCAATTTTATGACGGCATGGACTGTTCCACCCAACAGTACAGGCTGCTTCTTCTAGCTCCAGAGAGCACTAAAGTAAATATTAAACCAAGATAAACTGTTGTGAGGTGCGGTGTGGCATTAAAATGTAATGAAAACCGGGGGGCTGGGGGAAAGTAGCACTGAAGAACCGCGATGGTTGGCTGGGGCCGCATAAAGGGGCCCGAGCATCAAGTTTTCAAGACGAGCGTGGTTGAGGCGTGTTGCAATTCGGAGCGCCAAATTGCAAAATTAGAAGGAAAGGTGTGTCTTCATCTCCTTTAACGACTCTAACCGACCAGCGTATCGACTTCCTTAATGACGCGGCTTTGAGCCCCCCCGCGCCGAGCCCCTCGTCGTGCGTACAGTGGGGGAGGAACACCAGCATTCGCATTCGTCAAAATCGTGTAACGACTCCCGAAAAGGAAAAAGAAAAGTGAGAAGGTGAGGCGGAGCGTGAAGCGAGAACGCGGCGGTTTCAATGACAGCTCGGGTCAAGCCCTCCAGGCCCGATCGTGGCGAACTCGCGTTGCTTCACCCCGCTGAGGGGGAGTCTGCACGCCGACGGGGAATCAGGACTGGTAGTTAAACGAGACGTTCACCGGCTGAAAGTAACCTCAGACACCACGTGGTGACGCGGGACGGGCCTACGTGCAATGCTAAGCCCCCACAAGCCATCAACAACAGCCCCATGAAGTAATTCACCAGATCCTTGATGAGAGCTCCCATCCGCGGCCTTGGCTGCGGGTTCATCGGCTCAGCGTGGCTCCCAGAGACGTGCATTCCGGCGCCACGCCAACGCCCACACCACACCCCGCCACCGGGAACAAACTTGCATGAGTTGCGCGCCGCCGGACCTGGAGAGGGTGGGAAAGGGCTGGGCTGTGCGCGCATGTTTTCATTTAATTATTTTACGCCTGGTGTTGAGGGTGTTTGTGGTGCGCTTTAGGGGCTTAGACTATGCCGCCGACCTCGCTGAAACGGAGGAGTGGCGTGGGCAGGGCGGACAGAGAACGAGGCTTGTTTGCCGTTCTCATCGTAAACAAAGGCAGGCCGAACGTGGTCAGTCCCCAATTCGATTACATCGACAATTTCTGCCACTAACCTTGCTCCTACGAATAGATAGGTGTAGAGTGGCCCTATAGGGCGGTTTTCCTTTAACGTGAATACGGGTGGGTCTTTAACAAGTCGTAAAATGGCGACCCCCCCTCTACAGCTTTATGTTGGGTCGGGGAGGGCGTTTGGGGAAACGGTTCTGGAAAGGATATACAAGCCAATAAAAGAGTACAGTAGGTTTGCGTCGAGCATTGGCCTACCAGCCCCCCTTCCCCTAATCTTCCCGCACCGCCGCACTCTGATGCCAATGAAATTTAATGCCCGCAAAAAATTCCAATTAGGACCTTCGATTTAGAGGGGTGGCCCAGTATCGTCTCTCTCCTCTTTTTGTTCCTCCTGCGCCATCAACCTCACCTTTCTCCCTCTGTTTCCCCCTGGTCTCCAGGTTCAACTCGTTTACACTTGCTTTGCATCTCATTTCCCTCCCGCGCCTCTTTATTACCATTGCGCGATACACGCTGCGCCCTCTGACCATCCCCTAAATTGGATTGTCCGTTTCTTTCGCTTCCGAATTGTCCATGCCAGCAGAGTCCACAGTAATTTTTGAAAGCACTCCTGTCCCGACCTTGGCTGCAGACGGCGTACCCATGTAGGCCTACACGTGTTCGATCGACATGGAACGGCGCCTCCCATGGCCCGCTTCCGTCGTTGCCGTATGGGCCTAGCGCTGGGCTGGGCTGTGCAGCCTTCCGCCCCTCAGCAGCAACGCAGCCCTGCCGTCCTCAGCCAACCCCCTCCCCGTTGTAATGACGTCAGTGAGATTCGGAAATGGAAGCAATAGGTGTTCCCTTCCCCTCCGGGCCGCCAGCCCTCCGGCCTTCCTTGTTTACTGGCCAATATCCGGGGGGGGCAGGTACCCCTCCTCGTCCTTGCTCTCGAACTTGAACCCACCGCCACACGAGCATGCTAATTTGCATGACCCTTCCTCCCCGACCGGCCGGGCAATCGCCGCGACCCCCGCGGCCGCCGAGACCTGCCGCAAATACAGGTCCCGAAGTTGCGGCGCTGAATGGGCCGGGCCCATTCGATGACCGCCATGATTGATAATTGCTCTCAAGGTGGACTGCTTCCGAACTTTGCTTCCGTCGCTGTCCTTGTCTCGCGCCCCTATGAGTGCGAGACAAACAGGAAAGGACTTTTCGGAACTGCCGGCGCACTTGGCGGGCCGATTGGGTCGCGCTCCCGATTCTGCGTCTAATCCCTTCACTTCGGGCCCATTGTTTCTGTCACCCTGGCCTTTAAGAGGGCCGCACGCTGAGGCTTATGGCCTCCTCATTTAGCGTCGAATCCCCCCCTCACCCCCCCCCCCAGTTTCGCACCTTTGCCACGCTACACACGGAAGACGCGCCCCCTTTGTCAAACTCCATCTGGCTCGAGTTAATGAACTAACTCGTTGCGCCCATTAGAGGCAGACACATTAGCAGGTATTGTTTAATCTGGTCGCGAGACACAAGTTGGATGATAAACTTTGGCAATAGCACTGCCGCGACGGTGTAAAGATGGAGGCTGCAGCGTTCCACAGCATTCAAGTCACGCCGGGCCCAGCGGCATCAAGACGTTGTGGGTCGTCCGGAGATTCCACGTTATTTGCATGAAAAGTTAACATATTAGTGCAAGCAAAGAGTCTCATCCGAGTCGCTGTTTGAGTTGGCTGCTTCCTCGCTGGCTGTTATCCGCAGGGTTGCGGGACGGGATGGCGGCCGCTGGCAGCACGCTGACAGACAGACCGAGCTGGCGGCACACCCGTGGCGCCGAACGCCTCTTCACACCTACACCATTATGCATGCAAATAACGCGGTCGAGTCCAACGAATTAGCGGGCCCACTCAGCCACCTGGCCTCGCTCCGAGCGCCATTCAACAGTTCGATCAAATCACGGCCTCACAATGCCGCGCCTGAGCAACAGTCCAACCACTGTTGGTAAAATGCTGGCACCGCAAATGCGAAAGGAGACCAGAAGTGTTAGAATTAGTTACTTAATACACGGTATAAACATTTATTTTATTGACCGATATTCCACGGAATCCGAGGAGATGGATTTACCGTGTAGGATCTTATGTCTACGACCTCGTTTTTGGCTTCCGTGCTACGGCATGTCGGGGCAAACACAGACATGTTGAACGCGCCGTTAGAAGCAGCCAGCTGAATGTTTAATGAGTATTGAAACTTGGCTGCGCCCGTGGTATTTGTGTTCCGAGTTTTCCGAGAGTTTTCCGGACGCGTGCTGCCGTAGGGTTACATCGTCAGACGGCAATCGCTGTCAGTTCCATTGCCATTACCTGTGAGGTGCAGGCAAGGCTACATAGGCCGACAGCAGTTCGAAAAACTTTGTTAAAGGCATCGTTATTTTGTGCAAGCGAGACAACCGTCGGTTTCACAGAACACCGCTTCTTAACTAGTCCTTCTCTGCTAGCGGGTTCGCTTTGGACGGAGTGGCGCTCTCTGGCTATCGCCGAAGTGGTAAGGCTAATTGGGGTGGAAGGAAAAAAAAGGGTGTGCGGGGTACTTTGCGCTGCAATGTTTAATACGTTCCCAGAATTATA
>CM060099.1:10198788-10254415 GCA_030522485.1 Stenchaetothrips biformis
GCCTTAGAGTGCAGTCCGCGTTTGGATTTTCTTCACGGCTTCCTGGCCGGGCTTTGGAGCCTGACGGGACAATGGCCAAGTCCACTGCAGCAGGGCTATCTGCCGCAGGGGCTGGGTCGGCCGGTCGGCCGGTCGGTCGGGTCGGTCGCCGGGCGCATAACTGGTCGACCCGGGGTCTGCTCTCGCTGCGTCGCACACGCCGGTCTTGGTCGTATACTATCGAGTTGCTCGTGTGAGACTGTCACGGCGGCCACGCCCCCTCCCCCTCCCCCTCCCCTCCCACGCCCGTCCCCGAGCCGTTCATTGGAGGACGATGCGCAATTTAATTGGGCCCAGGGGATGCTTTTTTTGGGGCGGGGCGGGCGGAAGGACGGGCGGCCATGTCTGGATTTGTGTCCAGGAGGATAATTCTGTCTTTGTCGATGCGGCGGTTGGGGCGTGGTGACCGGGGTTGCAGCGAGTGCAGTAGTGGGATTAAAAATCTGGCGCTCGGCCGGAACCCGGGGCCATCCAGGTGCAGGATAAGCGGAAGCAATGGTGGAAGGTTTAGGAGTTCGACTCTGCGAAAACGAAAACACAAAGCGGTTTACTCCGGGCATTTAATAAAGCTTCTTGAACTATCAGAAATAATTATGTTGAATAATTTTACGCTTTGTAACTACTGTACAAACGGAAAAGGAAAATTATTAATAGTATTTATTTAAAGAGGGTAATTTTTTTATTTTTTTTTTTTTTTATTTTGTTTTTTGTACAACTCACACACATATTATCCCCGCTCTTCTGTGAACAGGCAGCTTGTTGTTCGGTCTGGAACGCAGCGACACGCACCCCATAGGACGAGGCGGCGGAAGATTGTCCAAGGAGAGCACCCGACCGGGAGAGTCACGTTACGGCGCGCACCTTGACGACACCGGCAGGAATTTAATTTTGGACGATGTCTTGGGTCGCCGCGCCGCTCAGCGCCGCTCAGGCGCCGTCGGTCTGCGACTGTCGGCGCTTGTTTCGCATGAGCGGCGATTGCATTGCGGTTCGTTTTACATTACGGCTATTACTTGCAATGGAATGTCGCGGGAGGGCCCCACCCTCTGGGCCCCACCGGCTGCGCTTCCGGGGATGTCCGCGCTCACCGCCGTGCAGGGGGGGGGGACGCCCCACTCCCACCGATAAGATGAATACAGGCATAAGGAGCACTCCTCGAGGTTTTCCATTTTATCGGCAACAAGGAGGCGGTCCGCACGATTCATAATGGAGAAGATAGAAGGATTATGGGTAAAAGGAAAATAAAAATACAGTTGTGTGTTGTAGTGCAGGGACGCACTGGGGCTGCTCGACGGCTGTGCACGCCGGGAACCAGCGACCTCCGCCGAGCGGCGCGGACGCCACCATGGTTCTGCATCGGGGGACGTGCAATGGCGAGAGCCCCGCGTAAGTTTGAAAACAAAGTGCGTGTGAAAACTGGGCGCGGCATAACTTGGACTAGGGACGACAATCCCGTCGGGGGCCACCGAACTCGCCCCCCCCCCTCTCCCCAGCCCCTCTAAGGAGCCTCCCTAAACGGACGTAGCATAATTAGAATCCCACACAAAAAACAAGGTTACGAAAAGAGCAGGGCGCACTCACCGTTACGTTCCTCGCGGGAGTTACGCCCCGAGGCGTCGTTTTGTTCCATGTTTGGAAAGGCAACAGTCGCGCGAGAAAGAAGCGGACGAGTCTGAAAGGGACGAGCAGGAATTCGGGAGGGGCTGAAACAAGAGCGGCACGCAAACAGTTAATTGTTTTTGTATTTTTTCGTGCCACGTGCCCTACCTAATCTGAGTGAAACCCACAACCTTGTGGGGTACAGTGTGTAAAATGCCGCCGCGGCCGCGAGACTGCCCCTCTCCCCCCCCTGTTCCCTTACATTGTAGCAGGCCGGCCGCGACGTCGCGGTTTGTAGTGCTGTTTTGATGAATACGCGGTGCAGCGGCGGAGGAAGACCCTTGCGGATGTGCGAGAGAAAGGGAGATGGGAGGGGCGGGGGACGCGGACCATAGGTGAGGAAACAGCCGCAACTAACAACCGTTCTCTTCCTGACTTTGGTTCCCCTCTGTCGCTGCCGCCTTGCCCGAGACACTTCCGCCACACACTTCCCTTGCCTCCGCGTTTTTCCCCCCGACTGGTCCGCTCCCCCTGCCGTGCCTGGTCCGCCCCTTGACTGGACTGCACACAGTTTCGCTCTTAAATTTCACATTGTGTGGCGCTGTGTTGTGGCTGGGACAATCCTGCCACCTGATTCTACTTTTTCATCCAGACAATTTTGTTGCTCTTCTTCCGTGTTTGACCAAAAAAAAAAACCAAAAAAAACTCACCTACTGTTAGTTGACGCATGTTTTTTTTTTTTACGTGACTGTGGGGTGTTCGTCTGTTTCTTGGAGCAGAAAAATGCAGACCGAGAGGCCATAAAGGCAAAACCATTTCTGCAAAGTCTCGAAAAAAATGAAATCTTTTTATTTTGTCGCTGCTTCGGTCGACCCACCTGGCGTCGGGGCGCAGTGCTACAGGGTGAACTCTGTATTTCGCATTGACGACTCTCTCACAACATTCAATGAGGGCGTCAAAGGGAGTGCCGGAGCGAAGGGCTGCTGTACACCCAACGCCTCAACAGTCCGATTGATCTTTTCACACACCCCGTGGAGAAAAGTGAACTGCAAATCAAGATCAAAAGAAAATGAAGTAAGTGGGTTGTGTCATACTTTTTGCCATGAAGAAGCTGAGTACAGTGCATCGCTGCTAGGACGAGTCAAGGACGCGTCAAGGACGTCCCAGACGGGGCTTGCGGTCACCGCGGCGCCCCGTGTCCCTTCTTGTTTTGTTTCGGCAGCGCGCTTCCATTAGCGTGCGCGTTTGCTTAGGCAAGTGTGTGCCCCGCGCAAATACATGTAAAGTGCAGCTTGTATTTTTCCAGCCTTCCTTCTTTTCTGCCCGATGGGTGATGTGGGGGATGTGAAGTCTCGCACCTGCTTAAGTGTCCCACTCCGGCGTGTTGTGCTGTGCAGACGAGGATGAGAAGCGGGTGGCTGGAACTAAAGTCAGACAAGACAAGAGAGGCGCTCGTGCTCTGAGCGTCGGCTCTGTCCGCTTCGTTTTCATATTCCCGTGAACTAGACAAAAACGAGGGGGCCTGGGAGGCGGCCCGCCCGAGCTGCCGCCGCGCCGAGACCAAGGGGCTCCGGAGGCTCCGGAGGCTCCGGCTCCAGGGGCTCCAGGGGCTCCAGGGGCTCCAGGGCCTCCTTGAATGGCCTCGCCGTGAGTTGGCTCGCCGTCACGCAGCGTTACCTGCAGCGCCCTGCGTTTCACTCGCATTGGCGGAGGCGGACGAGAAACTTGACGCCCAACTTTCTGGCCAGGCAGTCCGCTCTCCGTGGCGACGCAGCGAGACGCAGCGGCCCTGGGGGGCCTCCATGAGGCCCACGCGGTCACACGGCCACCTTACACGAGCAGACCGCGGACAACACACCCAAGTTTTCTTGATTTCCTAAAACACGGCTCGGACGGCCAACAGGAAAAAAAAAAGGCCCAAAAGTTATATGAGTATCATAAGTGAGTTACAGTCGTTTGACCGACGATGATCGTGTTTAACTAAAAATAAATTTAAAAAAATAGAACTCTACACCCCCTCCCCAGTCTTAATGGGGAGGCCTCCTGCTTTACTTCGGTGTTCGGGATGGGAACCGGTGCTATCAGGTAACTGGGGTTAATCCGATCCAGCGACTTCGATATCGTACGCCGGGGGACCCAGTAGGACCCGAGCCGCCGACACGGCCCAACATGGGCAGAGTAGAGTAAGGCAGAGACGATAGAGAGACAGAGAAAGAAAGAAAGAGAGAGAGAGTTGTTTTGGGAGCTTTTGTTTGCGCAGGGTGGTCGGTACCCAAATGGTACACCCGCTGTCCGGCGCTCCCAGACCCGAACATGCAGTCAGTGGGCCAGCTTCAAAGGACTTATCAACTCCATCCGACGAATCGGAATGGACCCACTCGCGACCAATTTCGAGTGGCTGACTCGATCGGGGATCGAACCAGTGCCGAGGCCAATCCGCCGAGGCGGACTGCTTTTTAGACAACCGGGTGTAATGGCCTGGATTGAGCCTAGACCACTACACCACCCTGACTTGCACGTCTGCCGAGTGTTGGACGACGGGTTTGAGTCGCAGTGGGAGGAAGACAGTCGAAAAATGAAAGGATATAGTGGGATTCGATCCCCGACCCGTGAGGTCGGGGTCGGACGCCTTAACGCCCTCAGCCACCACGGCTCATGTCTGACGCCGATTGAAGCGGGTTCTTGACGTGACAATGAGCAGCGGTCAGAGAAAAAAGGTGTGAAGTAATAAGATTCGAACCGCCGATTCTCGTACCGGGAAACCGACACATCGACACCTCCAGCCACCACGGCAGATGGTGGACACAGCGCATTGCTGTGGCTTTGAAGCACACTGGGGAGGGCAGTGAAAAATAATAAATGTTGGAAGGGTCTTCGTCATAGGTTGCTCTGCTGTTTGGTTTAAGTCCATTCGCTGCTGTTTGTTCCGCGACGAGGCTCTCACGGTCTGGCTGGTAATTGGCGTACGGGCAGATGGACAGATGGCAGTGCGCTTTTTGCACCGTAGGGTGTTTTTTTTTTTTGTTTTTTTTTTTTTTTCGGGGCTGTGCTGGTCTGTGCTTGGCGTAGTTTTGCGTGGATTTGGCGCTGGCCTGCCTGGCCGTGTCGGGGCTCCGTGGCGTGGCGAGGCTTTGCGGTGACACGGACCCCGTCCTTGTCCCGCAGTGGTGTACACAGCGACAAACGGAGTCCGCTGCTGGACTCTCTGCTTCCTCGCTGCTTGTTGAAAATAATTTGCCGAACTCTCCGCGGGGCTCTGCCATATACCTACTGCGGACCAACCGCTCTCTCTCTCTCTCTCTCTCTCTCTCTCTCTCTCTCTCTCTCTCTCTCTCTCTCTCTCTCTCTCTCTCTCTCTCTCTCACTCGCTGTCTCCCTCTCTCCTCTTCTCTTCCTTGTTGTTTTTCTATTGCGTCGCCCGACGATCGTCCTGTTGGTCCTGCGGCAAGCTCACCCTCTGAATCGTGGGCGGGTCAGCGACACACTTATCAAACATGTCGTGACCACTGCCACGGCAGGGCCACGGCAGGGCCACGGCAGGGCCACGGCAGGACCACGGCAGCGACGCTCGAGTAACGTATAGCTTGTCGGTTTTACCCCCCACCCCCGGGCCCGCCAGACGCCTCCCCTCTCGGGTGTCTGCAAGGCGCCGCCGCCCTCCTTGTACCCCCTGGGGACGAAGAAACTAAATCCCACGAAATTCGTATAGAAAACGCACGCTGCGTGTCTGTCTGTCTGTCTGTCTGTCTGTGTGTGTGTGTGTGTGCGTGTGTGTGTGTGTGTTTTTTCGGCGAGGGGAGCAGCGCATTGTGATTTATCTATTAAGGGCTGCGCGTCGAGTGGTCATAAGGACACTACTTATAAAGCGAGCGCGCGATGAGCGGAATGTGTCTGGAGGGAGGAGCGAGATGACGATAGGCGTGACAGAACGGGGGGTGGGTCCGTGAGGAAATGGGAAATGGGATAGGGAGGTTGACGAGGGGAGAGGAAACCCGAACGGCCGCCTCGCCCGCCGCCTCGCCCGCCTTGGCGCAATCGGCAGAGCGAATCAAATGCTTCCTGTGGAATGCGACATTTCACAGACGTCATGCCGTTGTTATTGCGATCGCCTCACAATTATAGAATGGCGGCGTCCGGTTCCGGCCGCTCGGCGCCGCCACCGCCAGGGGGCGCCTTGCGCGCAGTCGCCGCGCACTTCCCTGATTTTTATATATTCTGCCAGTTGTTTATGATGCACCTTCTTGTTGAAGGTCTGATGAGGCCAAACAGCGCTGATCATGCGAGTGATGTGTTCGGAATGATCCTGATACAGACACTCTCCAGTCGTGAATGGCTATTAGGAGCGGCTCCCTAGCACATTTCTCACGACGCTTTTCCTTGCCAGCTTTCTCGCGTCTCTGTTTTACTGCCCCTGTACTTCCCCGGCTGAAGGGTCCCTCTTTTGAACGGGCCGTGGCGAATCGAGCACAGACCCACGCACACAGACACACAAACACACACACACACACACACACTCGCAGCAGAAAGTGTGGCAAAACGGAGGGCTGCACCGCAGGAAAGACTCGGCACATATTTCAACTTTGGTCCCGGAAACGGCGTGTTGTCGTCCGGAACTGGCGATCTCCCTGGGCGGGGCCGGCCTCTCCCGGCTGCCTCTCCCGGCTGCCTCTCCCGACTGCCTCTCCCGACTGCCTCTCCCGACTGCCTCTCCCGGCTGCCTCTCCGGGCTGCCTCTCCCGGCTGCCTCTCCGGGCTGCCTCTCCCGACTGCCTCTCCCGACTGCCTCGGGCCGTGATGAGTGACCCGCAAACAACAACAACGTTGTACTCGGCGGCAAAAGTTGCAGCTACAATAACCTTTCGAAAACCGAGAGGGGAAAAAAGAGAGCTCGGAGATAAAAAAAAATAAATAAAGGAAACACAGTTTCCGAGCGCGTTGGATACCTCGCGGCCGCATGGCCTGCGCCATACACTCGCCTTTCGTTTCACGGTGCAGTGATTCTCCCATTGAGGCGTCGAAGGAGTCGATGCGGGAAATGGAGAGGATGCTCTGCTTTTTCTTCTTCTCCTCGGCTTGGTGGCGGTATTTCCACCTCTATCTCTCGGTGCAGGCTGGCTGCGCGCCTGGGCGGCAGGCTGGCTGCGCGCCTGGGCGGCAGGCGGCCCGGCCGGCGCGGCTGTCCACGCGCTGCCTACCTCGCAGGCGTCCGCCAGCCTCGAGGCGGCTTATTCCGCCGCGCCGCCGTCAGTCAGGCCCACTGGCCTGCGGCTGATTGAGACAGGATGCACCCTCCGACGGGGCCTCTCAGAAGCCGGGGATCACGTCGACGCCGTCAGAGCAGAGCTTCGGCCGCAATGATTGCCACCGTCAAAATAACCAAAAAACAACGTCCTTGTTTGCTTTCATAACCAGCCTTCACCTGGGTACCACCTCCTCCGGGCGGACTTCTGCCACCGCCGAGGAGGGCGAAATGGACCCGCTCCCTTTTCAATTATGTTTGTCTGTGGGTGCGCGTGTACAGCGCACAACACGCCAAATCTCTCCATTCACCCCCCACCCCCGGCCGCCTCCTCCCCGCCACAGCAACAGTGCTCGTACCTCGGGGGAAGCGTCGCCGGACCGGCCGAGGCCCAGCCGAGGCCCAGCCGAGGCCCAGAGTGATAAATAGGCAGCCTCGGTCAGGCGGGCTTATGATTTAAGGCTCCCTTCCGCCGGGCCGAGGCCTGCCGCGCTGCCGCGCCGGAACCGCGAGGGGTATCCCCGGTGACGCGATCGCCTCCAGCAACCACTCCCAGGTGCCGCGGTGTGTCGTGTGTGTCGAGTGCCGCGCTCGGCGATAAATACGCCCTCCCAATTAGCGGCAGGGCCTGTCTCGCAAGTTTGACGTGTCTGTTCAAACTGGTTTAATTGGGGCTGCGCGGCTGTCGCCGTCTTTGACAATAACGGGTGTCACACCGGCAGCCATCGCGACCGTGAGTGGATCGGTGTGACAGGCCTTGTCTAGCGCAGCATGTCTAGGCGTAACACGTCTTGTGGGGGTTACAGTTAATGTCTTTCGACGATTGTACGTGCTCGCCTACAATTTGGGGCATGCATGCATGCGTTTTTTTTTTATCTGTGCGATATTTCGCATGAGTTCGTGCGTTTTTTGCGTCCAAATGTGTACAAAAACATTGTACAAAAATTGTACAAATGCATTCACTGTTTTTGAGATAACGAACATGAGCTTGTTGCTTTGTGTGCGTGCACCACCTAGTTAGCATTTTCCTTCACAAAAAGTATTTTCGCAGGCTGTGCTGCGGCCTTGATGCTGGTCGATGGCACCGTGCCCCTCCCTTTTCTGCAGTCCCACTGCTTCTAGGACGGGGGCGGCCGGGCCGGACAAAGAGGATTTCAGATGCAGGAGAAGGGTTGGCCGTAAATCATACACCTTTAAAACTGACTTCTTCGGAAACTTTCCGCCTGAGTCCACTGTCAGAGCCCACTCTACGCGACGTCGTGTCCTTATGACTGGCGCTGCTACACAGCAACAAGTATTGAATGTTTATTTTTCGCTAATGATTTGTTTGAAGAAACAAATAAAACAATATTTTCTCTCTGCGATTGGGGATTAAATTTGATTCAAGAAAATACTGAGAATCTTTTTAATGAAAATAACTCAGAGAATTACTCAAAGCACAAAGGATCAAGCATCCAAATTCGACTTACCACGTTTTCGTTTACCTTTATTCCAATAACCTGTCAAGTGTATACACGGGCGTCTGGGAGACGTCGGTTTCCGCCTATCTGATTACAATCAAAACAACAATCTCCATAAGTTCCTTTCATGTCCTCCTCCCCTCCACGAATTTGTCCCCAGGCCGTGCCTCACATTGCGGAAGTGGTGTTGTAGGCTCAACGCGCGCGGTGGCGCCAAAATTGAAAAAAAAAAACAAACAAAAAAAATGCGACGCACAATAAAAGCGTCGGCGCAATTTTTCTTAGGGGTGCGGGGATATAGCTAGCTGCGGAAAGAATAAGGGTCCTTAATTTGGCAAGATGGTGCCGGCGTGCGCGGCCGGGGCAGGCGAGGCGGGCAGGGCGCGGGGCTGGAATGTGTGTCTGTCTCTGTTGCTCGTCTCGGCACGCGGGGAGCGCCGCCCTCATTGTGCGGGAAATGTAAGGTGAAGAGAAAGACGGAAGAAAAGATATAGAAAAGGACACCTCAATATCATTTGCAGGAGGGCGACGAGGTGACGTGTCACAAAGGGAGGAGCACTACCCCGTAATTAGGGAGCAACACTCACGCCGCGGCCTGGCCTGTCACGTTGAATGGCGGATCGGATAAGGTCACATCACGTGGCGGTGCAGCCAGCCAGGCACGGCATAGGTCAGCGGTACAGTCCAAGCCGAGACAGCGCGCCCGTTCCCCGGGTGGTTTTGGAGGTGGCTGTCGCGGGACCGACCGGGACCAACGAAGCGCCGCTTCCGATGCAAATGGACCATTTCGCGGAGACAACCCGGGAAACAAAACCATTTGGATGGAAATCGGCCCCTTTCACAGCGCGCCACCGTTCTTTCAGAATCTTTTAACATGCCCCCCTCCCCGGTTTCCCGCAACGGTCTTGTTGACCGCGGCCCTCGTTGTCAGGTGCAAGGAGAGCGTTTTTCAAACCATGCCGAATTTCAACTCCAAGTTTCGAGTTCCCACTCATATTCCGATGTTATTTCCAGGAGTTGGTGCCGCCCCGGCAGCGCGCGGGGCTGAGCTCGCTTAGTGAGCGCAGGTTAGGAGAAGCACCATTATGGGTGCGATTCCGGCGACCGGAGCGGTCTCCGGCGGGCTGCCTCCGGGCGGGGCCTGTCTCTCTCGCACCCAGTGGGCGGGCCCTCCGAGAGGGAGGCGGCGGGCACGAGGAGAGCGAGGCAAAGAAGCAGCAGCGCGCGGGGTAGCGATGTGAAACAGTCATCATTAAGGCGGCCTGCACGAGGCGGCACGGGGCTTGCCTGCGGGATCTGCGATAGTTAAGCCTCGACTCAGGAAGAGCGTTTGTGCACTTGGATGCACCCATACTAGGAGGACTGCGGCAGTCGGCCACGGGAACGCCTCGGCAGGCGACCATTAGGACGGTGCCTTTCGGATCGTCTTAATTGATGAAAATTAATGGGGCTGTCTTTTTCTTGTTCCAGGCTCACGGGAGGGGTCATGGAGGACAGACGCAAGCAGAAGACGCCGTGAGTATTAATTATTTATTTTTTTAACATTTGCTAAGCTGGTCCACCGGACGTGTGTAAAGCAGGTACCTGAAACTAGTGTAGCTGGAACACTTCGCAGACGATGCTCGAGCAATGAGCCGCTTATTGAAGCGCAGCCCCTGCGTCATTTACCTGACAGAGAAGGGGTTCAGGGCCCCGCTGAGGAGAAGGGAGATAGGACGAATAAACGCGATGGCCTGTTTGCCCAGACCGAGGGGGAGGTGCCCGAGGTGCCACAGGGCCTTTGTCTCCTAGCCCAGGTTGCAGCAGGCACTCGTCCTGGCTACCAGGCTCCGTGTTGAACAGGCACGTTATTGGCAGTCGGGCACAGGCCAGCCCTCCGGAACATCTCTCACTCGGGAGATTAAAGGCACCTGATCTGCGAATACCGTCCGAGGCGCAGGGGAGCCTTATCCGCTCATATCTAAGGCGAGTCGAGATGAGCGAGGGTTAGTGCGTGCTGACGCCGTCCCGCCCCGCCGCCAGCGTCTCTGCTTAATGCCAAACGTAAAAAAAAGGGCACGAGAAAATAAAAGAAGTAGAGTCTTTTGGAGCGCGCAGGCCTCCCCACCTGAGATGGTTATCGCCCGGCTTTGAGCCTCGGCCCCGCAGAGATGTCCTCGATACTCCAGGGACGACGACATCGTGCTCCACGCAGCGTAATTGCCAAATGGAGGACATCCCTGACGTCCTTGGAGTCGCGCACCGTTGAGGCCGTTCCAGGTTCAGGCTCTGGAGATGAAAGCCTGGAGGTGTTGCGAGCGCGCTTCAGCGAGCCGCACCCATTAAGACTGCAGCACGGCGACTTTTTCCCCGGCCCTTCGCCCAGAGCCAAGCCGAAGGGCAGACTCCCTTTATCGGGCAAGTCGGCTCGCCTCATTGCCCAGAGGGTTAAGGGTCGGCCCTGTGCCGTTCACGAAAATAAGGAATTTCGAACGATCGGGCGTCGGCGGCGGACAGAAAGGTTTCGGCAGGGGTATTGGCGGTGTAGGCGCGCGGTGTCGTGGGCAACCCCCGGCCCTTCGGACACCCTTCGGACGCCCTTCCCGCTCCCTTCGGCCTTCGCCACCGGAACCAGGGCACTCAGCGCGAGCTCAGCGCGAGGACACACGGCCTGAAAATAGCTTGACAATGGTCATAAATTAGTACGCGGCTATTGTATAGCCGGGATTTGCTTCCTTGCCGGAGGCCTCCCCTCGCAGCGACACGGCCGGTGGGGAGGGTGGAAAAAGGGAGCGAAAGTTCGCACCCCCGACCTCCACGCGGCCGGGCGGGCACGGCCCTGGCGAGGCCCTGGCGAGGCCCTGGCGAGGCCCTGGCCGCGCTGCTATGCACAGTGCAGTGGCAATGGGCCCCAGCGGGGGCTGCTCCGCCTAGTGCTCCACGATTGGGTGGCCCGGTGGCGCGGTCCGACAATCCGGATCCACTTAAAGAGAGGCTTTTCGAAAACCGTCGGCTGCCGCGGCGGACCATCCCCGCGTGCTCAGGGGAGGCAGTGCCCCACATAAACTGGCAACCAATCCAAGTGATCGGTTCCAAAATCAGACTCTGCTTCCAGCGCGGCCCATATGCCGAGAGAGGGGCCAGTGTGGGGGCGGGGGCGGGGGCGGGGGCGGCAGAGCGCATGCGATGAGACGCCCCCGTTGGATGAGGTCCATGTTTCTTGGAGCGCTTCCAGGGAATTGCGACTGCCGTACTGGCCGGGGCGGCACCGTGGTGGCACCATGGTGGCACACTTAGACCGCCGCTATGGGGGTCCGTCTCAATTCTTGTGGGCGTCCCGTGGGCCGGAGCCCCCCGTGGGGCCCCGTTTGGGCTCCGCCGAATATTGATCTGGGAATCGACGCGATTTGCGCGCCGGAAACGGCGTAAGTGCATCCGTGCCTGGACCGAGCCAGCCGGCCTGGGCCTGGGCCTTTTTACCCGGACAATCGGGAAGCGATCCGGACCTTATTCATGGCCTCGGCCTCCGCGATGAGGCGGGGCAGTGTTCCTGCCACGCCCCCGCGCCGCACAGTGGGCCCCACAGTGGCCGCACGCAGAGGGCCCCATTCACCGGCACGGCATGGTGACTCTCAATCCAGCGGTATATATCTTGGCGGTGGAAGCGGTTTGCCAGCCATTCCCTCAATTCGCCTTCCCTCTGCGTTCGGGAGTCTGTCGTTTCACTTTCGGGCCGCATGGCGCTCGCACTGCAACGCGACATCGGGCAGTTGGACAGACTGCGCTCCAACGGTTCCCCGATGTGCAAAGACCTGAAACTGAAGTCAGACCGGTGGCGGCAGAGCTCTACTGATGACCACCCTGAGCAGACCCGTGGCGGGCTGGGCTGGCTGGACCAAGGACGCCGCAGCGGGCCCTGATTGAGACCGGGTCTGGCGGCCGGATGGCGGATTTGATCACGGTCCTCTTGATGTCGGCATGCCGCGTCCGAGACAGACGCCGGGCCGAGGACGGCGCCGATGACTCATCGCGGGCGGGCCGCCGTTACCGGACGTCCTGCTGAGCGTGCTGAACGTCACCAGCAAGCTCATCGGGAGGGGCCGCCAGCCGAGGCAGGGATTGCCCGTCGTAATGCCGCACAATGAAATACCCCCGTTAGCGCTGTTCCGGCCTCGCGGACCCTACGCCCCGCCAGCGCCGCCGGTCCGGCAGGACAGCCCTCCTGGAGGCCCTTCAAGGGACCGCACCGGCACCCCGCGGCCGCGCAGGAACCCTTTTGGCCGGCTAATAGTTTGAGGTAGCCATTCAAAAGGGCCAGCGGGGGCCCCTTGGCTGGAGTACAATCCGAGATGCTTCCTGGGGATGATGAGGTTTCGGACTCGTCAGCGAAGCCGCTGAGGTAAACCCCGGCACACTCCGAACCGGGGCCCCGCGCACTGTGGGCCCGTAACTTGATGAGGCCCAGCTTCCTGTGAGCGGCGAGGGTCACCGGCGAGCTGCGCACGGGGCGCTTCGGATTTAGAATTTGATTTCTAAAGTGCGCTTATGGCAGTGTGCGGGGACTACACCTGCCTTCCATTTTTTCATCATCATCGACGCTGCTTGTCCTCTACGGACCGTTAGCGGTTCGAATCAGCAAAACAATCCCCGAGCGCTGCGCTATCCCCTCTCACCTATCGAGGGCTCGGGCCGCTGAGCAAGTTGATTCGGTCGCTTGAAACGCAACGGTCCCACCCTCTTTGTGACCAGCTGATGTGAAAGAGGTCATTCAGATTCACTTTCAGATTCACTGCCGCTGGACGGGCCGATAAAGTGGGGCGGAAACAAGTTGCCACGCGCTGCCGCTGTGTTCTGAGCGAGGGGCGGGACGAGGCTCGTACAGCTCAGAACAGTAATGAATCTGGATGTGTTTCGCCTAAACACCCGTCAAAAATTTGTGAAAAAGTTAAATAAAATTATTGAGGTAAATATAGGTTTACTGTAAAACGCGTGAGTTTAAAAACAATCAATTCAAAAACCCTTCCGGGGAATATTTTTTTTTTTTAGAAAAAATTTGACCAAGCCACAAACAAAGTTACAATAAATTGATTTTACGTGCTGGTACGTTTGTGAATTACTATCCGTGCGGACTGACTACCGGAGATGGATCGCACACTCCATCCATCACCATAGCAACGCGTTTCAATCATACCGCTTTCTGATAAGGCAGTGACCCGCCAGCATCCTTTTCCTGCAATCGCCGCGTCTAGCCGCGCTCACCCAGCAGCACACAGTGGGCCAGAAGACCGTTGAGGCGGACGAAATTCTAGACGCGTTGGTGCTCCGAAGTCGCTAAATGGGACTCGAATCGAACGTGTGACCCCACCAATGGATTGCTCTCCTTACGAGGAATCTATTGGAGGGGTCACACGTTCGATTCGAGTCCCATTCGCTGACTATAGAGCTCAAAAGGGGGCGGTCTTCTGGCCCACTGTACAGCGGCAGCCCAGCGGCGCGCTGTCATCACGCCGCTCTGGATGAATGGTTTGCCTCTCCGGATCGCGGAGTCATTATTAATGGAATTTCGCGCATTATCGGACCTACAGTTTGCCGAGACACAAAATCTATTCGTCCGGGGTGAAGAAACTGCCCGCGGCGTCCGTTGACCGAATCAGGAAAGTGCACTACCTGGACAAGTTCGAGTAGTTTTGCACCAACGTTCATTCTATCGCAAGCAGCTAGGGGCGAGGACGCTTCGCGTGTGGAAAACCGCTCCTAGCATTGTGTTGTTTTTTGTTTTCAATTGGCCGGCGCGCTGCGTGACGACTGCTGGGCTGCCTAGCGGCGCCGCCGGGCCGAGCCGTTACTTGCAAAAGGGGCGGCCGTCCGAACGCCGCTCCTCCCCGCTCGTAAAGTGGGTCATAATTGCGAGGCCGGTTCGTGGATTTTATATGCAAATTTGGTGGCGAAGAGCGCCAAGGCTTTGGTGCATCTGCCCTGGTCACTCCATTCATTTAATGAAAGTCTGCTCAGCTCGCTGGGCTCTCCCAGGATATAATATAATATTTTCGCGCCGCCGGCCTGCCCGGCCCTTGGCCTGGAGTTTGCCAAGCGTGAATGAAAGTAAGTGGCAGCGTTGCAAGTTTGTATGGGCGCTTACTTTTTCTTGAGCGCCTGCACCTCACGGACTGGGAGGGAAGGCAAATTTGGAATCTGGCAGTGGGCGGTTAGAAGTAGAGCGGGCGGACTTGAGGGAGTCGAGGGAGGGGGTCACCGCGCAAACTAACTAAACATCTAGTGCGTCCTCCACGAAGTTCACGATGGACAAAAAAAAAAAACAACTAATAACACTGTTAGTACTTCTTTCTGGCCCCAGGAAACCAACAAAACTCGATTCCTCTTTTTCGACATCATTTCAACCGTTTCGATTTTTTTTTTTTTTTGCAGGCGGGGCGCAGCAGCGGGACCTGTCCGGCCTGGTGGGCGAGACGGTGATGCTGCCGTGCCACGTGGACACGGCGTCCTGCGGCACCGTGCACTCGGTCAAGTGGTACAGGGGCTCCTCCAGGATCTACGTCTTCAGCGAGATGGCGGTCGTGGACCACGCCGAGGGAGACTACGTCGACAGGTAAGGGCCCTTCGAGGTGCTTTGCCGCTTGGCGGGGCGGGGCGGGGCGGGGCGGTGTGTCATCAGGGGGGCGGGGTGCAAAGCCAGCACAGTATCATCTTGGGCATTAGAGCCTTGCCTTTGGGTGTCTGTAAGCTCCATGTATCCTCGCAGCCCCACGCTGGCGGGGGCAATATATGGGGGGGCCAGGGTGCCGCGCTTACTCCACATCCCGCAATGAAACATTGCATACCACTTCCGTGCCCCCGCCCCTTCCACCTCCCCAGCAAGCCGGATGGGGAAACAATATCGAATCGGTGTTTCGACCGAAGGGAGGAAAAGGGTGTCGCCTTCGTCGCACCTGCCGAGCGATGCAAGCCCAACGGAAAAACACGGCATGAATGTCAAGGTCCCACGACGTGAAGCGGGAAGCCCTGTCCCTATTCGGAGGCCCCTCGTGGGGCTGCGGCCGCCCCGCCCCACTCCCTCGCTGCTCAGTGCACTCGCTGTTCCAAACGCGCCGTCACCTTCCTTCAAAAGCGCGAGTCCCGCGAAGAAAAAGGAGTGAGCCAGGTTTTGCCAGGGCGACCTTCTGGAACTCGAAAGCGACCCCAATAACAAACTTTACGCCACAGATAAAAACGAGGCTGTCTTTGTTCGTAGGACAGCGACCCGGCGGCCTCAGACCGCCGCGGGGCAGACGCACCAACGTTTAATTATTTTTTTTGTGGAACGGTATACGGAAGGCATTCCAGCCAGAAACTTCATAGTACACTAGATCCCTGAGACGGCACCGCAGCTCGGCGCCACGTCTCAGGACCGCCAGTCTTTGCTGCCCGCGGATTTCGCGCGTAGACAAACTTTTGCCGCCGGCCGGCTTCTCACGGCTTGTTGGCTGTGCAGCCCCTCAGCGCACTGATCGTCCCTGTAATGATTACGTGAGGAACTGCAGGACTCCTATTCCGCTTCGCGGCAGACCAGAGGCAGGCAGAGGAAGGCCACGGGCCGCACTCATTCAAAGGGGGTCTCGCACCCAGATAGGGACCTTCTGCTGTCGCCAAAGTTGCCCCTCTCTCTCTCTCTCTCTCTCTCTCTCTCTCTCTCTCTCTCTCTCTCTCTCTCTCTCTCTCTCTGTGTGTGTGTGTGTGTGTGTGGTTGGCCTCGTCCTTCCATTGGCGCTGGCCCAGTGGTGGAAAGAGGGAACAAGTCACGCCAAAGTCAGCCTGACAGTTTGCGACGCTAGTTTGGTGGACTCGATGTGTTTTCATAATGCACGCGCCGCGCGAACAGTTTCGCCCCGATGTCGCCGCTCAACTCGTCCTCCAAAAAGAAATCCTTTTTCTTTCTTTCTTTCTTTCTTTCTTTCTTTATTTTTCTTTTCGGCAACTACTTTTGCCTTTTCCCTGGCACTCGAGCCGTGTCGAGGCGCTGAATGGGAGGAAGCGCAAAAGGCAAGTGCAGTTGGGGCTTTTCTTGCTAATTCGGGACGGGTGGAGCGCGCGTGGCCGCCAAGCACTGCAGCGCCCGGTCTGAGTAGCAGTCACTCATTCTCCTCGCCATCACTGTAGCGGCGAGGCGGCTCAACTCTGCAGACGATGGCCGGTGCACCGACCTGCCTGCCTGCCTGCCTGGCGCGCCGCAAAACTTGAGGCCCTCGCTGTGTCTGGGGCGGAGGCGGGGCAGCCGAGGCTGGCAGGCAGGCCGCTGCAGTGGCAGCCAGTCCTGCAGCAGGCGTGGAGTGTCCTTCGAGTCGGGCGCCCAAGTCGGCAAGAAATCGAAGCGCGCGCGTTGTCGGCTGGCTGCTTCGACCGGCCGCCTGTAATTACCCTAATTGACTGAACGACGCTCTCCGCTTTTCAACCGGACGGCGCCGCTGCAACAACAAAAAAAAAAAAAAAACAAAAAAATTTAAAAAAAAAATACGGAAGACATTTCCGCGGTCTTTAGGCTAATGCAGCGTGTGTCCCGCAGGACTTCCGGCTTCCAGCCAGACCAGCAAGTAATGCCCACATAACCCTCGCGGCCGCGGCCGTGTTCGAGCGGCCGTGTAACAAACTTGGAATGTCTTCCTCGTTACCTTAATTCCGGGAAACTGCGGGCGGGGCGGGGCGGGGCGGGGTTGGGTGGGGCGGGGCGGGGCACGGTGCGGCGGGCCAGCTCGTAAGTCGGCCGGGCGGTCCCCGCGTTATGGACGGTCCTCGCTGATAACGTCTTGCTACCCCGCCGCTGTATGCAACCACCCTCGCGGCCTGTCGCTCTGTCTCCCTCGCTCCCGCACGCCGCCGCGGCGAGGGCGGGGCGGACGCAGGGACGGCGCTGGGCTCGGAGGCGTCCTCCTGGGCCGCGCCGGGACGCGGGGCGTCAAGAAGGAAAACAATTACGTCTTGATGCGTTTCTTATTCAAATGTGATGCAAGGCGATGCTCGCTAGCGGCCTGCTGGAGGTGCTCCGGGTCCACACAGCAAGTCGAGCATTATATCGTGTGAGGGAGGGAGGGAGGGAGGGAAGACACCCGGAGGGGCGCATGGCGCTCAAGAGAGGCGGAGGATGCTTCGCGGCGGGGTGGTTCGGGGCAGTTGGGCCCAAGGCCGGGTTCCAGGGGTCGTTTTATGGGGTTTAGAGGAGGTGGTGAGTGCGAGGCCGTGGTTCTGCGCGAGCGCCACTCTCTGCATAAGTGGCTCCGAATGCACGCCTGCTTTGTTTTGACGGGTTATGAGGCTGCGGCCGCCGCGGCATATTGGCCGGCGCCGTTCCGCGTGGGTGACGCCCGCCTCGGAGGGGCAGAGATTAAGCGCCGCGGCCACTTGCGTTATTGAAATTCGGTAGCCGGCTCCACGGGGCTGGCAACGCGTCCATGGCGGCGCCCGCGCGGATGGATGGGGCCGTGTTGCTGAGACTCTCGTGTCTCGTAGGGCTGCGAGGAAGACGAGGTGAGGCCGCCGCCCCAGAATCAGGGCAACTGATGCCGCGTGCAGGGCGGCCCGCGGCCTCCGAGAGGGCGTGTGGGTGGCTGGAGCGTCTCGGCTTAGCGAGGCCGCCGCTGAGATTTTAATAAGCAGATTCAAATGAAATGCAACGGCGTAATGACGCTGCAGTAATGATTTCAAAATCCGAGTGGAAGGGTGGGGCGGCGCGACTATACACCGACTGCGTCACTTTCAAAACGGATTTCGGCTCTGCGAGGCGTGCCCTGCGCAAATAAAGGCAAGTTATAAATTGACGGGCTTCCTCGCACTAACCAGCACGAACACGGATGCAGCACGATCATTGCAGAAGACACCGCGAGCTACGGTGGTGGACCGCTCGCTACGCACAGTGGGCCATCCCCTAACTCCGGCCACCTGCCTCCGGCGGCCTGCTCGCCGTATCTCCGCGCCGCTCCGCCTCCGTTGCGTGACTGTACTCGGCGCGCCGTGCTGAGCCGCGCTAAGCCGCGCTACGCCCACGCTTGTTTACACTTTGGCCACTTTCCATGTGGCGGTGTAGCTGACTCGCGCCGCAGTGCCGCGTGGATCCCCCTGCTTTTGTTCGGGAGGGGCGCAGGCCGCTCCAAGATGGCAGCCCCACCCCGCGGGGCCCCGCCGGGGTTTGGATTTACGAGCGGCGTTGTGTCGTGAGCGTGGACAGGTGCGCTCCGGGGCAGGTGGCGTATGTCTCCGCGCCAGCCAGCCGCCCGGCCGCCGCGTTGCAGGCTGACTAAGCACGCCGTGTGCTTCGCGTCCAGCTCGATGCGCGGAATACGAAGGGAACGGCGGTCCGGCTCCGGAGTCAGCACGACCGACAGACGGCCTGGGTCCGCACCAGGGCCGCGCAGTCAAGGGCAGAAGTGTGGCCCGTTCGCCCGCTCTCCCCTCATTGGCTGGGGCCGTGCTGCTGGAGCGGGCTGGAGCGGCGGCTGGAGGGCCGGGGCGGATTGCGGCTGTCTTCTCTCGGCGCTGACCCTGCGCCCGCCAGTTGATTGGAACACTACTCTGCAAAAAAAAAAAAAAGGAAAAAGGAAAACAAGAGGTAGAGAAAGGCGGAGAACTAGGTCCATTTTCATAGGAAAATAATTTACGACCATAGATAACGCCAATAGTTTTTTTTTTTTTTTTTTTTTTTTTTTTTTTTCAGTGGGATTTGCAGGTGGTCCACGGAGCAAGACACACACAGTGACCCACGGCCACGCCATTTTTAGACCACCCCTCGACGCTGCCCCGTCATGCACCGCTCCCCCTCCCCCATCTCACAGTCAATTAGCACTCGTCGCCTTGCTATCGGCAGCGTTTTCCCATTGATTTCCGATGCCTGGGCGTGACGCTGACGCCGAGGGCCGTGGTCCCGTTAGGCCCACCACCGCATGTCAAGGAGCTGTTCGGCGCGGCGCTAACTGATTATCATTAGACTCGCCGATTCGCGGAGGGTTTAGCTCCGTGCAGGCCCGGCGCGCGCTGCACTTGTCGACAACCACGAATGAGAGAAAAGGTCGATTCGCGGAGCCATCAAAGTGACGTTGCTTTACGCGCGACTTAACCTCGACTTAACTTTTTGCCTCGGTGTGTGTGTGTGTGTGTGTGTGTGTGTGTGTGTGTGTGTGTGTGTGTGTGTGTGTGTGTGTGTGTGTGGCGGGGCCGATTGTTCCACTCTGTTCAGACGCACCCCCTGTAATTTAGGCCCCTTTGCTTCAGCCGCCCACAAGCCGCTGCCGCCGTTCGACTTACTGGCCGCTTCCCCTCCCCCTCCCCTCTTTCCCCCCCTTTCCTACCCCCTCCTTTTCCCCCCCCGTCTTTGACGGCACAGCCGGATGATTATGCATATAATCACCGCATGATGTGCCTCGCTGCTCCGATCGCGCCAGAATAATTTTCTAATCGTGGATAAAGGGATAAAGTGACGCGTGGAGCGTTGCCGGCGCGGCGAGGGGTTTCGCCGTACTGTCGTGCAATCGCACTCCACGCTGTCAATACGGATAAAAATCAAAAAATAAGTGCAAAAAAATGTTTTTGGAAAAATTAAAAAAAAAAAAATTAAATTGACCTTAAATGACCTGTTAAACCAGAAGAAACGAACACGTCTGATTGGGAGCAGCCTTTGTGGTGATAGACCGGCACTGTTGGTGTGATGCCGCGGCGTGATTGTTTTGCAGCGATGAGCACTGCCAGGGCGGAGAGGGGAGGCTCTGCGAAAATTCGTCAGGTGCCTCTCCGAGCCTTGTTTACCTTTCCCGGGCCCTGCGTGCGTGGCGCCGGGCTTTGCCATAAATTTAGGGGGCGTGAGCGGCTTGGCGCGTGCGTGCGTGCGGTTCGGGCGGGCAAGCAGTTTCTAGTTGTCCCGCAGAGCAAAAACACAAACAAGTTGCTACTGGGCCGAGGCTGGCACTGTTTACCCGCTCGACGCATTTGTCCGTCCCTTCGTCCGTCTGACAGTCCATCTGTCTGTCCGTCTGTAGGCCTGCGCTAATGAGCAGCAGCATGGCCAGTGTACCTACACTCTGATCAGCAAAATCAGCATGCACGCGCCTCTGTTTGTGCCCCTCTTGAAACTTGCCGCCCCAGCCCGCCCCTGTCGGCGGCGCTGTGAGTCGCGCCCCGGCAAGCGCAGGGCGCGGCCCGGCGGCGCGGGTTTGTGAAACGAGACGTGAAAATAATGATGATAACTTGACCGCGAGGGGCGTGGCGGGGCGTGGCGGGGCGTGGCGGGGCAAGGCCGCGCGCGAACACCCTGTATCACTGAGACGGAGCGGAGCGGGCACGGCGCGGGTCGCCATTTTTGCGACATGCAGCCAAGATTTATGGCGAGAACGCCGCTTTAAAAAGACTTCAGTTTGAGAAAAGTTGAAACTTTGCTGTCTTTTTTTCCCCCCGGTGGGGAGGCCGCGCAGAAATGTCTAATTTGGCCCGTTTCTGACCGGAAGTTGGAGCGGGTTTCTTTTTGTCTTCGGACCGGGTGTGTCGTTTCCGGTCCAGCTCTGCCAATTACGTCACCTTCCCAGTCAGCCCGGGTCGCGGACGCGTCGGGGAACTCCCTGCCCTTTTCCACCTTCCTCCACTTCCGGACTGACGTTTTCCCACTCTGTGTCATCCCGTGCCGTTAACTTACGCGCGCTCTCCGCCTCTACTCTCCGCGCCTTCTCAAAAAGTTGGCAAAAGTAAATTATACCGGAAGTTTTAATTGGTTTCCGCTGGAAAGGGCAGTCTTTGGCACTCGATACGCGGGACCTGCCAGGCCGGGAGGGACAGACGCATGCGGACTGCTGATGAATGAATGCAAGCGGCCGTTTAGCACCGTCGCTGTCACCACCGCAATGGAAAAAATAGTGGCGTCACTTTATGACACCGTCGACGCTAATTTGGTAGCCTAGTACCTTATGAAAATTTTATTTGACCAATTAGTGATGAGATCGATTTTTCAAGTGATTAAAATGTCATCCCCTTGTTTATCATCAAGTGGACAGCTTTCATTCAGTACCAGCAGAAAAAGACAGCACTCTTCTGAAGCCACAGAGTTGCCAAGTCGCCAAGCGAGGTGTAAACGACCAGTTGTTGTGAAAGGGCCGCTTTGTCGTGCGCGATCACCGCACGCGATGGCGATCCGCGCACAGCACGCTGCGTACGCCCGGGGGCGCAATTCAAACTTTTGCTCCAACAAATCAAACGAGCCACATCTGCGGCGGCCGTCGCGAAGGGTGCGCTCTGTGTTCGCGCCGCGCCCCTCGCGGCCGACTGCGGAACTTTGCGCCAGCTCGTTACGGTCGCCTGTAATTATTGGTATTTTTTCATTTTTTTTTTTAAAGATGTGAAAAAAAACCTGGGTCAATAAAAAACAAAAGTGAATAACAACAATTATGATTCCGCGAAACTCGGTTCGTTCTGTCTGATACTCCTCACTGGCATGTACCGTGCAGTCGGGCAGTGGTCACCTCGAAACAAGACGGGACCTATTTAACGACTTGAAGCTTATTGTTTCCCGTTCCCCCGAGGCGTGCCCGGCCCGTTTTTCATCAAAGAGGCCGCCTGCCGGAAACTTTGCTCGATCTTACGTTCGTTAATAGGATTAATTAGTCACCTTGGCCGTCTCGATCCGGCGTGTCGCACATCTGCACTGTAAGCGGATTACTCGCCCACCGTGTGCTGTCTGCTTCAGTGGTGCGACGAGATTGTTTGGACGCAGCGCTTCTGTCGCCGCCGTCCGAGGGGATCTAGTCAGCTGAATCTGAATCATCTGCCTCGAATGAAGGCGCTGGAAATGCCCACGACGTCCCATCAAAAACGATTGCCAAAAATAGTAACTATGAAAAACTTTTTTTTTATTAGGTAGTTATTTTTTTCGAGGAGGCTGTGTGTTTGCGGGCGATGTTTGCGCGGGCTTCCCATCACGACACGCCACACGAGTTGGCATCGCCGCTGTTTGCCCCTAGAGATTGCGTCCAGACCCCTTGTCCGGCAGGACCAATATTTTATTCAGTCGTCGGGGCATCGTGCTCTGAATAATATCTCCAAGTGCGCGCCGTGGTCAGCGCACACTGTCCAGCCGAGGCCGTGGCTGTCCCGGAGGCCCCGCCCACCTCGTCAAGGAGCCGAGGTGACTTGCATCCCTCGGCCCCAGTCCCCTCTGCATGGCCTTTTAGCGGCCCAATGAATAACGTATGGCTGCGGGTCTTAGCATAATGCGCATGCACTGCTCCATCAAAAGCTTCGCGGACCCGTGCATGCGTCTGCGCGAGGAAACGAAAAGCACAGCTAAATTTGGAGGAAAAAATTAAAAAAAAGAGAGAGTAAGATTTAAAAAAAAAAAAAAAAAAAAAAAAACTGTCCGGGGAAGGTCCACCTGGCCCCTCGGCGTCACGCGTCCTGACTTTCTGCCCAAACTTGGCCGCAAAAGTTAGCGCGTGGATCAGATTCGGAAATGGCCCAGTCGGAACAAACGTTGACCGGCCGTGACCCGGCAGACATCCGGCCGGAAAAGTTGCGTCCCACCCCGCACCGGCCGTCGGCAAACTCTCAGCTCGGCGCGACTCACTTGTCCCCAGGAGCCAGTAGACGCACCTCATTCAATTAATTAGTGGCCGAGGGGACGGCCGGACTCACCGGCACAAAGCGACGGCACCAAGTCCTTTTCGGGACCTTTCCTTTGGCGGTCCTTGCCCAGCCGAATTATGCGGCGAGGTTAAGTTCGGGTGTCTCGGCAGGCCGGTCTCCATCGGCCCGGGGCGAACTGTAAGTCGGCGTGCCCCTTCATAACATTGAGACGGGCCGCCCAGGCCGCAGACCGCGGAGGCCGTAAGGCACGGCCAACTCGGGTGATAAGGGGTCCGGCAAGGACCCGGCCGGACTCGACGAGGACCCGGCCGCCGACGACCCCCTGGCGGTCTCGGCCCGACGCCCCGCGCCCCGCCTGCGCCCCGCCTGCGCCCCGGAGCAGTATGTTCCTCCAAGATAGGCCGGCCGCCTGCCGCGCGGCCCGAGATACTCGCAACGTGCCCCACATGCCGAAGCGAGTACTGCTGGCGAAAACCAGGCAAATTTGAAATGATCACGTGAGGACCCTGCAATAAAGACACAATTGTTTTCATACGCGAAAAAAATAAAGCCGTTAACTTAAAGTCAGTCAATTTATGACGGCATGGACTGTTCCACCCAACAGTACAGGCGGCTTCTTCTAGCTCCCGAGAGCACAAAGAAATATTAAACCAAGAGAAACGGTGTGAGGTGCGGTGTGGCATTAAATGTAATGAAAACCGGGGGGGCTGGGGGAAAGTGCACTGAAGACCGCGTGGTTGGCTGGGGCCGCATAAAGGGGTCGCATCAAGTTCATGACGAGCGTGGTGAGGCGTGTGCAATTCGGAGCGCCAAATTGCAAAATAGAGGAAAGGTGTGTCGCATCTCTTTACGACTTACCGACCAGCGTATCGACTTCCTTAATGACGCGGCCTTTGAGCCCCCCGCACCGAGCCCCTCGTCGTGCGTACAGTGGGGGAGGAACACAAGCATGCGCTCGTCAAAATCGTGTAACGTCTCGAAAAGGAAAAAGAAGAGGGAGAAGGTGAGGCGGAGCGTGAAGCGAGACGCGGCGGTTTCAATGCGCTCGGGTCAAGCCTCCAGGCCCGATCGTGCGAACTCGCGTTGCTCACCCCGCTGAGGGGAGTCTGCACGCCGACGGGGATTCAGGACTGGTAGTTAAACGAGACGTTCACGGCTGAAAGTAACCTCAGACACCACGTGGGACGCGGGACGGGCCTACGTGCATGCTAAGCCCCCACAAGCCAGCAACAACAGCCCCATGAGTAATTCACCAGATCCTTGATGAGAGCTCCCATCCGCGGCCTTGGCTGCGGGTTCATCGGCTCCAGCGTGGCTCCAGAGACGTGCATTCCGGCGCCACGCCACGCCCCACCACACCCCGCCACCGGGAACAAACTTGCTGAGTTGCGCGCGCCGGACTGGAGAGGGTGGGAAAGGGCTGGGCTGTGCGCGCATGTTTTCATTTAATTATTACGCCTGTGTTGAGGTGTTTGTGTGCGCTTTGGGGCTAGACTATGCCGCCGTCTCGCTGAACGGAGGAGTGGCGTGGGCAGGGCGGACAGAGAACGAGGCTTGTTTGCCGTTCTCATCGTAAACAAAGGCAGGCCGAACGTGGTCAGTCCCCAATTCGATACATCGACAATTTCTGCCACTAACCTGCTCCTACGAATAGATAGGTGAGAGTGCCTATGGCGGTTTTCCTTTAACGTGAATACGGGTGGGTCTTTAACAAGGTCGGAAAATGCGACCCCCCTAAGCTGTATGTGGGTCGGGGAGGGCGTTGGAACGGTTCTGGAAAGGGATATACAAGCAATAAAGAGTAAAGTATGTTTGCGTCGAGCATTGGCTACAGCCCCCCTTCCCTAATCTTCCCGCACGCCGCACTCTGATGCCAATGAAATTTAATGCCCGCAAAAATTCAATTAGGACTTCGATTTAGAGGGGTGCCCAGTTCGTCTCTCTCCTCTTTGTTCCTCCTGCGCCATCAACCTCCCTTTCTCCCTCTGTTCCCCCTGTCTCCAGGTTCAACTCGTTTACACTTGCTTGCATCTCATTTCCTCCCGCGCCTCTTTATTACCTTGCGCGATACACGCTGCGCCCTCTGCCTTCCACTAAATTGGATTGTCGTTCTTTCGCTTCCGGATTGTCATGCCAGCAGAGTCCACAGTATTTTGGAAAGCACTCTGTCCCACCTTGGCTGCAGACGGCGTACCCATGTAGGCCTACACGTGTTCGATCGACATGGACGGCGCCTCCCATGGCCCGCTTCCGTCGTGGCGTTGGGCTGCGCTGGGCTACACGAGGGCTGTGCAGCCTTCCGCCCTCAGCAGCAACGCTGTCCTGCCGGCCCAGCCAACCCCTCCCCGTTGTAATGACGTCAGTGAGATGCGGAATGGAAGCAATAGGTGTTCCTTCCCCTCCGGGCCGCCAGCCCTCCGGCCTTCCTTGTTACTGGCCAATATCCGGGCAGGACCCTCTCGTCCCGCTCTCGACTTGAACCCACCGCCACACGAGCTTGCTAATTTGCATGACCCTTCCTCCCCGTCCGGCCGGGCATCGCCGCGACCCCGCGCCGCCGAGACCTGCCGCAATACAGGTCCCGAAGTTGCGGCGCTGAATGGGCCGGGCCATTCGATGACGCCATGATTGTATTGCTCTCATGGTGGACTGCTTCCGAACTTTGCTTCCGTCGCTGTCCCTGTCTCGCGCCTATGAGTGCGAGACAAACGGAAAGGACTTTTCGGAACTGCCGGCGCACTTGGCGGGCCGGATTGGGTCGCGCTCCGATTCGCGCTAATCCCTTCACTCGGGCCCATTGTTTCTGTCACCTGGCTTAAGAGGCCGCACGCTGAGGCTTATGCCTCCTCATTTAGCTTCGAATCCCCCCCCCCCAGTTTCGCCCTTTGCCACGCTACACACGGAAGACGCGCCCCCTTTGTCAAACTCCATCTGGCTCGAGTTAATGAACTAACTCGTTGCGCCCATTAGAGGCAGACACATTAGCAGGTATTGTTTAATCTGGTCGCGAGACACAAGTTGGATGATAAACTTTGGCAATAGCACTGCCGCGACGGTGTAAAGATGGAGGCTGCAGCGCGTTCCACAGCGGATTCAAGTCACGCCGGGCCCAGCGGCATCAAGACGTTGTGGGTCGTCCGGAGATTCCACGTTATTTGCATGAAAAGTTAACATATTAGTGCAAGCAAAGAGTCTCATCCGAGTCGCTGTTTGAGTTGGCTGCTTCCTCGCTGGCTGTTATCCGCAGGGTTGCGGGACGGGATGGCGGCCGCTGGCAGCACGCTGACAGACAGACCGAGCTGGCGGCACACCCGTGGCGCCGAACGCCTCTTCACACCTACACCATTATGCATGCAAATAACGCGGTCGAGTCCAACGAATTAGCGGGCCCACTCAGCCACCTGGCCTCGCTCCGAGCGCCATTCAACAGTTCGATCAAATCACGGCCTCACAATGCCGCGCCTGAGCAACAGTCCAACCACTGTTGGTAAAATGCTGGCACCGCAAATGCGAAAGGAGACCAGAAGTGTTAGAATTAGTTACTTAATAATACACGGTATAAACATTTATTTTATTGACCGATATTCCACGGAATCCGAGGAGATGGATTCACCGTGTAGGATCTTATGTCTACGACCTCGTTTTTGGCTTCCGTGCTACGGCATGTCGGGGCAAACACAGACATGTTGAACGCGCCGTTAGAAGCAGCCAGCTGAATGTTTAATAGGTATTGAAACTTGGCTGCGCCCGTGGTATTTGTGTTCCGAGTTTTCAGAGAGTTTTCCGGACGCGTGCTGCCGTAGGGTTACATCGTCATACGGCAATCGCTGTCAGTTCCATTGCCATTACCTGTAAGGTGCAGGCAAGGCTACATAGGCCGACAGCAGTTCGAAAAACTTTGTTAAAGGCATCGTTGTTTTGTGCAAGCGAGACAACCGTCGGTTTCACAGAACACCGCTTCTTAACTAGTCCTTCTCTGCTAGCGGGTTCGCTTTGGACGGAGTGGCGCTCTCTGGCTATCGCCGAAGTGGTAAGGCTAATTGGGGTGGAAGGAAAAAAAAAGGGTGTGCGGGGTACTTTGCGCTGCAATGTTTAATACGTTCCCAGAATTATATACTATTAACTAAATTGCGAGAGGGGTGGGGCTTGGCGGGGCCTAGCCACACGGCGGAACAAAAGCTTAGAGCTTGCAGACCATTCCCTGGCTTCTCGGAGGAACCACAACGCTGCCCCCTACGTTCATTGCCGGTCCTGGAAATTGCCAGGATTCCAATACGTCTTTGGCAGAATCCCTGCGTTAAATATTCAGTCCCGTAAAGACAATCGGTTGCAAGTTGAGACCGCAGCCAACCTCACCCGCTTCAAATTTCCCCCCGCCCCTTTGGCAGTGGCTGGCAAGAGCGCCGTCCCCGGCCAGGGATAAGACCCAACGCCCTCCAATTCCACCTGAGACTCGAGTGCTTGCCAAGTCGGCTTGGCTGGCTTTAAAGAGAAAAAAGGAAGGAGGAGCCACGCTGAAGCAACACCGCGACGAATCAAATTGAAATCGAAACTCGCGCCAAGATTAAGTGCCGCGGGGTTTACACCGCAGGTGAGCTAATCCCTCGATTAGCGGCGGTGACATTAATTATACTGTGTGATAATGAGCATCGCATTAGCGAGCCCAATTGCACGACAAGTTCTAACAACTCTGACACCGGGTTTCGGCCATGAAACCTGAAGCCTCTCTCACTTTCGATTGGTTCAGTTTATTAAAAAACTGCTTCGAGACTACTGACAACATGTTACTGTTTCTAACGGCAAGTTATATTTGGTTTTGTTTCGTTGTCATCCATAACCGCTTCGCTCAGCGTCCAGATCAGGCTGAGGCTGTTGTCTGGCCGTTGTCGTCCAAAACTCGACACTTATTTATTCGGCCGGTTCGGCTAGTCATAGCGTGTTTACATTTCTGATTGGAAAGCTTGCCAGCGTGTTTGCATCACGTGTACGTACATGCGGGTGGGTTAGATGACCCCTCACAGGGTCAAAGCATTTCCATAACACTCCTCCCCCAGAGGGCTACGACCGCAAGGCCGCCACGCGCTGGTGTGAAAAAGGGTGAAACAATAACCGAGGAGCGGTTGGTGAATGAAAGCAGCACTTAGCACTCGCCTCGCGTGACGTCGTGACGTCGCGAGGTGGGAACTAGACCACGTGACGTGGGAAGGCTAAACTCAATGGCTCTTTATTTTCGCTTTTCTCCGTGCGGCTTTTTCCACCAGTTTGGTTTCACGACGGTCGAGATTTGGTTCCTAAAATGAAATGTGTGTGTGAGGGGGTGGGAGGGGGAGGGTCAGGTGCGTCGTGTAGTTAGAGCGTCGTCGCGTGAAATCACTCTTCAACCACTCTCGGCGTGCTGAAAATAAAGCTCTGAAAAAGGTGAAAAACACGGCTTAGGTGGCGCTTGAATAGCAGACTGGGAAGATAATCGAAAAAAGGGAAAGGAAACGTCGTGTAATCCAAGGGAAGAAATAACGTGGATGGGGCACTCAACTGTGGTTGGTCTTTTACATATGCGCATACGTGTGTGTGAGTGAGAGAGAGAGGGAGAGAGAGGGTTTTAGTGTGTGTCTTTGGAAAGTTATTGGGACCCTTTCAAATGAAGAAGGGCGCGCGGGGAGCTGACTGACTGTGTAAAGGGTGGAAAAAAAAACCAAGGCTGGAGTCTTCGCGAGCGGCGAGGAGGGAACGTATGCCTTTGCTGCTGGAGCGTTTCGCAAGCTGTTTGACGATTTCGGTTTTTCATTCCCGTTGCCGTCGTGACCTGGGCGTCCCTGTCCCTTTACGGCTGTTTTAGGGCTCTCCTCTGTTGCGACCCCAGCGACGGCACCGAAGAGTCCCATGGAAACCCTGCCGAGTAAATACCAGTGCACGGTGCACAGTCAATAGAAATAGGAGAATCCGGGTGAATGAATCTGTATTTGGCGGGAATGGAATAGACACGGTAATGGGCCCTCAGAAACTGCTAAGGGATCGCGGCGTCAGTAGCCAACCTTACCTCACGGGTCCACGAACCTGTTGATTTCTGCGTTTTGGGGCTCCCAGACCACTACAGATTCAGCCATTTCAATTTACTGTGCATGCGCGCTGATGAATCTTTGACCGTGTGAGTGTGTGTGTGCGGACATTAAAGCGCGTGGGTCTGTGAGCGCTGCTGCTGGCTCTGCCAGCCGTGTACCGGCTCGTCTGACATTGTGGTTAAAAGGCGGGCAAAAACGCGTCACACGCCGCATTACCCTGCATGTCGTCGGGCCCTGAAAAACCACCGCGACCTACTCCGTTACCCTCGGAGCGTTACTCGTCCACACACACACACAAACACACACATGCACACATTCATAGACACACACGCGCGCGCGCCACCACGTACGCACCACACACGCAGCCCGACCCAACTTTCAATTCCATTCGCAAAACAAACACCGAGGAGCCATCGCCCATGCGGATGTGTAAGCCGCCCCCTCTCGCCTGCCCCTTCCTTCCTCCCTCTCGGAGTCCAGGGCGGGGGCAGGCCGTCGTCAGAGATTCAAGCCGACGCGGGGGCAAGCGGGTTCGGTTCAGATTGAATGCCGCGAGGGAAAGCTCCTCAGTCAAAACTTGTGCGTGTCGTTTTGGCGCGCTGCCGGTCGGCCGACACGTGACGTTATCGTTATTGTTTTCACTCTGCCGAAGAGAACGGCGGAGACGGCGGCGGCTTGCGCGGCGACAGCCCTCCAGTCGAGTGGTGTGTCTTGCCGGTCCCGCTTGCCGCTGCCGCCGCCGCCGCCGCCGCCGTCGCTACGTGAGCGTATCGCCGACGTGTGGATCTTGTCGAGAAAATTGCCAGGATTGCGTGAGGTGGCGTGGGCCAAGGCCCGGGCCCGCCTATCTGCACAAGCCAGACCCCTTCTCCTCTGGATTTTTCAGACTGAGCACGCACCGGCAGGCGAGGCGTCGCCGAAAAGAGGCGCTGCCAAGGATTTTTGACAGTGTCGGGCGCAGATCGCGCGACCGGAAAATTCATTTGGACGATGCAACCGGAGAGACATTGTCTGGCTGATGCGGCACAGTCACACACACACTCACACACAGACGGTGCAATAAATCCAGCGTTATGCCACGTGCGTACCGAGGCGAGAATTAAAAAGCGTGAAACAAATTTGTGCTCGCATCAGCCGCACAATAGCGCGGGTCGCTCACGTGAGTGAGTGAGACAAAACATGGCGACGGTGACACCGCGTCCCTCCCTGTCCGGCCATTACGCGCCAAAAATAATTTGCATCTTTTTTTTTATTTTTTTTTTATTTTTGCACGGCTTTGCGGCCAGGCCGCGGCGGGGGCGCGCGAGAGTGACCACACTTGGGAGAATGAGTCGGACATTAAACGGGGATTTAGCCTCTCCCTACTGCTTCCAGTTTAACGATATAATGTATGGCCGCGCGTTCGCCGGAGTGGTGTGATAATGCCTCTGCAAGACACTGGCGGGAATCAATTCGCCGAGTGGGATGACTAAGCCCGCCGTCCCCCGGGGCCGCCGTGCCGGGCCATTACCCGGGATTTACTTCCGGTTTGACGTTTTGCAACCACTGTCCCCTCTTTGTCGGTACCGCTTTTCTGCTGACGACTCGCGAGCACCTGCCAAGGAAGGGCGGAAGGTTGCCAAGCCCTTATGTAGGGCCGCCGGCCGCCCTGGCCCTGATAAGGGGTCGTCCCTGAAGCAGCTGGCCCACTGTGCATCCCCCTCCCCCGGCCAAGCCAAGCTTACGGCCAGTCCCGCTGGATCACCACGAGTACCCATTATTTCGAAAACAAAAACCCCGCGATGCGCGGCCACCCGATAATGACCTCCGTTTATACGCTGCAGTGCCGATTCGTCGTCTGGACCACCCTCCTCTCTCTCTCTCTCTCTCTCTCTCTCTCTCTCTCTCTCTCTCTCTCTCTCTCTCCAACCACTCGGCTGTGCCAGGTGGCGGTCAGCCGCAATCCAACTCGGCCGCCGTCTGCACCCGTCAAGTTGACGTGGGCGTGGAGAGAGAGAGAGAGAGAGAGAGAGAGAGAGAGAGAGAGAGAGAGAGAGAGAGAGAGAGAGAGAGAGAGAGAGAGAGAGAGAGAGAGAGAGAGAGAGAGAGAGAGAGAGAGAGAGAGGGGAGGGGGAGAGTGAGGGGGCGCCCCGCCCTCGTGTGCGACTCACTCGCAGCAGTTGCTAAATTTTAGATAAAACTGAACAGTTGACCCAACACGGAAAGTGTGTGGGTGTCCGTCCCCTCGTGTGTGTGTGTGTGTGCGTGTGTGTGTGTGTGTGTGTTGTCGTTGCAGAGAGAGGGCGTGGAGGCAGCAGTCGTAAGGATAAACTGTTATCCCCGCCTTTCGGCGCTGCCGGGCGCTGCCGGGCGCTGCTGGGCGATGCTTGACCCTGGGCCGGCCCTCCTGGAAGGCAGCGCGAAGGGACGCTTCAGCACTGTAAAGGACAGTATAAGGATTTGGACAAGCGGTGCTGGAGCGCGGCGGGGGAGGAGGATATATCGCGCCACGGCGGGGAGGGGAGGGAGACAGTCTTCCGTAAGAGACTGCCGATAAGACCTAATGGGGCCCACATATCAGGCCAGCCAGGCCGGGAGGCTCGCTTCGGGGGAAACAGGTGTTTGCTGTTGCTGACCGGTCTGTCGGTCCGCCGGTCGCATAAGCACTTATTTCAAGTATTGATCAGGGCCTGCGGGCAGGGCGGCCAAGGGCGGGCAGGGCGGGCAGGACCCCTCCGGAGCCTCTTGTCTCGCCCTTCCTTCTGCCCAGCAGCCCTGCCGAGCCCTGCCGCCCTGGCGTGCATTCTCCTAATGAAACATGGTGCCCCTAAATCTCACCTCCGCTGGCCCGTAAAGACGTCTCAATGGAAGGGGCGCGAGGCACCGGGCCCGTGAAACAGCGCTCTGTCTCTCTCGCACCCGCGGGACACGCGGGACGGCCCGGACGGCCCGCGGGTGCGAGAGAGACAGAAGGCCGCAGGGGTGCGGTGCAGCACGAACGGAGATTAGGGCTCACGCGAGGGGCGAGGTGGTCAGCTCCTGTCATTAGTTAATGCGATCGCCGCCCAGATTGTTTCTGCACAGCGTGCGGCTGCGTCAATGGACGCCGAACTGGACACGCTGCGTCGCCCAGCAGCGTCGCTCTGTCTCTCTCGCACTCATGGGGCACTCGGTAAAGGTGCGAGAGAGACGTAGCGGCGATTCGCGAAATCTCCGATTTCCGATGTCGGTGAAGTACACGCTCCGCCGTTCGAGTTCCATTTCACACAACTACAGCAGGAAATTTTGAAAAAAAAAAAAAAATGATAATTCTGCAGACAATTTAAGATTGTTTCCTCAAATTTGTTTCAAATTGCTAAGTGAGTCAACGTGGAAGGTCCTTGCCGAGCTGCGGGATACGCTCCGAGCTGCGCAGGGCTCCTGTGTCTGGCCAGAGTAGTTCTGTGCTTTATTCTAATCTGGGATTGGCTTGTCCGACCTGCTTTTCCGGCCCATCGCCGATCTAGTCCAAGCGAGCGCAGCGGTTGCTCCAGCGCTAGAAGGAGAGGGGAGTGAACGGGGTGTCCGACCAAGGATACGATACCCCCCCCCCCCCCAAAAAAAAAAAAAAAAAAAAAAAAAGAGAGAGAGAGAGAGGAAGGATGGGGCGACGGTAACGCTCCTTTCGGTAATCAGAAGCTTTTCACTATTTATTTCCAAGGCGAAAAATCAAAAGAAAGGAGGGACGAAATGAAAACAAACTCGCTGTGGCTGAAAGCAACTGCTGTGGTGTTTCGGTATCGGCTTTGAGGTGGGCATGGCGTTATATAGGGGGTGCCCTCCGGCAGACGCGCCCTTAAGCCTCGGCCCCAGCGGCCCCGCCCAGGCCCCGCCCAGGCCCCGTCCCGGCCCCTGACAAGGACTTGGCGTGCTGCCCGGATGACATTTCGATACTGTGCCGCTCGGTGGCGCTCGCTGCGTCAACGCGACGACAGGAACAACGCCAAGGAACTTCTCGGCGTGAAAGTGGCGCTGCAGTGAGGCTGCCCAGCCGTAAAGTAGTAGCCAGGTCGGCGAAAGGAGAGAGAGAGAGAGAGAGAGAGAGAGAGAGAGAGAGAGAGAGAGAGAGAGAGAGAGAGAGAGAGAGAGAGAGAGAGAGAGAGAGAGAGGGCAGTGTTACCGAACTTGCAGTGGCAAATTGCGGCCGGTCAATGGGGCGTGGCGTGGCTGTGGCGTGGCGTTTGGCAAGGACGCCGCATCGGGGACACCCTTTATGCAAGGCTGGCAAGGCGGGGCGGGGCGCGCTCCAGTTTGGCTGCTGTAGGTCACGGCGGCCCGCGGCTTCGGGGCTCGTCGAAAACGAGCACGAAGAGAGCGCTGCTCGCTCACTATAGCGGTGTTCAACTGAAACACGGACGCGACTCGCCTCGGGTAGCCACGTCTCGAGTGCGGCGCCGCTCCACAGCGATGCTGTGCCATTCACCAGAGTAGCGGGGCGTCGAGCCGCATTGCACCGCGAATAATGAAGTGGACAGGTGCAGTGATTGCTGATCAGGGATGCATTTAATCTGCCTGGCAGTCAGGCCGCTTCATCTTGCCCCCACCGGCCCCCCTTTCCCACCCCCTTTCCCCACCCCCTCCCCCAACACCCACCAATTCCGAACCGGCATGTGCCATCATCCCACCCCCGCCGCGTGGACATCCGCTCCTCTCCGGCACCCCAGCCCCTCCCCACTCCCACTCCCACCCCCTCCCCACTCTCACCCCCACCCCCAGCACGCCATATCCGACTCATTATAGCGGGGGCCAACTCACACATAAAATTTTACAGGCCTTGAAATCGCCCTGGAACGGTTATGACTTCACTATTTTTTCGCGGCGGTCCTTTTCCAACGGCTGTTTGTTGTCCCAGTTCTTTTTATTGTCTTCCTTCTCGTTAGAATGTTTGAATGTGGCCTCGGCGTTTGTCATGGCGTGGTGTCGCCAGCGTCGCCCGCACAATGGCACCATGTTGCAATTGATGCAAACGGACGACGAATGATATACGAAGTTTCTCTCGGAGAAACCATTAGCGAAAAAGTATTATTTTTTTTCGTCGACAAAAAAAATTAATTTACGATTACTTAACTTAAATACCAAGAAATAAAGGTTGTTGTACAGTGAAAAAGTATTTTTCGTCGGCAAAAGAGCCGTTACTGTTTTGATAAGGCGTTGCCCACCTCGCTGGCAGGCTGTGGAGGGGGGGGGGGGCGACCGTGGCGCGCTCACACGGGATGGATTAGAACTTCACGCCCGCCCCGCACTCGCCACTAATCTCCTCGGGTAACTTTCCTCAACACTAATCCCCTGCGGTGCCAGATAATTACGTGAGACGAAGCAGCAGCCCGGCATTGCAGTGGGGGGGGGGAGGGGGCAAAGCGAATCTAGAACGTCTCTTGGATCGGGTCAACGAGAGCAGCAGTAGTTGTGCCGAGACAAGTAGCTTCGGAACGCGGTGTACTTTCCGTGGGGCCGCGGGGAACGCGCGCGCTGAGTGGAAAAGGGGGGGGGGGGGAGGGGGGGGGGTTCTCGCATGACATAGCGTCGCGGCGCCGTGCGTCTCAGACGCGGAACAAATTAAAACAGCAATATGCGCGGCGCTGTGCACTTTATCGCACCGGGCCGTTCCAGGCGACGCCGTACCCCCTCCCACCCAGTTTATCGCTGGGCCCCACAACAGTGCATCCCTCATGCTCCCCCACCCCCCCTCCTCTCTTCCGTCGGCCATTCGACTTTCGCATCATGACTCTCGTTTGCCTGCATCGCGCCTTGCCCCATTTGTCTTTCGCTCGAATCGTTCGTTTGATCGTTCGTTCGTTCGTTCGTTCGTTCCGCGCGAGTCGCCCATGATAACCACACGTGTATTTTCCCGCCAAGGCACATCAGGCTCATCCAGCACAAGCCGTGAGTATGAAAAGCTTGCCTAAAACAAACAAACAAACAAATAAACACACACACACACAGATCCCCGCCCCCTCCGCGCCATTTAACTGTCTTTTCGTCCAGGATGACGGGCATTGTGCGTTTTCCAGCTGTGAAACCGTACGCGCTCTAAATTTGATTCAGTGGCTGAATTGGAACGGCCGTCGCCGCCCAGCCCGGCACTGCCGGCCACCCGGAAGCGCGCCGTCCTTCTTGCTGTCGTTGTTTGTAATATTTGCGTGCGACGAGCGTCATTTCCGGTCCTGTTGTTGTTGTTGGTGGTTGTGGCGGTGGTGTACAGGGTTTCATTCATCGGCGGTCCGTCTCGCAGTGTGCTCACCGCCGCGGCTTCGGTTTCGCCGTGGCCGCTGGCCGATCTGGCGCTGTCTCCCTCGCACACACTGTGCGTCCAACGCGCCAAGGAGGGAGACAGACAGACAGACCGATGGAGCGCCGCTGGGAGTCCGCCCGCTGGCTGGCTAATTATGTTTCGCGGCGTGAAACTTGACCCGTGCAGTTTTCCCCCCTTCTCTTGTGGTTGTTGTTGTTGGTGGTTTTCTTGTTTTTCATGTTGCCTGCTCCACGTTGCTCCGCGCCGCCGCCGCCATATCGACGGCGGGGAGTAATGGGGCATCCAGTGCAATCGTGGGCGTGGCGAGGAGGAAGGCGGCAAGGCAGGCAGGCAGGCGGCAAGGCAGGCAGGCAGGCAGGCATCCAGGCGGAAGGCCGATGACAGTCGTACGGCCGGCAGTAAAGGGAGAGCGGGATGGAACAGTTATATGTGACAAAATGGGCGCCGGGTGTAAAATGCAGCACGACGTTAGTTTCTCTCCGTAGCCATTTCGCTGGGTCCGTTCCACACAAAAACACAGAGCCAGACAGATAGGAGTAAAAACTCATCGGTGACGTCGTATGCTTACAGCACCGAACGCTTAATCATGTGGTCCAGGGCGGACGCGCGATGGCAACAGATGGAGAGCCACCGTCATCGAATGGCGGTTCCCCTCTCGCTCGGCCGCGGCAGCGGAACCTCCTGCCAATTCTTCTTCCCTGATGGGGCTTTTAAGCGTCGCTGCGCGTCGCCCGGGCCGGTGGTGGGGGAAGGGCTGGCTGGCCGGCCGGAAGCAGCGACCGGATCGCCGGCGCGCTAAAGAGACAATTTGTGGGGCTGCATGCGCCTTTTAATTACTGTGTTTGCAGCGGTGGCCGTTCGTTGAGAATGAGCTGTCGGCTGCTGGCCGCCATAATTGCTGGGCCCGGCGCGGTGGGCGCGGCTGGCGCGGCCTGGCGCGAGGCTAGAGCTGTCTGCCGGACGTCGGCTGCAGCCACACACACACACCTGCCGGGGATTGAAAACAAACATGGAAGACCTGTCGGCTCTTGGCACGGCGCTGTCGGTTCCTCGGCCGTGCCTCGCTCCGGTTCGTTTCGACTTCATTTCGCGCATCGCCCTTCGAACCGCGCCTGTCCGCGCAACAAGTCGATGCGTTTCGCAACGCCGCGGATTTACGGGCCGCGATCAGGCAGCCAATTATCCGCACGCGAGGCGCTAATTGGTGCAGTGTCGTTGTCGTTGTTGTCGTTGTTGAGAGGGTGGTGTCACCATTAGTGTAGTAATGCCACTGTTTTTGCGACAGTACAGTGCCGGTGTCCTTGTAACACTGTAGGGTTTTTCTGACTTTATGTTGTGATTCTACCATCAATGTGACGATGGCAATGGTCTCACGCTGTTGCAAATTTATTTTATTTTTTCCTGACTGAAAGTTTGATGTTTGTTTTGTCTTTGTTTCACAGAGCGGACCTGCATTACAAGGCCAACGCCACCATGATGCACCTCAGCGTGAAGAACCTGGCGGTGGTGGACGAGGCGACCTACAAGTGCGAGATCACCTACAACGAGGTCAAGGACGGCTGCTCCGTGGTGCAGTTCATCAACCTCACCACCATGAGTGAGTACGGCCGCGGACAAGGCCAGTCCAAGTCGTAGACCGAACTGGTAGACAAAAGCAGCAGCCGAGCGCCTGCACGTCGCCGCACATCCACTTTGCAGGACGTTTTCCTCGCCACTTCGTGATGCTGTCCTGATGCAATTAAGACACACTTTTTTTTGCTGCTCCGGTCGCCCCGGAAGAGAAAACGCTCCTGAATATTCATCGAATGGTGTGCTGAAATGTGCATGATTTTTAAGTAAGTTACGACGCATACATTACCACCTCCGCGCGCGAAAGGGAGAGTCTTCGGCAAGGACAATGCGAGCGTCCCTCGCCTCAGGGCGGGAATCACCGGAAGCGGAATTATCCCAGCCGTTAAAAAAAAAAAAAAAAAAAAAAAAAAAAAAAAAAAAAAAAGTTAAAACTCTCGTCAACTTGGTTCGTGAAAAGTTTAACGATCGGCAGCACTTAAAAGTCCGCGTCACATTTTTTTTTTTTTTCATTGCGTGGAAATTGCGTTATAGGTCATACGAGGCTTGACGTCGTTCATAAAAGCGACCGTTTGTTTATTTCAGAGTAGGGACAGAACCACGCAACGTAGGTGGCCCGCGGGGAGGTTAGGGTAGGTGGAAAAAGCGGGCCGAAATGACGGACGCAGTTCACGAGCGCACCCGGTCTGAGGCGCACATCAGGCACGCTGTTTTTGCCGACCCGACCCGCTCCATACACAACACGCACACGCACCGCCCGAGTAGCCATTTACTTGTTGCGCCCCTGCATCGGCCTGGCCGGCCGGACCCTGCGGGTAGTGCCCCACGTAGTGCCCCACGCTCAGCAGCAGCCTGGGGCGTGGGCCTGCCCGCCGCGCACCCGTGTGCCCGCGTGGCCCGCCGTCCGGGCGCTAGGCTCCGCCACGCCGCACCCACCACGCATTCCCCCCCCCCCTCTCCTCGTCACGCCCCTGCGCGGTGGTGATCTCGGTGGAAATATGACTTGTATCCGGCGCGGCGCGGTCGGAGCACGACGGCCTGACTGTGTTTTGATGACCCCCCGCCCCGCCAGCGGCCCCTTCGCCTGCCGAGCTTCTCGTCTTTCGCCTCTTTCTCTCTCCTCCCCATTCTTCTTCTTCTCCTCCCTGTTCCCCCCGCTATTCTCTGCTGCGCGCTACTCCAGCGAGAGGGTAATTGTTCTCGCCGAGGCAAGTACGGGACTACAAGTACACGCACTCTGTACACCTCGGGCACAATCGTCGCAATGGGGCGGCGGTATTTTACCCTGACACGCCCTCGTCGGGAGGCCGGCCAGCCGGCCGGACGGACGGACAGACAGACAGACAGACGCTGCTGCAGTTGCTGGATAGCTGGTGGTGCGGCGCAAAGTAAAGCCCTCTTAAGGATTAAACTCGGTATTCAGAGGCCACTGGGCCATTCTGAGTGGCGCGGCGGCGAACGTGTTCGTAACGGCAAAGTTCACAACAAACAACAAGCACGCACGCACACACACACACACACAGCAGTGCCATCTCAGCACGTGAGGGAAGTCTGTGTCTGAGTGTGTGCGTGTGTGCGCGTGTGTGTGCGTGAGGGCACAACATGCGGACCTCAAAAGTGTGCACACAAAAGGTGGCACCCCCATCCACTCATATGTCCAGGAAAGCGAGAGTGCTGAGGAGGTGGAAAGGGGGGGGGGAGAGGGCTAAGGTTTGGCTCAAGTCCGGGGAGGGTAGGGGGTACAAAAAAAAGGAAGGTGCCTTTTTCCGGAATTGGCCGAGCAAAGAAGGGGAATGGTGCCCAACTGAGCCAATGACTTGTTCGGCGGGAGGCCCCTCCGCGCGGCCCTCCTGCACAAAGGCTTGCTCGGCCGCCTTTTCATCCGCGGGGCGCGCGGGGCGCGGCCGCCTGGGAGGTGCTCGTCGACCTCGGCACCTCGGCGACGACAACGCCCACACCTCGCTTAACGAGAAAGCAGTTCCCCGCTATCGCGCGCGCGTGTCTTTCAGCGCTTCGGGACAAAAAGACAAAGGGAGGGGGGAAATTGCAGAAGAGTAAGTGGGTACCGCGCGTGCGGGGGGGGGGGGGGACACCCGCCACTCACTGCAAATGCACCCACTCCATCCCGCCTTCAGCCGCATCCGACCTCACTGCCTCTCGCTGTCTTCTTTACTTCCTTCCTCTACGTCTCCTTGTCCTTCCTCCTGTCGTCGTGTGGGCTCGCTCTCGCTCTCTCTCTCTCTCTCTCTCTCTCTCTCTCTCTCTCTCTCTCTCTCTCTCTCTCTCTCGGTAACAAGCTGACGCACATCCATCCAGCGCCACGCTGCCATGATAAACATGCAGCCTCCGCGATGTAATGAGGGCAGCTGTTCACTTAAACACACACCCCTCCCCTCGCCCTACGCCTTGCGTCGCGCCAACAACAACAACAACAACAACAACAGCAGCAGCAAAGTGAGGCGCTAATCGCTAATCGCGCGTGGCGCGCTCCGCGATGTATTTCACTGCGCCGTTATTGAGGCGCGCGACACATTTGCGTGTACCCAAGGCTGGCTGCCTGGCTGGCCGCCTGGCTGGCCGCCTGCCTGCCTGGCTGCAAGCAGGCCGGGGTATGTGATGAAGCCGGGCAGGGGGAGGGGGTGGCCGTCGTTTACCGGGTCTCGTTGACGGACGGCGGCCATTTCCCATCCCACTGTGCGCGGAGGCAGTGGAGGCACTGGAGGCACTAGGCGGGCCTTCAAGGCAAAGCGCCGCGACGTCGCGTCGAAAAATGGCGTCACTCCGAGATACCAACGTTGCAACAAAAAGCGGAAAGGCCGCGGCCGGGGACGCTGATGACCGAACCGACGACCGCGTTGTCCGTCTCCCTCGCTCCCATGCGGCGGCCCGCAAGGCCGCGAGGGAGACGGAGCCAGCGCGCCCGGAGGCGGGGAGAATCGACTGGCATTATTCGCAGCCAGAGAAAGAGGTGTGCCCGGAAATGTGTGGCAATGCGATGAATGTCTCTCGCGACAGGGCAGGTGGGCCGAGGGTGGGGCGGGGTGGGGCGGGGTCGGGCGGGGTGGGCCGAGGGTGGGGCGGCGGGCGCGCTGTGACGGCCTGACCCAGGAAGAAAAACGCTGCTCGAAGAAAATCGTCATTCTCTGAAAATAATCAATGTGGGTTCAATAATTTATTTTTTTAAAAAATGGGGGGGGGGGATGGGTAGAAGCTGCTGGAGACTGAACAAAATAAATATGTAACGCGCCCCTGAGGGACTTCCCTGCCCGCCCCGCCCCGCCCCGCCACGCCCCGCGCCCCCTGGGGACGGCGCGCCGCGGTGGTGTGGAAGTGTGGGAGTCTATCAAGTGACGCCCAGCCAGCCAATCGCTAAGTGAAACATGACAAGGCAGCAGCGGGGCGCATTTTCACGGCGAACAACAGTTTGTCCTGATTTAGTGGGGAGCGTAACCGCGTTATATGGTGGCGGATTGGACGGGCTCCGAGTTGGGGAGGAGAAGGATTGGATTAAAAATGAAACAATTGCGGGTTCGGGGCCCGCGTCTCGTTGATCGACGCAAATTGCTTTAATGAAGCTGTTCCCAGCGCAGCCCCAGAAAAAGAACGGTCGAATTTAACTAATTTTGATCCGAAAAAATATCATTTGAATTTTCGGTCTGCATCATACTGCCAGACATTGTGAATGAAAACGAGGCGTGGATTGTTCCGTGCTTATTTACCGCTATTCTCAGAGTCCTTTGGAGTAAAGGTGTAGGAAGTGTCCGGCGGATGCGACCTAGCGTCTCTCTCTCTCTCTCTCTCTCTCTCTCTCTCTCTCTCTCTCTCTCTCTCTCTCTCTCTCTCTCTAGCCGATGGCGAAAGGTGCGCTCGTAAAAATGAAAGCAGAGTGGCCAGGGCGCGCGCGGCTCGCTGCCGAAAGCTGCAGGCTCATTCCAGAGCGTCTCCCTCCGTCGCTGTCCCACTGAGAGAGAGAGAGAGAGAGAGAGAGAGAGAGAGAGAGAGAGAGAGAGAGAGAGAGAGAGAGAGAGAGAGACTCTCCGGGACAGTATGGCTGGCCGGGGTATTGGGCTTGGCGTCCTGAAGAGACGCCGGTTTGACGCTGCTTCCCGGAGCGCAGAGGGCCGCACCTTGTCCAGGCTGCGCGCTGTAAAACGGGTTGATGGCTCCGCGACGCGGCGGACCGCGCAGGTTGCTCTGCAAACCGAACTAAGTCCCATCAAAGTCGTAAAAACAACAACCAAAAACACACTCAAAAACGAGGCATGACGTGACCTGAAAATGTAAACGTCGTGCAATTTTTTTTTAATTTTTTTTTTTTAAATCCTTTTAATTTTTGTGTGTGCTGATGAGACAGATATCCGAGCCGTGACAGTCACCCACAAAAAACGAAGAATGGAAATTTCTCTCCTCCGCGCGCTGCACTTTCGGGACCACCGGACATTCCTTCAAGTCTATGCAGAGAGTCCCGCTGACACGCGGGGAATTCATTTCTTTTGAATATGTATGCATCCGTCCCCCCTTTGGCTGATTTATTAATGCAGCGCCATGTAAATCGCCTGTTACGCCTGTTTGTTGTTTTCTTCGCTCGAGGGGAAGGCTGTCAGCGTCTTCCAGATTTGAGTCGCCCAAACGCGCTCAATTGGCTAATTTTTTGAGTGCGCGATGTCGTCTGCGCCTCCCTTTTTCCTCTGCAAATGTAAGGAGGCCTGGTGTCTTCCCCCCGGACAGGACAGTGTGCGGATGTTGCCTGAGACGGACAAGCTTGGCTGAGATTGCATATTAATTGAAATGGAAAATAATGTAAATCGTAACGGACGGTGTGGAACGACGGGCCAGGCCCCGGTTCGAAACTTGACGGAGGAAACATGTTTTTCTCTCCCTCGCAAGACGACGAGACGAGCATCGCAGGAAAGCCAATGCCCCAAAATTATCAAAGTTAAAAAACGAAAACCGAAAAGAATGCTTACTTTAAAAACGAAAACACTCGAAATCTAGGCCGGATGGTTGGCGGAGGCTTACTACACCGCCCTCTCGCTTGATGTGCGGTGCAGCGCGTCGCTCGCTTCGGTCGCGGCACACAAACTTTGACTGTCAGGCCGCAGCTCGTCTACCTTGATTAAGGGGCTGCAGTTAAGTGGCGCCGAGTAGTAACGCTGTTTATGCCCCCGCATTCAAGGTGCGCGCATAAACCGGCCCGCCTGATAAGTCCATGTAATGCCCGCAATCGTTAACGTAGATTTGGTCCAAACGGCGAGGCGCGCAAATGGAAAAGGGGGGGGGGGAGGAGGGCAGGGGCGCTTTGGCAATCGGGCGCGTTTTGGTGCCCTGGTCGGATTAGACGTCCAGGCAATCTCAGCGGTGAGTGACAGCGAGCGACCTGGCGGTGGACTGCAAGTCACTCAGCAGCCCGACCACGTCGCTGCTCGCGGAGAAAACGACCACGTGAAATTCAGAAATTACGGGATTGCATTTGCGCGCAAATAACATTTCGCGATTTTTTCCTTTTTTTTTTTCCTTTTCACCTTGCACTTTTTCTCCGTTCCCGAGGCCCGCGCTGGAGAGGCGTCGATCTGGAGGGTAGCAAGGTAGATGCCAAAAGGAGCCACGCTTGGCACGTCCCTCGCGAACGTGCACCCCCCTCCCCCAGCGATACGGCGCTACCCCCAGGGGAGAGGCAGGGGGTAGAAACTCGCTTCCTCCACTGACATTGTTCACTCGTCGAGGGCCGCACTAGGCCAGCCAGCCTGCCCGCGGGTACCCTTACCCTTCCTTCTTCTTCGATTTTTTTTTTTTTTTTTTCATTTTTTTCCCCCCGATTGTCGAGGTCTTGACCCACCCTTCCCTCCGCGGTTGGCAGTCCTGCTCGACTAACAACAACCTCCAGCGTGCTGCAGCGGCACGCGTCGCGAATCACGCGCGTGCCGAACAGTGTGACACCGTGCGTTACTGTCTCGCCAAGTGCGCGCACGTGTGTGTGTGTGTGTGTGTGTGTGTGTGTCAGAGTGCGTGTGTAGGGAGGCCTCGCACGGATTGTGAGCCCCCCCCCCCCTCTCCCGCTTCGTGCACGCAGATGCCAGAAAGAAGGGGAAGAGGAAGGGGGCAGCCGTGAGGTGGTTTTATGGCGCCGACGTGTGAGGCGGAGAAAAAAAAAGGGAAGGGAGTGTACGGTGTAGGCTGCGTAATAAATCCATCGTGTTGCACCGGGCGACGTGAAAGGGAGGCAAGCGGGCCTGTCCGACAAGGCGGTGGGAGGTGGGAGGTGGGAGAGAGGGGGGGGGGAACCTCTTCTTGCTCCTTTCTTGGGCGCGATAATGTTATAAATGTAGCGCGTGTGCGTGTCGTCGCGTGCGCGCTGAGGTTGCTGTTTCTTTCCGGCCCACGCAGGTACGGCGCCACTCGCCGCTGCCATCCATCTTTTGAGCACTCCAGTCCGAGCCATCCATCAAACCGGCAACCGGTCCCGCGATCCCGACCCCCCCTCCCCCTCTCCCTCCGCCTCCTCCCCGATCCCTCACTGCGCACATTGGTTAATCCCGTCCCTATTATTGCGTAATGACCATCTCATGTGTCGTCATGAACCATTCATGAAGGACAAATAATTAGACCGCTCGGCAGCCCCACTCCACCCACACACACAGCACACTGTGCACGTAAACAGGCAAACTAAAGAAGACCGGTAAAATGTTAAGGTCCTCGTTGCACTCACTGGTTTTGCAGCACGGTTATTATTTTAGTCATATTTTTTTCAAAGCTCATAAACAATAATTGCGCCAGTAAAAACCAAATTTTGCATATTCTTTTCTTTGATATTTTTTTGCGGTGGCGGCCATCATCCGGCACGCCTCGCCGCGTCCCTTCAGCCTCCCTTCCTTCTTTCTCTCTCCCCCTTGCCTTTCCCTTCACTCACCCCGCTGATTCATTATCATTATGCACTCATAACTAGCCGCGGATTGTTTTACGTCCACAGCCTCCCCTCGCGGGTAGCGCTGTCAAAAATCAAACTTGTTTTAATGGACTTTAATTTATCAAGTTTTACGCATTTGTCTAGATAGTTTGGCCAGAACTCTAGACGCGTTTTGACCTCCAGAGTCGCTAAACAGGGCTAGAACCGAGCGTGTGACCCCCCTCGTTTGGAGAGCAATCCATTGGTGGGGTCACACGTTCGGTTCGCGTCCCATTTAGCGACTCAAAATGCCCACTGCGTCCCGACAGCACTACGCGCCGTGATGGTGGCAATGCGCGCAGAAACACGAGTGGGCCAGAACGCCGCTTATTACAGACTGCAGAATGGCTTGGCGCTTTTGTATTAGCGCTGCGCACTCAACGCACAGTGGGTCAGAGGACCGTTGAGGTGGCCAAAATCCAGGACACATTTTGAGCTCCAGAGTCGCTGAATGGGACTCGAATCAAACCAATGGATTCCTCGTTTGGAGAGCAATCCATTAGTGGGGGCACACGTTCGATTCGAGTCTCATTTAGCGACTCTGGAGCTCAAAACGCGTCTAGAATTTTGTCCGCCTCAACGGTTCTCTGACCCACTGTGCGCGGAGGGACGACTCATCTTTGACGGAGGCGCGGCCCGCCTTGATCCCTGGACGGGCTGCCATTAGTCGGCGCAAACAAGGACAACAAGTGTGACAGTGTGCACACGGGGCACCAATTAATTTTGTGTCCGGCTGAAGGTTGTCAGGCCGGCCTGCTCCCACACCAAGCCGTCACCCTGCCGGAAACGCGGACGCCATCCGCGGAGCCGCGGAGGTCTTGAGCAAAAACACGCGGTAACGAGTGTTTGTTGTTGTTGTTGTTGCAGTTAAGCCGGAGTACGTCAAGATTACGCGGGAGGGCAACGAGCTGCAGAACGCCACGCTGATTGGTCCCTTCAGCGAAGGCGACGACCTGGCGCTGACGTGCGAGTCCGGGGGCGGCAAGCCCACCCCCACCGTGGCCTGGTACAACGGCACGGCCAAGCTCAGCGGTAAGTGCACCACGAAAAAAAAAAAAAAACACGACGCGCGTCGCAACGGATGAGGCGCTCAGGGATCGGGAGGCCAAGCCGCGGCAAAGACTGGACGACGATGAAGTCATTTAGCGACAGTCCACAACACGGTTCAAAAAAGATCTATAATGTTTAAGAAAAATATCTTAAATTTTTTTTTATTTTTTTTTGAATAAGTAGTGTGACATGCGCGGACTAGCGATAGCCTCCCCGCTGAGGCGGGTGGTGAGGTGGCGCCGCACCCCTCTCGTCCGCTTGTTGACGGCCCGGCGGGGCGGCGGGGCGGTGGGGCTCGGGGGCCCTCGGGGCACTGTAAGCTGACCGACAAGCCTTCCGCCCAGTCGTTATATGGAGGTAATAGCCCGTATTCAAACTGAGTATTTCGCCGGAAAGCGCCTTATATTGAGGCCCTTGAGGGCGTAGGGCTGCGTGGGGCTTCCCGGCAGCCTCAGGGGTCAGCCCTTACGGGCCCGCCCTCGGCAGCCCTTGTGGTTGACCAGCTCGCCGGGCCTTTGGGCCGCCGGCCCTCCAGCCGGCCCTGGCCCTCCCCGACGCCATGGTCATTCATTGTGGTGCCGAGCCGAGCCGAGCCGAGCCGAGCCGAGCCGAGCCGCGCGGTCCAGAGGGCAATCCAGCGGGGCGGCCGGGCATTGAGGGAAACATCTCCACAACACGGTGTAGTGCCGCACGAGCAAGAACAGCGGCGCGTCGGGCAAGCGACCCGCAAGACAAACACCTGTAAGCCGGCCAGAAGCGCCGCGCCGCGCCGAGCCATCAAGAATAATACGGCATTAGGGCGGACGGCTCGGGCCTACTCGGGCCGGGTCGACGCAAGAACGGCGTCCTCACTTTGAGGAGTTGTGCTGCTGGTGGCCGGCCGCGCAGGCTCCGCGAGCTGGCCCGGCCTTCCAAAACACAGCACAACAACTCCGCGTCCGGTTGCTCCGACACGCGTGCCGCGGCCGGACCGATGATGGAAATCCTGTCCATTTTTGTTGTTTTGTTGTTGTTGTTGTTGTTGTTGTTTCATGCCACGCGGCCAACAACGCGCTGGCAACGGCGTCCTTAGTGCAACTTTGGCAACGGAGCTTTCCATCGTCTCGCTACCCCCCGATAGGGAGAGGGAGTGGAAGGGGAATGTGTGGCGCGGCGAATGGTACATGCCTTGGCCTCACATTAAAACGTGAGAACTGTGGTCATAAAGCGAAAAGCTGGTCTCCGCCTCCTCCCCCCCCCCCGCCCCCCGCGACGACGCTCCTCCCGCCCCACGCCGCCGAGCTGAAACTCGGCCCTAAAACTCGGGAAAAGTGCCGTAACTCTGCACGCGAACCACCACCGCGCCCCGGCCTGGCCGCCCCGCCGCGGCGCCCAAGTCACCGCGAGAAACTGACCAGACAAGGGGCAGGGCCTGCAGCCACTAGTGCAGCCCCAGACACAGACACAGACAGACACACACACACACACACACACACACACACACACACACTTAACAGTGGTATGAGCCCTCATTTCCACAGCCCCCCCCCCTTTTTCAAGTCAGTAATAAGGCCCCTCATTTTCACAAGTGATGTTTTGTGTTGACAGGCGACTACACGACGGAGCCCGGTTCCAACGGTGCTGGCACTGGGCGCAACTCAGTGCGTCTGGCGCTGACCCGCGGCGACCTGGGCGCCAAGTACGAGTGCAGGGCTACCAACGACGCCCTGGAGCTGCCCATGGTGGCCTCCGTCGAGGTGGACGTCAACGGTGAGTCAGACTTGTTTCACCGAATACTGCAATCCCCGCAGGGCAAAGGAGTAACTGGAGTCACAACTCAGGTGTTTTTCTGTGAACTGGCACTCCCGCACTAATAGCAAATATTTAAAAAAAAAAAAAAAAAAGAGAGAGAGAGAGAGAGAGAGAGAGAGAGAGAGAGAGAGAGAGAGAGAGAGAGAGAGAGAGAGAGAGAGAGATTTAATAACGCAACGCACACAAGTTATCTTGTTTCCTGAGCCTATTCAGCCAATTTGGAAACACTTTTGAGAGGGTCGGCCAGTGCATCTTTGCGGTTTATTTTCCTGCCTCTTTCGTTTTCCCCTCATTTTTCGAGGTTGATTCCTCCTTCGACTGGCTGGCAGCTTGCCGTCGTCCTCGTCGAGACGGAGAGAGGCTCCGCGATTTGTTTGTCGCCCGGAATATGACTTATTATGCAGCAGGCCTCGGCGTCCGGAGAGTCCGGGGGAGCGAATTAGAAAGGAGGCACGCAGCGCACCCAGTCACCTGCTTTATTGTCCACTGTTTCCTCTTTTATTTGCAATTTATTCCCCTCTCGCACCTGAGCGGGACGCTCGCTGAGAGCGACGGAACAGGCGTCATGGCGAAGTCTCATAACCGGGCGCGTCTCAGTAATCCAGTCCATCCGCACCGATCCCGCGCCAAGACGAATATATGAATGAAAATCATCCCGCTGTCGTGCCGTCTTCCCGCGGAAGCTGTGTACATTTTTCCCTGAGAGGTGAAAGAGAGCACAACACAGCCTGCCTCTCTCTCTCTGCGGTTGGCAAGTCCTTTTTTTTTTTTTTTTTTGTCGTCGGAAGTAGTGGTGGTGTACAGTCACGCATTTATACTTGACATGGTGTACTCTAATTCGCCACTCTGCCGCGGGCTGCGCTGCGCTCGAGTGGGCCGTGCCTGGTGCCGCGCTGACGGATGGCCCGGTTAATGATGCTGGACCATCTGCAGATGGCTGCGGCCGGCCTACTCGCCAGCCGAAGGCCGAGCCTTGCTGACTTATTGGCACCCACATTTAGTTTTTTTCATCCTTCGTCCTTTTTTTTTTCTCCCTTTGGCCCTTTTGTTAGATTGTCCCGGGGCGACCTTTACCCCTAGGAATCTGGTAATAATTCATCCCGGACACCTGGACCGGGTCCAGAGCGCGGCGCGCCCGATCCGAGACCCAGATCCCCTCCGGGTGCCCCTCCGGGTGCCCCTCCATGCTGTTGGTCGCTGTCTTCGGACGGTCATCTGGTCCGTTCCAGTTCCGGGTGTGTGCTCACTTTAATCAGTGTACGCGAGTAAATCTCCGGCGAGTCGAGGAAACAGCGCGGCGCTTTGTGGCGTGTGTGTACCCGACAAGGTTTAATTAGGATCGGATCGGAGTCCTCTCTTTCGGGCGCCATCTGCTCGGCAGGGGCGGCTCCGCCAGCGAGCATGTCGCCCTGGTCTCCCGCCCGGGCCTGGATTGGCTGGATCCTGGATTACACAAGCCGACGTGGTCGGAGTAGTTCGTCCAGGTGAGCGTGAGGCGGGGAGCGGAGCCCGCCGGACCGCCACTTGTTCATCGCTCCGGGCGGTGGCTTTGGTGTGGCGGCGTGGCATGTCGAAGCGATGTCGCTTCCAGTTGACCCGTCTTACTTCCAAGCTCGGGGACCTCTTTTGCCTCGACAACCAGCTTCCCCGATGACAATAGTGAAAAACCCGCGCTGGGTGTCTGAATTGCGTTTCAAAATCGACGGTTCCGAAGCCTTAAAAATCTGGGACAGGCAGACCTTCACTGCGACCTGGGTCGGTTACAACGGCGTTACGTGTTTTGTGAACCGGCCCACTGTGCACCGGTGCAGCGTAACGGGGCAGCGAGCACTGACAGCGTGCTGACCGGGCAGGCAATATGCAGAATGATGTTGCTTATTTCATGCTGACAAGCCGACGGCAAGCCGTTCGCTGATTATTGGCCCGCGCGGCCAATGGCAGCCCATGGCGGTGCGAGGGCCGCCGGGCCTTCCCTGTTTCATGGCTTTGTTTCCGCCCGCCGTTCACCGTTCTTTTTATTCGAAACACAAAATAACATTTGCTGACTATGAACGATTGCCCCCGGCACCCTGGCAGTTCGCGTCCTTTTTTTTCTTTCTTTCTTTTTTCCTGTTTTATCTCGTTTTTTCTTTCTTTCTTTTTTCCTGTTTTTTTCTCGTTATGAGTGAAATCCATATCGCTGCGTTGCTACGCTGGTCCGTCCGCTTCCGACAACTCGAAAGGGCGTGGCGGACGGCGAGGACGCTCGCCCCAAAAATATTCTCCTCAGAAACTTGTTTCGGAAAGGCGGTACATTGGTTTCGGAGCCTCATTTTCTCTGCCGTGTTTGCGTCCCGCGAACGTCAAAGCAGTGTAGTCGCGGGCGAGACTGGAGTCCCGCGCTGCCATAACCGCTGCTGATTAGCTCGCGCTTTGTCCGGTGGAGCATGGCAGTATGTTCGCAGTCGCCCGGTTTGTGTTGATGCTGCTCTGCATGTCGGCAAAGCACGCACACCCACACACCACCCACACCACACAGCGCGCGCGCAGAAACGTACTTTCCACACACGGCATAATGTCTTCTTTCTTCGCGTTTTTCCCTCGACCTGTTTCAGGCTAGTTACTGACGACGAAATAGCATTGTTTCGCTGCCAAAAAGCCTCACCCTTTCTTCATCCACTGTACTAAAGATCTCGTGTGTGACTACGGGTTGCCAGCAGGGGTCCACTTTTTTTTTTTTTCTTTTTTTTTAGGTAGTTATTTATATAATGGGCATATTTCAAGTTTCCACAGCTCATAATTGAACCCTCCTGGCTTGTCGAAAAGAGAAAAAAGGCCGGAAGACAATGCGCGGCTTTCTCTGGCAGTGTCGTGTTTGGCATCAATGGCATAAGGAGGGTGTGAGTGGGCCGGAGCCCCCACTGCGGCCACCCGCCCACCCTCACAGCCCCTGGCAGCCCCGGCCAGCCCCAGGCCGTTCTTCTCACTTCTCAGAAAAATGATTAACAATGAAGTTTTCGCGTGCAGCGGCCGACGAGGTGCAGGCAGCCCTGCGCAACCCCGGAGGCGAAAGTCACGATCCGAACAAAGAGTCGGCTTGCCCCCTACCCTGCCCTGCGCAAGGGTTGTTCCCCTCGTCCCGACAGTGAGACTGCTCAACATGAGGGCGACCCTGCGTGTGTGTGTGTGTGTGTGTGTGCGCGCGCGCGAGCAGTGCACAAGCCTCTTACTCTGCGGGCAGAAAGTCAGCATCCAGACCGTGAACGAGGCCAACGAGTACTTGGAGACTCGCCACCCGAACGGTCCAGACTAGTCTACCGTCACCGCACCCAAAAGGTTCAACTTGTAAACAAAATCGTAGAACTAACACAAATCGCAAAGAAAAAAGAGAAAAAAAAATCATTCCTCTGAAGTATTGGGTTTCTTTTTGCGAATGCAGTTGAAGCCCAATCAGTCTGCCTGATTGACATGCTGCATCTTGATTATTAGCGTGCACCTGGTGGTCTACCTCGGCCGGGCAGACAGACAGATAGACGAAACAGACAGACAGACGGACGGACAGCAGAGTAGCTCTCAGCAGCCTGGATGACACTTAGCCTCATTGTGCGAGGCAGAACGCCACTCAGCGAGAGCTGCAAGGGAGCCACTGGAGAGGCTCGGCGGGGAGGAGGGAGGCATGCGTCGTCCCATAGAGTCCCCAGCCACTTAACTGCTGCCCGTGAGTGCCCGGGAGACGAAAGCGCGCGCATGCCGTTCGAGGTATCAGTGCCTAAGGACTCCAGCAGGTTCCACCCCAGTGTTCCCCCCCAACGACTTGTTTGCTGCGGACACCACAAGCTACCCTGAACAAGTAGTGCCCCAAGATGGATACTGAAAGTTTATCATCGTTTCCGGAAACGTAGACAGTTGCCTTTTTTACAATCGTTCGCCAGAAGTGGTTACTAATCGTCCAACTCATCGGACAAAGCTGGTACTTTTCGTTCAGTTGATTCTGCGTGCTTCCCTCCCGCTTCAATACTGTCGGTTTCTCTCGGATTTTTTGCCCCTTCTACTTTTCCGATAACATAGTGTACCTGTACACGCCACCTACAGAGGGACGCGTGGATAAGACAGCTGTTATATCCCACCTTATCTGTTTTTTTTTCCCCGGACATCGAACTGGCTTCTTTGGTGCTGGTCCACCCGCGTCGGTCCCCATCTCCCTTTCCACTCTCCCCCTTCCCCCATCTGGCAGGAATCCATCCGGATCGTTTGCGACCTCTGGGGAAATACGTGCAATTGTCGCTTCCCTGATGGTATTTACACTGCTAACCCTTTCTTTGCGGTGGGAAATCACAACATTGGGGAAGTGACCCCGGCAGTGATCCGGGCCAGCAGATCCGCTCTGGCCGCCTCCGGGAATCAAATACCCTCCCCCTTTCTCTCGCCTTTTTTTTTTCTCTTCTGCAGGCACAATTTTCTTTTTTTTTCCTTTTTTGCTCTTTTCCTGTGAAAAAGGGGGGAATGGCCCCCATAACAAGATGGCTCCTCATAGTTTCCCATACATAATGAAGATCCTACCTAGCTAAGGTTTCCGCCGGCCGACGGGGCGCCCAGGACTTCGGCGTTTGCCAAAGTCCGCGGGAAACAGTGTAACACCACAGGGAGAGCATTGTGCCCACCTGTCATCGTCAAATTGTTTCCGCCGAAAAGCGAGTTTCAAGACACTGCAATGCACACAGCAGCCCATATTGTTGTTTTGACCCACTCACTTGTTGAAAGCGTACCCGTGTCCTCGGCCGCAATGTATGGGGCGCCTTGGCGTGTATCCGTGTGGCGGGGAACGGGGTAGGGAGGAGAGAAGAGAGTGAGAGAGAGAGAGAGAGAGAGATGAGCAGAGAGAGAGAGAGAGAGAGAGAGAGAGAGAGAGGCGGAGGAGCGCACTGGCCTACATGTGTGTTTGGAGCGGAAACGCCCGGCCAAAGACGTTTGAGTGACAGTCCGGTGCTGAGTTAGAGTCAGTCAGCACGGGCAACAGCATTCAGGAGTCCCCTCCCTCTTATTCTCTCCGGCTCTTCCTTCCCCCCTCCCCCTCACCCCAACACACACACACACACACCCACACACCACACACACACACACACACACCGGCGACGTGCTCGGCCCTCCATCTACCCCTTTAGCTCTCTATTCCGCATTGGTTATTCCGAGGCAGTAAGTGGGGGGTGGAAGGGGAATCAATTTTACCTGCTGCCGGGAGCACACCCAGCCGGCCGGGCTGGGTATCCGTGGAGGGGGGAGGGGGCTGGGGGGTTCAGTGTGCTTGCCACAGTCAAGCCCGCCAAGGAACAATATCAGTCACAAGATAAAGAGCACATATTATACGCGACGTGCCCCGCGGCACTTTCAGAACGTAACTCGTCGTGCTTTTGTTTTAGCAGAAATAAATTATTGCAACGGGGTCAGACTGGTTTCGACTAGAGTCCTAGTTTTTCGACACAGTCAAGCCAGCACAGCAGCGGCAGCACACTGCAGCCGGCTGGCGGGCTGGCGGGATGGTGCCTGATGAGGCAAGTGAACCGGGCCGGGCAAGGTACGTGCACGGGGAGTCGCCGAATTGGTCAGCCTGAGAGGGCTTACCGTTTTAGGCCGAGGGGCTCCCCTGCAGAATGAGTGCCGAATCCAATTAAAGGAACGTCAAAGAATTCGCCGAGGGGTGGGGGTTGGGGGAAAATCACGGGCAGGGGAAGGGTGTACCCCCGCCACGCTCGCGAACGGCCGGGGGCAGATATCACACAGTACGCACTCACGCACACACACCACACACACACTCGCACGCACGCCACTGGTAAAGAAAAGGACAGCGCTGCCCGCCAGTTTCGACGTTGCGAATCGAAGCTAATCGAATTCGCGAATTACCGAGTAATCATCGTTTCCAAAAAACACACTTACACACGTGAAAAAAAAATGTAAATTTTCCTTTCTTTCCTTTTCTTTTTCGTTACGCCGTGATTTTATGGAAATAAATTTCACATTTGCCTTTCCACGGCGCGAGTCAGTCGAGGGGAGGGTCAGGGGGTGCAGAGAAACAAGTCCATCGTGGCGAAGAATGCGCCCCGCCCCGCCGCGCCCCGCCGCGCCCCGCCCGCCCCGCCGCGCCCCGCCGCGCCCCGCCGCGCCCCGCCGCGCCCGCGAAGAGGGGAGGCGGTGTGGGGGACGCCCGGGCCGGCCAGCAGCGCGCCCCAGGAGGATCGCCCACACGCCGCCAAACCACCCCCGGGGTTCCGGGGGGGGAGGGCGGGTGGAAGGGGGTGTAGTGCCAGCCTAGCGTCCGCTGCGCCACGGCAGCTGATACTAAAGGTCCATCACGGCGAGCCTGGCACTAGCAGCGGCATTTTAGTCGCTGCCATGAGCGCTCACGCACACACATACGCCCGCACACACACACACACACACTCACATATTCACCACAATTTTCGTTTGTACTGCCGGAACCGTGAAAAAGAAATGGACACCAACGATGAAACGAAGCGAGTGGCGGCGGTGAGAAAAAATAACTAAATATGTAGCGGCTCTGCCGTGGCGTCCCAGGCATAGGCGCTGCTGTACAGCGGGCCGTCCTCACTGTGCGCGGCTCCGCGGCGGTGGTCGGCCCGGGGTCCACCGGCTACGTAATTAACGACTGCACTAGGCGCCGCCGCCACGTCGGCCCTACGTGAAAGCAGTGTGATAAATGGGCGGGCCGTGAGTGAAAATGGACTGAGGGCGCACCTCGGCACCGCCGGCACCGCCCTCTAGGTGGCGCCCTTTATGAATTTAAATTCTGTTTTTGTGGGCGGCGGTGCCGCGAGGGGGGGGGGGGGCGCCGAGGGGCGGTTAGCGGGACACTGGGTTACCACGCGCGCGCCTCCGTCTTCGATTTGCGGTCGCGGCACGCCAAGGTTAGGTTAGGGTTTTCACCAATAAGCAGGTAGCACACTGTTAAAAATACCCCACTGATGGGGGAATGCGAGCAGTCTGATGAACAGATCCGATTTGCACTCTCTTAGCGCGTCGTTGGCTGCGATGATGCGAAATGGCACAATGTCTAAAAGTCCCGCGGCTGCCCCGCCACGCGCCGCCCCGCCCCGCCGCGCAAAACTTACTCTTGTTTGTGGCGACGTCTCGTTTCGACAAGTTCCGTAATTGAGGCCAGCTTGTAAAAGGCGATTCCGAAGAGTCGTTATGCGTGGCGCTGTCTCTCTTGCACCCACGGGGCGGCCGGTGAGGCATTTCAGAGAGAGAGAGAGAGAGAGAGAGAGAGAGAGAGAGAGAGAGAGAGAGAGAGAGAGAGAGAGAGAGAGAGAGAGAGAGAAGACAGTGCCATTACTCCGCCGGTCGTTTTGCTTATTCGGGACATGACGACGCCTTTCCGTATCGCAGAGTAAAAAATTAACGACGGTTCTTGTTTCGGGAGCTGGAGAGCGCTTTCCGCTGCAGTCTCGCGTCGTACGACGCAAAACGGAAACGACGCGAACGCTTTTTGCCAACGTGAAAGCTTCTCGGGCGAATCGCACAAATCTCTTTCGTTTCGGCGTCACGGCGAGAAAATTAAGCAATCGGCCCATTGTTATTGTGTCTTCACAATTAGGACGCGACAATGGCCATCTTCACGGCGCCGGGGAGCAAAAATGTTGGCGGACGGACCGGGACCTCCCCCGCCCCCTCTTTTGCCTTTTCTTCCCGAGCTGACACTGGCTGACGGTAAACAAAAGGGGAGGGGGGCGCATTGTGCGCCGACCCGTCGAAAGTTGGTCCCCGCCGCAAATACGAAGACGATTACCGATTTGTTCCATCAACAGTTTAGAGAGAAGCGGCGTCTGCAAAGGACTGGCGCGTAAATGAAAAAGTTTTTTCAAAATGTGACACACTTTTACTTGAAATGGGTTGGACGTCAAAGTGGCCCGACTATTGTGTTTTTTTTTTTCTTTTTTAATAATAAGATGAATAAAGTATCGCAAAGAAGAGTTTACTCATAATGCACTTCTTGAAAAAAAAAATTTCCACGAACCGCAAAACACACACCAACTTCCACTGCCCACGTGCCCATTGGGCTGTTCGAATGGAGCCCCAACGCGGAATGCGTTGCGTGCATTATGCACGGCCTGCTGCGCTGCAGAGGCACACTGGCACACTCCAAGGGCCAAGATGGGTGGGCGGGCGGACAGACGGACGGACGGACGGACGGACGGACGGACGGACGGACGGACGGACGGACGGGCAGCGTATTCCCCCCGGTGCAGGCCTGCATCTCGTCGGAGGTAATGTCATTGCCGGGCGCGATGGCTTTGGATCAGGCCGGCCGGGCCGAGGCCGGGCCGAGGCCGGGACGAGGTCGGCGACGACGAGGCCATGTCCGAGGCGGCGGCCGTAGCCGGGGCCGTACCGCTCCCGGAGGGGCAGTTAGGGCAGGGGATGGCCTCGGTGCGGTGTGGCCGAGGACGCCGGCCGACCGAGCAGGCCAGCCAGCCAGCCAGCCAGCCAGCCACCCCGGCCCGGTGTGTTGCGGGCTGCCTATCTCGTTCATAGTCGCCGCTGCGGAGTCTGCTCCCTCCGGTTCCCTCGGTGAGCTCGTGGGCTTAGAGGGAAAACGAACTCTGCGAAAATAATTGTGCGAAGCGAAGGGCGGCGGCGAGAAAAAAAAATACCGTAATAAAAAAAATAGAAGGGACCACGCGTTGTGACGCGAGACGGGTCCGTAAAAAGGAGCGAAACATGCCGCTGTCTTTGGCGGCCAGTCGGCCGAAATGCGTGGAGAGAGAGGGGGGGAGGTTGACGGAAAAATATTCCCATTTTTTGCACCGCATTGCCGCCGTTCCACACGACAATTAAAAAGGCGACGCGGTTTGAATTTATGGGCGTCTTCGAAGAGGCCCGCGACCGCCAAGGGGGACGGCAGCTGCCAGGGGGGCACTAGGGGACTGGGGGGGACCAAAGACCGCCGCCACCGTCTCGGCAGAAAGGAAGAATCTGAATAAAAAGTTCTAATCCGCATAAAATTTCCTGTTGAGAAAGGAAAAGAGCCGG
>CM060099.1:10255415-10428883 GCA_030522485.1 Stenchaetothrips biformis
GACGCGGCGCGCCCCAGCCCCCCCCCCCCTCCTCCACCTCCTCAACTCCTCCTTGGTCCGTCTGGTGTTTATTTGCGAGGGGGGAGGGGGGGAGGGAGCTTGCAGTACGCTCGCGCACCAGAGACGCCATGTTTAAGGCAATGAGGTGCCATAAATTCTGTGTTGCTACATCCCTGAATCAGATAATGCCGGCGGCGATGGGGCGCGAACCCCCCTCCTCCCCTCCGTCGGCAAGCACGTCACCGCGCCGATCGCACCTTTTCATCTTCCTCGTGGGGCTGCAAAACGAAAATAAGGGTTTTAAATCTCTTTGCGCGCGCTCTCTCTCTCTCCTCTCGCACACACTTGTGCCTGCGCGCCCGTCGTTGCGTGTCCGACCATGTTGGGAAAATCAGTTCAGCGGCAGCAGGTCTGTCTGCCTGTCCGTCCGTCCGTTATGGCAGTCAGCCGATGCCTAGAGTGATGTATGTTTGGGGATGGCACTTATCAAATGGAGATCGCGTTGCTGAATGGTGTAATCTGTCCTGTTACCCCCCCCTCCCCCCAGGGCAGACTGACCGGGCCCGAATGCCCCATTACCGCCCTTACCGGACAGAGGCCGACTGGAGGTGGGGGCATGGAGAGAAATGGAGAGAGAGAGAGGCGACCGGAAATTAAAGCCCGTGGTAGGCGTGTAGCTTATGTCGGCAGCGCGTCGGCGCCGTGGATAAGGCGTCACCCTTCCCCACTCCCTGCACCGTGGTTAATGGTCGTCTGGGAAAATATCCTGAAGCTCCGCCGCGGGTTTTCTCTGCGAGGTCCTGCCGACCCGCAACCCCCCGGCCAAATGAGGAATCGGCGTCGGCGGCCGTGAATGAATCCACTTTTAAGGGTGTTTGAGGGTTGATCCGACGCCACCAGCGCCTCCAAAGGCGGCGATTTCATTAGGAGCTCAGCCAGGAGCGGTCCCTCGCACTCATGGGGCGGCCCGTCGGGGTGCGAGAGAGACAGAGCCTTCGGATCGGCTCGGGGGGCCTTGTGTTTTAAAGCCGGAGGATGAGTGGATATTCCCCGAAGCGTCAAGCGGATGGAAAGTAAACTTTTTGTTGTTGTTGTCTGCAGCTGCGCCGCGACGGCGAGGTGGTGTTGCTGGACCAGCAAGGACCACTACGAGGGCGGCAACCTACCGGACCAGACGACCCTCCTCATCAAGAACTCGACGCGCCACTGACCACGGCCTTTACACGTGCGAGCTGGAGAACGGCGTCGGCAAGGGCTACTCGTCCAACGGGCGTTCTACGTCAACTTACAGTGTAAGTGCGGTGGCAGAATTTTGCCTTGGGGTGACCTTATTGCAGTTTTTTTGACTTTCCTATAATAGAAAAAAAAAAAAATAATATTTTAATTTGCTTTGGCAGTCCGGCCCGTGGTGAAGCTGGAGATGGATCCGCCGACGCCCGGTGAGCGAGCTGTCCAAGATGAACATCACGCTGATTTGCCGCGTCGAGGCGGGCAAAAAAAAAAAAAAAACCCGGACGTGAGTAGTCCCTCCTTATTCCTCCATTCATTTTTCATTCATTCCCCCTTCATTTCTCCGACGCGAAGGTGCACTTAGTGCGGCAGGGGCCGCGCCAACACGTGTCCCCCTAATGGACTGTCGCGCGCTGCTGCCTTCTGACGCATTGATTTGTTAATGTTGTTTCCGCGACACAGACGCTGACAGAAGTGCACTGGTACAAGGACGGCGAGCTCGTCGACCCGGATGAGGTAACGCAGCCGGCGTCCGGAGTTTCCGGTATTTCACTTCCGGTGTGCGTCCGCTTGCCGATGGCTTGCATCTCTCGGACTGACGTGACAGTGGGACTAACAGATTGGTCGTGCTGTGTCTTGTGACCGAGTCGCTTTGCGAATGTCTTGTGGAGCTCGTCAACCTCAGAGAGCCCTAACCAATTTTTTTTTTTTTTTCATTTCGTAATTATTTTCAATTTTTTTAAATATTTTTTTAGACGTTTTGTTTGATTGTGATTTTAGTGACTAACTCAATTTGCTTCTAATTCATCCAGTGTTTTTCTCTGTATTTTTTTAAATTCTGTGTTCTGAGAAGGCGCTGGTTTTCGTGGACTGCCGCATTGAGATTCACCCTGGCTGTTTGCTGTGTTTCGCTAACGTGTCCAGCTCCCCGCGCTCACCCCTCCCCGCGATGTTGCAGACGCTGCAGGCGGTGCGCTGGCTGCTGGACGGCGAGCTGCTCAAGGAGCTGCCGGACTGCAACTCGACCGCCATGGGGGACTCGTTCTGCGACGTGGACCCCAGCAAGCTGCTGCTCGAGGCCGTGGAACGCTCCTTTCACGGCAACTACTCGTGCGAGGGCGCCAACGAGGCCGGCTGGGGCCCGGTCTCCGATGACACGCCGCTCATCGTGTACTGTGAGTAGTGCAAAATAATGTTTCAGAAAATTTACCAAATTTTTAAAAATTAAAAAAAAAATTGAAACTTTTAAAAATTTTGAAAATTTTTAAAAATTTTTGAAAAGGTTTAAAAACTTTGAAAATTTTGAACATTTTTGAAAAACTTAAAAAAATAAATTTGAAAATATTTGATTATTTTGTTTCTATTTTAATTGAAACTGTTTGATTTTGCCTGCCACTGACGTGTTCCTGACTTCCAGACCCCCCTGGGCCGGCGGAGCTGACGCACGACGTGACCGTGGTGAAGAACAGCGCCATCACGCTGAGCTGCGCCGTGTCCGACCTGGGCCGGCCGCCGACCACCTCGTTCCGGTGGCTACGCAACTCGTCGCCCGTCAACAACGTCACCTCGGCCAACTGGACCATCAATCCGGTGACGCTGCGCACGCGCTCCAACTTCACATGCCTGGCCGTCAACGAGGGCGGCGAGGGCGAGAGCGCCACCGCCGAGATCAACGTCCTGGGTGAGTGCGGCGGCCGCGTGGCTGCGTTGCGTTCCAACTGCTCGCCCACTGACGTGTTGCTCTCTCCAGCGCCGCCGTCCTTCATCGAGCGCCTCAATCCGTACGAGGGCGCGCCGTTCAACGCCACGCACATCAACATCTCCTGCCAGGTGGAGTGCCAGCCGCTGTGCGACGTCAACTGGCTCAAGAACGGGCAGCCGGTGGAGCTGTCGCGCGGCGCGGACATGGCCATGTACTCGGTGCGCAACGTCGTGGTGGACCCGGACTACAACCGCGGCGACTTCGACTCGATCCGCTCCACGCTCATCTGGAACATGGCGGCCTGGCCCAACGGCCAGCTGGACCGCGTGCACGACAACGCCAACTACACGTGCCAGAGCTCGGGCAACCCCGTGGGCAACGGCGTCAAGAGCACCACCATTTTCGGGGTCGAGTGTAAGTAGAAACGTGTTGTCTTGTTTTGTTTTTCAGGTGAGTGGCGTACGTCTGGCTAACTCGGTGCTCTCCGCCTTGCAGATCCGCCCGAGAACATCACCGTGTCGAAGCAGGTGGTGTCCGTGGTGGAGTCCCGCGTGCCCGAGCTGGTGCTGTGCTCGGCGCGGGCCTACCCGGAGGCCAGCTACGAGTGGCGCGCCGAGAACTCGACGGACGAGACGAGCGTGGTGAAGCGCAACAAGCTCATCCTCAACAAGTCGATGCACCGCAAGGACAGCGGCAACTGGACCTGCACGGCCATCAACCGCCACGGCTCCATCTCCACCACCATCCGCATCGACGTGCAGTGTAAGTTCCACTCACTTTTCAAAACTTGACTCTTCAGCCGACACAGAGTTTTTAATTTTTTTTTTAAGTTTTAACAAGCGAAAGGTTTCAAATTTTTAATAATGTTTTGAATTTTAAATTGTAATTTTTTGTAATTTTTTAAAAAAATTTCAATCTTTTTTGACGCACAGACAAACCGGAGTGCACGATCGCGTCGGAGGAGGTGGAGGGCCAGCTGGTGCTGACGTGCATGGTGCGCGCCAACCCGGACCAAGTGAGCTTCACGTGGCGCATCGAGAAACTCCAACGAGACGGTGGAGGAGAACGTGGTGAGCCAGGGCCTGCGCAGCCGCCTGACGCTGGACACGCGCGCCGAGGACACGCGCACCTACCTGTGCTACGCCACCAACGCGGTGGGCACGTCCTTCCCCTGCGAGCGAGGCGTGCAAGGTGAGGCAGTCGGAACACTCGGTCACGGCGTGGAGGGAACGCGACTTATTTGTGTAGGCTTTGTGGCCAGTCACGGCTTGTAAAGAAAATGGCGGGGAAAGGGGAAGATCTTTTCCCCGCCACATTTTGCTTTTCGGCACCTAGTTAGACTTTGCCCCTGTGTGCTCGACGACGCCTTCCGACCACCGATTGGGTGCCTAACGGTCGGGGTGGGTGAAGGCGAGCCCTGCTTTGAAGCAGTTTTTACGCTGCTTTGATTTGCCCTCGTTTTGTTGTGTGTGAGGTAGTTAAGATGGGACTGCGCTCATCACAAGCTACCCCTGTGTTTCTACTTGAAGTGTTTTCGCTTTTGGCCCTTTTGAATTTAGATACTGAAACACCCTCCCCTTACCTCTACATTTTGACACTTTGAACGATTCCCAAAATAGTATCACTTGTAAATAACCCCGGAAGAGCCGTGGTCTTCGTTCCTTATCTCTTCTCTCTCTCTGTCTTTGTTCCAAAATACACACATCCCTCGCTTTTTGGTCATAATTCGCTCACTCGTGGTGTCTGCAGAGACCTATCTGGTATCTCCCTCATACAAATTGGCAATTAGACATCCGTTTCCAAGTCCCAGTATAATTAAACCACGCTGTTCACTTGTACTAAACCCGACTCCATTATCCTGTGCTTTTAGCTCACTACAAGGAGAAAAGTAGTAAGTTAGCTGCAGGTAATTATATCACGATTCGTACAGGTACTCTTTTCTACGATCGTAGAGTAGTTTGGCGCTAGTGGAACTTCCCTGGCGGGTTGTGCATGAATGCATGATCAAGCCCGAACAGCCGGTGAAAAGTTTCGTGACAGCGATGAACGACGAGTAGGAGACTCCATGATGCTAGGAGTCACAATGTCTGGGCTTATGTGATAAAAATATCAAAGGTGCGCAGAACAGTTTAAAGCTTTTCTTCGTAGTCACAGTTGCATGGAACCCCTTCTGCATCCTTCTCTCCCATGACTTAGACCGTACCACCAAAAAGTGGCAATTACCCATCAATATTTGTCCATAATGTCTTTCCTGAGGCCTTGAGTGATGACAGGGTGATGCGATTTATCACATCAACCACAGGCCGTGCAGCACCCTGTATCTCCCTCTTTTTTTCTCTCTATCTCTCGCCGCCTTTTACCAGTTCCATTTTTTTCGACTTGTTTTTTGTGTTTAGAGAGTGGGTGGGGTAATGGGTCGCACCTTTGCTGGCGACCGAACTACACCTGAAACGACATCGTGCTGGGTGAATGCTCCCACGGCGTCGTTTCGGAGTGTCCGCAATAGTTTTAAGCGAGATATCGACAACCGGCAGCTCACGGCAATTTGCTTCGTTCCAGGCAACCTGAGTTGGTGGAAGCGGCTGGAGAACGATAACCTAATGATCATCATCGCCGTGGTGGTCAGCACCATCATCATGGTGCTCATCATCTGCATCATCATCATCCTCGTGTGCCGGCGGAAGCGGGCTGCCGACAAGTGTAAGTACACTGGTAACGACTTGGTCGTGACTGGTCGTGACTTCAGGACAGGGGGGCAAGTCAGTCACTCGCGGTGAGGGACGCCACATCCTCGCGAGCTCAGTTAGGTGTTTTTCTTGTGGTGGCAAAGTCTGTCGTCATGCTGAAATGCCATTTCAATCTATTTCAATAACATCTAAAGGTAAGTTGGTTAAGAGTTCCTGTATTGCGTTTGCTTGGACAGTCAGTGCTAACTTTCTCTCGGCTTCAGGCAGATGATATATCTAACCGACTTTCTGTTGAGAGATGATGCAATATTATGAGCATGACATTAAACGCATTTCTTTTGTAATGGATCATTTGAATGTAATGTACGGTTTATGATTCGAATGTATGTTTGCCAAACCATCCATGCGGACTTTGTAGGGATGAACTATATGAGTCTTGCTTGTGCATGGAGTTGAGTTATTTTTTCCACGGCACTTGGGAGGAACTTGTAGCCCACCTCGCATTAATGTGGGGAGCCTTCTCGGTAAGCTTGCATTGCCGTCGGTTTCGTAGCCATTGAAGTATAAAGCATGAAGCCCATGGCTCAGACTACTGATTACTAGGCAAATTTTCAAGAAGTTTGCTTCCTTGAGTGCATTTTGGCGCTCTTTCTTACGAATGAGAGAGAGTGAAGTATTTTGGAGCTTGTGCATTAATTCTTTGTGTGTTCGGTACTTTCTAACAACAAAATCCTGTTCTTTGTGGGACCTCTCAATTTCATCCCGAAGCAGGACGCGTATTCGTTGTTTCCTCTTTATTTTGTTTGTGTCTAACAAACTCATCCATTGTGCTTCTCCAACTTTCTTTTTTAGATAATAATCCCGTGGAGCTGGAGGAGAGACAAAAGTAAGTTGACACAAAGTATTAAATAGGCTGTTCTTAAAAATGAAAAGAAATATTAGCGCAAACTGCAATTCACCATGGGAAATGGTTTTTGATTGTTCCTTCTCGAAGTTTTCCTTTTGGCCGACTCGGTCAAACCTACGTCTTTGTGCTAAATTTCTCTCCCCTTGTCCTGTTTCTTGTATGTATTCTGACATTTTTCATTTTATCTGCTATAATTTTGTACAGAATATAGCGTTCTAACCTCTGTCGATAGTGTTCTGACCTCTATGCCCTCGAGTGCATTCATATTGTTGTCAGATACCTCTGATCACGCTAGCAGAAAATATCCCTGTATCGACTTACAAGGAGAATTACTTATTCCTCAGTCCCTATGTGTCCATATACTTTTTCCCGATTGTTGCTCGTAGCTTTTGCTTCGCTCTCTTCATTTCACTAACCAATTCTTGCATCTGCTATTTTTTATGCAGCTATGAGAGATTCGTGGCGAATCTCTATGGCCAACAGTTACTGTAGTAAGTACTTTTTTTGAGTCCCCATTTTTTCTCCGCGGAGGTGTTTTTCTCTTAAGCCTGTCCTGTAAAAACCCTGTTCTGGCCCGGGAAAGAAAAGAAATCCGGTTCGTTTTATTTCCGAATTTCCCTTACCCATGGAGCATCCAAGTTGTTTTCTGAAGTCGTGTGCCTGTGCGACCCTGCTTTTTCTAAGCAAGTTCTTAAAGCTGTCCCCAATCTTGCTCCTCTTTACTATCAGCTCTCCATCCAATGTTAGACGTTTTGGTAGTCTGCTTGGGCGCCTTCGACTAAGGCATTTGCGATCTGTTAATTTTCGCAGCCGTATAATACTTCTGTATCACTGCCCTTAAAAATCCCTGCACTTGTATGAACTTTTCTTCTTGTTTTTCGAGCGCCTGTGCGACAGAAACATGTTCAACCTTCGTGTGCTCATTGTAAATAACTTCCCTACGAGCATAACTGACTCTAAGTTGCATGAACTATGTACATATTATTCATGTGTCCTCGATTCAGTCTACTGGTGCATTAACAAAATCTTTTACTGGATAAAAACCAAGAATAATTCGGGAAACCGCAAAAATAAACTAGAACGTCCATTAAGAATTTGTCAAATCCATAATTCTTATTCTTGCCTTTTTTGCGACGAACTCTACACTAATAATTTTAAAAGGCCTTAGCAAAATATCTTTAATGAAAATGTCCCAAATTGCATTCACTCTAAATACTTAAGACATGTTTCTGCGAGTTTTTTTTGTTTTTGTTTTGAACGCATCCCGGCTGTGCTCTAGCCCTCCTTCCTCGTAGTTACCTTGTGTGTTTACCCCGTGCAGTCCCGAGGGAGACGCGAGCGCCCCCACTGGGGCCCCGGACGGCAAGCCGGACGGCGCGCCCTCGCCCGGCGCCCCCTCCCCCGCCGAGAGCCCCGCCAGCCCCAACGCTCGCCACCAGCACAAGTGGCCGCTCAAGCCCGGCGTCATGGTGCACGTGAACGGCGCGCACAGCCTCAGCCTGTCCCGCCTGCCAGACCACCTCACCAACAACAACAACAACAACACCAGCAACGTCAACAACAACTGCAGCAGCACGCCCGCGCTGAACCCCGCGCCGCCCAAGAAGCAGAAGAGGCGGAGGCGCGCTGCCAGCCTGACGACGCTGCAGGCGCAGCAGCCGAACATGCCGGACGAGACGAACCAGCACTCCCGCGCCAACCGGATCCGACAGATGTTCTCCAACTGCGACCAGAACGGCAGGAACAGCTACAGCTCGAAGCGCGGCGACACCCTGCCCGGGGTGCTCCACAGCAAGTCGGGAGGTAAGGGTTGGCGGCACTGCACAATCCGCACCCAGCTGGTGGAGGAGGTGGTGGCGATGGTGGTAGCCCCGCTGGCGCGGTCGGCTGGAGAAGACGCCCTCGGAGAAGATGGTGAAGGTTCCTCAAGCCACGGTGTCTCTTCTGCGGCAGTTGACAGGGGCATTAGCAAATTTTTCTTAATTTTTTTTTATCGATAATTTTTTTGTTCGGAAAGCTTTTTATTTTTAAATACAAACAGTTGCTGGTACATGTTTGTCGCCGAAACTGCATCGTCTGATAAAAGAGGTGGTCTGTTCCCATTCCGTAGACGTAGCTCCGCCTGCCTGGCAGTGCTGTGGTGTGCTATCCCTCGCTTTTGCATGCAGTCCTCGCTTTATCCTTGATTTCCGAGCCACGCATTCCAAACCCACGTTAGGTTTGTTTGTCTCGTCATTGTGTATGATAATGTTTCTCATGTGTTCTTTTTTTTGTTGTTGAAATTTGTCACTGCTCTAGAGGCGTAACTGCATGGTCTGTTGTGTTCCATGTTGTCATGTTAGTGGTCACGTTCAAGAGGCTAGACGAGTCGGCGAATCCCGGTGGCTCTAGAAAGCGCAAGAAACCGGGTGCAGGTAAGGCAATGTGGCAGGCAAGGCAAGGTGTGTACACGTGTACCGTGTCTAGCGTAACGACAAATCCAGCCGGCGTGCTTGTGCTCCTTCTCTCGCTTTCGGTGGGGAGGGCATGTTTTTTTGTGGCGACGCTTCACACGTGTGTCCCGTGTTGCCGCAAGTGGGCGCAAATTTCCACTTAAGGGTTGCCAACCCCAGCCTGTCGGCGAGCAACCCCTAGACGTTGCCTGGAAGGCACTGCTGCATCTTGGGAATTTCTGTCCACTTAAGTGGCGACACTGGTCGTGCACCGAAGCTCACCCGGCAAAGCCTCCGGTTGTATTTGCCCGCGTAATGCATGACGGGGCCTTGCCTTCGGTTGGCCCGATAATGTCCATTGAAAAGAGCTCTTAGGCGTCTCGCGCTTTGCGCCCAGCTTGCTCGCATTGTCTCACGTTGTCCGTCTCCCCGCAGGCCCCAACCCCGCCATCAGCAAGGACAAAGCCAAGGACAGAAACAATGCGGCCGGCGACGCCCTGCTGGGCAGCATGCTGCCGGCCGACGGGGACGGCAAGGCTTTCTACGAGAACCTGCCCTTCCACGGCATCCAGAACGCACCCAATAAGGTGAGTCTGCTCTTCGTCTCGTCGTTTCAACTGCAGCAACAAAGCAAATGGACAGGCGTGGCACTGGAGCGGGACCGGGCCGAGGGCATGCCAAGGGCGTCCACAAACGACTCCAAGACGCGACTCTGTTATAATGTAAATAATTAACAATCAGCTCTGTGAGAGAATCGTTTCCTTTTTCAAAGTCGTGGTTTGCGGACGCGCCCTCTGCCCGCCGGCCCGTTTACCCGAATGTCGAATTATGCATTATGCGCATGTCTCTACAGAGGCTAGTACTATAGTGCTTTCTTGAAATTCGTATGTAATTGTTGTTCTCTATCACCATGTTATGTGTATTCTGCTGAATACTCTTTTTAGTTTAGATGTAAAGTTGCACTGCTCATTTTTCAGCTGCAATTGTCTAATTTATCAAAAAAAAATATTTGTGGTAGGGAAAGGGTTAAGTCTTCTCCCTTTGAGTACCTAAAATTCCCTGGGAGCCGTTATAATTAGATTTTTTAAAAATGTGGGCCATCATTTTCCTCTGGTGTCCCAGTATTGACACATTTTCCTTCTTTTAGGCGGTCCCTAAACGAACGTTCGAAACTGCCGTTTAGCTACTTTTTATTTCGGGATGTAAGTTTCGCATCTGGGTTGGTTTTCCTTTTCGCTTTAAGTGAATGCGAGTGTGCTTTGCCAGCTCCCTTCTTAAAATTTACTACTCACACACTAGAGACTTTTTTCCCTGTAGAATACAGCTCTGCGGGCATAAACTTGTGTCAATTGACAGACTGTTCCTAAAAGTCGAAACAACTACGCAATGCTCCTGTTTTATCTCAATTCAAGTGAGCGTGTTTTGTTTTTCTACTTCAGGATAGAGGCACGCTTTTAACTTTGTAACAAACCTCTCCAGATTAGGAGGGATTTTATCTCTGGAGCAGTGGAAACTGTCGCCAAGTGGTCAACTGGTGTGCATCGGTTGGACACTGCTGTTGTAAATTTGCCATTCTTAATTTAGGTTCTTAGTCCTGTTCTAACTACGAACTGTGCCTTTAAGTCGCAAGGCAATGTCCTCCGGAGGTAGCAAAGCCGCTTGTTTCAACTCAACCACACACACACTCACACACCCATCAACATTTTCAGAAGTAAATTTGAAAAGAGAAAAAGTGTCTAAAAATTTGGTTTGGCCCCTAGCGGTTCCTTGTCCGGCAGACAGCTTTCGATCACCAGTGAGAAGTGACTCGCGCAACGACGCGCTGCGTGGCCAGGCGGTACGTCAAAGCGTTTCCAACGAGTTTTAAACCCGCTTCCCTTACATCGACATCTTCCTGCCCCTGTCCTACTTGAGCGGACAATTCCCCGCGGTCACGGGGCTCCTGGCTGCTTAGGGGGTTCAATTTTTAGATTATTACCGCGGGAGTTTGAAATTGGCACCGGTTCGTGTGGTCTGGTCTCCGTGGCGGACCGAGACGAAACAGGGAGAGCCGCACGGACTGGCCGGCCGTGAGGCACCACTCGGCCCAACCGCCTCTAGCACTAGCATAGAGTAGAGAGTGCACGTCAGGCCTGTCCTTTGCTTTCCAGACTTGACTGTCGCTTTTTACGTAGTTTTGGTGTGACTTTGCGTGTGTCTAACCGCATGGCCCAAGCTGTAGCTGCCGGCCAGCGCGGCCTGCTTGCCTGCTCGTAGTGTACCAGTGTGTTGCCTGCAGCCCGCTCCCCGCCCCGCCCCCCGCCCCGCGTCCAGGCCTGGCAGCGAGCTGAGCCAGAGCAGCCTGGGCCTGGGCGGCCTGGGCCTGGGCCCCGGCCTCTACGACGCGGACGCCGTGGACGGCCAGTCGTCCGGCTACGGCTCGGCGCGATCCACGACGCGCTGCTTCAACTCGCTGCGCCGCTCCTCCGGATCGCCCAAGAGCTCGCCGGCGTCGCCGGAGCACCAGTTCCGGTCGCTGCGGCTGCACCCCCACCCCTACCGCGCCGCCGCCTCCACCGAGGACGTCTCCTCCAGCACGCCGTCAGCCACGCCGTCAGCCACGCCGTCAGCCACGCCGGGGTTCCGGCCGCTCAAGCCGGCACGCGCGCACTCGGTGTCGCTGTGCGTACGGCCCGTCGCGCGCTCCGTGGCGCCCAAGTCCGCCGTCGCGGACGCCTTCCCCGGCCTGAGCAAGGCCGGCAGCGCCCCCAGCCTCACCAGCCCCACGCCCAGCCTCACCAGCCCCGCGCTCGTGGCCAGCGTCGCCGCCAGCACCGCCAAGCAGCCCGTCAACGTGAACCCCAACTGCGCCGTCCACGGCGACCTGGCCAGGTCCAGGGCGGCCGCCACGCCGCCCACGCCCGCGCCCAGGAAGGCCATCGTCCCCAGCAGTGCCAAGGCCGCGACCTCGCCGACGACCGTCTCCAAGCACACGTACCAGAACGTGCCCATCCCCATCGGCCCCACCCCCGCCACCGCCAACCCTGCCCCCGACCCCGCCAGCTCCAACACCGACCCCACTCAGCCTGACCAGGGCCCCGCTGATGACGGTGACCCCGATGCGGTAAGCTATGCCCCGAAGAAACGAAAAGAAAACAACTCAGAATTTTCAGCAGTGGCCAAAAATATCCAATAGCCTGCCAGCTGTTTTGAAAGAAATCGCAAACACGCTGATAGATTTTTTTTATTATATGTAGTCATAGGCATAGTCATTTCGTAGTTTATCGATATCAGAATTAGAAAAAGTGTAGCGCGTGATATCTTGCACTCGTCCTTGCCTTGGCCTTGGTTAGCGACAGCATTTTGACATTTATTTGAACCCGTCGTCCCTAACCTTGTGTGTGACTGCTGCTTTGACTAACCCGGACTAACGCCTTCTCTCCGCCAGACCCTGCACCTGAGCCAGAGCCACCTGCAGCACCCGCTGTACCAGTTGTCGTCGGGCCCCGCGCTGGGCTCGCCGCTCGGCCTCGGCCACCACGGCCTCGGCCACCACGGCGTGGGCCACGGCCTCCACGCGGCGCTGGGCGAGACAACGCTCGTGTCGCGGCCGCACGCCTACGGCCACAGCGCCACGCTGCAGCGGCCGCCCTCGAGGCACAAGCAGGCCTCGGCCAACAACCTCCACCACCAGCAGAGGCTGTCGTCGTGCGCCTCGCTGCCGCGGCGGCAGGCCTCGGTGCCCGCCATCGCGCGCGGCCTGAGCGGCCTCGGCGGCCTTGGCGGCCCCTCGCCGTCCCTGGCGCCGTCCATTCCCCCCCTCCCCTACTCGCCGCCCAGCTACGGCGGGCTGGTGGACAACAGTAGTGCCATTTACTCAGACATTATCAGTGCGAGTGCGCGAAGGGGCGGCCCGTCCGGGGGCGGTGGCGGCGGCGTCGCCGGTGTGAGCAGCTCCCGGCGGAACTACGCCAACAGCCTGCACCACGGTCACAAGGCCGACAGAGACAGAGAGAGAACGGCGCCGCCCTCGTATAGCGAGCGCGCCGACCTGGACCTTGATCTGGACCTGGAGCTGGACCACGCCGTGCTCAAGTTCCACGACGTGGGCCAGGAGATAGATGTTTGAAACGCCAGGTACGTTGGGAAGCACCGCCGCCTGCTGGCGGACTAGCCCGCCGCGCAGGCCTCCTGTGCGGACTGCCTACCTCGACTCCGACAGGCGCTCCACGCCCCACTCGCCAAGTGATCTGTCCCTCCTCGTGTTGTTTGTGTGAGCCTTGTGTTTTTGCAACTGTGAATAACACATTCGATATATTTTCAAAGTATGAAACTGATTGTATTTTGCGCTTTGGAATGATAAGACTAATTCTTTAGGAGGTTTTTTTTTAACACTCACATTTCATGATTGTTAGGTTTGAGGACCAAAAGATTTTTTTTTAAGTCTGCCCTCTTTTTATTCTTTTAAAAAAGGTCCCAACCTTTCTTTGATAGTCTTATATGTTCAAGAATCCTATAATTCCATTTTACCAAATGCGCCTCAAGATCCGCCTCACGACGTTTGTGTTGCCTTTTCCAGCCCTACAGGCCCGAGTTTTCCGATTTGGACTACGCGGATGTGGACTACCGCTCGTACGGCCCCATCAACTACAAGGCGGCCTCCATCCTGGCGGCGGAGCACGCGGACGACGGGCCCCAGAACCAGCATCCCAGCGGCCGCCTGAACCTCGCCAGTTGGCGGCCACCCCCGCCTCCTGATGAAGACTACTTGTAGTTGGACCAGGACCTTGCTCTCACCGGGCCATCAAGTTCAACCTAAACTCATCACTCAAAGTCTGCATATCATCACTATGTAATTTAATATGGTTGTCTCTTGATTTAACTTAAAAGCTCGTCCGTGTTGAATAATCTGTGTTCCCAAATTGTATTTATGGTATTCTGGAACTAGTTTACACAGGTCAGTGTTATGTAGTTTCTCTGGTTGTTGTTTGTCGGTTATTGCACCAGTGAAAAAAATTCTTCTTTCGACCTCTTTGGAAGAAATAGCACAGAACAGAAAATCTGATTTAACAACGAAACATAAATGCAAACCTCTACATGTTGTATTGTTAGTAAATTGCAACTGTTCTGGGCATATGGGAGAATTTGCATCTGTGTATGACCATGTTGGAAATACTAATCCAAACATGAGTGCTGGATCACCCATGTTATGTTGGAAGTATTACTCCTGTTATTGTTACTCGCAGCCCAAATTATGGAAGTACTGTGAGGTCCTGTGGTTAGTTTTGCTGTGCGTTTCTCTCATTGTATAGTTCGTACTATAGAGATATTTAAAATGGACTGTTTAGGAAAAGAGTTCAATCTTGAGGTTGTTTATTTTGATAGCAAGTGGTCATTACAGTGCACAAGTGCTCAAAGTCCATAAATGTTTGACCATTTGTTATCAAAATATTACCTCTGGGTTACTAAAGTGGAATGTGGGTTGGGCTCCCATTATATGAAGGACCAATTAATATGATTATGGGCTGCCATAATATTATTCCCATTTTTTCATTGAAACTCTCCTCCCACATCAAAAGAGTTTTCTAGCTCCTTGTCCATAGAGCACATAGGTATTTTTGTACAAACTGTAAAGTGAAATTGATTGGTGTGAAGATAGGTTTACACCCATGTAAATAGCTGATGGTGTCCATTTGTCTTTTTTAATTAAATTTGCTGTATTGCTTTGTTTTTATTTATGGTTTTGTTCAGAGAACAAAATGTACAGAAACCTGCTCCTCAATATTGTAAAGTTTTAGTGTCCACGTTTCCATGGTTTATGAAACTATGAATTTGTATTCTACTGCAACACATTCTTATCATATCCAGTCGCATTTGTTTGATAACCATGATTTTATGTATGTTTCTCTCCCTCTGTTTCATTTCTTTCAGCTACAGCCGAAATGACCTAGTCATTGTTAACGGGGACAATGAAAAGACAAAAAAAATAAATTGGGAACAGAACTGGAAAATAGTATGTGTACAATAAACGTTTGGGAACTCTGGAATGGTTATTGTTACTTGTGAACCATTGTTGTACATGTTTGAAAACTGTTTTGTATAGTATTGTAAAATTTGAGAAATAATTAACTTTAAATGTGGTTGTGCAATATTAAATTTGTTTTGATATCTGTCTGTTGTATGACGAGTTGTGTCTTCTTAAATGTGGTTCTAATTTTCAAGGGAGGTGGGTTAGGTCTCAGAATCTCACTTACCCAGTAGTATTTTCATTAATAACTTACAACCCTCATTTCTCGTCCTCCTCCTCTCCCTCCCCCTTTCTTTTAAGTTATTTTCAAATGAAACACCTGTCAGTTCTTTTCAGGAACTGGAAACTTAACGATGGATGTATTTTTTCAATTTAAAAGTAGCCATCTCCCTTGCAAATGTCATGTTTTGTTTGAATGAGTGAATTTCTTTTAAACAATGCTGTGATTAGTGATGTGTGATTTCACTGAATAGTGCAGATAGGTGGATCAAAGAGGCCAACATAAACTGAAAGAGGCAGAACAAAAATTAAAAGGCAGTTGACAGTATTTTAGTTGGACTGCATTTTACAATGGAGAGCACCATGTGAATCTAAATAATTAAATATTTATAAAACTGGCCTGAACCCCAATCCTTGCAATGGTGTTACCAGCTACTTTGTTGATCTGCTAAACACCACATCAGAAATCATGACTGCTTACTTTTGGTTCTCTAGCGTTTGCTGTCTGAACTGACGACCATTTAATGTGTACCAAAGAAACGTTCTTCATAGTGTAGATACTATTGTGTTCTTCGTATTATCAATATGCCCATCTTTTTCTTTCTAGTGCTCAACTATTTATTAAGTTTTTGCCACAAGTTAAAGTACATTTTCTGTGCAAAAGGAGTCACAAAAGTTTCAATACTTAAAAATATTCTCATCTGTTCTTCCTTGATATGTCACTTCCTGCAAGCATTACTTGATGCTTGAGGAGCTCAAAAGAATTGGTAAAGCCATAACTCTCAAACATGTTTTGTGCCATGGATTAAATCTTTGCTACACATAGATTGATGTGGCAGAGATTGATTCGATTCACACTGTCCAGTGATAGCAGTTTCATGATTGAAATCACCAAATGCCATCACACTTTGCTGCCTCTTATGAATGATGAGTGAAACAATTTTAATATAGAATAAATATTTTGTGTGTATTCATGTTATTCACTTTGTTTCTTTATGTAAAATTCATTCTTCCATTGTTGTCCTTTGAACCGGAACTGATCAAAATTATTAGTAATCCCATTCTTGGTTTGAGCTGTTTTCTAAGTTAACAATCCCTCTTGCTGTCTCCTCTAAATTTCCTGATTTGAAACTACAGCTTTTAAAGTGTTTGCTGTGGTTACACAGAACTGAACATCATTCTAAGTAATTATCCATTGTGAGGGCATAGATTTGCTTCTGAAGTATAGCACAAATATGTTGTCTTTGCATTTGCGCTACTGTTCTTTTAGCTCTTGCTGTGCTCCTTGTCAAATGTGAAGGGCCAAAATATTTGTTTGCTTTAGAAAACTGTGTGTATGTCTGTTCAATTGTGCTATATCGTTCTTAATGTACTGTTCGTACCTTACCATAATGTTAAATTTGCCTAACTGCATGTTGTGGAAAAGATGCAAGTTGTGCATCTTCACTACTGGAGTCTGGCAATGTGAATGTCTGCGTAGTTGTTAATTTAAAATGAAGTTTTATGGAATAAATCAATGTGTCAAAATTCAATGTGTGATACCAAGAATGCATTAAAATGTTGTGATAAGAATTTGGTCTGACTTCTTGATAACAAATCAGTTTGCCATCTTTTCATGCCATGCCAAGGGACTATGATAGAAAATAAAAGATAAAGAAATTAATGGTATATTGTACACACAAAAAAAAATATGGGAAGGCTTAGAGACCCCTATAAAACCTTAAAACCGACAAATATTCATTTTTAACTTTCCGACTGGCAACCGTCTTGCCTTGAAAGCCTTGAAGAGATAACACATTCATGATTTCCCCTGGGTCATTTTCCTTGATTACAACTAGATAAAATAAGGATTTAGGTGACAGTAGTTTACCCACATGAGCGAGGAGGCGATCAGTGACCTCCCTTCCTCGCAGACCACCAGCCCAAGCTAAATGAAGGAATGAACCATCTTCTCCCGGCTTAATCAGTTCTTCAGAGGAAGTCACACAGTATGGAGGATTAAATAGCAGCAGGTCGAAGGAATGGTCCATTCTGAACATTGTGTCCAGATCCATCTGCATACAGGCGACCTGCAAACACAACAGCAAATTACATGAGTATGTTTCTGAGGATATCAACAATACTGTTGTATGTGAGTAGTTCCTTACATTGGTTTTATTTTTTTCTGCAGTTTGTTGAGTGACGCTACATGCAAACGGGTTAACATCAGTAGCCATCATAAAACAAGAAGGCCCCAAGGCACTTGCTACAGCCGCTGATATCACACCAGATCCACTACCAACTTCCAGACCTAATCTGGGCTGCACGGAGCGGATGAAATTCAGATCCTTTTCAAGAGCATCCAGAAACAGAAAAGAATCTTCACGTGGCTCATACACTTGGTCAAAATCAGTCACACTCAAATGAGACAGGTCAGGAGTTACTAGCCTTTCATTGGAACCAGAACTCATTGTTATAGCTCTATTTGAAAAGTAAAAAAAATTGTAAAGGCTTTGGCCGAAAATTAGTTAGATGGAGAAGTTGGTTCCAACGGCGTTGAACTGGGAGTTATACTTGAAGTTGGTTCAATCAACGCTTTTCGACGATTTTGTTCCTTGTTTATTTGCTGAGTAAGTTTCATTAAACGGTCCTGTTTCCGTCCAACAAAAGAAAAAACAATATGTTCATTAACATAAGATCATTGTAGATCATCAGGTAGACAAATTGATTCACACAATGAGAAACACACCTGTGATGATTGCAAGATATTACCCACGACAGTAATTTTTGCTTTGGCATCATTCAACTTACGAACATATTTTTCCAGATCTAATGGACAGGTCTGATGTTCGGAAAGCTGCTTTAGTTCATCAGATAAACTATCAAGATGCTGTTTCAGTTCCCCTTGGCTGATCCTATGAGGACAGAGAAATGACACCAGTTAGTCTCTATGCCATTCAAAATTTGCAAACCAAACTGCATGAAAACATGTTGGTGAGACCAAATTACCTTGTGGCTTTCACTCTGTCATCCAGTTGCTCGACAGTGGGTCTCAACAAGCCCAGCAGTCCGTCGGCTAGAGTGTCTCGGGTAGGGTTGTCACCGAAATCTTCCGTTTTATCATCGATAGAAGTGTTGGTGCTGGTATCATCTCGTTGTTCCATGTGAGAAGTGAAAAGTGGGTTTCGCGGGTAAACAAACCCACAGCTTACTGCCTCAGGAGCCTCCTAACCTACCCAACCTACCCAACCTGCGTTCTTCGACACAGATTGACTTCCGCACCGAAAATGCAGTGTCGGCAGAAATCTAAGCGCAGTTTTCATTCGAGTTCTCAAAAGTCACATCACCCGACGGCGTATTTCAAATACAAGGGACGGTAGAAACTGCAACGCCCGTAAGACCGCCTCCGGCTCTGTCTTCTGCTTTTTTTTTCGTGCGTAGAAATTTTCCATAGAAGAGTGGTTATTCGCACGACGAGAATCAGGAAGGGAAGTTGTGCCGGGGGGAAATCCCCTCGCGAGAATCGCAAAGTGACGTCGTGCGGCGGGAAGAAGAGCATGTGTGTGTGTGTGTGAGAGAGAGAGAGAGAGAGAGAGAGAGAGAGAGAGAGAGAGATAGAGAGAGAGAGAGAGAGAGAGAGAGAGAGAGAGAGAGAGAGAGAGAGAGAGAGAGGGGGGGGGGGGGGGGGGAGGGGAGAGAGAAGGGAGTTCCGCCAGGTGTGGGTGTGGTAGTGCGCAAGGAGGACCCGACCGCCCACAGCTAGTGTAGCCAGTCCATGACCGCGCGCTGCCGCCGGCCGACGCGCGGGCGAGGTGGTTCCGTTGGTCCTCGTTCGTATCGCCCTGCATGGTGCTCTGAGTGGTCCTACTCGATGTTAGCCGCCGAATAGCCGCGCCCGCCCTGCCGCTGACCGAGCGGGGTGAGTCAGAGTCTGATTCGCTCTGTCTCTCTCGCACCCCTACGGGGCGCCGCAAGAGTAGAGTGCGAGAGAGACAGAGAGACTACAGCACCGTTCAAAATGAACCTGCTGGTCGGAGCGTGCGGACGAACGGGAGACAAGCCAGAAGAGAGTAGTATCCGAATATATCGTGAACCGCTTATTTTTCGTCGCTTCCCGGAAGCAGGCACGACAAGGACCTCAATAGCGCTTCAGCATGAAGATAAGTAAATACGCTCGGATGACTCGGCCACGTTGCAGAGATACCGTCGCGCGCAACGGGAGAGAAGAATGTTGCGAGACTGTCTGTAGTGGGTAGCGTAGTGTGAGTCCGCACGCGTAAACACAGTCAAGGCTAAATTCTGTTTTCGTCGGGTAAACACATGCACACGTGTGGTGGGGGTTGAGCAGGGGCTGGGGGCAGGGAGGGGGCAGTTTGGCGCCTTCGCGCTCCCAGCCTCCCGGTGACAGAGGTCCACGCTAACTCAATTAAACCGATTACTCTAAAGGTGAAGTGCCAACCAATGCCAAACTGCACATCTGTAAACCTAAACACCCTTTTTTTTTTTGTTTCCAATACTGAACCGCCAAACAGAGTTCGCTATCGCTGCTATCTCCATCCGGCCCGGTGAGAGCCCCCACCCAAGCCCCCTCCTCTCCCTCTCCCTGCCCCTCTCCTCGCTAGATCTTTTTATTGGTCCGTTTCGGTTGTGCCCGGACAGCTTAACAAATATGGCCACTGTATCAGCCCCCCATAAAGTAGGAAAATCCTCAAAGCCCACAGATCTGCTTCAATTTATTTTGCCGGTAGCATGAGCTGGTGGCTTACGTGGGATGAACCCAAGTATCACTGACTTTTGTCGCCAACTTATCCATTTTAGCTTTTTATTCTTCGTTTGATTTGCAGTTTGAGCCGATTCGGCTTCGGCAGCTTCGGCAGCTTCGGCAGCTTCGGCCGGTGGGTGGGACTTCCCCCGACTTGCAGCCCTCCGGTCCGCTCTCTCCTGATGGGGCTGCGATGCCCGTCAGCCGTCTCAGGGCAGCCCTCGTCGTGGTGGTCCTCTGCGCGCTCCTGGTGCCCTGCCCCGGCGGCCTTGCCGGCCCTGCCGGCCCTGCCGGCGCGGACAGACCCTCTTGTCGATTTCGGGTGCGTGGCCAAGACGTCCTTCCCCTTACCAGTCCCTGTCCTGGCCCGATAGGGCTATCTTTCAGCCTCGCCGATGCAGCTTTCTTGCTAGACCTGACCTTCTTGTTGTAGACGATCAACACGACGTGGCAAGTGTGCCACCACTTCGACTTTAGTGACTGTAAGTAAATGCCCTCCGACCGAAAAACAGAACAACAACAAGACAGTTCTGCGCGTAAACCACCCGCGGCGCGGGCTATGTTCCAGACTGCTGCTCGGGCGGCGTCCACTTCGAGGAGGGCGAGGTGAACGCGACGACCGTCGAGAACCTGCAGGGGCACACGGCCAACATCACGTTCTCCGCCGCCGCCGATGGTGAGGGAGGTAGAGCGAGGTTAGGGCCTGTCCCTCAGAGGGTCTGACCGGTGTGCTCCCCCGCAGTGGGCAGCTCCTTCCTGCTGCGGCGCGCGCGCGGCTGCAGCGGCCCCGCCGAGTGCTTCGAGGTGGCCGTGTCCGTCGTCGGCGACGTGGAGGTGGCGCTGGCCTTCGTGCCGGCGGACGCGCCCTACAAGGTGACGCGGCTCGACAACGTCAAGTTCCACGACTGTAAGGACTGCCGACGACCCGACGACTGGCGGAGTGGAGTGCGGTTCACGGCAGTGACGCCGTCCTGTCTCTCGCTGTCGCAGGGCTGTCGCACACGACCACCAACGCCAGCGCGGAGACCAGCTTCCTGCACGACAGCGGCATCGTCCTGGACATCCTGGGCAGCGAGTAAGAGCCCTTTCTGCGCGGGTTTGCCCGCCACGGCGACGAAAGCATGGACGACGTCGTGCTCCGAGGCGGAGGTGGGCAAATCCACGCCGGGACGGTGTGCGCCTTGTGCCATGTTACCTCTGACACGCGCTGCCCGCAGTGCCGTGCTTCGAGTGTACTCCCCCGAGGCCGCCGTCAAGGCCGCCGTCAAGGCCGTCCCGGACAGACTCGCCTCGGGCTGCCTGTTCCTGACGAGCAGCGCGACCAGCATCTCCTGCTCCGGGTGCAACTGTGGGCCCGGTCACACGACGTCGCTCTGCTTCGAGCGTGTGAGTTTCTTTCTCCCAGTGTTGCCGCACAAGTAAACCTCCGCGCTCCCTGGCACTGAGCAACCCTCCGTGTCCGCAGCCGTCCGGCGGGAACGCGATCCGCGTGGCGAACGTGACGGGCCTGTTCAATGGCAGCCATGCGGCCAGGAACATCGGCGCGGTGGTGAGTGACGACTACCGCCTGGCGAGTAGGCTGCCACCCGGCCACGTCGCGCCGCTGTGAAGATGGTGGCCTACCCTGCCGACTGCGGGCGCCAGTCTGGCCGCCTCAATGACGGTCTCCGTTCAGTTGCAGGTCGGCAACGCGTGTCGCACGGCCACGCAGACGGTGCCCCTGCGTGAGTGTCGCCAACCTTCCAGAGTTTCATGTTAGAACGGCGGCAGAACTGAGGGCAGGTCTCCAGTTCCAGGCGCTGCTGGCGCTGCTGGCGCTGCCGACGCGCAGCCCAGCCCCCCGGAAGCAGCGCCAGTCTTGGCGGCCGTCTGCGCCGGTCTCGCCGCTCTGACACTGCTGGCTCTGTCGTCGGTGTGCCTCTACCTGCGCCTCCGTGAGTACACAGTGCCCGCACTCACTGCTATACCCACTCACATAAAGGTCGTGGCGCGCGGGTTGTCACTCCCATTTCCAGGCTCGAATGCTGGAGTTGTTCTCTGGGTTCCAGGGCGGCGGGGCCGCCGGCGAGGCCGAAGGGGCGAGGCCGCGGTCGCCGCGGAGGACGCCGTGCCCATCGCCCGGGGCCCCTACCGCGCCGTGCTGCTCTACAGGAGCGGCCCGCGCCTCCAGGAGGTGGTGCGCCAGCTGCGCAACGTGCTCGGCCTCTCGGACAGCGTGGAGGTGCGCCTGGCGCGTCACCGTCGACGCTCAGGAACGGCGCTGAGCCACCCTCACGAACAACTCCGCTTACAGATACGGGACCCGTACGAGGAGCCGATGTTGATGGAGCGGAACGCCACAGTCTGTGCGAGGGACCTGCTCTACCAGACCAACGTCATCTTCATCGCCTCCGAGAATGCGTTCCAAAGGCCCAAGGAAACCATCCAGGACAGCTTTTTTGAAGCGGCCAAGAGCCAAGTGGAGAGTCATCCGAGCGAATTTGACGGAGGACGCATCTTAACGCTGTTGTGAGTACCGGGGTTGGGGCAGATCGAGTGTAGGATTGGCGGGAGTAGTTTCTAATCTATTGGTCCCGTGACAGAATGGACGCCAACCTGCAGAACAGGATCCCAGCGCCTTGGGACCAGAGGGTCTACTTCCTCCCAAACAAGATTGAGACTTTGCTAAGCGACATTCCAGGGTAGGTTCTAAACTCCTTCAATTTCAATGTTTGAATTTCGACAAGTATTCATGTTCATATTTTTCTCCAGATCACCGACGGTGGACAGCACTCAAGAGATCTCAGATTATTTAAGACTTCTAAACAGAGCCATGTAAGCCATTTTTTTTTTTTTTTTTTTTTCTTTTTCTTTTGGTGCTGCACTTATAATGTTTACTTTGTTAACAAATTTATTGGATCTTTTTTTTTTTCAGACGGCAATGCACTAGACCTGATTGAAATCAGAAAAATGTGTAAAACTTGATACTACAGCGACCGTGTGCACGTTATCTATCTGAATAAAGAGCGGTTCTTTATATTTATTTTTCTTAAATGTGCCTATATTCATTTCCTTATACCCGTCGACTCCACACCACATTTTTGCCCAATACCATTATGCCAATGTGGGGGCAGCGCAGCTAGGAGCCAACCAACCGTAACCGCTTGAGTAACTAAAAAGTTAAATGATAGTAACAATAAAGATTTGACACATTTCAGTATATTTATCATATTTATTGACACATTAACTTCTAACATCAACAAGAATTAGAGTCTAAACAGTAGAGGGAATCAAAACAAATATAAAACAGGAAATAGTAAGTGACTTGATTTCCATTACATAGTCTTCTCATTTGAGCTGATAGATGGATAAATAGATACAGCTGATAAACTATTAGTAAAAGTATGGGGTGTTTCGACGGCGTTGAACCAGCCTTGAAAAAATGTCACCACTCAAAACTACAAGCCAAATCCACATGGGTAAAATAACCCAATAGGTGGGGATGTTGAACAAACCCTCTATTTGTGCACATAACAAAATCTGTGATGAAAGCATGAGTAGAACAGATGCCACACTCCATAATTTTCTCCTCATAGAGGTTTGTTTCCTGAAGTCAAACCCATTTTTACAGTGACATATTATATAAAAATAGTAGAAAAGTATGATGAGGAAGTAAATTCCTAATGGAATGAATACAATAAACCAGTTCCACTCAGCTCTGGCATCCAAGCGGAGAACAAGGAGGATAAGAAATACAAGCAACGAGAAACAAGTAAAGAGAGCTCTATGACAGGCTGTCATTTTAGGATGAGACCAAGTTTCAGACTAAGAATACATATGAACTGACGTCACCGGGCTGAATTCCCAATGTGCCTATTTCAGGAGAAAAATTCAAATTAGCAGAATGCGGTAAATGACTAGATAATGGATGATAACCTCATAATTTGAGTCATTACCTCAAATTCTTGTGAGAGCGGAGGTTTTTAAACAGAAGTCCAGAATATTCATTTTGAAATTTTGTTCAGAGCGATACATGTCCAAATTCACAGGGTGTATAGATGGTTCTGAAATTTTCCTTCTTCAATCACCTCCATTTCTTCTCTTTATCATAATGACAACAACAAACAACAGCTATATAGAACAACAAAAATAAGAGTATGAAAAGACCAACCACAAGGTATGTTGGTGTCCTTTCCTTATATTTTTCTATTGCTATTTCATTCAACCCTCTTGAACTTAAAAACTAGCGAAGCAAGATACCCTACTGTTCATTTGTTCGTTTTATTATGGTATTGACTTCGAAATTCACCTAGTTTGATGAACGTTTATTTTGTCCGGTTGGTTAGCCTGCCCACCCTTCTGCTGTTTTCTTTCTTGGTGAAGGCTTCAACAGCTTCGAATCGAATTCAAAATTGAGATCTTGAATTGTCTTGAATGTGAGACTTTTGCAGACGAGTAGCACCCTTTAATTTCGTCGCGAGTGCGGGTGAGTGATGGTTTATTTTATCTGAAGTGGAATTTTGGGATCGATCGCTGCATGAAGTGCACCCAAACATGACAATGTCTGGCATAACCTGGTTGTTATGGGTCTCTCCCAGTCTATCAATTCTTTTATTACCGTTTAAGTGTAGTTACGAATGGTACTTAATCACACAGGTTCAAAGATGACAGCATCCCCCAACACTGACCCTTCGCACCCAGCCTTCGTCGGTGAACTCCTGACTCTGGCGGATCTGGCAGGGATCAAGGGGCCCCGCAACTCCATCAAGTGAGTTCCTTCAAATTCACCAAATGTTTTGTCTTGGTTCAGGCCTTTTATGTCATTGTCCCCTCAAAAAAAGCACTTCATATCTTTTGTTTAACTTTCAGGGCTTTATTGGATCTTGCCATGTTTGGCGTACCGCCCAACAAAATCCATCAACTGTTGCGAGATATTTTAGCAAGCATTAACCGTTCCAAAAGAGTTAGTTCGAAACATTCCTCAAGAAGAGCAAATGCATCCTCTAATCCAGTTCAAGAAAACTTGACCCCTGAATCCACTGCTTAAGTTATTTAGATTTTAATGTATGATTAGATTTTAGTCACTGAAATTTATTTTCTTTCTTAATTTGTTTGGAATGAAGCTAAACAGGTATTGACTGTTTACTGTATGGACCTGTGAGTACAGTTATCATCAGAACTTACTCAAGTTCATTGCAGAAAAATGTGTCACTCAAATGATATCTGGGTTGATATGTAAGAAAACAAATTATAGTTAGTCTTTTTTATTCTTTCTCTTTCTTCTTCCTGTCTTTCATACCGGCACAAGAAAGATCTGAGAGTCAAGTTGGTACAAAGTTGTGTCTTTTGTTAAGTACTTGATACATCAGCTCTGCTTTTCAGTTTCAGTTTGTGCACATAATTGACTGTCTCTAGAGATGACATATCACATTCTCTACCTCATATCAATATAAAAATCTCACAACATACTGTAATTACATAAAATATAAATACTTATGATGTAAATTATAATATCTAAAGTCTGTCAATCACAGCAAGTGTGAAAACTGTACATATTTACTTGATCCAAATGTTCAAGCAGCAGAAGCATGCCAAATATTGGGCTGCTTCTGTTGGTCAAAGCATCTGGATATATAATTCACAATGCTGATCACTAACAGTCAAAAGTCTATTGGTGCTCAAATATATTGAGTTGTGTCATAGTATTATCTTTTACACAACAAAATACTTTTTAAAAAAGCTCTAAAATGACAAAAATAAATCAGAAGGAAAGATGATCTTTAAAAGAAAATAATGCTTATGGGAAAAAATACACACACTATTTTAAAAATATGACACATGGAAAAAGAGGTCAGATGAAACAATTATTTAACCAATTTTGTAGAAGGGGTTTGGTCCCTTGGTCTATTAAACCCATTCATGCCAGCTAGTCCCAAAATATTTTTTTAAAAAATTACTGCACATACAAGTAGTATTAACAAGATTAAAATATCGCGTTCTGCGGTTCAAAACATTTAAGAAAATTATTTTGGGCTAGTCATGTCATTCAGTTTTTTTTAGCAAATGCATCTAGCCTCAGTGGTTTGTCCCAAATTACTCATAGCACAAATGGGTCACAGTATTTGGCACCCTTGAATCAAGATACACTAGATTGCTCAATGTACTCAGACCATTCTCTACTAGGTACTTCCTCATTCTTGTTTGTACAGCCAAAACACCATCATACAATAAATATTATTTTCATCAGTCATGGTAAATGATGTAAATTTATGCCTTTCTTCCAAATGCATAGATCTCCTACGCCATGAGTAAGTTGTGCAATCTGCTAATTTGTAAAGTAAGTACTTCCATCCATAAGGCCTCACTCAGGAGTTAGCTTATTTACACAAAATAACAAATTCATCACACTTTAAAGTTACATACTCAAACACTTTTGCATATATCTCCCATGATTGTATCTGTTTTGCCATTATTCTTACAATATTTACCTGTTCTACGCTGACACAGATGCTTCTTATGAAAGCAGACACTTACTCAGGCACACTCACAGACAGACAGACAGACACACACACACACATTCATACACACTCTTACAAAAAACTTCACATGCATTCTTATAGGTTTATTTTGTTCAACATATTGAGCATTTGACATTTTTTTTGTTTGCTTTTTAGAGTCATAACTGATGAGTTTCAGAGGCCTGCCTATCAAATCAATATTGGTAAAACCTCTTCCTCATCTTTACACTTAAAAATATGTATCCTAATGGCTGTGTTCAAAATTTCAACAGCACCAGAGTGCACCAGGTGACTGGCAATGGTGCAAAGACCACCTCCATCACAAATAAATATTCGGCTTAGAAATAGTTAGGAATTTCAATTACTACTAAAGGGTCCCAAAATTTTCACATTGGCAAAAGGCTCTGAATACAAATCCCACAATTTAAGTTGTAACTCAAAGGGTCTTTCCACCATTCAGCCAAATTAAAACAAACAACCCTTCCATTTTGAAAAGTCAAAAGTTAAATAAATATGTTTGAGTATCACAAAAAAAGCATCGGTAAAGTTTCACTGCCTTCAGCGCATGATAGACAGCTTTCTTATTTCTTTTATTTTCATTTTCAGGGAGTCAGCCCAGGTCAAAGAATCCACTCTGAAATCAGGTGGATAATTGAAATTTAGTTTTTAACAGGTGATCAAGAAAGCCTTATTAGAGAGCTAATTCTGCCAGAAAACTATTGTGTCGGAAGGATTAACACAAAAGTTCCCTCGCGCCATAACTCAAGCAGATTCTTTGACTAGGGGAATTGGACTGCTCGCATAATTTGTGGCGCTTGGAGCTTCAAGCCAGGAGTCCTGAGCGAGTTTGAGTCGAAGCAACAACAGTGCCTCATCTTTTGCGCTTAGCAGCTGCTGCCGCTGCAATCATCTTCCTCAGCATGGGCTCTGGACTGCACACCTTGGGCTCACACTGCATCTGGCCGTCGCCGCCGCACCTGCGTCACAGAGAGGAACAAGAACCACGTTAGCTCACAATCAGATGGAACAGACTTAAAACAAGGCAAAGGGAAGGTTTGGAAGGGCCACTCACTGGCAGTGCAGGCACGGCCCGGACGCAGAGCGGATGGTCTCCCCGACGCGGTACGCCTGGCCGCGCACCTGGCACCCCGTCCTCTTGGCCGCGCCCTTGTAGGCGTGGTGCAGGAAGTGCGGCGGCAGAGTGGTGGTCGTGGTGGTCGTGGTGGTGGTGATGTTGAGCGACGTGGCCATGGACACGGGGCACTCGTAGCGCGGGCAGCAGAAGCCGTTGATGGGCTCCTCGTGGCAGGCGGGGATGGGCGGCGGGCAGCTCTGCTGCAGGCATATGATGTCGCTGCGGAAGCAGAAGCAGAAGTCGCAGGGATCGTCGCGCGGGATCTGCTGGGCCGAGACGTACACCTTGCCGGCGTAGCGGCACGTCCCCGGGCCGAACGCGGCCTGGTCGTCCTCCTCGTCGTAATCCTCGCCCATGCCGCCCATGCCGGGGCCGGGCGGCAGGTAGGTGCCGCTGCCCGGGGGGAAGTTCTCCTGGCCCGCCATGCCCATGCCGCCCACGCCCGCCATGCTGGCCAGCTGGCTGAAGTCGTCGGGCTGCCCCATGAAGCTGGGCATCTCGGTGGGCCGGTGCTGCGCTGCGGCCGGCGCGGCGGAGGGCGTCGGCTCCTTGTTGGTCTCCACAGGCACGGCGATGTCCTCGTCGACGTGTTCCTCAGCCACGGGCGGCTCTTCCGTCACTTCAGCCACCTCGTGCTCCATCGGCTTGTCGCTGTCGTCCGCGTCTTCGGCGTCAGGCTGCGGTGCGGGGTCGGCGGGGACTTGGGGCGCCGGGGTGGGAGCGGGCGTCTCGACCTCCTCGGGAGACTGCGGCGCGGCGGTGGTCGTCGGGGTAGCGGGGACCTCCTCGGGGACCTCCTCGGGGACGCTGGGCGCCTCGTCGAGCGGTGCCTGCGGCGGTGAGGTCGGGGCAGCGGGCTCCTCGGTAGCAGCGGACTGTTCGTCGACGGCCGCGGTGTCCTCGCCGGAAGCAGGCGTCTCGTCGACGGCTGGCAGTTCGGGGACTGGTTCTGGCGCAGTGGTGGTGACCTCCTCCACGGCGGGTGCAGATGGTGCGGTCTCCGTAGGGGCAGACTCTGATGGCGCGGACTCTGATGGGGCAGACTCTGATGGCGCGGACTCTGATGGGGCAGACTCTGATGGCGCGGACTCTGATGGGGCAGACTCTGATGGCGCGGACTCCGTAGGGGCAGACTCTGATGGCGCGGACTCTGATGGGGCAGACTCTGATGGCGCGGACGGCGCGGACTCCGTCGGCACGGCGACGGGCTCCTCCTCCTCCTCCTCCTCCTGCAGCGGGGCTGCCGGTGTCGGCGCGGCCGTCTGCTCTTCGACGTGGCTGACGACCGTGGTCGGCAGCTCCACCTCCGCGGGCTGGGCTGCGGTCGGCAGGGCCGCTTCCTCGGGGGCGGCGGTCGGCTGCTCCGTCACCGCGGTCACGACTTCCTCCGACGGCACTTCCGGAGCGGCGGCCTCCACGTCGGGCTGCTTCTCCGCCACCTGGGCAGGCTCCTCCGGCATGTCCTCCGGTGGCGCCGTGCCCATGGGGTGGTGCTCGCCTCCGTAGGTCGCCACGCCGTCGGTGGACGCCTCCAGGGCGGGTGCCGGCGTTGTTTCCACGGGGACGGCGGGCGTCTCCGTCTCGGTCGGGACGACCTCTTGCTCGATTGGCGCGGCGGGAGCTACAACCTCCTCCTCGGGCTTGTCCGTGGCGGGGGCGGCGGTGTGCTCGTCGAGTGCAGGCGGTGCGGCGGTCGCCTCCTCCTGCTCTGGTGCGTGCGGGGCGGACGTGGACTCGCCCAAGGGGACCCGCTGCGTCGTCGCCGCGTCCTCCTCCATCAGCACCGGTGCGTCCGTTTCCTGGGGCGCTTCCGGCACAACCTCAACCGGTTCCTGAGTAACTTCCGTCTGAGGCACATCCGGTTGCTGAGTTGGTTCCGGGGCTATTTCCTCTGCCAACACTACTGGTGCTTCTGTCGTGCCCGGGAGTGCTGCTTCCGGTTGTGGGGTTGCCTCTGGCTCAGGCGATTCGGGTGTTTCGATTTCCGGCTGCTCGGTGGCTGGTGCGGCTTCCGGCTGTAGAGTCGCCTCTGGGACCACCAGCTCTGGTTCAACCACTTCCGGTTTCTGGGTGCTTTCCGGCTGAGGCATTTCCGGTTGCAGAGTGACCTCCTGCTGGGCTATTTCCGGCTGTTTGGTAGACTCCTCTGACACCAATGGCTGAATCGCTTCCGGCTGTTCAGTTACTTCCGGCGTTACTTCCTCCGCCAACACTGCGGCCTCTGTAGCCTCTGGAAGCACAACTTCAGGCACCGGAGTGGCTTCGGGTTGCGCTGGTTCCGGCTCTAGCGCTGCTTCCGGCTCCTGGATCAATTCTGGCTGCACTACTTCCGGCTCCTGGGTCACGTCTGGTTGTACTTCTTGCGGCTGTGGAGTTGTCTCCGGTTGCACCAACTCAGCCATTTGAGTGGCCTCTGGTATCGCCGCTTCCGGTACAGGCGTCGCCTCCGGCTGAGCCACTTCCGGTTGGGTTACTTCCGGTTGCGTTTCCACCTCAGACTGCACTTCTGCCGGCTGTTCCGTGGGCAGTGGCTGCACCGCTTCCGGTTGCGTCGTCACTTCCGGTGCAGTCTCTTCGCTCAGGACGGGTTCGTGCGCGGGCTGCGGGCCCGCCGTGGCCTGCTCCGTCTCGGGCTCCACCGTGTTGAGGCCCTCGTCCTCCGGCTGCGGCGCGGCGGGCGCGGTGGGCGCGGTCTCGGGCAGCAGCTCCACGTCGGCGGGCTTGGGCGGCAGCGGGTCGGGGACGGGCGTGTCCTCGCCGTACGGCACGGGCAGCGGCGTCGAGGCCTCCAGAGGCTCCCGCTCCGAGGCCGCCGTCGTGCCCTCGGGCTCCTCCGCCTCCACGATCTCCTGTCCGGGTGACGCGGCCGGGGGCGCCTCCGACCCAGCCGTCTGACTGTCCGACTCCAGAGACGACGCGTCTTCGGAATCTGGAAAATGGGAAAGTCAGTCTCAACGTCGCGCGACAACCATCAACACATTAGCGGAGAGGCAATCAAAAAAAGAACTGAAATTGAAGCGAAATTCGACAAGCAATGCGATGTGCGCAGGCACTAACCACATGCGTAGGTCGGGCAGCAAACGCCCTCGTGGTGGACGGGCATGCATCGGGACAGATGGGCGGGCGGCGGCGGGCAGTTCTCCAACATGCAGTGCACGATGCCGGCCTCGCAGCGGCAGGCCGTCTGGCAGGGGTTCGCCGGCGGGATGCCCGACCCGTTCACGAACACCACGCCGTCGACGGCGCAGCTGCCGTCCCCGGCGGCGGGGTACTCCACGACCAGGTTGTCCTCGGGCCGGCTCGGCAGCTCCGTCGTCGGCTTCTCACCGAGAGGCTCGGCGGCGACGGCCTCCGTCGTCAGGACGACGGCGTCCTCCTTGTCAGCCGAGTCCACGGCGGGCTGGGGCTCGGCGGGCAGCGGCTCGGCGTCCTGGGGCTTGGACACGGTCGTCGACTCCTCGGCAACGACGGCCTCCTGCTGCGGGCTGGACTCGTCAACCGGTGGCTGGGTGCACGAGGAAAGGAAGAAGAAGATATAACACCACGGCAGCTTGGCGGCATCCTTGAACAACATTCACGTAAAAAGAATTCTTTATAAAGGCGCCGGCGTAGCGCAGAAAAGGGCTCGCGGTAAAACTTTTATTTTCAAAACGAATTTTGGAATTTTGGGCAGAGAGGGCACGCGACGTCCTATAGAGACGCACCTGTGACTGCTCGATCTCGTTGAGGTGCTCGCCCTCCTGCGCGCTGGGGACGGCAGCCACCGTCGTTGCCTCGTCGACGACCTCGTTGACGGCTTCCTCTGTCACCGCGGCGTCGACGGGTGCGGCCGTCGTCTCTTGGTCGGGCTGCTGCACTGCCTCCTCGGTGCTCGCCTCCACGACGGCGGCCTCGGTCGGTGCGATGTCCTCTGCCTGCTGCGTCACGACCGGCTCGGCCTCCACGGGCAGGGGCTTCTCGACGGCGGCGGGGGTGGTGACGTCGCCCTCCTGCATGAAGAGGTCGATGGGCTGGGCAGTGGTCTCCGGCTCGACCTCCGGCGCGGGGGCGTCGGTCGCCGGCGGCACGTACTCGTCGTCCTGGGGCGCCGCCGTGCCTTGCTCTTCGGTCACCACTTCCGGTTCCAGCGCCTGCTCCGGCTGCACCTCCTCGACGGGGGACTCGGTGGCCTGCTGGGCGGGTGGCGCGATCTCCGGTGCGGCCTCCGTGGGCACTGCCTGCTGCTCGGTGACGTCGGGCAGCTCCGTCACCACCTCCTGCGGGGCCTCCGGCTGGCTGGTCGTCACGTGGATGGGGTGCTCGTCGTCGCCGGCCTCCACGTCCGTGTCGCTCTCCTCGTGCTGCGGCTCGATCTGCCACGTCACGGCCGGCTCCGTCACGGCCTCGGTCACCTCCTGCTGCGACTCGGCGTGCTCGGTCACTGCGGCGTGGGCGGTCGGTTCGGCCGCTGGCTGGTCCGTCACCACAGCCGGCTGGTCGGTAGCCTCCTGTTGGGGCGGCTCGGGCTGCTCTGTTTCCTGCAGCGGCGCCTCGGTGGCCTGCTGCTGCTGCTGCTGCTCCGTGGCTGGCAGGGCCTCCTCCATGGCTTCCGGGGCGGACTGCGGCGTCGTCCCCTCGGACTGGGCTTCCTGTGGGGCCTCAGGGGGCGGCGCCGTCGGATCGTCCTCCTGCAGCACGACGGGCTCCGACGCGGTTGTCGCTACCTGCTCCACGTCCTGGTCCGTCACAGCCTGTGGTTCGTGCGTCGCGGTGTCCAGGATGGCCGGCTCCGTGGTTGCCTGCTGGGGTTCCTGCGCATCGCTGTGTTCCGTCACCTCTGGCTGCGGCTCGCCCTGCAGGGTCACCGCCTGTTCTGCCGCGATCTGCGGCTCCGTCACCTCCTGCTGCTGTTCCGGGACGGACTCGGTCACTGCCTGTTCGGTGACGTCATGCTCTTCCTGCGCGGGATGGTCGGTGACAACTTGTTGCTGCTCGGCCGGTTCAGTGACTTCTTGCTGCTGCTCTTGAACGGCCTGCTCGGTGACTTCCTCTTGCAGGTGGACAGGGTGTTCGGTGGCTTCCTGGGCCGCATGTTCCGTTAATTCAGGCACTGCTTGTTCCGTCACTTCCACCTGTTGTTCCTGAGGAGCTAATTCGGTGACTTCCTCCTGCTGTACCTGCGCTGCCTGTTCCGTCACTTCCTCCACTGCATGTTCTGTGACTTCTGGCTGTTGTTCCTGCAAGACCTCTTCCGTTACTGTAGGTTGCTGTTCCTGCGGGGCCTGCTCAGTGACTTCCTCCTGGGCCTGAACGGCCTGCTCAGTGACTTCCTCTTGGACCTGCGCGGCCTGCTCAGTGACTTCCTCCTGGGCCTGAACGGCCTGCTCAGTGACCTCTTCTTGGACCTGAACGGCCTGCTCAGTGACTTCTTCTTGGACCTGAACGGCCTGCTCAGTGACTTCCTCCTGGGCCTGAACGGCCTGCTCAGTGACTTCTTCTTGGACCTGAACGGCCTGCTCAGTGACTTCCTCCTGGGCCTGAACGGCCTGCTCAGTGACTTCTTCTTGGACCTGAACGGCCTGCTCAGTGACTTCCTCCTGGGCCTGAACGGCCTGCTCAGTGACTTCCTCGTGGACCTGCGCGGCCTGCTCAGTGACTTCCTCTTGGACCTGCGCGGCCTGCTCAGTGACTTCCTCTTGTTGGACAGGCGCGAGAGGCTGCTCGGTGGATACTGGGAGCGCCTGTTCCGTCACTTCCTGTTGTCCCTGCACGGCTTCTTCGGTTACTTCCGGTTGGTGTTCGGCAGGCCCGGCTTGCTCGGTCACGGCCGGCTGGCTGTCCTGGACGCTCTCGGTGACGGCTGTCTCTGAGTCCTGCGGCGCCTGCTGGTTGTCCACGGCCGGCTGCGCTGGCTGTTCGTCCTCCTGCAGCACGACGGCTTCCTGTCCAACAGCCTCCTCGGCGGCGGCCTCCGTCACGGCCTCTGTCACAGCCTCCGTCACAGCGACCAGGGGTTCCTGGGCGGGCAGCGACTCGTCGTCCTCATCCTCGTGCTGGTCCATGTGCCCGGGGGCGGCCTCGGGGGCGGCTTCGGGGGCGGCCTCGGGGGCGGCCTCGGGGGCGGCCTCGGGGGCGGCCTCGGGGGCGGCCTCGGAGGCGGCCTCGGGGGCGGCCTCTGTGACCGCGGGCAGTGCCTCTTCGGCCAACACGGCGGCCGGGAGGACGGTCTCGGCCATGGCGGCGTTGTCCTCGCCCTTGACGCCTTTGGTGGCCGTCTCCGTGACCGACGGCGCCGACTCCGTGACCACGGCCTCCGGGAAGGCGCTGGGCTCGGTGACCGCGGCCGTGGGGCCGGCCTGGGGCAGGAACTCGAGGCTGACGGTGCCGTTGGCTGCAACAATCACATGGCCGCGTTAGAACAAACACGAACCCGGATGCGGGGGCGGCCCACCCAAGGCACACGTACCACACTGGTAGGCGTCGGGGCAGCAGGCGCCCGCCCGGGTGGGCAGTGCGGTGCAGCCGGCGAGGGCGGGGCCGCACTCCTGCACGGCGCACACCACGTCGCCGCGCATGCAGTAGCAGTGCTCGCAGGGCGTGGCGCCGGGGATCCTGGCGCCGTCCGCGTACACGCCGCCGCCGTGGTTGCAGGCCACGGGGCCCGGCGTCGTCGTCAGGATCAGGCCCGTGCCCGTGCTGGGGCTGGACGACGGCGGCCTCTCCGTGCCGATCGCCAGCTCGTCGGAGTATTCTGAAAAAACAAAGTTGGTTTTTTGAGAGAGAGACCAAACTGCTGTTTTACGGGACCATTTTAAATTGACCAAAAACGGCGATTTAAAAAAAAAGTCTCATGTTCCTCGCTTACCACAGTCATATCGCACGGGGCAGCATACACCGCGCGTGTAGACGGGCTGGCACCCCTCCACCTGCAGCGTGCACTGCTGCACCACGCAGGCCGTCCGGTTGCGGATGCAGTAGCACAGCTCGCAGGGCTTGACGGGGTCGCCGGGCACCTGGGCGCCGTCGGGGAAGAACTCGCCGCCGATGGAGCAGCCGAAGCTGTCGGGGCGCGCCACGGCCGTGGTGGCGGAGGCCGCAGACGCCGCGGACGGCTGCACGGTGGTGCTGGTGCTCGTCACCAGGTGCACTGGAACTACGCGCAAGCATTGTTAGTCACAACCAGTCACCATACTCTCCCGCCACGTTTTTCGCGTTCGTCGGACACAGGACCACGCGCCATTCCCCGCGCGCGGGCCCGGTTCCCTTGACGGTCATTGCGGTCGCAACGACGCGGACGTTCCCACGCGCAGAGCGTTTCCACAAACACGCATCCCGTGAGCGCATCGGCGGGCTGGACGCCTGCCGGGCGGGCCTGCCCGCCGCGCACGCCAGCGCGCCGCGTGGCATCGCCGGGGCCGCAGGCGCTCGCCGTGCACCGTTACAGCAGCCACACGCTCGGCGCCGCCCGCTCTCCCAGCGGGATTCGAACCCGAGAAAATAAATCGCTCGTCTCATCAATTTTTTTAAATTTTTTTATTATTATTTTTTTTTTTTAAAAAGTAAGGTTTAAATATATATATATATATATATATAATATATATATATATATATATATATATATATATATATATATATATATATATATATTTTATATATATATATATATATATATATATAATTTCTATAGCTTTGCTGCCACTTACCCTCGGGACAGGTGATGACGGGGCAGCACTGGTCGGGCCGCTTCTCGACGGAGCAGTCCTGGCCGATGGCCCGCGTAAACGGGCACACCCTGAGGTAGCACATCAGCATTCGGCGGTGGCACGTGCAGTTGAGGCAGGGCTCGTTGGTGGCGATCCGGTCGCCCTCCGCGTAGTGCTGGAAGTTGTAGTAGCATCCCGAGTCCGAACCTGCCAAGGAACAGCTTTATTCATTATTTTTCTTAAAACAAAAAGGGTAATTTTTTTTTTTTAGCGGAGTAGACGATCTTTAAGCCTTGGTGAAGTGTGCGAGCTAGCCGCGACGCACAAAGCCTCCGCACCACTCGTTTTATTTTTCCAGTGCACGGCGATTCAGCAGTCGGCGACCGATACTTGGTCTCCACACAAGCCGGACTGCCACAACTTGTCAGCGTTTGAGCGCGGCGCGGCGCGCTGTGGCGGTACGATACGTTACTCGGTCGCGTCGCCGGGAACCGATTCCAAGTGGGCCGAACCGGTCCCCGGGGGGCACTGTCACAGGACGCTAGCCTCAGCAACACTCACAAAAACAAAGGGCCTGCAAATTCATTGTCGGGGGAACACAACTAAAATGTGGATGCACGTCAAAATTTGGAAACACGTCTTGGCAAAAATGTTTGCGATTTTTTTTAATTTTTTTTTTTTTTTTTTTTTTTGTCAACAGTGAAGGAAACTTAAATTAAGAAAGAAAGGAAGCTTTTGCTGCGGCTCGGCGACACAACCTGACCCTGCGCACAGGACTCAGCCGCCGGCATAACGTTGGTCCAAATCCTTCCTCCCGAACGACCGTCCTAATCCCTCGAAACGTCCTCGACCCGTCCTCTCTCGGCCGGCAGAAGGTTGTCGACCTTAGCCCTTGCCCTACCGGTTCGAGCGAGCTTCGTCCTATAAATAGCGAGGCAGGCCGTCCCTCACGGCCCTTCCAGCAGCGCAAACGGCACTAGTTGTCCTTGTCTCCCTACAGCTTCTTCCGATAACATGCCAAATTTGTATTCAAGGCGGGGCCCCGGTCGGCAGCGCGGTCGCCAGCGCGTCCGTCAAGCTTCATGATCGGCTGGCTCTCAATGGGACAGGCCAAGAGTCACTTAGGATGCTAATGACAGTGTGGGAAACAGATCTGACCTCTCCGTCTCTCTCTCTCTCTCTCTCTCTCTCTCTCTCTCTCTCTCTCTCTCTCTCTCTCTCTCTCTCTCTCTCTCTCTCTCTCTCTCTCTCTCTCTCTCTCGCACACACACACACACACACACACACACACACGCGCCTAGCACGGTCATTCTCAGCGAGCAGTCTTCCGATTGCGGAACTGGTTTTAATTAGTCCACGTTGAGAGTGGTTAGGACCACGCCACTGGCGATTCAGATCGACGGAAGATAGTTCTTTTTTTTTCTTCTTCTTCTTCACACGCGCACTCTCCCGCCGAGAGGGCATTCCCCCAAACACGTACCTTCATATTCGGCTAGTTGTGTCGTCTGCTGGCTCTCCTCCTCCGAGACGGGGGCTGCAACAGAGAGGACGCGGCGTTAGACGAGACGCAGGGTCGGAGCACTTCGCCGCGGCGGGGAAATATTCAAGCGACTGTCTCCGTGACGGATGTCGCTAGTGTCCGAAGCCAGGAGGCATTCCGCGACCGCGACCGCTTTCGAGTCCTCGCCATCACCGAGGTGCTGGCAGGGGCCGTCCTCTTTTTACGTTCAAATTAATGGCCGCGCGGAGAGCGGATGCGAAAACGGTAAAACAACGTCCAGTCGCAGTGATGGTCCCCGCCAAATGATGTGCACACCGCCAGGGCCGACCGGCAGCCGGCGCGCTGTTTTCTTCGGAGAAATGAAAGGAAATAAAATGGAGAGCAACCCGAAGGCAAAAAAAAAACCTCCAATCAAGCGGATTTCTGACTTAAAAAAGAAATCGACAAGATTCACAAAAGATTTACAAAGCAGATCTGTCTCGAGACACACGCGAGGAAACAAAGGATTGAAAGCATGGGCTGGTTTTCCTTCTCCAATCAGAAGCGAGGAGTGTTGCTGTCTTTCAAATCCAAGTACCGAAGGCGCACCCAGCCAGCCGTCCTCCACGCGTGATGCGTGTCGCTGCGTCCCTTCGCACGCTGTCAGTCACCCTTTCGCTGTCCTGCTCATCACGCTCATCGCCGCGCCGTCTCGCTCGCACTCACGGGGCGTGACAGAGGCAGCCGACGGCCGGTCGTTCGCTCTCGGCGCCACGAGGCGCTGCACTGCGGGCAGCCCGTTCCGAACAGTGCCGCTCCGTCTCTCTCGCACGGTGCAGTGTGCGGCACGGGGGCGAGAGAGACAGCGCCACTCTGTTCGGAGTGAGACTGCCGGAGTTGCCGGGCGCATCCTCGCGCTTCAGTGGGCAGAGACACGACCACAGAATGGCGTCACCGTCCAGGCGCGGCCAGCCGGCGGCGTGGCCCTCTGAGCTGCTAGGCTGGCTAGCCTCGCGCCGGGCAGCAGCAGGTGCATCGGCCGCGCCGTGCGCTAGCAGTGGCGCCGCACTAATACGGCTCTAATGAGCCCACCTGCCGAGAACCCCGCGGGTCGCCAATTCAAACGCACAACGAAGAACAAAAAAAAAATCTTTTATCACGACAGAAAATCCGCAGCCGCTTTTCCATTTCAGCGAGTCCTGCTGCGCGAAGGAATCCCGTGACCGACAGACAGACGGACAGACAGACAGACGGGCGGACACCGGCTCGGCGCGCGCCGCGACAACAGGCCGGCAGGCAGCGAACGTGAACTTGAACTTGAACTCCGCGCGGCAGGCTTGCGTGCGGTTCGGGACGGGGGAAGAGGGGAGGGGGGGAGAGAGAGGGGGGGAGAGAGAGAGGGGGGGGCAGCGTGCCGTCTAACGAGGGCAAAAAATACGAGCAGTAGACGCGCGGTGCAGCGGCGCCGGCCGAGGCCCCCCCCCCCTTTCCGCCGCCTCAGTTGCACGCCGTAAGAGTTGGCATCATCCTGCAGCTCGGTGCGCGTCGACGGCCGCGCCAGCGCCAGCGCCAGCAGCAGCTGCGGCACGCCCAAAAGCTGATGGGAGTTTCATTGCATCGACACCCTCGAAAACCGCGCGCCGCTCTCTTTATTTCTTCATACATCCCCGGCCGTCGGGCGCCTGCGTACCCGGGCGTAGGCCACCACGTCGCACACGGGAGTCGTCGCGTTGCCTACCGCGCAGGCGCCATGCAGAAACGAGAAGAAAAAAAGAAAAAAAAAAGGAGTGACGGGGCTTTGAACCCGCAGCCCGCAGGTGTCTCGCGGGCCAGGAGATTTGCGACGGCGTCGGCCGGTCCGCTAAGTGCATCCCGACGAAAATATCCTACGCAGAAACAGTTACGCGAGGCTGCGCATCGCCGAGGGGCCATGACTGGACTCGGCCCGCCCCGCCCCACCCCGCCGCGCCACCTCTCAAATTGTGGCGATATTTCACGTAAGGCTGCGCGGAACGGCACGGCCGGCCCTCCCGGCGTCGCGACGCCTTGGCGACGCCTGCACCGTTGGAGCCATCACTCCGCTTTGTGCGGCCGTCACGGTCCACCACCTCTCTCTCTCTCTCTCTCTCTCTCTCTCTCTCTCTCTCTCTCTCTCTCTCTCTCTCTCTCTCTCTCTCTCTCTCTCCCCCCTCAATCCCCTGGGGCCCAATCCAGAGAGACGCTGTGTGACAGTCGTCGTCCGACGCGGCTGGGCGGGGCGGGGCGGGGCGCCGTGAGGGTTAGCAGGGCGTTCCTCCTCCTCCAATATGCATCCCCCCCCCCTCCTGTGCGACAGGTTGCACGACGGCTGCCGCCACATCGATGTGTTCAGCCAGTGTCCATCTCATGCGCCGACGCGTCGCGGAGCGCTGCCAAGAAAAACGCAATGAGACCAACCTTACGAGTCTCACATCGGCCTATGGAGGCGCCTGGAGGCTCCTGGAGACGCCTGGAGGCGCCTGGAGGCGTGCGAGTGCGAGCAAGACGGAGCGACGCGGTGGGGACGCGGCCCGGCGCGCAGCCAGGCAGCAGCAGCCAGTCATTCACCCGCAAGCCTCGTTGGTGACGGCAGAGGCGGCAGCGGCGGCAGCGGCGGCAGCGCGGCCGGAGAACGATCGTCGCGGCGCCGCTTGCACACAAGTCCGCCCTTTCTTGCCCGGACTGTGCCAAGGCAGGTGAATTTTTTTTTTTTTAAAGGAAAAATGTTGTATGTATATCAAATTTAATTTTACGTTGTCACTTTATTTTTTGCAGTGTGCTCTCGGCTGGCGCCACTTCTTTTTTTTCCTGACGCTATCACGTCCCACATGTCACTGCAAACACCGCGCTAATCCTTCCTCCGTTATGAACGACTCGCCGGGCCCACTGTGGGGCCCACTGTGGGGTCCACTGTGGGGCCCCTCCCTGCGACGTCTCACTTCGCTCCTCGTCCGTCTCGGAATTCATTAGCCTGATTAGAGTTCCTCGGCTCGCCATTTGTCCCGCTAATATTTTTTTTCCTCCTCTCCTCCGTCTGCCGAATGTATAATTTCTCTCCAGCATTCCGCCCCGCATCGATTAATCGATTAGAGCCTCGGCCGCGCGGTGGGGCAGCCGCCTGACCTAAACGGAGGTATAATGTGCCGAAATGTGGAATAATCAAATCTAACTTAACGACTCGACTAACGGCTCCCTGAAATACTGCAAGAGGCAGGGAGGGGGAGAGAGAGAGAGAGAGAGAGAGAGAGAGAGAGAGAGAGAGAGAGAGAGAGAGAGAGAGAGAGAGAGAGAGAGAGAGAGAGAGAGAGAGAGAGAGAGAGAACGTACGGGACTTGGTATTTATGACTGCGTCGACGGTGACGCCTCTATAATTCGGAGTGTAGCCAGCCCTCAGCAGAACAGCAACTAATCCAGCCTCAATAGGTGCCTAGGCGAGCAACACTGTCAGAAAAAAAAGATCGGAGAAAAGAAAAAAAATGCCACCACGCTATGAGCACTTTATCAAAATGATCGGTCTGAACGGGAAGCAATGTCGCAAAACGAGAGCCAAACCCAGGTCACATGAAGCGACACAAAATCGTTGAAAGCGTTAAAAAATAATAAGAAATCACTCGCGGGAAAAATTAAACACTAAATCAACAACGAAATAACAAGCAGCAGGCTTGCGCTTCTTGATGAGACGGTCCTTTTTTTTCAGTCGCACCGAAGCTATTGCCACGATGCAGATCACACACACACACACACACACACACAGCAGACTCGTTCTCGCGAAATGTCTTCACCCGGCGGGGCCCCGTCTCCGTGGTGACGCCGGCCTCCTTGGGGGGAAAAGGGTGGCGGGGGGGGGGGTCACTGATTCGTGATTCGTCGCCGCACAAAAAGGACAAGTGTCCGGCAAGCAGGCGCTGTCCGGAATCGTCCCGAGTTTCCACATATTTCGGCAGACCTGGGGCAGGCGAGGGCGCACACGCTCGGCGGCGCGCTTGGCTTGGTCGGCAGGCCGCACTCTTTACCTGGAAACCGCCTTAGCCCTGCCGGCTGCCTGCCTGCCTGCCTGGCGGGGCGGCGGGCATCGTCCTGGTCAACGCCCCCCCCCCTCTCCCCCTCACAATGTTGTGACGTGTAGCGGCGGCGGCGCGAAGGGCGTCGAGGGAAGCGTCCACTTTCGGGATTTGACTGGCCATCACGCCGCCGCAGTTGACTGTCGCTCCGTCTCCCTCGCACCCGCGGTGGCGGTGGCGGGCAGACAGAGCGGGCATGCCGCGCGATACGCAATGAGTTATTTCGGGAACGGCCGGCGCCTGGACAGCAGATAAACAGGTGAAAAGGATATGACAGCTAATTCCCTCCCCTCCCCTCCCCCCTGCGGTAATGGGGGTCGGGAATGCGAACGGCATCCAGCAACAACATCGCGTGAGGCGTCGTGTGATTGACCTTTGTAATGAGCAAAGACGGAGAGGGGGGAAGGCGCCAAACTCCTCAAAGAAGGAAGGAAAGAAAGAAAGAAAGAAAGAAAGGACGACACATAAACGCAGCACCACGGCAGTTGCAGGTGCACGGCAGGAACAAAAAGAGACGAAAGAACAAAGTGGTAAAACTGGTGTCGGAAGGAGTAACCGCACCATCGCAAGGCACAGGTTTATCACACTTTCAGCGCCTCGCAATGCCGGTCGAACTGTTTCTTCAAAGTTTGGCTTTTGCTAAAAGTTAGCGACAAAAAGTTCCAAGTCACAAAATATTCAAAACAATTTTTTTTTGTTAAAGTACACAGTAAATTTGGTTTGTGATGGCAGTGTCGCTTCGTCAGGTCAGAGTCCCCTGCACTGCACCCGGATGGAGAATAAGTAATGGCGATAATAACAAGAGATTCCTGCGGCGAGCGAGACGAGAGCGAGCGAGAGGGTCTGAGGTGTGATGTCACGACACGGGCCGCGACACCCGCCAAACACGCACCCGACCTGGGCGGCCTTGCCAAGGTCGGCCTCCTCGTCCAGCGAGAAAAACAAGAAGCCCGCCTTTCTCCAACAACGCGAGAGAGAGAGAGAGAGAGAGAGAGAGAGAGAGAGAGGAGAGAGAGAGAGAGAGAGAAGAGAGGAGAGAGAGAGAGAGAAGAAGAGAGAGAGAGAGAGAGAGGAGAGAGAGAGAGAGAGAGAGAGGAGAGGAGAGAGAGAGGAGAGGAGGAGAGAGAGAGAGAGAGAGGAGAGAAGTCTATGCAACCTAGCGGACCTAGGTCGGAACGTCGAGAATTTTGAGGATTATTTTTCTTTGACGTCAAAGAAACCAACTTTTAGTTGATTTTTACTTCATACTTATTAAGAGGTTTTGACTGAGCGCAATTTATTTTCCCGATAATCTCTCGTGTGAGTCAGAAGCCACACTTCGTCGGCACAACTGAGTCACCTCCTGGACCTTCCTCAACCGGGCAGCTATGCAAATCGGAGTCAAACACTCTCCGGCAGAGCTCGAGTCACAGGGACGCCCAAAACAAATCCAGCCAGCAAACATTTTTTAAAATTTCTATTTTTTTTAGCAGTGAACTTTCCTGGCTGGTCAATCCTGGCCATCACTTCCAGAGCATCCAGGCGCGGTGCACCCGAAAGGCAGCGCGCTGCACTTGGCCGCGTTTTACGAGCAATCACGGCTGCAAATGATCGTTCCGCGAAAACGCCTTTTGGGCAGGGGCGCGCACTTGCAGCAGCCCCGAAAAAATAAATCAACCAGGGGCGCTGGGCAGACGGCCACCACACTGTCGAGTTCACTGACCACTATATGCCGACATCCACAAAAACATGTTTACTTCTTTTTAAATGCGACGCTGCAAAGTTTTCAAGCGCGCATAAGAAAAGTTTCGTTTCTGGAATGAAACCCCAGCTTTGTTTCCTAAGGAAGACTTTTTTCCCCCTTCGGCCAGACAACAACGAAGCACCAAAGCTGCGCAGAGGATTTACAGAGCAGGACTTTGTAGCGTTTATCTTGAGCGCATCAAGAAACGCCTGCATCTGGTGTGTCATTAATGTGCCCTGCAACTCTGCTCCTCTTTGCCGTGGTGCTTTTGTTGTTCTGCCCGCCGGTGGCGCACTGGGCTGGAGGAGGACGCTGAGATGCACCTGCAAGATGCACTGCTTCCAAAAAAAAAAAATCAACAGCTCTATCCGTTTAGGATATTTTTTTTTTTTTCAAATATTTGCATGCACTTGTTTAGTGCCTTAGTGGTATCTGTTGTCGCCATTGCTCACATCAAACTCATAACAAACGCGCGCGTCTTTCGGCCCCTGACAACACCAGCACCTTGGCGGGGCGGGGTGGGGCGGGGCGCGGAGCCCCGTTAGCATGTCAGTCACGTGCATTGGAGTCCATTAGAGTAGTTCCGATGGGAGTCCGGGACGTGCGGCACAACGCGCAGTAGCACGTCAAATAGATCAGTCCGACGGGTAGCCGACGGGTAGCCGACGGGTGCCGACGGGTAGCCGACGGGTAGCCGACGGGTGCCGACGGGTAGCCGACAGGTAGTCGACATCTCCACTCATTTTCTTACTAATTCCCTCCAGCGCCTGGAATTGTTATTGCTCGCAAGGCTGTGCCTTGAGAGGAAAACGGAGGCAAAATAAAAGGAGAAAAAAAGGGCGACGACCGCAGAGCGAGCCTGCGCGCCGCGTTCGGGCGGGCACCATCCATGCACGGAGACTTGAGCGCGGGGTGAGGCCGAGAGCACACCCACGCTCCGTTTAAATTAAAGTCCGACGGAAAGTTAAAAGTAGAGAGAAAACAGAGGGATGCTTACCGGCTAGCGACTGCTGCACTGTGAGGACTAGAAGCAGCGCCGCGGACCACGACAGCCACGCCGCCTGGGTGGACGCCCCGGGGGCGCCCCTACGCTGTGCCATGCGTCGCGAAGCACCCTGTCAACAGAAACAACCAGTCCGATAAATAGCCAGGCTCATCGGGTTCAACTCCCCGCGGGAGCGGAAACAGCTCTCACATTAATCACTTAAAAAAAAAAACTGTCGAGCTTGCGCATGCCGGCGTATCAACGAATACCGTAAATGCTCCGAGTGATTCGCACGTATTTCAGAATATTGCGCTCCTCACTTCGGCATCACGTTCTCCGCTATTCCACCGCCGCTCGCGCGCAACTCTGTTAAAAAGGGCACCACTTGCGAAAATAAATAGAAGTAGAGATTTTTGAAAGAGTAAGAGTGCAGCCCGGCAGCCACTGGCCGGCTTCCAGCCAGGATGGTGGGACTTGAAACCGTCACCGAGCCGCGCTTGAGACAGTCTTGAGACGGTCTGGAGTCGGCAGCACGCCGGCCCCACCTCCAGCACGGCCAGCCTCGCAGCTCGCTGCGTCCAGCGACTTGCCTTATACAGCTGCATTGCCGTATGCTAAAGGCATCCGTTATAATACAGTTAGGAAACAGATACCCTAACCCTACCGGCTCTCTTTGTGTGTATGTGTATGCGTGCGTGCGTGCGTGTGTGTGTGTGTGTGCAGGGCTTGTCTAACAAAACGAACATACAGACTTGTATAGCCAAAGATACCCATGCCGCTCCGCTCATATGTCTACTTACGCCCAGCCCGCGCAGTGCCGGACACACATGCACACACACACACACACAGAGCGCCAAAAGGTCAGCAAGCATTTCCGCCATTTGCGTGATACTTTTTGCAGTGTACCCGTGCACTATCTGGAGCAAACATGACAGTGAACCTTAAGCACACTTCAAGAGATCCGAAAACTCTGGCCATCGGTCCAAGTCCCCAGTGTATCGAGAGTGATTCATTTTGTTTGTGTCACCGACATGCACCGCGCCAGCGCGGCTCTCACTGCAAAAGCGAAACGTCGTGAGTCGTCCGAAATCGTGAGGCCAAGAGTCTTGTTTACTTTCTTCCAGGACCTGCCTGCCCTGGCCGCCGCCTGCAGACAGAGATAGGGCCCCGCGGTGCAGGGCCCCGCCGGTCGGGGCGACGCGCGCAACCTTCAAGACTGCCGCCCCGCGGTCGCCGAGTTCAAGGAGCACGTTGCCCATTGTGCTCGCTTTTCACTTTTCCTAGTGCATCATCGCCCCCCCCCCTCCACTCGATTCGCGGAATCGCTGCCTCGGGACGAGGGCCGCACCCCATCGCCGCGGAAGGACTCACTTCGCGCCGTCCACACGACAAAAACAAAAATAAAAATAAATAAACACACACACTGTTAAAAACATCTTAGAAATACTCGGGGAATTTGGTCAGAAAATAAATAGCCTCCTATCTTCGAAATTACAAAACTTCATACGTTTCTGTTTTGAATGAGTTTTCAGCAGTGGGAAAGACGTTGGCGAGTCGGATCCAATTTAATGCCTCGTCTGATGAGAGGCCTTGTCGAAAATTCTGGCAATCTGCGTGCACCTTCTCGGGCGGATTCCACTCGTCACACATTAAAAAGAAAAAAAAAAGAGCCAACTTGAGGAAGGCCCAAGGCAAAACGTCGACACACATTTTCGCTCTTCCTGCATACACATCCTCATCAGCGTAAAAGCAAAGGACGTCCTGGGCCTCCCAAGGCAAGGCCGCTTCCTTGCTTCAGAGACTCCAATAATTAGGCCCACAATTAGATTTCAAAAAAAAAAAAAAAAAAAAAAAAGAAACTGGAGCAAGTTGAAAAAAAAGTAAACAATCAGGAAAAACAGGGCTTCCTTTGAAAACACGTTCGCGACACGCGATGAACTGTCAGCCAAACGAGAGGGACACGAAGCGCCCGGATTATTTTTATGTTTGTATATGTGATTAAAATAAAATGGGTTTCCGAAGACGAGCGCTTAAAATAACGTTAGCGGCAGCATTGAGGATGGAATGCGTGTACGAAGAAAAGAAAACAGCCAAAAAACACAAAGCGTTTCGTTCCACGCACGACACTGCTGCTCGTCCGACCGAAATGCCTTTCCTCGGCCGGGCGCAGCGTGCGGTACATTCGGCGGCAAAAATCACAACACAGCATTTTTTTTATTTTTATTTTTTTTTTGCATTCTCCCCGCCGGCGACTTGCTGTCGCCATGATGCGTTGCCTGCCTTTTACCGTGACGAAGAGACGACATAGCCCGCCGCCTGGACACCCCCCCCCCCCCTCCCCTCAAGCCACGTGCGAATGTACGGTTTGTCTATCTACCGCGCTGCTGAGAACGGGCTGATGGCACAGCGGGACCGCCGCGAGGGAGGGGGGGGGGGGGTCCTTCTCACTGATCGTTCCTCCGCGCGCGGTATACCGTGCAGCTGGTATGTCTCTCCAGTACCCCCTCCCCCTCTTGAAATGACCCGGTGGGGGAAGGAGGGGGGGGGGGCGTTGGCAGCGAATGTAGGTCGCGGCAACACGCGTCAAGTCCACGAGTCCCATCGGCTGCGCAATGCCACGGCCACGGCCACGGCCACGGCCAACAGGGCAGCTCGCTGACGACAACAGCGACCCTTGACGATGAACTGAGCAACAATAACGACCAAAAAACCCACGGCGAGAAAAATAAAACAAAACGCGACACGCGCGTTCACGTTGAAATAACTTGTTGCAAAAAAAAAAATACAAGGGAGGGGGCAAAAAAACCCACACGACTGCCGCTGCTGACCGAGAGTTAGATACCGTTGATGCGAGATTACAGCAGTGCGCCTCGCACGCAGTAAAAGTGAGACACTCTTATTCTTTTCCGTTTTTACTACTTTTTGCAGCCGTCCGCGTTGGAGACGCGCTGCTCTGCCGTTACTTTTCGCACGGGGCCTCCACGGCTCTCTGTTTTCCTCTCTCTCTCTCTCTCTCTCTCTCTCTCTCTCTCTCTCTCTCTCTCTCTCTCTCTCTCTCTCTCTCTCTCTCTCTCTCTCTCTCCCTCCCTCCCTCCCTCACACGGCCAGGCCGGGGAGGTGGGTCGGACGCGGCGCCAAACCACTCGCTCCTCTCCTTCCTTCATCTCAAATCAAAACGATTTTTGCTAAACCAACAGTTGCAATTTTTTTTTTTTTTTGGCGTGCAGTGAGTCGTTTGGTGTCGCGCGGCGAGTTATTCTGGAAGGTCGCTAGGGAAGTGGGCCAGCCCTATCTTACACCGATCCGGCGCGGGGCGGCGCGGGGCTGCGCGGGGCGGCGCGGGGCTGCGCGGGGCGGCGCGGGGCGGCGCGGGGCGGCGCGGGGCGGCGCGGGGCGGCGCGGGGCGGCGCGGGGCGGCGCGGCTCGCACTCACGGCGGAGGGGTCAGCTGTGGAGGTGCTGCCGTTTTGAGCCCGATCCCCCCTCCCCTCCCCTCCCCCCTCCCCCAGGGTCGCCGCGCCGTGAGAACAGTACATATACGGCAGGCCGGCGTAACGGGCTGCATCGCTAACTGACACATCAAGAACAGCACGGCTCGCACGCCGTGGTCTAAATTTGCGTTCGGCGTCACTCTCGGCGAGACAGGCGGCCAGGCGGCCAGGCATGCAGCCAGGCAGCAAAGCAGGCAGCCGGGTCGTCCGAGCAGGCAGGCAGTGCTAAAGAGGCTGGCGCCTCGCTGAATGAGATGCGGTGGATTGTAGGCCAGCAAGGACCTCCCCCAGGCGTACTTGGGCGCGACCAGTGTTGCCACATGAGAAGGCGAAAATTTCTTCCTTCCCTCCTCGAAGCAGTTGCCTGCCAAACGTCAGCCTGCGCACTAGGCATTGCATGGGCTTCACTCCCGCGCAGTTGGCAACCCTTTCCGCGCTGGTGCGTCCAGGGAATCCAGGGCTGTCGTGGTGGTGGCATCACTGCCGCTCCTTTCCTCCCGCCTCGAGGTCGACGTGCAGGAGGCAAGCAGGCAGGAGGCGACGGAAAGCGATGAGCCAATTAATTAACACGAAATGAGGCAATCGGCCCATAATCGCTTACACAGTCCACTGCGCGCAAAGCAGCTGCATCGGCCGTGCTGGTCTGCTGGCTACGCCCCACCCCGCCCCACCCTGCCCCGCCCCACCCCGCCCCGCCCCACCACGCCTAAACGACGACGGTCTTTACCGACTTCCAGCCCCGCAGCGCGGCCGAGGTGCATTGTTCCACGCGAAATTAAGCAAATGAATCGAGTCCCCTTTTGTCGCGAATATTTTGGCAACGAGGACGATTGAGACGCGGCCGTTGGCCCTCTTTCTCTGTCCCTCTCGCACTTGAACGGGCACCGCATAGAGGACCGGGCCCACCCGCCGCGTGCGCACCCAGCGCGTGCCGAGACAGTCACGCCGGGCGACGCGTGACTGCAGCGCGTGGGGCGTGGGGGGCCACCCAGACCGACCCCTAACGAACACTCGCATTAGAGAGAGAGAGAGAGAGAAAAAAAAAGAAACAGAAAATGTGGTGGGATTCGAACCCGCGTCACCCGGGTCACCGCGCAAATTACCGCAGCGATTCGAAATAACGGGCCAGCCGGGGCGGACATACAAGTCCGCGGATCGTCCGGTCGAGGCCGAGGCCTGGTCACGCGCGACATCGCGGAGCCGCGCAACGCCGCGCAGCCACGGCGAAGCGCGACGGGTCAGTTGGCCAGGACCGCTACGCCCCCCCCCCTATCCAACACACTCACACACACACACACACACACACAGACACACACACGGCCTTATCGACCACTGTGTGCCGCGGCAGTGTAGATGGATATCGGAGTGACAACTCTGGCATGCTCGGCCCATGATTCCGAACATCGTCGTCGCTCTGTCTCTCTCGCACCCAGGCGAGCAGCCCGGCCAGAGGGACGCAGCGACCATGTTGTTGAGCCTGCCGACCGAGGTGGCTGCGTCGTCCCGGCACGGCCCCAGTGTGCCAGAAAGCCCCCGCGGGGGTAGGCAGTGCCGCGCGGCCCCCGCGGGGTCTGCCGTCCTGCACAGGTCTCTGCGTGTGCTCCCGTGCGCGCCGGTCAGGTGGTCCGATGAATAAACCTCCTCGAAAAGCCATTAGCGTACAATGGGCATCAGTGACCGACGCCGCTTCTTGCGGGCAACATAGGAGGAATCGTTGCCCTGCCTGGCTGCCTGCATGGCTGCCCGCCCGGCGCCCTGAGCTTCCCTCTGAACACGGCGGGTAACATGCCACGGCCAGAGTCAATGGGGCGCCACCAATTAGGCCGGCCAGGCAGACAGGCAGGCAGATCTGCCAGCCTTCAAGGTGCCCAACGGTTACGCTGATTGTGCCAAGAATGATTCCGTTTCAAAAGTCCGTTTCTGTTGGCACTGCAGATCCAAGTGTAGGACAGGTCGACACGTGTAGACGTCGACCAGTTTGGCCCACGCTAGCAAGTGTCGACCTGTCCGACACTTGGATTTGCAGAGCGGCGTGCACCCCGGCCGGTTGGCGGGGTCCTCGTCTTCCCGCGCGTCAGTCAGGAAGACGACGACGGTCTTGTCTTGTTGCGGGACACCACCCGTGAACATGACGAGTGGCCGTGTGTGTGGTGCAGCAGCACGGTGTCTCTCCAGTGTCTCCCACTTTACAGCACGTCCGGGCCTGACAGCCCAATGGGCCAGTCGGCGGTGCCGCGCGGCGTCATCGCGACCACCTCGGCGCTGCCCCCCCCCCCTCCCCCACCCCCCGAGGGGCCCCGCGCCGCGCCATGGCGATTACGGCGCGGTATACGCTGCTCCATTCCTAACGGTCGACGTCGTCTTCACACACTGCAGAATCAATGCAAAAGCCGAGCCGAGGAGGCGAGTGGGGCGTCGCGAGGCGTCGCGCGAGGCGTCGACGCCCTCCCCGACCTGCCCACCGTGACGCGCGCAGCAGCTTAGTTGCGAAAATTGTGTGTGTGTGTGTGTGTGTGTGTGTGTGTGTGTGTGTGTGTGTGTGTGTGTCTGTCTGTGTTGGGATGCTCGTGGTCTGCGGCTGGCACGCGTGCGCGCGAAACGCTAGACACGCAATGCAAACGACGCAGACCGCGAAGCACGCCGTTGAGTCCGGCTGCGGTCTGTCTGGGAGGACGAGCGGCGCAAAACAAAAACAAAAACAAGAAAATCGGCTTTCCTCGAGTGTTTACCCTTACGACGACTAGCATTCCTCACCGGAGTCCACAAGACTCGTTTTTTTTTTCTTCTTTCTTTTTCCACCCAGCGCGGTTTGGAGACGAGCGACGAACCAACACAATTGACGTAACGCTCCCTCGGCTATCCCGCAGCTCGCGGCGCGGCGCGGCACGGCACAGGACACTGCGAGGCTCGGCTCGTCTGTTTGGCCAACAGCAGTTTGCTCTTCCCATTGGAACGACGCGCATAGCGCCACCAAAGGGAGAACAAAGTGCCGATGCAGTCGGCGAGAGAGGGGGGGGGGAGGGGGGGGGTCAGACACGACAGTACACGGAGACCGCGCAGGGACCGCAGGCCGCAGGTCGCAAGGCAGTCGGCGCGTGCATTGCGGCGGCATCCCGAATCCGGTCCAACTCGGTCCCAAAGCGTTCCGTCTTCCGCCCGCCTCGCCCCACACTGCCCTCCCTCCAGCTTAGTCCTCCAAGTCGGCCGAAGGCTATTTTTAGACGCGGCGCGGCTAGGCCGCCGTTAAACGGCAGCAGGTTCGGCTGCATTTCTCGGCCGGCGAGGCTGGATGAGCCATTCGGAACCAAATCGCGCGTGTAAAAGGCTACGCTGTTAATAAGCCCGCCTCTATTCATCCCGCGGCGCTACTACCGCATTCTACGCCGCCGCGCTGGCGGCGCGGGGCGGCACCCACGCAGGGGGGGGGGGGGGGGCACGGCATTACGCTCAGCTCCTGTCCCTCTCGCACCCCGCACGGAGCGGCCTGCGCGAGCGAGAGAGACGGAGCCAAGCACTGCTCGGAATCTGGCGGCTCGCGGCGCGCGCGCGGTCACCGCCAAGCATTCCTCAAATCCCTCGATTCCACCTCGCCGCCGGGCAGCCAGGGCAGCCAGCCGGCAGGCTTGCAGCATTCCCACGCTGTGCCCGTCGCAGCGCACGCACGCACGCCGTCAACGAGAAAATCAGTTTCTTTGAAAGCGCGCTCGCGGTGACAGAAAAAAAAAAGTTAACGCGAGCTGTGCTGTTGAACGCCGACAACACGAGGGACGCTGCTCGCAAACTTAAGGCCCGTTGGACGCGGTCGTGCACTTCTCGTCGGCGTCGGCGGCGGTTTGGCGAGCCGGCTCCATTTCCTCTGGATTTTCACACTTCCATACGAGGGGCAACTCTTTGCTTGCCGCCCCGCCCCGCCCCGCCGCGCCCCGCCGCGCCCCGCCGCGCCCCGCCGCGCCCCACCGGAACCTGCTGCATTGTAGAGACGCACAACCGTCAAAGAACGGCGCGCGGCACAGACCAAACACTGCACCGGCTGTCCATAACACTCACACACACTCACACTCACACTCACACAGCCAAGTGTGTGCACTGCGGCGTTATGCCGTTTCAGAAACGTCCTGCCTCGGCCGCACTATAAGTTACTGGCGACGTAGTTTTCCAGGATCTCATTCTTTCAGGCGGACTCCTTAAACGGCCTGAAGGCAATCCACTGACCGCGGGGCGGGCCGACGGCGGACGCGGCGGGTCCTGGATAGTCCTGGTTCAAGGCTGCGACTCTGCAGAGCTCATACCTGCAACAGAGAGAGACCACCAATTTGTTAGAGCGAGCTAGCCACGCCGCGCATCACTCTCCTCTCTCTCTCTCTCTCTCTCTCTCTCTCTCTCTCTCTCTCTCTCTCTCTCTCTCTCTCTCTCTCTCTCTCTCTCTCTCTCTCTCTCTCTCTCTCTCTCTCTCTCTCTCGTTGCCGTCCAGCATGCAAGTCTCCTCGCCGGACCACGCCAAAGAGCGCATCGTCATCCAGAGGTCCAGCGATCTTAATTTTCATTCCTCGACTCTTATTAGGGAAATTAAAGTTACACACACTAATTTACGAAATTAATCCGACTTTTCTGATTATTTTTTTTTTTCGACAGTGTAACACGTTGAACCGGAAGGGCAGCAGGGATCCCTGCAGACGCCGAAGAAATGAAGCCTCGCTCGGAGGAGGGCGGTCCCCGCGTCGAAGCTTATCGTAAGTTGATTGCCGATGCAAACTAACCTTCGCCGTGAGAAAGGTTCCGAAAAAGGAAACCGACACTTAACCTGCCGAATGCTGTGTGCCCATTCATCACCGGGCAGCACGGCACTGCATCGCGGCACTGCAGCGGCGAAATGTTAGCAATTATAGCGGGATGCGTCTGTCTCCCTCGCAGCCGGCGATGCGGGCCGCGAGTGCGAGAGAGACAGAGCGCTTCAAAATGCGCAGCTCACCGCCTCGGGGCGCCTCGCCCCGCGCCGCGCGCCCGGTCCCTGAGAGTCTCACTTCGAGAGTCCCTCTTCGAGTTTTGCTTCGGGTCTCTACACGAGTCTCGCTTCGGGTCTCCCTTCGAGCGGCCTCGGCCTTACGGGGCTCGGGGCCCTGCGGCCTGCAGTGTAGTGCAGGGGTCAAGGGAAGGTCAGAGGTCAGAGGCGCACGGACAAAGTAGGACTTGGCAACGCCGCGCGCAGGGCCGGCAGGCAGGCCCCGTTGCAACGACCCAATCATTGTTTGTCAAACGTGTGCCAAGCCAAATTGAAAACGGCTCCGGAACTTGTTGTCATCATTTACAGCGCGCAGTTTGGACAGTGACTGACGTGACGTTGGGTTCACTTACACACACACACACACACACACACACACACACACACACACACACAGAGAGAGAGAGAAAAAGGTGGATCGAAGAGCGCTGCGAGGCAGCTCGCTTGTCAGCGCTGGAAGAACACCTGTGAGGCTGCGACGCGCGGAGCAGAGAGCGCGGTCAGGCTACCTCACTTCCAAGCAAAAGGAAGGCTCCATGCCGGCAAAGTTTTTCATTCATGCCGCATTTTCCCCACTTTCGAGGAGGGATTGGCCTCACGAAGGCAAATCCAAACAACGAAGCAAGGCGTCTCGGAGTGGGAGTCCCAAAGCGTATTACGCTATACCATTCAACAATTTTTTTTTTATTTTTTTTTCAGTAAATCTGATCTTTTTTTCTTAAGTGTCTCCGTTCTAGTCGACATGAACTCGACAAATCCACTGGTCACTGTCAAATACGTCCATCATGGACTTGGTGAAGCGCGCGCGCGCGCTAGTCCTTTCCAGTGTCGTTCCCGTTAGCCAGTACCGCTGTGGTATGTGCGAGCCCTAAGGCATTTGACGACGTACCCCCTCCCTCCCTCTTCCTGCCGCGCCGTCACACGCATTACGTTGTTGCAAAATGTGACAATCAAGCGATCGTGAACCTCATCCCAGTCAAAGCCACCACAATGTCCGAACACATTTTTCATTCCCCCCGAACACGCCGACTGCAGTCGTGGAGCGCACGCGGGCATACGCCACACGCAGCGCCCGAATCGCCCAGGAAGACACAAGCGTTATGTAAAGCAAAAACAAACAAAAAAAATTTAAAAAAAAAAACGGGGAAAACAACACATGAACAAAACGGGAAAAATGAGGAAAACGGAGGAAAAGAAAATTGTGAAAAGGTGGAAAAGAAGGGAGAAAAGAAAGAAAGGGACGTAACGACACCGCCACTCCTGCGCTAATGATAAGCCTGCTAATGAGCAAACGGAAAGGAGAAAAAACAGATGGAAAAAAAAGAAGGAAAAAAAAAACGTGCCGTAAAGCAGAAGGCAATGTTGATGATGGACGCAGTGTTCTACTCAGCGCGTCCGGCGGTCGCGGGGCGGGACGCGTTCGGGGAAGTCTCGCCGTCTCTCTCTGAGAGGGTCGCCTTCGTGGCGGAATGCCACAGCGCCACGGCTACGGTGGCAAAAAGGGGGAAAAACAATATCGAGGTGGTTGCTAATGGGTTAAAGTAGTCAATGGAAAAAGTCAAGTTCCTTTTTTAACACTAGTGAGCACAATGTCTCAAGACGAGATGCATTTATGACGAGTAACGGGTCGGGACGGTCGAAGCGGAGTGGACTGGCCAAACACTCGATAACTTGAAAGAAATCCCGCTGGCACTCAACAACAACCACGGCATAGTCTGATTGCGGTCCTAGCCTACGCGTTGCTCCACAAAGAGGGCAGCCGCTGTCTGGCGCTCCGCACACACACGCATCGAGATGGATGCTGCGCCGCATCGCCGCTGCCCCGCCGGGCTTATTACCCAAATAGCCACTTCCTGGCCGGCTTCTGACTCTAATAAGCTGGTGCGGGAGAGCCGGGAGAGCTGCTGCTCAAATACGGTTTGCCCGTCCTAATCGTTTGCCGGTCGGTTCGCCGTCTCTCCGGACTCTCCAACGGCAAGACACGCTAATTGCCAACACTGTATGGACCGCTCACTTTTGAAAAAAAAAATAAAAAAATAAAGAAATAAGCTGCTCGACTGTCCGTGCGCTTTTCAATTAAAGGCAGACAAAGCTTGACGCATACAGTCATTACCGCTACAATTTAAACGTCAGCGGGTTCATTCGCGCTGCAAACTTTGTTGCGTGTGTGTGTGTTAGTGAGTGTGTGTGTGTCCATGCAGACAGCATCCAAGAAGAGAGAAAAAAAACTCGCGTTGGGTGGGTTGAGTCTACAGCCTTCGGCTATCGTTATTCTTTCCCGGAAGACCCATCCCCACAACACAAAAAAAATTGCACGTAACTAAAATTTTAAGGGAAAAAAGGAAATCCTTTTTTTTTTTTTTTTTTTTTTTTTTTTTTGCACGTCTTATAGAAACGCTGTCGCGTACAGTTTCAAGCAAAAAAAAAATAATTAAAAAAATAAAATATGACGACCGAAAACGTGAAGGTCTGAGTTTGACTGGAGACGTGCCGCTGCTAGTGCCTCCCAATGCGAAGGCGATACGAAGTGGGGCAGCGGGCCAGGCTGGAGCCAGCCTCCGGGCCCACTGGAGCCCACTGGAGCCCACTGGAGCTTCTCTCTGTCTCGCGACATTCCAGACTCGCCCACCTGCGCGCCACGGCGCGCGGGCTGCCATTCAGCACCCCGAGGTAATGGCCAGCCTGCACTACACTCTTAGACCCTCGAGCGCCGTTCGGCGGACACACGGCTTTACTCGGGTTTTGCACGGCTTTACACGGATTTACACGGCTTTACAGGTGGGACTATCGCAATTTTATAACTGTGTCCGTGGTCCTCGTACCAAAAGAAGGTAAACTTATTTGCTCGTGGGAACCATCAAGTTGATATCTGATACACGCGAGAGACCCTTATCTTAAAATGTGATTTCCGATCACCAAAAGTAGTTATAGTGCCTGAAACCCTATATCCTAGGCGAGTCCATCACACTAAATTGAGATGAATCGATGCGGATATCGCGAACGCACAAACCTTGGCTTTAGTCCTGCGAGACGAGGGCTCCGACCACGCACTCACACACGCACGTACTGCTCGCCGCGCCGAGCTCAGGTCGCACCGGTCCGGTCCTCGCGCTGCCGACGCCAAACCCCAACTCATAACAGGCTTTTGGCCGAACTGCCTCCAGAACCCGCGCCGGCCTGCTCCAGACCGCCCCGCCCCGCCCCGCCCCGCCAACCTTGGCCCTGCCCTCCCCTGGACTTTTCAGCGGACACGCAGTGGAGGGGGGATCGTCCCCGGAAACCGCCCCCCTCCCCTCCTCCCCCGCCGATGATTCATTTGGTCCGATATGCAGCGACCACGGTCCGGCGGCGCATTGCCCGGGAAACCCCTCTGCGCGGCGTCGGCCTCCACCGCCGCCGTCGCCATGACGCGCCCGTACCCTTCCCCGAACGAGCCGAGGGCCATCTCCAGGAGGGCGCGCACTCACACACACACACACACGCGCGCGTGCGTGGTAGCGAAGATTATACACGTATACACACGAAAACGCTAGAACACTTCCTATCCTAATTTACCCATAAACACACACTCAAGGCAAAAACCAATATACAGTCACCACACTGATTCATTCATTCGCACGACCTCTCGAACACGCACACGCGCGCGCGCGCGCACACACACACACACACAGTCATTCATGCTAAAACGTGCGCCCAGCGGTCAGCAGACGAAACGAACTCCGTCTCTACGTCACCGGGGCGGGGCGGCCCCCGTCTGGGCCACTGTGTTGGCCCCGACTCCTGGGCGGCCACCTCGGCCAAGACGCGACGCCTCCGCGAACTCGCCACGCACGGGGCAGCACGCCGCGTCACTGCAGCCTCGCAACACGGAGAAGGGGGAATCTCTGTCTCTCTGTCTCTCTCTCTCTCTCTCTCTCTCTCTCTCTCTCTCTCTCTCTCTCTGTCTCTGTCTCTGTCTCTGTCTCTGTCTCTGTCTCTGTCTCTGTCTCTCTCTCTCTCTCTCTCTCTCTCTCTCTCTCTCTCTCTCTCTCTCTCTCTCTCTCTCTCTCTCTGGGGAGAGACGGGTGATTCCCGTCATCGTCACGGATCGGCGTCGCGACGCCGCCGCCACGCCCCCAGCTCTACCGAGAAAGCTTCTCCATCGCGAAGCAAACAATCACCATTCATTTTCCGGAGGCGATACTGCTCTCTAATTTGAATCCATTACCCGCGTTCGAAGGGAAAAGAAAAATAAATGATGGAAATCCGGACATTTATGTTCATTCCGTTGTGTTTCAACGCGTGTGCCAACTGTGAGATCGGGTCAACCCATCTAAAAAAAAAATAAGTAGATTGATAATAAAAATGAATCGAGAGCGAGTTTGATCTGGGCGGGGCAGGGGCAGGACGTTGTCGTCCCCTTCCCGTTCCGAGTAAGCTGCTTCTTCCGTATCGAGTCCCTGCACGCACAATGCAACGCGGGGCTAGCCGCGCCGCGCCTCTGCTGCCAAGCCGCTGCCAAGCCTTGGCTGCCCGCCCCGCCCCGCCCCGCCCCGCCCCGCCCCGCCCAGCGGCGGCTTCTGTGAAGCAGCGGATGGACGACTTGGCGGACTTGGCCTGCAGCGCGCGCGTGCTGCGACCGCCACGTGGCGGCGCAAAAGTGCAGTGCCAAAAGCAGCGGAACATGTCGGAACGAGTGGAAGCGAGCAGCCCCCGCACCGCACTGTGCTGCCCGCAGACCCCCTACAATTTACAGAGGAAAAAATAACAATATCGAGAAGGCAACAAGTTAGCGGCCAGGCGGCGCAGCAATTAGCGGCAGCCTATTTGCCTACCCGAGTGGCCATTAGGCGGCGCTAATTAATTATTATTAGCGTGGGACTGCCAACGGAAGCAAGCATCGGCCGAGACATCCTCCATCGGACAGGCAGAATTATTCGCAGCTCGGAGAAAAAAAGTTTTCAACCAAAAAAAAAAAGAAGTCTCACTGTTTTTGTTTTTGCGTCAAAGATGGTATCAGCAGCGGGGCGTTGTAGACTTGGCCCCGTTCCGTCGCGTGGTCCACATCATGTGTCCGAGAGAGAGAGAGAGAGAGAGAGAGAGAGAGAGAGAGAGAGAGAGAGAGAGAGAGAGAGAGAGAGAGAGAGAGAGAGAGAGAGAGAGAGAGAGAGAGAGAGAGAGAGAGAGAGAGAGAGAGAGAGAGAGAGAGAGAGAGAGAGAGAGAGAGAGAGAGAGGGAAAACAATAAATAACGGGAGAGAGAGAGAAGCAGACTGCGAGTGACGTCACGCAGCGATGTGCACCGTCACAGCCTTTTCGACGGGCTCCGCTGTCGGCAGGAGGCGGGCGTGTCACAGCCATGCATCGGCGAAGCCGTTCCCGCCTTGCCTTTCAGTCCCGATCCGACACGCGGCCAAAACTGGAGCACCCGTCGCATCGCGCCGTACCGCGCCCGTGAGAAAAAAAAATCACGTTGCCCTCCTCAAAGGCCCAACGGAATCACATGTCTCGTCGCTTCGGATTCGAAACTGGGCACGGAGCTTGTCGCTTTTTCAGCTGTTTCAGATTAAAGTATGTGTGGGTTATTCGAACTTTAGTCGGGGTGCTGGCGTCAAAAGGCAAAAAGACGCTGCTCTATGAGGGGACAAAAAGGAGGCGCCCCCGAATTCACGACTACTAAAAACCACGGCCCCACCAAAAACCGCTCGCGCCCAGACGGGATGCATCGTCTGCTTTGAGAAAAGGGGGAAAAGGGATAAAGGTTCGATCGTAACTTTAAGGAACGTTTTAATGACGTCAGCGACACGCACGCTGCAACTCTGGACAGATGTCAAACGGATCAGACAGGCAGGCCCGCTGGAAGGGCGTCAGGATGGCGCCATTAACCAAGTGATGGCGTTCGCAATAAGAGAGTCGTGTATTATCGCCGTGCACCTCGGAGCCAAACGGCTACCTGCAGTCGCCCTGTCTCTCTCGCACTCATAGGGTGTCCCGTGTGAGTGTGAGAGAGACAGAGCGACGAAAACACGCTCAGAGCCGGTCGCTGCGGGGACAGTGGGGGGGGGGGAAGGGCGTTAAGTGAAATCACCTTTAACGTCTTTGATGGACGGAGGGACTCTGCCTGCCTTTATGCGCCCCGCCTTTTCGGCGATAGGACATCCTTATTCAAATCCTATTCACAGTTTGTTTTTTTTTTTTAATGCAAAATTTTCTCTTTGCAAGTTTTTTGCGGAAATTTTCAAAATTATTTCTACAGTGTTTGAGAATTGCGACAGAGCTCAACAAGTGTCCAGAGCGTCGCGCTCTCAGGCCTTCGAAGCCAACTCGACCGATGACGTCGCCGGGACTGCCGCTGCACTCACCGGAGAAACCGGAAAAAAAAAAACCAGGAACGAGAATAATCTTGGTCGAATAACGTGCGGCGCGAAAGGTACCTGCAACAAACAGAAGAGTGCGGTTAGAATAACGCGAGAAGAAGGCGCCCCAGTTTCCTGAGCAAAGCTAGGCCAAGCGCCCTTTGTGCTTTCCCTGCGTGGACGCGTGAGAAGTTAAGGAGCAGGACAAGGTTATCCTGGTTACGCTCGGTGGAATAACTTGCAGACGTTCCAAAACGGAGGAAACGGCAGGGACGCCACGACCGACCAATAGACAGACAGACAGACAGACAGACAGACAAACAGACAGACTGGCCCGGCAGACAAAGACTCGGTCGGCCACACCAGCCCGGGGGAGATGATCCTCATCAAATCAGTATGACTCAAAATAACTGAGCCGGATCGTGCGATTTCTTGATGAGCACCGGAACACATTGCAATTCGACACCTGCCCGGCGGCGGGCGGCCAGGCTGCGGCCCCGGGGCCCCAATGGGGGTCCGCACAGTGGGCCGGCGAGGGGCGCAGCGCGTTCCACCGCAAGGAGTCCATCAAGTCGTCGCCAAGCACCCAGGCACCGAGGCGGCCAGCAATCGCCGATTTATCTAACACGTCGCGAGTGCCAGTATCGCTTTCAGAAACTGTTCAAAGCAACGCGGATTTGTGTCGCCGTGAGCGGCAGATGCGTGCTGGCCAGGGCATTAGCGCTTCGGTAACGGGAAGCGAGCCATGCACATGCCGCTCAGAGAGAGAGAGAGAGAGAGAGAGAGAGAGAGAGAGAGAGAGAGAGAGAGAGAGAGAGAGAGAGAGAGAGAGAGAGAGAGAGAGAGAGAGAGAGAGAGAGAGAGAAAGGCACACACACACACACACACGGGGATCGTATCTGCATCTCGACGCGGGCATTACTCGTAACAGATAAAGCCAAGACGTTCTAGAGGGAACACAAAAACAGAGAGAGAAAGAGAGAGCCTGCGTATGCCAACCAGCACATCAGTTTCAGCGAGAAGGTGTCCCGACACAATGCAGCAAGGGTTGGGGAAGGGGCCAGGTAGGTCGCGGCGCGTCGCGGCGGCGCGGTCTCTAGAACAAGGGACACTGGCCGGGCAACGGGTTACACTAGCCCGGCCGGCGGGCCGCAGGCAGGCCGGCTCTTTATACGACTTTGCCAAAACCGGCGACAACGCGCTAATGGCGGGGTCAGTGTGTCAGCGAGAGAGACGACGCATCGGCACATTATGCCCGCCATAAACAAGGATCCACACGCGGGATGCTTCATAAAGGCCTGCCAAACCAACCGCAAAAAAAAAAATAACGGGAGTAATTTTCCGGAGGCATATTTGCGCGAAAGATTCGGAAGGAAGTTCGGAGCTTTCGCACGCCGACGATGGTAAAGGCGGCCGCGGGACCATACGGCTGTGACCCATTCAGGAGACCCTCCGCCCGTCGACAAACACCGAGACGCACGCGCGCTCTCACTCACTCACTCACTCACTCACTCACTCACTCACTCACTCACTCACTCACTCACTCACTCACTCACTCACTCACTCACTCAGGCACGCACAGTCCCCGAGGCGCCGAGCAGGGTGGGCCAGCCCGCCGCGCACGCCTGGTTTGCGGGACAGCATGGTCCCCTCTTAAACCTCGCGAAGGTCACTGCCTTTTCCTGGAGCGATTAGCACACTCCGGTGGAGAGGAAAGCGCGCAGAGCTCCTTTCTTCCTGGCCAGTGTGAAGTAACCCAGCCTCCCCATCGGCCGGCCCTTGCGTGCCTCGATTTCCCAGTGGGCCATTCAGCGGCGCCGCTGAGCGTCCGGGCAGCGCTCCGTCGCACTCGCGGGTATGACGCTGCCGTGTGATGCCTGCCAAGCGACGCGTGCCTTGGCTTGCCGCGCCCAACGCCCCTCCGCCACCGCAATGCCGCCGTTTACATTCGCGGCTCATGTCTTTGGCCGAAACCCTGCACACAACGCCAGGCTCGCAAAAAAAGAAAAAGTTTTTTTTTTTTGTAAATTTACTAATTGTGTGTAAAAAAGAAACGTTGGAATATCGATGTCACTTTTTATTTAAGTTAACCATCATGAACACTTAGACCGGACTTAGACTCTCCCCGCCGCGAACCCTCCTAGGAAGGTCTCGGTGCCAAGACGGGGGCAAGCCTTCGAGAGATAACTTCACGTCCACGTCGGGCTAAGTGGCCGGCGAGAGAGAGAGAGAGAGAGAGAGAGAGAGAGAGAGAGAGAGAGAGAGAGAGAGAGAGAGAGAGAGAGAGAGAGAGAGAGAGAGAGAGAGAGAGAGAGAGAGAGAGAGAGAGAACGGGTGGGGGCCCAAAGCACCTGATGTGCATGTCACGTGCCGACTCAAACTCCTATCGAACGGCGATAAAATGATGGCTTTATTGGGCAGCGATTTCGCCATGGGCACGCACAGCACTCCGAGGCACGCCGCCAAAACCACTTCGCTGAATGCCGCCGCTTCATTACCGCCCTTTTCTAGATTTCCGACCGGCCGGCTAGTCTCGCGTGTGCACATTTTCCAGCGACAAGTACAAAACCGGGGAGGAGAAAAAAGTCTGCCTGGAAATATTTCATGATAACGCCAAGTATCCTTCATCAGCACCGCAAAGCATCGACTGTTTTGTTGTTTTTGTTTTGTTTTTTTTTACACGCGCAGCAAAATCTTTTTCCCCTACTGCACTTTCCTTACACTCCCCTCTGCGTCTGCTCACTTCTTTCGTCTTGTTTTTTGTCCGTCCGTCGGTCCGTCTGTTGCTTCCGTGACAGGGGCATCCCCTTGTGATAGATGGAGCAGTAATCCCATTGGCCGGCAATATCGGCCGAGTTGATGTGATTTCCGGGGCTGGCAGCGCGCGTGCCACCGACGGACAGTGGGCCAGACAGACACACGGACACGTCCGGAAGGGACGCCGCCCGACGGGGTGACAGGTCCAGTAATGAAGTAAGCTGTGGTGGGGCACTGTCAAAATAGTCGGACCACTCGGACAGTCCAGTCAACCAGACAAATGGAAAAAAAAAAGGCGAACCGTGTTCGTGTTCCCTGTGCCCGGTAGACGTCACATCACTCATTACAGCTTAACTGTTTCATTTTTCAAAAGGAGCCCCTTTGTGAGCGCAGCCGTCCCGTCACGGTGCATGTGTCCGTGACGGTCGTGTGACCTCCTTGTCGGCTCGGTTCCCTGTTCCCGATTGGTCGGTGTGACCGATGTCTTTCTTACGATGCGCCGCCCGCCACGCCGCGATCATCGCGTTAGTCCCTCGCGGCCAATACCGCCACGCTCGAGCGCACCAGGATGCACGCTGCATGCCGCGGGTTCGACTCCCGGCAGCGACACCCCCTTTTTTAAATTTTTGTTTTTTTAAATTTTTAACTCAGATGGAAAATAAAAACAGATTTTTACAGGGCAATCATTTTTTTAACTTTTTCGCAAATGCTTTTTTTTGCCATGTATGAAAAATGATTTTTGAAAGAGATATATTTTTGCCCATGTCAGCCCACGCAAGTTCAGTGTGTATACAAAAAAAATGTCAAATTTTTCGGGTTTCCCTTTAATTCTGACTCGCTGGCGACGAACCCGGGCAGTTTCAACGAAGCAGGGCGGCCCGTGGCAACGAGGCAGAGAGGCAAAGAGGCAGGATGAGGCGATTCCGCGCTCCGAAGATTGAATCTCCGGCCACTCGCCGCCGGCCAGTCGCAACGCACCGCCAGCACCGCCACCACCACCGCCAGCAACGCCAGCGCCAAGAGAGCAAGGCACTGCCGCTGTGTTATCTCGACATGGCCGGTACTCTCAACAGCACTTATTAGCGACTGCTCACTGCAAATAAGAGCAACAGGGACACTCGTCTCGTCTCGCCGGCCCGGCGGGGTTCATCCTTCAATCAACATCGCCGGACAGGATGCGCCCCCCTCCTCGGCCGAGGCGAGGGCGCCCCCGGCCGCACGGGGCTCCGCTCCGGCCTCCAGCTTCCTCGCGCGCATCTTTACTGCCCCCCCGTGCGCGCGCGTCACTCTCAACAACAACACAACAACAAACACAAAACCGAAACCGCTCAAACCTCTAGGGTTCGAAACCCTGCGCAGCTTCGCGTCAGAACACGAAGGTGTGAGAAACGGGCGGGAACAAGAAGACGCACTCACTCACTTCAACGTCCAATCTACGCGCGAAAAATTTTAATTTTATTTTTCAATCACCTTTTCCCGCGTGAGTACGTGAATAATGATATCGCCGCCGCGCTGTGTGTGTGTGTGTGTGTGTGTGTGTGTGTGTGTGTGTGTGTGTGTGTGTGCGCGTGCATTGGGCTGCGTTACATCATTGGGGCCCTGGCCGGCCCTGCCCCGCACTGCAGCGCACGGCCCGGCAGGCGCCACGGGGCATGCCGTGCGACGACATGGGCCTTTTGCCGTTTGCATCGCATTATGCAGGAACGTGGACCAACCGCATCGGCCTCATCGGACGGACGAACAGACGGACGGACGGACGGACCGAGGGCTGCCGCGGCGATTGGACTCGCCTCATCAAAAGACTGCCATCGTCCGCCGGCCGCACTCCACCCCACTGGTAGCACGCAGTGGGCACGCAGGACGCACGCAGTGGGCACGCAGGACGCACGCAGGACGCACGCAATGCGTATGCCGTGCCATTGCAACCGAACGGGGTGGAGCCGCGGGGCCCCGCTGGAGAGAGTGCCGTCCGGAGAGGCGAGTGGATCACGTTAAGGGAGGGTCTTACGTTCGTGTGTGTGTGTGTGTGTGTGTGTGTGTGTGTGTGTGTGTGGGCGCGCGCGCGAGCGCGCCACTGCGGAGGCCTTGAGGCGCAAGAGCCCCCCTAGCCGTGCCGGCCCGGCCAACGCGGCCGGAAACTCGATTTCACGCCAAACTCCCGAGCTGGCCAGCCTGCCTGCGAGACGATCAGAGGGAAGTGCTTGCTGCAGCCATGCAGATTACCATGACTGCAGTTGCAGTCACGGCGACGCGACACGGACGCCCTTGAGGCCTTCGGGCGGAGGGAGGCAACCGACTTGACGAAATTCTCATAGCAGGCGGCAACCCGACCCCAACCCGGTCCGAGTCGCCTCTCGTGGATTTGCCTCACTTTACGAGGATAGTGCTTCTCATTCCGCAAGCGTGCCGCGTTCACCGGTCGTCCTTTCGAGTCCGCTGGGACCCCCAAGGACGGCCAACACCTGAAACCTCACCACCCGATCGCGCCGCCCAAACAGTCGGAGCGGGGTCTTCCCTCTTCCGGGACGGGAACATAACCCAACCGACCTTTTCACCCGGGAGATGCGGCGATGCGATGAGTGAGGTGTGAGTACAGCAGGCTGTAATTTCTCGCCGTCCCCAGCGAAGATTAAAACCGGGAAAAAGAAGAGGATAAAAACAATACGCCCGGCGTAAGTCTTCGTGCCCTTCTGCCCATAAAACGGCGGGGGTCGATGCTTGTCCCCATGCAGTGGACTACAGCCGACTACAGCCCACGCAGTCTAACCTCAGTGCCGCCGCAACGGGCCTGCCGTGTTTCGGAGCGTGGGAAATGTCCGGCCGGGACTTTACATAGCGGGAGGAAAGAAATGCCGGCGTTTCGGACTGCGGGGAAAACGAACCCCGTCATTTTCCAGCGGCCTCTCACCACGCCGCCGCACCCACAATTTGGCTGAGAATGGCGCGGAAAGGAGACGCCAGGGCCACCGCCTCTGCGAGCGGCCGATCTAGTTTCGTTTAAATTAAACGCATGCTGTTAAGAAATAAGTAAGACCCAGCGAAAGGCGCCTTGGTGTCGTGTTGCTAAAACTAGACAAACTAGACAAAACAAAGTTTCACCTTTCTATTTTTACTTTCTAGAGTTTTTTCTTTACAGAAGAATTTCACAACCATTTCCCGCGAGCGCTGCGAAGGCAGCCCTTGACAGCCCTAAAGGTTGCAAATTAATTTGAGCCAAGTGGCGTCCTTAAGGCTGTCGAGTAATCCTCATTTATGGGCCCATTTTGCATTCACGTTGCGTGTATGTATGAGCCGAGCTAGCCCTACACTGCCTGTCTGTCTGTCTGTCTGTCTGTATGTATGTATGTATGTATGTATGTATGTCTGCCTGTCTGTCTGCCTGTCCAGCGGCCGGGCCCACTCCACTCCTTTTGGCACGGCCCATAGTGCCCGGCTAGTGTCACGTACAGGTACTTTCCCCCCAGGCTGCGTGCGAAGTGCGGCAGGACCTCGGCGATTGGGGGATCGCGAAGGAGCGGACAAAACGCTGGGAATCGGACACGTGTCGAGGCAAAAGGAGGGAATCCTTCGCAAAGGAGGACGGTTCCTGACGGAATTCGGCGCTGCAATTGGCACGCGGCATCCGGCGGCCGCGTCGCTTCCAAACGGAAACAGTGACACGGCGGTCGCAAATGATGTTCGCCGCTTGCCGCGTGGCGGAGCACGTCAACGCCGGCGACTGCTGCTCTAGCGGCCACGTGGCCGATGACTTGAAAAAAAGAGAAATAAAGTAAAGAATAAGCTTCTTCCGCTTTTGGTGCTCGGAAATTGCCCAAGCGAGGAGATTTAAGGGAAATCGACAACAGGAAAAATAAATAATTTTGCACACGTGACCAGAGAACCAACGGAGAACGCTCCAAACTTGTGCACACGCCACAACTTCTTCGAAAAAAAAAAAAGCTATTGTTTCTTTGATTGTTTTGGTCCGGGTTGTTTCCACGCACACCCCGCGGGGTCCGGGCGTCCCGCACCAGAGTAAGTCCGTCTCCGTCCAGCCCTTGATAAGTCCCAAGCAGGATATGCTGTTTGGACGGACCGAAATAGCTCGGCATGCCATTAGGGCACGACAGGACACTCTTCATCCTCGCGAGGAGGTCGCCCCGCCCCGCCCCGCCCCGCCCCGCCGCTGGCAAGGCCGTCAAAGGACGTGGGGACCCGGTGTGGCGTGAGCCGTGAGCGCGGTCAGGGGGCTACTCGCTTTTTGGACAAAAGAGAAACTCCTTTTACGTCGGTCGGTCCGCGTGTGCGCGTCCGATGTCCAGTACCTGCGCCTGGCCCGACCCGCAGGACTTGGTCGTAAATTTTGGCTGGAACCCATTCCGACTCGTGTTTTGTTGCCTCAGATTGTTGGCGCAGACGAGGTGCTCTACGATGCTATCCGCGCCGGAACCAAGTTATGCATAAGGCTGCAGCCAACTAGAAAACAGGAGTTCAACTTGGGCACTCGAAAAATAACTACTAGGTTTCGTCAGGCTAACCGCGCTTGAAAAAATGCCTCCATGCTAAAAGCGTAAAAAGGCGGCGTTCTTTCCTTCCTGACAGTGGACCGGGTGAAAATGTGCAAGTTCTGGGCGGTCCCTTTGCTAGAGACTCTCGTTGACCCGGCCGGCGGTCTACGGTCTCCAATTCCCAGGAGCAAAACCACGCTCGAGCTTCCTCGTCTTTGCTTCTTTTTCCTCTTGCCTTCCTTCTTTTTTTCGTGCACCGGGCTTCGCGTCAGAGGAGCTATTATAGTCTGAGAAATGTACGGTCACTGAACCGTGATGGGCAGCGTGGCGGGGCGGGGCGGGGCGGAGTGGAGATGGCTCCCGCGATATTTTGTCACAATAATTGCACAGTACCTCGCGTATCACGCAGTGCCATCAATTAGAGCCACTCTTGTTTGCCTCATTCGGTGTCGCCAGTCACACGGACTACGACACTGCCAAAGAGGAGCTTGGGAATTCCCCGGAGCCTTAACCGCGAAAAAAGTAAACAGCTTTCCGAAGATTTCAAAGAAACCGGTAAGTTCGAGCCAGTTTCACTCATTGTCCCATTTTTAACCATAACCACCTTTGATCTTTGAGCCAAGCGGCGCCTCTGTGACATATTCAGAAAAGGTCTGTGACACGAATTTTTTTTTTATTTGCGACCACTTGGCCGCACCAGACTCGCAAATCCGAGCAACTACATTTCCTCACATTTCGGCGCGCGTCTAATGCCGACTTGGCATTCCTCTCATTGCTCCGGATTGGATCGGGCGGGCGGTGGGGGGAGGGGGGTGGGGGAGAGGGGAGAGGCGGTAGGGGGCGGCGGTGCCAGAGATGCGGCGTTTTGCCGTGAAATTCCGAGGTCCGCGAGAGAGGCAGCCCTGTAATGACAAGAAGACCGGGAGCAGCGAAGGCAGAGGTGGGGCCGCGGGGCCCGGCGGCGCGGCGGTGGAGGGGGGGGGGAGTGGTTACGTGCTGGTAGGTCTAGGTCTCGGCCGCCAAAGGACGACTGACTGCAGGGACTTCACGGCCAGGGTCGCCGCGTCACCGCGCGACACTGCCCTGCGCCGTGCTTGGGGACGGCGAGAGGAGAAAGCAGCATTGCATGCAGCTGTTAAGATGGTGTGTCGTTGCAGGTGGGAACATATTATTCTCGACCGACTAATTCAGCAGCACCGGCCAGAGACTGTTTTCTACCCCCACCTAAAGCCGAAAATAGGAAGGTGGCCACAGTGCTGTACTATGCGACGGCCAAGTTGAAGCTATCCATCTCTGTCGGATCGGATCCATCGTCCCTGCACACCGTCCCGTCCCACACGCCGCCCGTTAGAAATGCTACGGGTTAGTCCGATCAGCGCTGCCGCTGTCCAGGCCGCCAAGCAAACTGGTGCAAACTCTAGTCGCGACTCGCAAACCGTTTCACCTCAACCAACTCATTGAAACTGCATAGAAACTTGTGCGCGTCAAAACTAGTGGCGTTAGATGGGAAAACAGCTCGCTAGCAGCTGACTTACGAGGAACATTGTTCCATTGCGGATTCCTCCCTGAGTTCCCCGCCCTGTGAATCACATCACACGGGCAGGAGAAAATGATGCGAGCGAACACGACACGACATAGGATACGTCTGCGATACGGGGAGGTCAGTGACGCCGCGGTGCGTCGGGAAGTGCGTCGGGACGGCGTCGGGACGGCGTCGGGACGGCGTCGGGCAGGCGTCGGACAGGCCGACGGCCCCAGCTGCGGTCTCCACGAGACTCTCGGTCAGGGTCAAGTGTCAGGAGCGAGAAAGACGCCCGCAGAAAGCGGGTGGCTGATTCGCTACAATCCGGACCCCTTATCGCACTCGATCTCGCGGCCCACTGTGCGGCCCCGCCTCGCCACATTATCATATCCTCTCGCCACCTCCGGGGTCCTCGACCACGTCCAGGTCGCCGTCCAGGCAGTCGCGGACGATGAAATAATAAGCGTCGACGTCATCTTGGAGCGCGGCCGCCAGGTTGCCGCTGCGTCGCCCAGCGCACCGGACACTTTGGCCGCGGTCAAGGCACTCTGCAGGGCAGGGCCTGGCAGGGCCTGGCAGGGCCTGGCAGGGCAGCAGCGCCAGCCGACGTCCGGTCTCAGCCGGAGGCAGCGAACCAGTAGCAGTCCATGGGAAGGAAAGGAACGGCCGACCGGCCGCCGGGGCAGAAGCAGCAGCACCAGCGGCGGCCGGGCCTCCGAAGCCGCGCCGCAAGCCGTAGGAAGAGCAGCCGTAGGAAGAGCAGCCGTAGGCACGGAGAAGCCGTAGGAAGAGAAGCCGTAGGCACGGAGAAGCCGTAGGCACGGAGAAGCCGTAGGAAGAGAAGCCGTAGGCACGGAGGAGCCGTAGGCACGGAGAAGCCGTAGGCACGGAGAAGCCGTTGGAAGAGAAGCCGTAGGCACGGAGGAGCCGTAGGCACGGAGAAGCCGTAGGCACGGAGAAGCCGTTGGAAGAGAAGCCGTAGGCATGGAGAAGCCGTAGGCGGGCTTACAGAAGCCCCTTGCACGGCACAGGCTTCCTGAAGCCTAACGACTTACAACTTTGGAGAATCCATGCAGGAAGTGACAGAAAGCCGTACAAACGGCAGGCCAATGAAGTCATAGGAACACCACAGGAATCCACAGGCCCCAGCGAAGCCATAGTGGGTGGGTGGACAAGTAAGCCACAGGAACTCCATGAGCAAGTCAAGTTAGTTGGTGGGCTGCAGTTGGAGGCGAGCGTCCCTTTGGAATGCAGTGCCAAGCACACGGACTTGACGACCGCGGCGCTGGCAGAGTGTCGGCAGATCGAGAATCCGTGCGGAGGACTTGATGGCCACAGCAAGGGAAGCCCGGACGTTGGGAACACTATAAAACGCACGCCCGGCAGCAGCTCGACCGCACGCAAACACGCACAGACACTGCCTACACGGGGACGAGCCGGCAAACGAGTCGCAAGGCGGCGCTTGGCATAGGTGGGGCACGATCTAGGACAGGGTCTAGGGCTGGGTCTACGGCCAGGTCTAGGGCTGGGTCTACGGCCAGGTCTAGGGCTGGGTCTACGGCCAGGTCTAGGGCTGGGTCTACGGCCAGGTCTAGGTACGGTCTAGGACAGAGTCTAGGGCTGGGTCTACGGCCGGGTCTAGGGCTGGGTCTACGGCCAGGTCTAGATACGGTCTAGGACAGAGTCTAGGGCTGGGTCTACGGCCGGGTCTAAGGCCAGAGGGCACACCCGAAGGCACTCACCTTTTCCGATGGCGCTTTGCTCTTGTCTCTTGCCTCACAACACTATCCACTGGCTGGTCGATGCACTGGCCTGCCTGCCTGCCTCGGCCCCGCACTGCCTCACTGCCTCGCACTGCACCGCGGCCCCCTTCTTCCGCGAACGCTGCTCCGGCTGGTCCTTGCAAGTCCCTTCTGCTACGCGTTGTGCTGCACGACTGTCTGCACGGCCCGGCCAGACAGTAAAGTGTGAGGCCCAGGCGGGGAAGGGCTGCGCGGGGCTGCCTGGACGCCCTGCCTCGCTGCCCTGCCTGGCGTGCCGTGCCGCCGCGCCGCCGCGCCGCGCCGTGCCGCCCTGCCCTGCGCCGTGGATCGGCGGATCGGCCCGCAGCGTTACGGCCCGGCGAGCCAAGCAAACCGAGCCCCGCCGCGCCCCGCCGCGCCCCGCCGCGCCCCGCACGGCTCGCGGGACGCCGGCCGGCGAAGGTACTCGGAGCGCGGTAGGGCGGGGCGGGGCGTGGTGGGGCGGCGGCCCGGCTGCACGTGGCGTGGCGCGGCGGGGCGTGGCGGGGGTTGGGGCGGGCTGGGGGTGGTTGGGATGCTGGGGTGCGGCGCGCTTGGGGTGGCTCGCTAGCGCTGTCAACGCCGTGGGGAAGGTAAGGGAGCGCAGAAATACCACGCAGCCCCATCGAAGTTAAAAAAAAACTGCCAACACGGAAATTCTTCACCTTATAGAAGTCGACTGAGAACATGCACGGCCGATGCGGGGCAACGACCACGACGTGGTGCACATGCACGCATTTAAGAGCAACTTAAAAATCGTTTACTTGTTTGACCCTTAATGGCACCAAAGCACATCGGCGCATTAAAAGAACGCCCTTATGGGGCGCGTATTTTTCGTTTTACTGCTGCGTTCCACAAACCGGCAACTTTTGTTTTAGCAGAGCCTTGCTTCGCCAAATTTGAGGCCCATCCGTCTTTCTTGTTTTGTTTTTTTTTTTTTTTTTGTTTTTTTTTTCCCCTTTATCGAGGAGTGCGTTGGGAACAAACTTCCACTCGGAGCAGAGTGCGCGCGGAGGGGCTGAGGGGACGCAGTGCGGCGCGTCCCATTCGCACCTCATCGCACACCCCGTGGGGCGCCTGGCCTAATGGACCATCGCTGCAGCAGCAGAGGAAAACAAGCAGGAGGGAAAACACCAGCAGAAAAACAAAGACAACGCGCCAAAAATGTTGGAGTACGCGCGGCGAATTGAGGCAAACGTCTTCCTTCGCCTTTCACTGCTTCATGACTGTCTCTCTTTGTTTTAAAAAAAAAAACAAAAAACATCAGTAATTCCCTGGGAACTAAGGCAAAATTTGCTGACGATCTTCGGAATATTCCAAAAACTCACATGTTTCTATTTTGTATGAGTTTCCGGTGGTAATACAACAAAAACACTTCTTGAAGACGTAAGCCGCCGGAAATTCCAGACGAGGCTTCGGATCCCCCTTCCCGCGATTTCCCATTTTATTTCCAACAGTGCTCGATCTACCTATCCGCCAACTACTGCTGCAAGTGGATTTTATGAGGACGAGTGATGCGGCGACGAAATGGTTTTACGGCTCCATTGTCGAACCGCGCCGGACTGTCGTATCAGAGACACACTGGCAGCGCCGTCTCCGCCGCAGCAGGCAGGCAACGACGGCAGGCCAGCCGCAGGCCAGCCCCAGGGCAGGTGGTTTCGGTCACCGATTTATACGGAGCCTAGGCATTATTTGTCGACATGCTAGACGAAAAAAAATTACGCTCGTTTCATTTGGTTTTCATTATTGTTACTTAGCCTCTCGGCGGCAAATTTTCAAACAACAACAAAATAACTGAGGGAATTTTTTTTTTTTTGCAGTTTCGTTCCTTAAGTTGCAACCTCAGCAAATTTCCAAGCAGAAAAAAATAGGAGAGCATTTTTTTTTCTTTTTTTTCCATTTTGGTGACTTGGTCCTACAGGTCCGTAGACGCGGTGCCGCCGGGAGATTGGAAGCCGAGATAGGCTGACCGGGCCGAGCGCCGAGCACTTCCCAGGCCGCTCCGATTGTCTCGGCTAATAAAGGCGACAAGGTGCCGCCGCCGCCGCGAGACACGCGCACGGCCGGCCAGCGCTTTCGTCGCTCTGTCTCTCTCGCACTCATGGGGCTGCCCGTGTGAGTGCGAGGGAGACAGAGAACCGAATCAAACTACAGCAGCCGGCGGGTGACGCTAATTGATTGATAAATGGACGGAGGGAGTCTCCCCTCCAGGCCGCCCCCTCCCCTCCCACGCCCTCTCCTCCCTCCCCTCCCACGCCCTCTCCTCCCTCCCCTCCCGCGGCGGCGCAGACGGGCCCCGAGCAAACGCAAACCACCGTTACCCACACGTCGGACTGTAAATAACGCCAAGCGGTGCATTTGGTGGTGCGCAACAGAGCTTTATTTACAGATCGAATTATTTGTCACGAGCGCATCTTGAAACTAACCGGTTATTCTCACAACGAATGCCTTCGAGGAATGCACCCGAGGGAGCAGGTTCACCAAACGGCTTGGCGCTGCAAATCTATTCTTACTTACTGGCCGGCCGGACGCTCCGCGCGACTTTCTACACCAAACTCGCAGGTGAAACTAATAAAAACGCACGAATGAACAGGCAGCGTAGACCCTCGAAGGAAACCACCAGTCGCTGCTGGACGTGTATAACAGGAAAAGAAAACGGCCTAATTTTTAATGTCTATTTTTTGTCTAACTGTACATGGAGCTAAGCCCTTCGCTAAGGTCGCCGCCCTTCTGATGAGTGCCCCTAATGCCCCTCCGCCCTCGGGCGTGTGCAGCGGCCGCCCATTACGGCGCGGGGCCTCCCTGCCAAAAAGGTCACTGTCACAGCCTTCACTGCCGGAAAGGTCACTGAGTCGTCACTGAGGTCACAGCAGTGGTCAATGGGGTGGTCTCTATTGCCAGAGTAGCGACTAATCATCGCACAGTGGTCGCCATCGAGGACCTGTAGGGTCACAGGGCTTGCTGCCGCGAGAGAGGAAAGTGATTCCACGAGAATTTCTCATTCGGTAGTCAGCGAGAAACCGCGTCGCCTCCCAGACGCACGCATCTCGGAACATTCTGTACGCCGCGCGCGGCCCTGCAGCAGCCCCCCCCCCCTGGAGCTTGATGCACCTGCACATAAACACAGACATGGCAGTGTCGTCTGTTGGAGCTGGCTTGCACTAATGCGCTGGGGCGGGGCGGGGCGGGGCGGGGCGGGGCGGGGCGGTGTGCAGAGGCCGGGCCGTCGGGCGCCCAGGGCCGGATAGGATACTAGCCGAGCACAAACATGCAATGTGAGGTGAATGAACGAAAGCCGGGCTGCGCTGGGCTGCGCTGCGCTGCGCTGCGCGGGACCGCGGCGAGGGGCGGCACCGGCAGGCTCATTCCCCGCAGCGCGCCGTCTCCCTCGCACTCGCGGCCCGGCGGGCGCGGCGCGGACGCGAGCGAGCGAGACGGAGCGCCCTTCGGGATCAGTCTCAGCCCGAAGCGGCTAAGGCGATGCACGGACCGAGCGGACTGCCGGAGCCGAAGCGGGGCCGAAGCGGGGCCGAAGTGGAGCCGAAGCGGAGCCGAAGGGGAGCCGAAGCGGAGCCGAAGCGGAGCCGAAGGGGAGCCGAAGGGGAGCCGAAGGGGAGCCGAAGGGGAGCCGAAGGGGAGCCGAAGGGGAGTTGAAGGGGCTTAGAGAAAAATATATTCTCTAAGCGAAGGGGGGCCGAAGAGGAGCTGAAGCGGAGCCGAAGCGGAGCCGAAGCGGAGTTCACAGGCATACTGGAATGCGGAGCACGCGGGGCATGCAGGCCATGCGGGGCCCTAGTGCCCGGATTCGGATTCTGGGGCCGGACGGAAGCGCGTAACGGAGAGGGCGCCCAGCGGGCTATCCAAAAATGCACCTGCTGAATTTCATGAGCGTGCGAGTGGACCGCCACCGAACCGGTACCAAAGCATCCGCCGTCAACCTTATCAGCAGACGACGCGCCTGTCTCTGTACTGTTTACACCTGTAACTACAATTTTACGATATTCATGACAAACGCTGCCATGGGGGCAAGCATAAAACGGTCGGCGCCAGGGGAAAGAGTTTTAGTGGGGGGCAAGCCCGGGCCGGCCATGAGTTGCAGTATCGTAAAAAGAAACAACGACCAAAAGAAACATTTGCCCGCGGTTTAATTCGCAATGGTCGTGTTTACAATATCGCTGCCCCCCGCCCCCTTTCCTTTTCCTCTCCTCCCATCACACTCACACACACTCACACACACACGGAGTGCAAGCGCAGGAAACAAAAAGGAATTCATGGCGAGGAGGGCAGACACATTGATGGCTGAAAATACATCATCATCTCGTTCCATTCCACTCGCCATAAATGCGATCATCCGCGGACGGCGGGGAAAAATATTCCAACCGGGTCATGGGAGTCAGGCAGACGTCCCCGGCCAGGCGGTAAAATTAGCTTGCAACTCGCCGTCTATAAATACGTCCCGGCAAAGAAACATGGTTATTTGATGACCGGGCTGCTGCTGCTGCCGTGGCCGGGTCGGCCGCCGCTCCAGCAGCGCGACCTGAACTTGGACGCCGCGGGTGTACTCCAGGACTGCAGGGGGCGACTGGAGCGGGTGACTGCAGGGGGCGACTTGAGCGGGTGACTGCAGGGGGCGACTTGAGCGGGTGACTGCAGGGGGCGACTTGAGCGGGTGACTGCAGGGGGCGACTGGAGCGGGTGACTGCAGGGGGCGACTTGAGCGGGTGACTGCAGGGGGCGACTTGAGCGAGTGACTTCAAGGGGCGACTTGACCGAGTGACTTCAAGGGGCGACTTGACCGAGTGACTTCAAGGGGCGACTTGACCGAGTGACTTGTTTCCTGTGAGCCACTTCGCCAAGGAGGCCGTCCCGAGCGTGATTTGGCTCCCACGTGCCGAGCGTCGGTCCATTCCCATTGCGTTGCGACCGCGCCTTCCAACCTGCGGGCCGCGGGGCTCAACGAGGCGGGGGTATTCTTCTTCCCGGTTTTGTGAGGAGTATGCTGGCGAGTGTGTGTATACGTGAGTGTGTAACCGTTCACCCTGCCAGTGTGTGCGTCTAAGTATGAGGTGTGTGTGTGTGTGTGTGTGTGTGTGACGTCGATTAAGGGTCTCGTTGCGTGCTCTGTCCGGTCAAAGCAAAATGGTTAAGTATGGGCCTAAGGGAACACACACATACGCATACTCTCTCTCACACACACGACTGGCCAAATGTCGGCCGACCGTTAGGGGGCGCGTGGCACCGTGCTGGCCTGCATCGCAGCACGGCGCAGCACGGCGCAGCACAGCAAGCAGGCGAGTGGCAAAGGTCATCAGATTCTCCACGCACTATTATAACAGCGGGCGCCGCGCCTCGGCCATGGTCAGCTCACCGCGAGGGAAGTCCACGGCCATGGTCAGCTCACCGCGAGGGAAGTTCACGGCCACGGCCAGCTCACTGCGAGGGAAGTTCACGGCCATGGTCAGCTCACCGCGAGGGAGGTCCACGGCCATGGTCAGCTCACCGCGAGGGAGGTCCACGGCCATGGTCAGCTCACCGCGAGGGAGGTCCACGGCCATGGTCAGCTCACCGCGAGGGAGGTCCACGGCCATGGTCAGCGCACCACAGATATATGCAAATCACCCTCGAGACCATCTCCCGTCGATCTTCGAGTCGAAGCTGGCAAACTGCTGGCACAATGGGTTGCCCCTCTGCTAGGCCGCACGCAAGAACGCTCATCCGGCCGTGATGGGTTGTAAACAGCACAACGAACAAGACATTACACCGTAAGCGTTAGTAATTTTCATCGCAGCCTGTTTCATTGTGGGTGCGGACGGGCGGGCACTCCCTTTGTTCCTGATTGAAACATCACGTCGATGCGTGACACGCTTTGGGTCACTGGGTGACGCCGTGGCGGGGCGGGGCGGGGCGGGGCGACCAAGGGAACGCCAACCACAGGGAGGAGGTGCGAAAAGCGTCATCCAAGGGACAATGTATATGCATCGTCGGCCATAGCGGGACGCGGCCGAGCGGTTCACAAGAGCCGCTTGATCGCCCCGTCTCTGCCGCACTCCTGGGGCTCCCCAGAAGGGTGCGAGGGAGACAGAGACGCTCCTCTGAACCGCGCGGCAGGACGCAGGGAGCGGCGGCGCGCCCAGGCTGCCGGTTCCTCTCCAGGCCGTGCAAGTACTGCCGTGAGCCCTGCCGTGAGCCCTGCCACTGTCCGTCCACGAGTTCGCCTAGTTGAGCCCGGACTCTGAGGATCCGACGGCACATAGGCGTGAGTGCGAGAAGAGCTCCCACAGGTGAGTATTGACGGACTGACAGCTGGAGAAGGAGAGGGGGAGAGAAAGAGAGGGGGAGAGAGGGGGGGAGCGCGGGGACGGTCGTCGAACTCACCCGCATGCGCCTCGCTGCTGCTGCCGGACAGAGGGGGAGAGAGAGAGAGAAAGAGAGAGAGAGAGAGAGAGAGAGAGAGAGAGAGAGAGAGAGAGAGAGAGAGAGAGAGAGAGAGAGAGAGAGAGAGAGAGAGGCCGGGAGGCTGGGCCGGACATGCCAAGGAGCTGGGCTGCAAAGGGCTTGCCGAAGGTTCGGCACATACGCAAGCAGAAACTTGGTGTAAACCTTACACTGGTAAAACAAAGGCGTGAAAACTACGCCCTTAAGGGCATTAACGGTCTTTCACGTCCTTTAAGGGCGTGAATCGTTTAATGCCGTTGGGAAGGGCGTGAATGGTATAGGACTTTCAAGCAAAATTTTAATGCACTTCCAAAGGCATTAAACGATTCACGCCCTTAAAGGGCGTGGATCGTTTACGCCCTTTAAGGGCATAGTTTTAATGCCTTTGTTTTACCAGTGAACAGTGAACCCAGTGAACGCCTGAGTGTTTGGCAGTGCTCACATACACAGAGCAAACCTTAACGTCAACCTGAGTTTGGTGTCTTATGGTGTAACCCCAAGTTTGCTGACGGAAACGATCCTCATGGAGCTGAGCTAGCGTGACAAAAGCTCGCCAAAGAGACTAAGAAGCTCGGTGCGCTACGCACTGGCCGTCACGCACGCACGCACGCCTGAGCGCGCCGGCCAGCTCCGCGCGCGGACAACTCCGGCAGACGCGGCGAAGAAAGCCATAAAACAAAATATTGGTTTTAAAAGACTTTATGAGGAGAGGCACGGCAATGGCAGAGCGGCAGACTGGCTGGCGGTGCGCGGCGCAGCGAGGCGTCGGGATGGATGGACACTCTGGGCGATGCGGCCGTGGTCAATGGCCACTGCAAGTCCGGCCCGACTTCCTAGGAAATGCCCATCCCGCGGTGTAGCCGCGGTGTTGCGCTCGGACTAACGCCTACAGGGGTAAACCTTTTTTCACGGTAACCTTTTTCAACAGCGATTGTTGGAAACTAAGCATGTTGATCCCACTCGTCCCGTGGCGGCGGCGCGGCGGCAGAGCACCTGCTCCGAGTCCAGCACACTGTGCACACTACCTGGCTGCCCCGAGGCCGTCGGCATGCCGTCGGGTCGTGACGCTCGCCGACCACCCCCTCATCGTGCTGGTCCGCGCACAACGACTCCGGTCAATCGTGACAACAAACCATCCGCCTGGCATCATTCCACCGCAGCCCATCACACAGCGTTTGCCTCAATGTCCGTTACGGTTCGCCTGAGCGTCGCTACCCCGCGCACCAGGGACACCGGCGGCGGTCCTCCCGCGCGGGGGGTGGCGACGCCGGGGAGACGCGTCGGGTCGGCTGCACGGTCCCCGAGCAGCTGGTGCCTGCCTGGCCGGCCTGGCCGGCCGCGCATCAACAACACGAACGAGCCGTTGTTTCAATATTCTAGACAAGTGATTTGTTGAATCCGCCACTTGGTTGCACTCGGTGGGTCCGCCCGGCAGGCCATCGGCCGAGGTGGCCGCCCGGAGCGCGTCGGTTGCACAACTCGCAATTAGGACGCACACCTTAAGGGCTATAGCTGTGCCGGACATGGCGCCCTTCCCCGCCGAGCCCTTTCGGGGCCGCTCCGTTCGGGACCTGTCGGGGGCGTGCCCCGGGTGTTCCCATTATATTAATATTATTGCTGCTCATTACAATCAATTTCACATCTCTCCCTGGCCACGCAGCGGACCGGTCCAACCGCGGCTGCGTCCGCGAGAATGCGTGCCTCTGTGTGTATGTGTGTGTGAGCGCGTGCAAGTGCAGTTAGGCCTGCTGCATCTTTCTCTCTCTCTCTCCCTCTCTCTCTCTCTCTCTCTCTCTCTCTCTCTCTCTCTCTCTCTCTCTCTCTCTCTCTCTCTCTCACCAAGTCCATCGGCCGCGCACCCGAACACGCCATGCGGTGGCGTTCGGGTGCGTTCGGCCCTTCGCTGCGGACGCGGCCCCCGAGGAGTGCAGGCCGGCCGCACTGCAGCGCCATACACGCCCCGCCCCGCCACGCCCCGCCCCGCCCCGCCCCGCCACGCCCCGCCCCGCCCCGCCCCGCCACGCGTGATAAATTGGCTGCGGCGCGACTCCCTTGGACTATCTCGACGCCTCATCGCGCCAATCGATTCATCATTCGAGGTGTCTCTCTCTCTCTCGCATCCGCGGGGCGTGCCGCAGGGGGGAGAGAGAGAGAGAGAGAGAGAGAGAGAGAGAGAGAGAGAGAGAGAGAGAGAGAGAGAGAGAGAGAGAGAGAGAGAGAGAGAGAGAGAGAGAGAGAGAGAGAGGCTTCGGCCCGACCCGGGCCTGCCTATGCGTTCTTTCATTAGATTTGGGCGGACAGCGCCGAGCTATCGCTCCCGTATCTGCATCCCGCGAGGCCGCGGCGCCGCCCCGCCGCCCAGGCATGTCTCTCTCCGTCCCACTGCGAGGCGCGCCGTGGGGGTGCGAGGGAGACGGAGCGCCGCCACTCGTCGCGACTATGGAAAACGACGGCCCTTGACACGAACGAAGGGGAGAGGCGGCGAGGAAAACAGGAGAGAAACGAGAGGAGAGGGGGAGGGGGAGGGCAGCGTACGCCGAGTTATCCATTTAATTGCTCGGATCTGGCTGTGCGTTGTTTTGAATTAGCTGCAAATGAAACGAAACCTGATGATACGTGCTGATGCAGCGTGCAGGAATGGTCGGGCCCGTCGAGCCTACACTGTGTAAACCGGAGGCATCCTTAGCACCTTAACGAAAATTCAATTCACAAAAGGAGAAGGCCTCGGCGACTCACGACGCTTCATCATCGCTTCGGATTCAGATATTGCGTCACCGCCCCTCCGGTTCGGCCCCCTCCGGGTGCGTGCGCATGGAATTAGAATACCACCGCCGGAACAGCCGGGCCTGCGACTGCTGCGACTGCCCTGACAGTCCGACAGACCAGACCCGGCAGCGCTCCGTCCTCGCAGTGTCTTTTGGCAAACCGGTGTGCGTCAACGCACCAAAGTCCGCTCGGGTTGCTAAGCGTCCCTCGGGAAGCGCCGAAAAACTGTCGTATTTTTGGGTTGCCGAGGCGCTCGGGCACGTTCACCGATTCGGACCACCTTCGACGCCGACACTCGAAAATCGTGTTACGTAGGCATTAATAGAGGCGGCTGATTGCTCAGAGGCGGCAACGACGGCACCGCGCCGCCGCCGGGTATCGAACCCGAGCACCCGAGGCAGTTCGGAGGAACACCTTCCCCGCCCCTCGGAAGAGCAGCAGTCCATGATCACAGATCGCTTCAAACGCAACAATTGAAAACAGTTTCTTTATTGCACCGGTTCATCACTGGCGGTTCGTCGGCGGAGCTTGGCGGCGGTCCAGGCGTCGGGGCCGCGGAGGGCGACCTCCCCGTGGCTCTTCTTGGCGTGCCGGCGCGCGGCAGCCGAGGCCGTGCGCCACGAGACGCTGACTTGCAGCCGGCGCGCCACCAGGAGCCCCCCGGCGGTCGCGACCTCGGCCAGGAACGCCACCACAGCCAGGGCCGCGCCCATGACGAGCACGAGCAGCGCGCCCTGCAGGTGCTCCAGGCTCAGCACCTGCGTGCCGCCGCCCTGGTTGTCGTCCGGGATGCCGTCGCCGTCGTGGTCCTCCGCCTTGCGCGCCTGCGAACACCACCAGCAATACGCACTCGACGGCCTCGGCGGCCACGAGGACGGAACAGGTTAGCGGGCAACCTCCGCGTCGGCTGCGTAGCACGCAACATTGGCGCGGCGTCCTTGTCGTCGCCGAGACCACCGTGCCGGCGTTCGGCCGGGCACGCGATGCAGGTTGTTGGTCCGGGCGGACTCACCTTGTCGCCTGTGGACACGCGGTGTAGCCACACGTCGGGCAGCCCCGCCTGCACCAGGCGCAGGAACACCGAGTCCATCACCCTGGCCAGCGGGTCGCCGTGGCGCAGGTACATGCTGACGTACGTCGGCAGCGCCGGGCTGCGGAGTCGCTCAACGAACGGCAGCCCGTCGCTGTCCTGAGAAGCAGCAGGTTGCAGGTTCGACTCCAGGTCGGGGGGACTGTGTCCACGGCAACCCACCAAAAAGTAGAGGGGCATGAGGAACTCCATGACGGCGCTGCTGAAGAGGATGCCGTACTTGGGGTGGCGGCGCTGCAGACGCCGCAGGCAGGCCGACAGCTCGCACGCCTTGTGCAGGCCGCGGAGCGGCGCCAGGTCCGCGTCGCCCAGCAGCTCCTCGGCTGTGGAGTCCGTCGACGCCGTGCCCACCTCGATGCCGTGCACCAGGAGGTCGTTGTACGTCGTCAAGTCGTCCTGCAAGCCCCATTGCTCTGACCGTCCCCGCGCAGCCAGCCGCCAGCTCGGCGCGGCCGCCGGCACGGACCTGGTACTGGCGCGTGGCGAGCTCGCTCGTGATGGCCGCGCGGAACACCAGGTTGAAGTGGAAGAAGAAGTAGACGTAGAGGAAGAAGAAGAGGCGCATGTTGAAGCCGCGCAGCTGCATGAGGGGCGGTTGCTCCAGGGCGGCCGCCACCACGGACAGCGCCACCTTGACGGCGCCGTCCTCGCGGTGGCGGCGGCCGCGCGCCAGGTGGCCGACGTACTCCATGGCGGCCAGCACGAGGAAGCTGAGCACCACGACGAACAGGCCGCCACGGGAGGCGTCGCTGGGCAGCGCGTTGTACAGCATCATCCAATTGGGCACGGGCAGCGGCCGCGGCACCCACCACGAAATGGCCTCAAAAAATAAAAAAGGAAAGCCGAAATGCAAAAGAAGCGGCGGCGTGAGTATTGGAATCCGCGACGCCCCGCGACGGGACGCGCACCTCGCTGATGTAGGGCACGGTGGCGTGGAAGGCCCTGACGCGGTCGGGCAGGCAGGAGAAACCGCCGAAGACGACGTCGGTGGCGCCGCGCTGCAGCAAGCCCAGCAGCCCCGTCCACGAGCCGTTGCCCGCGTCCGCCCCCCAGCGGTTCTCCCGGTCCGGCAGCGCCTCGAACCGCAGACGCATGCCCTGCAGCGCCGACCCGTGAGTTCGAGAGAGACAGGGCGACGAAAACGACTCAATCAGTCGCCTTCTCACTTACGACGAGGTGCGCGAAGCTGCGCAGCATCTGCACGTCGACGCCGCGGTCAAAGCCGCGCTCCTGGTCCTTGGTCTTGACGGGGTTCAGCACGAAGGGCGGCCAGGCCACGGCGGAGTAGCGCAGCGGACAGCCGGCCAGGCGGCGCGGCGAGTCGAGGTCGGAGAACAGCCGGCGCCCGTCCAGGACGTCGTCCAACTGCAGCCACCACGGCGGGCCCAGGTCCGCGACGCGGGTCGGCACGGTGGGGTCGGCGCACGGCGTGTAGCCCGTGTACGCCGACCAGGTGTAGACGCGCAGGGACTCGAGGATGACCAGGCGGGACGCGGCGCGCCGGTACAGCACCTCGATGGCCGAGCGCACGCGCGCGAAGCCCACCTCCTCGTTACTGCAACACGGCCACACTGGTCGCTCTGTCTCTCTCGCACAGTGTGCCGGACGAGATAGACTTACGCGACCTCATCGAGCAGCACGACGAGGAAGGACGCCGACGGGTTCCACGAGGGCTCCCTGACGGCCTCCTCCACGAGGTCCGGCAGCGCGGCCAGGCTGCCCACCATCAAGTAGCTGCCGCATGGCGGCGGCGGCGCCTGCTTCGGCGGCGGCGGCGCCTGCTTCGGCGGCGGCGGTGCCTGCTTCGGCGGCGGCGGCGCCTGCTTCGGCGGCGGCGGCGCCTGCTTCGGCGGCGGCGGCGCCTGCTTCGGCGCCGTCGAGTTGCCCGGCCCGGGCGGCTTCTCCGTCTGCTTGGGCAGCGGGGCGCCCTGCCAACGAGTAAACCTCAGACGTGCGACGGCGTCCTGGACGCCAGGGCGCCGCCCCACTCACCTCCTGGCAGCAGGTCAGCAGCACCAAGGGCCAGCGGCCGGTCTTGTGCAGCTCCAGGGCCAAGAGCTCGTCGCTGAAGGGCAGCGGCCAGTGGGCACGCAGCCCCGGCCGCCCTGGCGCCGGCCGGCCCGCCTGCAGCAGCACGGCCAGGGACTGGCGCGCCACGAACTCCTTGTCGGCGATGGTCAGCGCCAGCAGCAGCACCGACGCGGCCTGCAGGGCCGGCGGCGGCGTGCTGCTGGTCGTCGTGCTGCTGGTCGGCGCGCTGCTGGACGACGCCAGATTGTTGCCGGGCCGGATGCCGACGGCATTCGCGTTCATCGCCGTTGCTGCTGACGGATCTCCTTTCAGCGTTTTTGTTTTTATTTTTATTTTCACCGCTTTCCTCTGCCGCCTTATCCGTTTTTTGCCCCGCCTCGCGTTATTTGCTTTTGCTGCCGCTACCACCGCCGTATGTTTTATTGCAACCCGGCCCAGAGTGCAGCCGTGCAGCAGGCAGGAGTACAAAACGAAATAAAGAAAGGCGGATTAAGGGGAGAAAAAAAAAGGGCAAAGTTATTTTCCGAGTGCGACTGGGACGTTTGACAAGAAAAAGACATGTCGTCGCACTAATTCAGAGCAAATTATCGCCGGTGTGCGGCAGCGAACTCACGCGGCGGCATCTCCTTTTTTAGGGCATATTACGAAATACTATGTTTACGTTCCTCGCAGGCCCTCGGCCCCTCGAAAGCACGCGCACAGGACGTTTTATTCTCCAGCTCACCTGCTCAGGAGGTGGACGAGGACGATCATCTGGTGCAGCATGAGGCGCGTCGCTTTTCTCCCCCAAGCTCAGGTGTGGGTGCGACACGGAGCGGCCCAGGTCGGGGGACAGTGCCTTGCCGAAATGGGACGGCGAATGCCCGTAGTACGCCGCGGAATGGAGGGGGCGGGGCGGGGCGGTGCGGGGCAGGGTGTAGGTGGCACTGGTCGACCGAGTAATCAAACTAGGGTAATAACAATTACAGCACGGCTACCGTGTGCTGTCGTCCAGTTGGGGAACGACAGCGCGCACGGCAGGAGGGAAAGGGGGGGGGGGCCTCCTAGGAGACGAACCGACCAGTCTCGATCGCCAAAACACGCCATCAATTTCAACACCTTCGCGATCCGTCGGGAGCTACTTGTATCATCTACTCCGTATCATCTCTACTTTATTTTCCCCGCACGTTTTTTTTTTTTTTTTTTTTGGCCAAGCAGGTTTAAGCGCATCTGGGATCACCAAATTCTCCCTTCAGCTGCACGGCACTTCCGTCACCACTTTTAGCCAGTCCACGAAAACAATAATTGGGGCACCCGTCCGGCTGCGCCCCTCCCACTCACTCACTCACTCACTCACTCACTCACTCACTCACTCACTCACTCACTCACTCACTCACTCACTCACTCACTCACACACTCACACACACACACACACACACACACCCCGTTCACACGAAAGCATCATTAGCCTCCAATTATTCTTCCGAGTGTCCCTTTCCTCGCGGCGGCGGCGCGAAGGTGTCGCGACAAGTCGTTTGTGTTCGCCAGAGACACCTCCCGCGTCGGCCTAATGCATATCGATCTCGGTATCGATCGAGCTAACCAAATATCACGCTAGTTTTTTTGTTGTTGTTTTTTTTTCTGCGCCGCGCGAAATGGAGCGTACCGCCGCTGGGACGCCGCAGTGCAGGTGCGTCGCGAGGCTTGCGGAATTCACGCGCCAAAATTATTCGCAGAGCAGGCGGGGCGGGGCGGGGCGGGGCGGGCGGTAAACCCACATACATTCATTGAGAGAGGCGAAACTGAAACCAGGACACTTAGTCACACTGTTTCGGCACGAAACGAACAGCGAAGGGGAAAGCACTCCGTTATCGCACCGCTGTGATGAGAGGGCCGTCTGCCGAGAGCGAAAACGGCGCTGGAGAACCGCGAACCGATTACAGTTGTAGTCGCGATAAAGACAAAGCGCGTTGTCTGCATTCGCGTTTGCTCCTAACGGTGCGCTGTGACGCCGGAGCCTCGTCGACGCCGGCCTAATGAACTCGAAATGCAGTGCTTCCGACATCCAAATCGATAATCGCTTCCCCTCCGCCGATAACAGCCGTGCCTGCCGCGGAGTTCGAGCGGCCGTTTCCGAAACGCCGTGCCGCGTCTCGATTGTTGACATTCCCGAGATGTCCCCCTCCACGGCGTCATTATGGTCCACTCGCTAACTGGGCGCGCCGCCCCGCCCCGCCCCGCGTCCACCTGGCCATCCGCTGCACCCTCAGGCCCTCCCCCTCCTCCCGCCCCGGGTCACCGTTTCCTCTGTGAATCCGAGGAATTTGCGCCATGCAAATGAAACTTTCGCAGTCTCCACCCGCTGTCCCGCAACGGTGCGTCGTCTGCCCACGCCGTGTGTATGTAAGTGTGTTTGGGTGAGTGGGTGTGTGTATGTGTGTGTGTGTGAGAGAGAGAGAGAGAGTTTGGGTGAGCGTGTGTGCATGTAGCGAAGAAAATTGTCGTCCGACGATACTCTTCGCGCTGGGGCATTTTAACGCTGAGGAACACGCTTGGGGTATTGTCAGCAGGATGAGTCCGCGCAGTGCGGGCGGTCAGCCAGGCAATGGGGGCAGACAGGACCCATTCATTCGAGTCAGTAGGCCCCTCCACGGACGACGCTTCATACCGACACATTTTCGTCTGGCCGTCGCGTCGCGTGGTCGTGGACAGCAAATTGGATTTATACTTGCCACCGGGCAAAAAGGAGTGAACATGCCCGCTATCCCACTGTGGTGCAGCTAGGGCCTCACGATGTGACGGGCTGAGCCGGGCCGGGCCGAGCCGAGCCTGTCCGGTTCGTTCAACTAATGCGTTCGCATGCACCGGCGCCTAGCTTGTCCATTTCGGATAATAAAAATGAAATAACGGTACAGCGCCCATCTCTCTCCTTCTCTCTCTCTCTCTCTCTCTCTCTCTCTCTCTCTCTCTCTCTCTCTCTCTCTCTCTCTCTCTCTCTCTCTCTCTATCTCTCTCTCTCTCATTGCAGCGACCCAGAAAACAAACGCAGTTCATCAGCGTCGCACAGGGCCAGTCGTTGTTTGGGTCGTTCTCTCTTAGCTAAAACACGGCGTTAACAGAGTTGTCCAGAGGGCTATCCGCGCCGAGCCTCTCCAGAAACCAAAAGCAAACACGGCAGCGGGCTCGCTGGAAACAAGATTCGGGCGAAACACATGTTTCCTCCTCTTTCACTTGTTTCGTTTTCGTTTCCCGCCCAATTTGTAGCGGTCTCCCTCCCGTCTAGATAAGGAGGCCGTGGCCGTGAAGGATGGTCGTGCGTGTAAATATCGGAAGGGGCCAACTAACGCGGATGCTCCGGACGCCACGCGGGGCACGCGCAAAAAAAAAAATAAAAAATAAAAATGAAGCTGACGAAAAAATAAAGAGAAGGAAAAGCAGTCTAATGGGGCCAGAGTATGGGCCAGCCAACTACCCCCCTCCCTTTTCCCTGACGCTACCGTACACCGGGCGCAAACTGGGTCTGGAGAGAGAGAGAGAGAGAGAGAGAGAGAGAGAGAGAGAGAGAGAGAGAGAGAGAGGAGGAGAGAGAGAGAGAGAGAGAGGCGGGTGGGGGGAGACATGCGCCTATATCCAATCCATAAAGGAAGCGCCAACAGAAAGAAAATGAGGTTGAAAAAAAAATCCTAATCCGTCAGCGGCCGGTGCTTTTGTCGCTGTGTCTCTCTCGCACTCCGATAGGTGCGAGAGAGACAGAACGACGGAGCGCTGTCCGGGATGAGCCCGGGCTTTTGACTTGTCTCGACGCACCGCGCCAATGCCAGGACTAACAGTGTCGTGCTGTTTTCACTCGCAGGCAGAGGAGACCGGCCCACAGTGCACCGGCTGGCCGGGCTGGCCCCACGGACTTCCCTCGGGCTGGCCGGCGGCATTGGGATGCACAAGGAGTATTCACTCGGATAGATGTATGGGGATAATATGCATCACACACACAAACCAACTATCATGCGCACATGCGCGCACACACACAACGGGCGGATTTGTTATTATTCGCAGTCCTGACGGAAGGACAGGCAAATTGCACGGCGGCACGTCCACATTACTCAGGATTCGCACAATCTATCAGGCTCGCCCGTTACAGAGAGGAAAGGGGTGGGGGTAAATCTTCTTACTTCGGCAGGATGCTGCCCATTAAAAAAAAAAAGTATACAGTCTTCCACTTTCTTTGACGCCTGCTGCGTTAGGCAAGCCCGCCTCGCGCGCCTGCCCGCTGGCTGCCCACCCTCCGGGCGCCTGTGAGGGTAGGCAAGCCCGCCACACGGCCCTGGCCGCGTCTTGCCTACCCACAAGGCGTTTTCTTTGGCACAAACCAAAATTCGTGACACAAAAATGAAACTAAGTCACGCGAAGAAAATTTCGAGTGCTCCAACCGTTGCGTCGCTATCGCCATGCAGGACGTCGTCCAGGACCGTTCTGCGCCGTACGCCGCGCAACACACACTCGCTCGCACGCACACACACACACACACACACACTCACGGGGGCATAGGAATCGAGCGACGCGACGCGAAACCTGCTCAAATTAACGTAAGATCGAAGGAGGAGCCGTTAGTCAACAGGTTCCCTGTTTCCGCACACTCCGCAGCGGTGGCGCCGCAGTCCCGAGGAAAACAGCAATCAGCGCACGGCAGCGGCGCCACAAATCGATTAGTCGATTAGTTGACGATTCGATTCGGAATGACCGGCCGGCCAGCGCGTTCGGACGTCCTCAAACGTCCTCGGGCGTCCTTGGAATTCGCTTTGATTCTCGGCCAAACAAAGGGAAGGACCCAGAATGCCTGATCTGTGGCAGGCGCCTAAGGAGACGGACGGACAGGCAGACAGACAGACAGACAGACGGGGTACCCATGCAAAATGCAATGTGTCAACGAGCTCGCACGCACTGGTCACGGCGGCGGGACCCCCCCCCCCCCCCCCCGCATGCAGCTGTCCATTCACACGGTGAGGCATGACCGCCGCCACACAGCGAGACGAACGCGAATATGAATCAAACCGCAAATCCCAATATAGCAGCGACATCCGGGCCGCATAAAGTGTTGCACGTTACAACCGCGATGTGAATGAGTTGCCTGCAGGCAAGGCCCTGCGTACTGCAGGGTACCCTCATGCCGCCGATGCACGTCATATCAATGCCGCACACTTCGCAGCGGGCAGAGCGGGAAGCAAAGCGAAGGCGACCTCCACAACAGCCAGCCGGTCTGCCCGGAGACCTAAGCGCGCCGGAAGAGTCCAGCGCCAATCCACAGACTGCTCACCTACTTCTCGGCCCCTCGTATATATATTTTATTTTATTTTTAATTTTTCCCGACGGCGGTTGTTGGCAGTGTATTATCACGAACATGAATTGTGTGATGACGGCCACGTCCTCGTGGTCAGTGGTTCGCCAGCCCGCATCTCTGGGCAGCAATAATGCAGGACATCTTATAAGGGCGTATCTCTCTCTCTCTTCTAGCCCTCGGGCTGGCCCGGGTCCGCGTATATGGCGTGGCAAACAGGTTGCAATGAATTAAAATGAAAAAAAAAAAAAAAAAAAACACTTTTTTTAAATCCTAAAAAATAATTAGAACAACGGTAAAATAACGTTAGGCGGAACCAAGCCATTCAGTGGCTGGCTTTGTGTGACCGAGTATGCGACACAGCCACGCATTCCGTTGTAATTTCAACCGATAATGACAGACGAAAACGGCTGGGGTCGGCCCCGTCGGCAGGCACGATCCACCGCGCCAAAGGAATTATTAACCGAACGACCCAAGCGCAGCCTGAGTCACACCTGTGTCACTGACGGGGAATCCAAACAAGACGCCAGCACCCCTGGAAGCTGGTCTGAGTCACAACAGAAAAATGTTAACGCTAACGTGAAAGCTAGACGATGGTAAAGAAAATGTTAATTTTAATGTCATTTTCACTGCAATGAAAGAGCCCTGTTGGGAGGCATCATCGTGCAGGCCTGGCAGGCCTGGCAGGGCCGGCAGGCCAACGAACTGGGTCACACTTGAGGCCTGATCGGTCGCCCCGTCTCTCGCGCTCCGCGGGCATCCTAGACGGGGCCGTCATCCACAATGCCGCGTCTCGGTTGGCACTTCATTAAGACATTCAGTCTCTCTCGCACCCGCGGCGCCGGGAGGCCAAATTTGGCACAGAAAAGAAAGTGGGAAAATGTGAGGATGTGTTTAGCTCTCTTTGATACGGAGATAGTGTGTATGGCCTACCAGTGAAACCGGCCGACCGGCCCACTCCGTACCAGGGTCACTTTCTTCGCGCCTAGTGTCGCGCGAGGTTCAAAGTGGCACTCCTTAATATTTAAAACGGGCACCGCATTCAGCCAGTTGAAGGCCCCCCCCCCTCCGCGTTTCACAGAGGAAATAAAAGAACAAGAAAGAAAAAGACACGGGCCACTCTTCCGTCCGAACCGAATCCAAGTGGAGGTACTTTTTTCTGATTGCTCACGACCTGAGCAAGGCGCCGCGCTGGAGTCCAGTACCCGAGTCCCAGCGCGGTGCTCGGCGCGGTGCTCGGCGCGGCGGTGCCCCCCGCGGCCAAGTGCACCGCCCCCCGACCAGCGCCCCGGGGGCAGTTCAACGAGCAAGAATCTGCGAAGATCCTCGTGCTAACTCGACTCGCCCGCGGACAGCAACGACGCGGCACGCCAGCGGGTGCACTGTAGAAAAATGGGCGCATTTTTCTACGGGCAAGCAACGGGTTGTTTCTTGCAGTGCACGTGACAGGGCTGGCGCCAGGGCCCCGCTGCACTCAGACAGGCTGCAGAACGAGATTCACAGCTGAGCTGATAGAGTGTAGAGACGGCACTCGAATCGCCCATCCTGGCACGTAACTTGGAGTAATTTGCTTAAACGACTCGGATCGGATTTTTTTTTCCCGCGGGCCGGAAGGGGGGGAGGCGTCAACGCGAGCCTTGGACAGAAAATGACTATCTGTGGCCGCGGGCCGCGGTTTGACATGTGTCCCACCCAGTGTGCAGCACACAGTGTGATGCCGCAGGGACTCAGGGCGTTACGCAACGTTTGCGATGAGACGCGGCGCCACCGAAGCCGTCATCGTCTCTCAGTGAGCAGCACGGGGTGGACAGCTGCCTCAAATCTCATTTGCATAATCTTTCCTGCCGAGTGGTTAGTCGGGGAAAGAGAGAAGGGGAGGGGGAGAGGGGGAGATGACCGAGACCGACGCGAAGACAGACGGCCAGCCACGGTCGGTTTTATTTCACCCCGTTTATAGTAGGTTTTGTGGTAATGAAATCACCGTTGATGTCAAACCGAAAAAAAAGAAAGGGGGAAAAAAGAAGAAGAAAAAAGCATGCGTTTTTCCGCGTTGCGTCGCCTCGGTTTGGAAGATCGAGCAGAGACCAGGCTCACGCGCCGATGAGGCAGGGAGGCAGAGGCCGGGCAGCCGACACAGGGAGTCTTATCCCTCGCGTGCGGCAGGTGGTGGTGCAGAGAGGTATGCAGAGGCCGCGACCTCGCCGACGACAGCCTCGCCCAGATAAAGTCAATCAGGCGTCAATATTTCGACCGTTACATTACACTGGCGGGCCGGGCCTGGCCGGGCCGCCGCCTCGACGCCCGACAGAGCGGAGAAAGCAGAAGGAGCACTAGACCAATGTCTCGGCGTAGAGAGAGAGAGAGAGAGAGAGAGAGAGAGAGAGAGAGAGAGAGAGAGAGAGAGAGAGAGAGGAGAGAGAGAGAGAGAGAGGAGAGAGAGAGAGAGAGAGAGAGACAGAGAGAGAGAGAGAGAGAGAGAGAGAGAGAGAGAGAGACAGAGAGAGAGAGAGAGAGAGAGACAGACAGGCAGACAGACAGAGGTGTCCTACGTCAGCACGTCAGAGGATTCCCTCGGCGTAGGCTGCTCCGCTCCCGTAGGAGGGAGAGAAAAATATTTCATTTCATTTCTCACAGTGTGCCCGCAGACGATAGGGCTCATATGATCGTTTCTCGCTAAAAGGCCGACCGCGCATACAAAGACAAACACACGCCAAACAAACGAACGAAAAAGGGACAAAATGAAGAATAAAAACGCACCAAGTATTTATCCCTGCTGAAGAATGTCGGCCGGATGGACTCGTAAATACGAACAGCAAGTGTCGCCCGCTCCGCGAAATATATGCGCATATTATTTTTCAAGCTCTCATTGTTTATAGCCTTTTCCATTTATTCCGCAGCCCCGCGCGGAGGAGCAGAGGAGCGCAGTGATGCATATTTCATGGAGATTGTGTGTCAACATTGTGCAAAAAGCAACGAGTAGCACACAGCCGGCGCGCCTGGCCTGCTCATATTTAGGGAGGATGAGCATCGAGCGCAGCCAGCGCAGCACGCCGCCGAGGCGCAAAAACACGAACCTAACCTCACTCTTGGCGGCCAAACTGGAGGAGGACCGGCCGGAACAGAGACAGCGGAAAACAAACAACTCTGGCGTCGTCGGCACGGACGGGGGAGGCGACGGGGCGACGGCGGCGCGACAGGCAAGCGACTCGGACAACACTCCGAAGCGATTCTCATTTTGGACGAAGGAATCCCGAACACTAAGCTGGTGGGCAAGTAGTCGTGACACTCGGTGTGCGAGCGAGCGGGACGCGACGCCACTGGACGCCGACGCCGCTCCGAGAGACGCGACGCGGTGGTTCGTTGAGGAACGCAGGAGGACCAACTCTGTATCAGATAAATTGGAGCCGAGCTCAAATAACAGGCAGGCTGCCGAGTCGTCCAGGCCGCCCAGGCGATACCCGGCCCACAGTGGGTCGGAAGACCGTTGAGGCGGCCAAAATTCTTGCCGCGTTTTGAGCTCCAGAGTCGCTAAATGGGACTCGAATCGAACGTGTGACCCCACCAATGGATTGCTCTCCAGACGAGGAATCCATTGGTGGGGTCACACGTTCGATTCGAGTCCCATTTAGCGACTCTGGAGCTCAAAAACGCGTCTAGAATTTTGGCCGCCTCGACGGTCTTCTGGCCCACAGTGGGGCGGCCGGACTTGGTGAGGCGAGGAGACCAAAATAATATTCCGTTTGGCGTGAATCAGTGAGGCAGCGATGGGCAGGGACAGCCTGTGGTGGCTCCGAGAAAAGGGGGAGCTGGGTTGGCTGGGCAGGAGCGAGGTTATGCCAAGGCCGTTGCAGGATGAGGAGATCGGGGGAGTGGAGGGGGGAGAGAGGTGTCATGAACCTGAACCTGTCCGGAGCAGGAGGGCGAGGAGGGCCTGCACTGGCGCTGGCGTGGCGCTGGCGTTGCACTGGACCTGCACGTCAGACTGCCATCCTTCAAAGAGAGACAGAGACAAGAAAAAGAGGAGTGAGGCGCGCGGGGGTGGGGGCAGGGCTCTCTTGTGGGGGTGAGCGGACGGAAATGCCTCGAGTTCTGCGAAGGCAAAGGAAGCACACGCCGAGGTTACAAGTTCCCTTCGATTTGCGGCGTGCATGTGGTCCGTTTTGCAGCCATGCCCTGCCAGCTTGATGCCGCAGGTTATAGTGAGTTCGCGTCACGCCGAGGCCCTCCTCCGTCGTAGCATTCCTGCCTGATAGTCCGCCACCCGCGAGGAATATTTTGTGGTCCTTGCCGCCCCCGCTGCGATTGTAACGACTTTCACGGTGTCTATGTCTATGTCTTTTGCTGTGAAGTGCTACGATGTGCGGACGCTGTCGGGCAGGGGCGCAGCCCGCCGTTGAGGCATGAGTCTCTCTCTCTCTCTCTCTCTCTCTCTCTCTCTCTCTCTCTCTCTCTCTCTCTCTCTCTCTCTCTCTCTCTCTCTCTCTCTCTCTCTCTCTCTCTCTCTCTCTCACTCACTGGACCAGTGGCGCGCGCGGCCTTCGCCAGCACCATCATCCTAGATAATGATTGCGGTGGCGGTGTTTGCCTTCAGTGCTTCAGTCTCAAGGCCCGGCCGGGCTAGGGCCGGGCCGTGGACGCGTGCAGGGCTGCCACCCAACAGGACTGCCACCCGAAATGAGGGGAGCGAGACGGACGACGCCGGAGAAAGCAAACCGTCTGCAGCGTCTCGTCGCTCTGTCTCTGTCGCACTCGTGGGGCGTCCCGCAGTCCCGCAGGGGTGCGAGAGAGACAGACACGCTGCTTCGGAACCGCTCGGCTGACGCCTCGTTATCCGACGCCAATCCTTCACCTTCACCGACCACACGGCGCACGGCGTGGCGTGGCGCGCCCTGGACGACTAGCTCAAAACACGCGTCCGGCGCAGAGCGCGGACTGGCCTCCTTCCCTCCGATGTCTCATCGTCAAATCGACACCCCAGTACAAGGTTAGACTCCTTTCCTACGCCTCCCAATAACAATCAGAAACAAGAGCTGCCCCCGCCTTACCGAACCTCGCGAAACGAGGAGGGCGCCGCCTCCGTTAGGCCTGTTACGCAATTAATGAACGGTCACGTGAACGGTCCCATAAGCGGTATCAAACGTGTCGGCTCGGCCGTTCCAAGTCAGCGGCTAGGTGGCGAGGCCTCATCAAGTTAAGCCGGCCGGCTGCGTCCGAGGCGGGGCCGAGGCCCGAGCAGGGCGCACTCCTGGAAACGGGTTCCAGACAAAGGCGGAGCGAAGGCGAAGCGCAAAGCAGAGGCCCACGTGAGAGTGCCAAAGGAATGCGGGACGTCCGTCACCTCAACGATCAGCCAGCGACAAGCTCCAGCACTGCTCCAGCGAGACTCCAGCGCACGGCCTCTCCCCTGCCTAACCACCGGAATGTAAACAAACTATCAAATTATTTTTGTTTCTTCAAAGGGTGACTATTTTTCTGGAAACTTCTATTCTTGTCCGTGTTAGTTAACCTATAAAAATTGGATTCTCCAAGAGGATTACTATCAGTACTTGTAGAACATGTATGGGGTGGTGCTGCAGTGAGCGAGCCGCGGGGCGGGCGGTGTGGAGCCTTCTTCGCGGCGAGTGGGTGCCGCCGGTTCGCTTGGCGGTGACCTCCCTGCACACGCAGCTCGCAGCCCATGGCTGCCCATGGCCCCGGCGACACAGCCCCCTTCCCTATTGTGGGCCATGCCTTGTCCACTGGGCTGCCTGGGTGGGGCTGCCCCGATTCCCTGCGTTTAGCACGCGGTACCGTGGCGGTACGCGCGTTGTGGGAACGCATCGGGCCTGCCTATCAGGCTAGGGGCCGCGCCGTGGCGCTCCGCGAGTAGCGGGGCTCGGCGCCATCGGCCGCCATTGGCCTAGACCGGTGTCCGGTGTGGTGTCCTGCTCACGTTCCCCGGACTCAACTCCAGAGGTCGCTGAGAGCGCAGTGTAAGTGGCCGGAAACCAGGGGCGCTGCACGGAGTGCACGGCCCCTCGCTGTGCGGGATGCAGGAAAATGAGGGGGTCCGCTGTCATTTGGAAATGGGTTTATTCCACTTTTTCAGAGTTTGTCAGCAGACCTTAACATAGGCCGTTTTCTTTACACTTCATTAAAACAACAAAAAAAAATATGGCACAAATTGCAATTGGCAAGCAGCCTGAAAATTACCAAACAAAGTGTGTCTGTAATTAAATTAGAAAAATAACTAGTATGTACACTTAAGTACATGTGCACAAATGCCACAATGTTAAGGAAAAACAAAAGAAATCAAAGTAAGAAAATAAGCATGTGAGAAAACAATACACATCATGAACATGAAAATGAGTTAAAATGATTATTTACAAACTCTCTGATAAAGGAACCTTGTAAAGACTCGAGCACTAAATCCAATCAATTCAGGAATTCAAGGTCCTTAAGTAAATTAATATGCACGAATCTCTAACATTTTGATTGAGGAAAAATAATTGGAACAGCTTAGGAAGGTACATAGTGCTTCACTAACTCAACATGGAAACTCGAATAGCACACAAGCATAGTGCAGGTATCACACAGGATTAAGAACAAATTAAAATAAGAAGTATACACTAAATGCAGTTCAATTTCAAACTTACACCAAGAAAAAGAAATTAATGTCAATTATGTGGGAGATGCTCTCAGAAGCTGAATCAAACACTCCATAATTATACTACAGTGTAACAAACATACTAAAAATATAAAATATCAGGCTCAAATCAACCTGGAACAATTTGAACTAATATTCCATCATGATGAAAAGTGTACAGGTCTCCTACATGGCAGTTTCGGATTCCAATTTACCCTTCAACCGGACCCAATGACGGGGAAAATACACATTTTGATTAGATACAACATCAACAGGTAGGGTCATACACATGTACGTAACAAGAAGACTATATAGCTTCCTATACCTGCCATGGGAAATTATAATGAACAATCAATATTCAACTGTCATTATTAGTCATGAAATAAATCTTCACAAATCAAGAACTAATTTCCATATGCCAGGCATGGTCAACATAATGTTAAACGAATTTGAGAAGATGACAGATATAAAGAATCAATAGCTTAACTACTTGGTTCACCATAAACAGCAACATGGGACGAGAAAGAAAAAGGAACACACCTTTCTCTCTTTGGTTAAGTATCTATGAGGAATGTACAACTACAGCTAAAAATTCTGAGATGTGCCGGCATCTACAACATAATCAGTACATTAAAAACGGTAAAAAAAGCGCTGTTACTTTCTAATCCTCTGGTACATATCAAATTTCTTCATAGGAGGTCTTGACGCTGTCTCAAGATCTCAACACATGTGAGATAGGCCTAAAATGACAGACCAATCCAAAATTGTGAAGCATCAGTCCTCATCTGCACCATAGGATAACGTCTACAAACTAGCAAAAGTGCCGAGGATAGAACATCACAACAGTGAATGGAAAAAAAAAATTGACATACAAACATGGCAAGCCAAAATAAACAACTTAGTTCAGAGCAGCAATTATGTTAGATAGAGCCTAATAAGAACATTAAAACATAATGGGATCACATTAGCCTCTTAACACTTAAAAGTGAATATCTGTGCAAGTAGGCACTAGCGCTTTAAAGTTGTGTTTTAAATCACAAGGAACAACAGCAAAGAAAAGTAGCTACTAAATCTCCTAATCTACAGCTCATAGTATCTAAATTTAAACCAGAACTACCTGGCAGTTTGAGAGAGATACTTGTGTACTTAACGATTCAAACAAAAACTTAATGGATACTTGAGAAAAATAATAGTAAGTCATACAGAAGACAACACACGATTCTCTACGGTATCTTAACATAAGTGGAGCAGCGCTCCTCCAGTCAGTGCTCATAATCCTATATCACACATCATTAAAGCATTTCGGATGAACGAGCTAAAAGATCACCATGGCACTCTTGCCATTCCACCAGTCAATATTGCAAGGTAACAAAAGTACATCAGTCAACGCCGCAATACGGCAGCAGAAGGCAAGAGGGGGTAAACGCGGTGCACAGCAGGCACTAGGCAGCCACAGGGGGCCCCCGCCCCCGCCCAGGTGGCCCTGTGATCCGATGCGGCATCCCCCTCCAGGTAAAGACCCGTGAGGGTCTCGCCAAAGGCACATTCGGCAGTTTCAAGTGTAAGACAAGGTCGGGTGGGCCGTGACAGCTCGTGCAGGGTGCGCGCTCACTGGCACGCAGCACGCGCGTGCCAGGCACAGGCCGAACGGCGGAGCGGAGGCCGCTTCGCATCGAATCACAGACGAAGTGGCAGACACAGGCCTCGTAGGGTGGCTAGGGAGACGGGTCGGGCTAAGACCCCCGTGGCCGCAGCGGCTCGCTGACGCGCTGACGCCTCCAAGGCACGCATGGCTCTCTACCTGGCTCTAGAGTCCCAAACCCATTAAGGACTCTACCTGACTGCGCGCCGAGGGCCGAGGTCGCAGGCCGGGCCTTGGGCCGGTCCTCAGCATGCAGGACCGGCCGGGCCGAAGATGTGTCGCGTGGCTAGGGCCGAGGTTAGGTGAGGTTCACCCCAGGTTGGCCCAGCGCATGAAGTCGGGCAGCTCCCTGACGGGCACGTCCCTCGCCAAGGCCTTGACGCGCAGGTTGCGGTCGTCGGTGAGCAGCACCACGTCGCGCACCAGTCGGCGGGGCTCCCCTGGAACACAAGCTGAGCGTCAAACCATCGCCACCGACGCAGCGACGCAGCGGCAGGCAAACAGCGGCCACACTCACCAGGTTTCATTTCATCCTTGCTAGATGTGCGGCTCAGATTCAGGCACGTGGCCAGAATCTTATCATCGTTCATCATGTCCTGGAACACACACACAAAAACGGCCTGTCACAAGTCGTTCCCGAAACCGGCTTCGAACACGGGCCTTCGCCGCCTGCACCGGTACGCAGTGCGCGCGCAGCCCGGGCGGGCGGGTCTGCCTGTCCGCGGGCCGCACGGCGTAGAGCACGGCGGTACGCACCTGCTGGCCGTCGTTCTCCTGCGTGAAGACGGTGGAGGCCAGCGTGGAGCCCTTGGTGGTGACGCAGCGCAGGCTGGGCGGGCCGGGCCGCTGCCGCAGGAAGACGAGGGCCTCCTTGGCGCTGCGGGCCACGCGGTCCGCGTGCGCCGTGGACGCCGCGTCCGCCACGCCGCCGGCACGCACGCCGCCGCGCTGCAGGCCCTCCAGCTCGCCCACCACTGCAAACAGAAGGACGTGGCGGTCACCGACGGCCGAGAGCGCGGCCTTCGCCTAGAGCCAGAGACCCTACTCACCCACGATGGGCACCATGAGCTGGAACGTTTGTCCGGCGGCGAGCAGCTTCAGCTTCTCCAGGTGGTCCACGAAGCAGTTGGTGTCCGGCACGATGAAGTGCGGCCGCACTTCGATCTCCACCTCGACGGCGGACTGCCGGATGATGTCCTGGGCAGAGAGACAGACGGTGTCACGGCGTGGTCGGCGCGCCCGGCGGCCGCCCGCTCGGCCCCCGCACTCACCTGCACGCGCTTCCGGTGGCGCTCCTGCTGGCGACGGTGCTTCTCCAGCTGCTCCCTGCGCAGCAGCAGCGCGCGCACCTCGTCGGCGGAGGCGTCCGCGGACGGCGTCAGCTCCTTGTCCGCGTCCTTCTCCTCGCCGCCATCCTCCTCCTCCTCCTCCTCGAGGTCCACGTCGAGCAGATCGTCATCCGTGAGCGAGTCGGCCGGGCTGGCGGCGCCGTCCTCGCTGGCCGCGTTCTCGTCGTGGTGGCTGTGGCGCGCCGCGTGGGGCGTCCTGGCCGCCACCGAGATGTACTCGCTGCGCCCCAGCTCGTCCTTGTGCAGGCGCAGCACCGGCGGGTCGATGCCGCACAGGATGATGTGCCCGAAGAACTGCAGCCTCTTGATGCGCGCGCACACCTGCACCAGCTCGGGGTCCATGTCGCGGGCCGCGTACTGGGGGCTCGGCGTCATGGCCATGAGCGGCATGAAGCCGGCCAGCGTCGCGTCCTCCGGCAGGTGCACCTGGGACCAAACAAAAAGCGGCTCTTACCCGGATTCGAACTCACGCCATCCAGGCTTGCCGGGTCGCGCCCTCACCTTGCTGTAGCCCTCCACGGGCTTGGGCGACAGCTTGGCGCGCTCCACGTCCAGCGTGTCTAGCAGGTTGACGAGCGCGGCGAGGCGCGTCCACGTGTCGCCGGGCGGACCCACGTGGTAGTCGGCGGCGCCGGGCGGCGGGTTCCACACGTCCTGGTGGCACGTCAGCCAGTCGCACCAGATCTTGACGGCCGGCAGCAGGGCCACCACGTCCTGCTCCACCAGCAGGTCGTGGCGCTTGCCGCGGGACACCTGGTCGCGGAGCAGCGCCACGCACCGCTCCAGCAGCACCGAGAACATCTGCAGCGACACCACCAGCGCGGCCTCCTGCGCGGCGGAGCGGTAGCCTGCCTCCACGTCTGCAACAACAACAACAACAACATCAAGTTGGTGGCCCAACAACAACAACAAGCCCGGTGCACCGCACTAACCCAACCGTCCTTATTGTTGCAAAGCAACTCATCAACGGCTTTCTCAGACTTCAACACGTCGCTCTGAAGGCGAGCGCCGCCACGCGTCTCGGCACACCGGCTGCGTTTTGTAAAATAATTAGCACGCAGGAAGCCCAAACAGCAGCGACCGAGTTAAAAAGCATCGCTAATGGTTTCCCCGGGCAAACTACATGTGGCGCTGTCCCGGAGGAGAGGGAAGGGGGCGTCGGCCGGATCCGGCGGCGCAAAGCCAGGCACGGCGCTGCGTCAATCAAATCGAAAATAACGCTCCTCGCAGGACTTGCAGGATACATAAAAGAAGTTGAGACGCCAGCCAGCCCGGCCAGACCACGCGGCCAGTCTCCCCCCCCCCCCCTCTCTTTCCACGCCACTGCACGCCGCGGTGCATTCCTTGCCCCCTCCTCCTTCATCTGGTCTTCCCTCGCGGGAGGGACCTTCACATCATTTCACCGACACGTTACAAAATGCAGTCGTCATCAACGTCAAGCGCACGCGTGACCGCTCGCCACCACAAAACGACGGCGTGGGGGAAACAAACGTTTGCACACTGTGCCTCCTCCAATGCAGGGTGCTAGTAGTGCTGGTAGTGGGTGCTAGTGAGGGAGGGCGGCCCGAAACGGTTCATGGATTCGAGACATGTGTCCGAGGGCCTTACATAACAAGCACACACACAAGCGCGCGCGCGCGCACAGGACCGTGCGCCGCCGCGATTTGCCTGTCAGATGGTATCATCACATCGCCCGGATCCGACATGAGCCGGCAGCGACAGCGCCAGTCGACCGACTAGACTGGCTCTTCGCATCATTCGAGATGACCAACACGTGTCCGGCGAGTGTCAGCGCGTGTCAGCAGGTGTCAGCGACCATGTCGAGCGGCGGGCCTGCGGCGGCGTGTCGTCGAGGCTGCGCGCAGTGCAGTGCACTCAGCGGACTGATTCCGCGCCGCGCTCCGTCTCTCTCGCAGGGACGCCTCACGAGTGCGAGAGAGAGAGAGAGAGATGACTCCGCTGCGGCGCAGGGGCCAGCCAAGTCGTGGCCACGCCGCGCCGCGGCTGCCGTGGCCGTGCAGACCTGCAGCGGCGCCCCTCCCCTCCTCCCACCCGGAGAAGGCGCGCAGCGGACGGCAACCTTGTCAAGGTCGCTGCCATGCCTCAGAGCGCGCAGCGCGCGCGGGTCGACAACCTCGCAGGCAACAACAACAACAACAACAAGATCGCGGCGCGCATCAGCCTCAAGCCTTCATTTCAGCGGCTTCCATCCAGCTAGGCTAGTAGAGCCCTGTGGGGACGCGGAGGCCCGACGCACCGAGACCGTACGACGGGGCGGGGAGCGGCCAAATGGGTGCCGCCCCTGGAGCCATGCGGCAGAGCCTGCACCGCCTGTGGGCTGCAACGCCTGCAATGACTGCATGGCAACCCATCTCCCTCGGCGTCTCCCAGGCGCCAGCGTGCGGCGCGCACTCCGACTCCCATTCCTCGCGTTCGGCGGCAAAGTGGAAGTGACGGCCGAGACAGCGACAGCGACAGCGACACAGACCCGACCAGTCGCGCGGCCGCTTCTGATGTCTGACGGGTGACGCCCCGACGGGTGGTCGGCGTGGTGCGCCGTGGTGCCTCTCGCCGGCCGCGGTCTGCTCTCGCGCCATTGTTTATGGCTCCCGGGACGCTTTCTTCGGCCACGATGGCGGCGGTGTGCAGCACGCCGAGCGGGCCTTCGATTCGTGTGCCAGAGCCGGGCTACCTCCCTCGCGAGCCCGCGAGGACGAGAGAGACAGAGCGACAGTGTTCGACCCACTTGGATGACGTGGTGCATGACCCTTTCCTTTGTCCTTCACCGCCTGCCTCAGCAGGGCGGCCGGCGCTGCTGGAGTCTTCCTGGCCATCCTCCGCGGGCCCTGCGCGAGGTTCGCGACGGGCGCCACGCTAAGCTCGCCGGCGCCAACGAGCTTCGCTGCACGCGGCCGCGTCAGGAAACCCGCCGAGCGAGGCGGCCAGGAAAATCCATACAGGAATGCTGCACACATCGGCCGATGCCGGTCGAGCCGTCGGCGTAGCTGGGTAATCATTGCCGACGAGCCGGGCGTGCCGCGCGTCTGTCTCGCGGGGGCCCGGGGACACGCCGTGACCCCGTTGGCCGCGTGGGGGTCGCGCTGACGGACTGGTCGCGCACGCCGCGGAGGACGCGCAGGGGTGAGCGCCGTGCCGCCGGGCCGGGGGGCGAATTCCAGGCTGGCCGTCGTGCGCGGGCACTGCGCGGCCCACGCCGCGGACAGCGCGCAGCCCGCGGACGCCTTCGACCTTCCCACTCGGGGCACACGGTCAAGTACCCCCCCCCCCCTCTCTTTCTTCTCCACGAGATGCCCCCAGGGAGGGGCAAGACCCCGTGGGCCGCGTGGCGGGGCGAGGCGGGGGATTTGGCCTTAATCGAGGCACACACGGAGTACTGTACGGCCCGGCCGCGTTCGCCATTAATCAACAAGAGAGGAAACCGAAAGCAGGCGCGGCAGGCGGCACCGCTGACGACGACGAGGACGCCGTCGACGAGACGCTGCAAACCGCCGCCATCAAACGCCCAAGCCTCGGCCGGTGATGTATCCAGTCGTAAAAGTGGCCCAGGGCAAGGAGTCGTCGGCGGACTCGGCTCCAACGGGTACCGGTGGCCGGTGGCCCGGCCGCCTGTCCATCCCGCTAATCGCTGGCGTCGGTCTGGCGGTCCAGGACTGCGCGCCGCGCCGCGCCGCCGCGCCGCCCCTCCCGGGGTCATTGTTTGACACACATCCGCGTCCGGCGGGTGGCCGCCCGGCCCGTCAATCAGCCGCATGCCCGCCGAGGCCTCCTTAATAAGCGCGCCCGGCCTGCAGGCCTGCAGGGCCCCGGCCAAAACATCTCCGCCGCGCCATGCCTCTCGCTGTCTCTCTCGCACTCCAACGGAACGCACTGGACAGCGACAGAGCGGCTGCTCAGTCCGCAGTCAGGCGGATGCCGCTTCACTTCGACGACGCGTCTGTTGGAAAGTGACGGCGTCCCAGCGAACAGACGACGCCATCTCTCACTCCAGCTCTCGCACTCTGCGGCCGGTTGGGTGGGTGGCGTCGCGAGCGGCCCACCGGTCCACCGCGCCGCCGCGCCAAAAACGTCGCGTGCACGGCGCATGGCTAGCTTAGCCTTGACCCACATTCCGAGGCATTGGCCCGGCCCAATCGACAACGGCCGGTCGGCGGCGCTACGCCAGCGGCATGCGGAGCGCAGCAGCGCAGCCAGCGCGGCGAGCCGCACTGGCCGGCCGGGACGTCTACCCAGGCACCGTTCAGGGGGACGCCAACGGAGCCCCCGTCTCACGGCCAGTTTCTCCGAGGTACATGCTCAAGAAGGGGACAAAAAAAAGAGGGGGAGCAGGCAAAAAATCCGTAACGTGGTTTATGGGCGATCCTTTAGCACCGCCAGCCGCCACCAACGAGTGCCTGTGGCTGCCTGTGGGCTGCCCGTGCGCTGCTCATGGGCCGCCCACAGGCAGCCACGGGCCCAAACACCAGGACGAGGGCATTACCACCACTTCCCCCTCACTCAACGTCGTGCTGCCGCGCGGCGTCGGCCGGAATGGGCCATCACACACCTTTACTGGGAAGGCCCCTCTAGACAAGTTCGAAAACGACGACCCTCAGCTTAGCAACGCAAGGAAAAAAAAACCTAAACATACGGCTTCATTTACACGAGGCGCCGACGACGAATCCGACCCGGTTTGCATAGTCCGCGCGGGCAGCGGATGGAAGGGGGATGGAACCGGTCCAGGCGGAGGGACTTCCCTGCCCGCCCCCCTGCACTGCTGCACTTGTGCGCCGCGCATCAGACGTGGCGCCGTGCGCCCCCCTCCACCGGCCAGGCCGTCGAGCAGGCCACGACGGTCTCGACCAGCTCCAGGAGTGATCAAAGACGGACGGAGCCAGGCCAGGCCGAGTCGGAGCAGCTCGGCTAAAAATAGCGACAGAAACGCGGCGCCTCCCCGCTCCGGGCGTGGCGTGGCGTGGCGCGGCGTGGCAGTCCGGTCCGCGCCGTGGGGCGGCAGGGGCACATCCCGCAGCATCGCCGCTTCTCCGGCAGAAAATGTGCACCACCTCGGCGCCATCAACGCCGCGTTGTTCTCCCCTCTCTTCGCAGTTCATTGTTTTTGGAGGCTGTTTCTTTTGGTAAATTAAAGAACCGCAACCCCTGCCACAGTCAAGGCCGGGCCGGGCCTGCCGGGCCGGGGGAGGGGGGAGGATGAGTGGCAGCACAACGCCGGCGTCGCTTCGCCCCGTCTTCTCGTTCTCCCGGATTCCCCGTGGAATCGTAAAGCCGTTTCATCTGCGCAGACTTGTAATGGGCGAGAAAGAGAGCGACAGGCAGCCAGAGAGGCAGGTGGACTCCCGAACCCGAACGTGCGCGCCGACGCGCCACGCCTCGCAGCCGCGGAGACCCAAACGCGCGGTAGGGCGAGGGCTCCCACAAAGCGCCGACGGCGACCTCCTCCCTCTGTCACCTGCCTAACGCCTACCCTATCCTTCTCGCGACTTGGAACGCGGACCCATTAGGAAAAGGGTCACCTGGTTCCTGAGCGGCCCCCTGCAGTGAAAGCGAACGTCTTGCGAGAGTCCCACCGCGAGATTCGGCACCCGACGCGCTGGCCGGGCTGGTCCAGGCCTCCGCAGCTGCTAGACTGGGGCCACCGGACGCAGCGGCAAGGGGTCCAGGGCCTGGACAGCCTGGACAGCCTGGACTCCAGGCGACGCTGCCCGGCGCCCCTGCATGGCGCCAGCCGGCCGTCCCGCCTAGAGCAATGGACACTCCCGGGACTCACTCTCTCTCTCTCTCTCTCTCTCTCTGCCACACGCTTGACCCTTGTCACATTCTCGACCGGGCAAAAGTGGCACGGGCGACGCCGAGTAGAAAAAATAACTTATTCGAGAACCAATACACCATTATTCTTATTTCAATAATTTTTTTTCTTTTTTAAATGCACAGCGGAAGATTTGCTTTATAGTTTGGAAAAGGACAACTTCTGTCTTGAAACTTGAAAAAAAAAAAAACCTCCACATACCTTTCAGCTTGGTGTTCTCAATGGCAAACATGTTCAAAGCCAGAAGCTGGAGGAAGCGGTTGGCAGTCAATGGGATTGGAGAATGTTGCAGAAGTGCGTAGAACTCTTTCAACATCTGAACAGCAGCTATTTGGAAAGTCTCCATCCTGTAATTAGTGAGACAGAAAGGTCAGTAGGTGAAGGTTTCTCATCAGCTTTGTCAATGTGACTTCAGCAAGTCATTAACGTACCCAACTTTCGTAAACAGCTTTCCATGGATGTGCAAAAAGCTCATCACAAACCGCTTATTCAGCTGAAACAGGATAAATAGACATCTCACTGCAAGGAACTACAGAGTCCATGGGTAAAAGTGAGACTTTACAGACACATACATCCACATTCTTCAGCTTAGCAAGTTCTTCTTCAGTGTCACTATGGTCGGCCCGAAGCGTGTTGGAAGTTGTTCGGCTCACTCGCTGACCATTGTTTGGATGATACCAAAACTCTCGTCTCAGACTGGGTGGGCCAGCTTTCCCTTCCTTTTCCATCATACGTGAACGATCCTTGGCTTCCCGATCTTCGCGTCTCTTCTTCTCAGTCTGCTCATACTGCAATGAAAAATAGAAATGACAATAAATACTATGATAAGGGCTGGGAAGATAGTAAGCACGCTCCACATAGAGATAGTGCAACCTCACTACCCCTCCATTACTGAAAACTATGTTTTTTCTTATAACAGATTTGCAGACTATGGTTACAACAAATGGGACATAGAATTACACTAAACATGCTTTGGGATTCATATAAAATATAACAGAATGCAATTATTTCACATCTTCTTCTTACACATCCTGCTCAGAAAGCTATCCACAAAAATGCTCATAAGCCATTCATCAATTCATGCATCTAAATATTTTCCTGAAATAGTTAGAGCTTCCTAATTTCACCTGAAATCTAAATAAAAGAGTGCTAATTTTTTTTTAAATGTTCTAAGCTCCATGAACTTTAGCAACAATTTGTCAAGCCACTCTGCTCCATTCACATATTAAACTGAGAAACCAAATATTATCCAATCAACTAAAAATAAACACCAAGTTATGAAACCAATACACAGTCTAACAAGAACAGCTCACCATCACAACATGCAATACAAACAGACAGATGACAAATAGCAGCATTAACAGCCAGTCACAGAAGTTTTTGAAAAAGAAAGGAGGAACAGCAATGATACAGAGCAGAGGAGGGTCTACAAGGAAAGCAAACACACAGAATGAGTGACCTGGCATATCGGGATAAGACATCTCACCTGAAGCTGGTCACATAGGAAGCAAAGAAAAAAATCACCCAAGTTCCACATTAAAAAAAGGTCACAATACTTCACACAAACATTTAACAAAATAATTGGTGAGAGAAAAAAACAAAAAAAACTCCTTTACTTTGTTGAAATCTGACCAAACACAAAGACAATGTGAATTTGGAAGATATAATAAGTTATGGAAGAAATAAAAATAAGATCTTTGTTCACTTAAATTGGAGAGAAACACCAACAAAAAGTATACAATAATGTTTTGCCCACATGCATAAAATATTCACCTGAAGATAGGAAGACAAAATGAAAAATGATTAAGGAGTTGGAGGTTAGGAAAGAAACATAAGCAAACACAACAACCACCCACCAACATAACAATCATCCACCAATTTCTAAAAGGGAAACTGTCTTGACATCAATTAATGATCCTACCGGTAAGTATATGTTCTGACAAATGCAACACATATAGTGCAGCACATTACATACAAACACCAATATCAATACATTTACACAAAACCATTTTCTGTTGCAATCACTGCAAATAAAATGATTATCATACCTTTTTGCTATTGTCATCAAAGAGGGACAGTAAGTTTTCCCGAGCTGTGTGCACCACCATGCTGGAGGACATGAGACCACGCATGTAATAATAGACAGCGTCAATTTTCCTCCTCTGTAAAAACAAAAGGCAAGTTGGTGATTTCTGATTTTTGTGGACAAAGGATAAGGTAAACGGAGTGAAAATATTGGAAGACTCACAGCATACACAGCAAGGATGGCAAGCTGATTGTAGGGCCGCCCACTCTTGGGATTCACTTGATGAGCTTTTATGTACCACCTGAGTAAAGAAAAAAATGGATAAGATAAAACAAACGATCAGAAAAATCTGGGTAAGACCCAGCTCCAGAAGCTATACCAAAAAATGATTACGCAAAGAGGCGAAAAATGATTGTTGAACTTACTGCCTAGCTTTCCCATAGTTAGATGTTTCATTGGCCTGCTCACGATACCGAGCAAGATCACCCAAAAACAAGTATATCTTTTGGGCCACCAAAATAGCCACAGCAGTCTGAGCAGTCAGTTTAGCAGTCGTTTCTGATCCTGATAGATAATCATCCAAGCGGAACATGTATTTGTCTTGAAGTTTCATTAGCAATGACTCAAAAAATTGTGTGCCCTGCACATACAAACAGAAAGATAAGATTAAACACAACTAAACTACTAAAAGCAATACAGTTAGTGGAGAAAATTATGAACATTAAAAATGAGAACAGAAAACAAACACACAACCAAAAAAATTGAGGGGGTGGAGTACCTGATCAATGACTTGAAGAAGTAACTTTTTCTGTTGTTCAACTTCTGGACCACCTTCAGCTATGCTCTTTCTCAAAATTTCTATGAAATTGTAGAACAAAATTTTCCAAAGATGCTGGTCTGCATTTTCCTTGTGCAAAAATCTAATATCATTGAGAACAAAGGTGTCAAAGCCACTTTGAATAAATTTCCTGCAAACAAAATAATCATGACAAAATTTTCATAAAATTGTAAAATATGAAAAAGCCAAATTATATACATATTTTTTCGAGCTACCTTATGTACTCAATTCGGGACCAATTCTCCAGCCATTTGCCTGAATTAATGGTACAGTGCAACTCCCAATCTGCTTTTTCAATATCTAGAATGAGATGCGGTTGGGAAGACATTCTGAAGTTCTCACTGTACGGGTCATACCATACTGGTCGAGTAGTGCCGAACTGATTAGCAACTAAGGAAGCAGATGGATGAAAATGTGGGGGTGCAAAAACTGATGAAGACTCAAAATGTTGGTAGGACGGCGCCGATGATGGGAGGTTCTGTGACCAGCCCTCACTGAGGACATAAAGACAAGAGAGATAAAATAAGGCAAGGGAAGGCCGCTCGGCAGCCTCGTGGGCCCGCATCTTCACTCCTCACACCTCAAGCCGTTGGAACTGGGAGTCCCCGATGAGGCTCGGACACTAGGGTTGACCACGATGATCGGCTTGTTGGGGTTGCTCGGATCATACAGGTGGCGTTGGGGTCCGTGGCTGGGCGGCGCACTGGGAGCTGCAGCTTCATGAGGCAGGACGAGGATGCCGGGGGCCTGGAAGGAGATGAGCCAAACCTTGAAACGAGTCCGAGTACCACATCAAGCAGAGCCATCAGCTGGCGTCCAGTCACCCACCTTCTGCGGGGGCGGCGACTGCTTGGCCGCGTTGGCCGGCGGGCGCCTCCAGTCGTCGTCGATGCCTTCCCTGTCGCGGTGGCGCCACTCCAGCCCCATCCGCTCTCGCCGGCTGCCGCCCACCATGCTGCCGGCCATGCCCTCCCGACTGTGGTCTCGCCGGTCCCGGCTGTGGTCTCTGCCGCTGTTGCGCCGGTTGCGGCCTCTGTCGTGCCTCTCGTGGCTGTGGTCTCGGCCGCTGTTCTTGCGGTGCCTGCCCTGTCCCTGGACGGCGCCCTGGGCCGCCCTCTCGTGGCTGTGGTCCCGGCCGCCGTGCCTCCGGTGCGCGCCGCCGCGCTCGCCGCTGTGATCTCGGCCGCTGTTCCTCCTGTTCCGGCCTCCACCTCGCTCGCCGCTGTGGTCTCGGCCACTGGTCCTGCGGTGCCGGCCTCCGGCAGCGGGCTCGGGGCCGCTGGGTCCGTTGCGGCGCTCATGCGGGCTGTGCCCGCGGTCTTGGTCTCTGCCGCTGTTCTGGCGCGCGCGGCCGCGGTCGCCGCTGTGGTCGCGACCTGCGGGCGAGGGTCCGAGGCCTGGCGCCGGCCTCCACACGCGGCCCTCCCGGACCTCACCGCGGTCCTGGCTGTGGTCCCTGCGCCACGCAGGCTGGTCGCGGTCGTTCCTCCAGGACGCCGAGGCCGGGCCATGCTCCGAGTTGCCCTGGCTACGGTCCGTGCTGTGGTCTCGGCGCCACGGGCCGGCAGGGCCGGCAGGGCCTCCTGGACCTGCTCCGCGGCCCCCCGGCCTCGGCCCGCCGCCTCGCTCCACGCTGTGGTCGCGGCTCGGGCCCCTGGACACACGGAGAGAACATGTCGTCAGGCGCAGCGCAACGAACCGTCGCAGCGCAGCAGCACCCACGCCGGAATGCAACCACGTGGAAGCAAAAGGATGAGTCAGTGTTACCTGCTGTTCGGGCGACTATGCCCTCCCTCGTGGGGTCTTGACTGGGGGCCATGCCTTTCTCCACTAGCACTGCAAAGCATACATTTTACAAAAATAAGCGTAAGACTGCCAACTGTGCAAAAGAAGGAGTAAAAAGAGCAACAAAAAAATACTAGACTAAGTATTACTTCAGGAAGCTGATTCATTTGATTCTCAGTTCAAACAGAAAGAGAGAAAAAAAAGAAAAAAGTTTGGTCTGTTCAAGCCAATAAAAACCAGGGAAAAAAAGTCATTTAAGGCCAAATCCCTCATGGCAAAAGGAAATAATTCGCAGGAACACTCAGATCAAAATGAATTCTAATTAATGAAGACTTTTGAGTATCATTGAAAATCCAAGTTTCCTAACAAAAAGCTATTGAAAATAAAACTGATACAAGGAAAAAATAAACCTTCTAAAGCAGTTTAAGCACATGAAACTACAAGGACTACTCGAGTAATAGGAGTGCCTACACTATGAACTCAACAAAGAGGCAAATGTTTGCTAAATCCTAACAGAAGAGAGATATTGAACCCAGGAAAAACCACAGACTAGTCACTGATAACTAACTGACAAGAATTCTAATAGGAACTTTGACCCATAATATCTTGATTCAGGAAGTAAAGATTTACTTACTCTCCATATAAGGAGAAACCTTATCTAACACTGAAGCATACAGTCTTCCTTAAACCCTCAGAGAATTTGATAAGCAGACAACTCAATTCGATTAAAAGCGAAAACAAAATGTTAATTAGGATGTGCAGTGTACTTCAAAACCAAAGCAAATGCACTGTGGGTCAGAGGTACAAGAAGCCACAGGGCTAAAATTACAGGTTTGCTTAAATTCATAATTTGCAACATAACCAGTCCTGTTGTGACAGAATCACTCAACAACTAATAATAATATTTGGCCCTTACATCAATTTCCAGATAACTTTGCAAACAGAAAAAAACAAAAAAACAAGAGGTGGCTTCTGTGCACTTTCCCACATAATCTTCCTTTAGAAATGCAAGAGAGCTTTCATGCTATTACTTGCCCATCATCACATCCTCCTCGCTTTTCCTTAATTTTTTTCCTGGAAGGCAGTAATTTACAGAATTACAGCCAAATCAAACCATCAAAGGAGAGGGAACTTTGAAAGAGGGACATTTGCAGCAGCAAATTGTCAATTAAGGGCCACTAACAAAAAAAAATTCTTAAGAGCTCATAATGTATAGTTAATGAGACAGGTAATCTGTGGATTTTCTCCCCAAATGAAGTACAGCCCCTTGCAGTTAAATCTTAAAGCTACCAAACTGAAAAATTAAAATGAACTATTGTTACCTTCGACGAGGTTTTTTCCAGTCAGCAGTTGGTTGAGGCTTCTTCCACTGTACATTATCAGTTGGTCTTGAGACAGGGGAAGGACTGCGTACGTGATTGTCCAGCGCAGCACAGGCCTCCAAGCGCTCCGAACGCTCAACTTCTTCACACCAGTCCTGACATGGCACATCAAGGTAGTCAATTTTTGGTACAGTTTTCACCTTGTTCAAAGACCCTTCAATCCCTAAGAATCTCACATTCTCCCTCCTATCTTGACAGGGGTTAGATGAATCGTCTGGACGAGTTTTAGAAGGAAAACTACTAACGGATTCTTGAAGCTGCTCAGCTCGTTCTACTTCCTCGTTCCAATCCTGACAGGGACTAGACAAAATGTCTACACGTGAAACTGAGGGAGGCCTAGAGGTAGATCCTTGAAGCTGCTCTGATCGCTCTACTTCTGCACTCCAGTCCTGTTAAATACAAGTTACATTTACAAACCTAGAAAATAACATAGGACAGAAACTCAAACAGAGAATTTTAAAGGATGAAAAAGAAAAGGAAGGATTAAAAGTCAGTTAGCAGAGTTAGAAAAGGATGAAGTAGTTAGTAGATTGAAAGGAAAAAAAAACTTTTCGTTTCTAATTTAAAAAAGATGAAAAATGAGTGTGTTAGACTTGTGCTTACCTCTATTTCTGGAACAACAATGTCTGCTATATCCATTATCTTGGGCTGAGAGGCAGGGCTGGGTACCTTGCCAGAATCTTGGTCTGATGGTGGGAGATTGATTGGTGTTGTACGTCCTGAATCAGTAGGGGTGTGACGACCAGTCGGAGTACGCCTCCCACTTCTATCTCCCTGCAGACTGCCACTACTCGGTCGCCTAAACATAAGCAGTCCACAACTGTATTAAGGTACATTCCTTTCCGAAATCAAGCACAACATGAAAAATGAAAATACCTTCTGAGTGGTCCTGGCAGCGGTAATGCTTGGTTGGGGAAAGTGTGATTTGAGTTGTGACCCTGGGCCAATAAAGATGGAGTAGAATTAGACGGTTGATGTTTATGAGACCATTCTCGATCACTTCGAGATGAAGGGTGTGCCAAGTTTTCCACACTGGATGACACTGAATAAGAGTCAATTCCTCCAGGTTGGTTGTATTTTTTAGCCGCTGCAGCACGTTCTGCTTCTATTTCTTCTGGGCGCAATCGGCCCCTGCCTCGTGCACGAGACGCAGGCATAGTATTGGCCCACTGTTCATTGGATTGAGATGGAGGCAGTGAGTGGGTGAGTTGACTGTTTCCTGGAGCAGGGGGCAATGACATAGATGGTAATGAATGGTACTGCCCAGAATAGTTATTTTGGCTACTTTGAGGCCCATGAGAGCCTTGAAACGTCACAGTGCTTCCATCCCAAGTTTCCTCAGATGTGGTTCCAATGTACCTGCCTTTATCCATTGACGCTTGTGAGCTTGAATTTTCTCTATTGTAGGCAGCAGACTCCCTGGTCCCATTCTCAGACTGCTTCTTCCTGAATCTAGGAGGAACATCTGCTTCCTTAAGTCTAGACTGGGGTTTGCTATTATTTCCAGAGCTATATGATATATCTTTTCCACTGCCCCTTCGACCAGATGGTGGCTTGGCTTGAACTTTGTCTGCATTCCAGCTAGACGGCTCCACACTTCTTGAATCACGTGATCTTGAGTTATCCATATTCATACCACCTGGAGCTGCTCCTCGTGGTTCTGACCCCAAACGTACATTCCGAGCAGGAGGCACATCAGCATGCCATGATTGGGTCATACTTGCTTCATCAAACTTGTGCATTTCTTCATTATTTCTCCTATGATCAATCATAGATCTTGTCATGGCATTTGACCCAGAACCTCCTCGATTAGATGAGTCAGACCTATTATCAACATTGGTCCACTGGTTGAGCCTTGAATTTACACTTTCAGGTTTACTACTCGATCTTGATGGCTCTGGTTTGCTGTCAATTCCTGATCTGGCTCCTGAGCGCGATTGGGTATCTGTCCTGATCACTTGACTTGATCTTGAAGCATCCTGTCTGCTACCACTTGAATTATTCTGAAGTCCAGGCATTTCATTCCGGCTACCAACTTGACTGTTCCCTCCTCGACTTGACGAGTCTGGGGCAGGTTTGCCATTGCTATGACCTCCTTCGGATCTATCACTATTTTCACCTCTTCTTCCTTTCTTCTTCCGTTTTGACTTCTTCTTAGGACCATCCCTGCTCCCTTGAGAGTTACCTGCCCTTGAATCATCTTCAGCGCAGTACGACGTGCTGTCATCATCTGTGCAGTCAGTGCCCTCTCGATGATTGTTGCTCAATTTTGAGGCAGCTTCTTTGTTAGCCATTGACTGAGCAATAGGTTTAGGAATATAAATTTGTTGCTCTGGCTTCTTTGTCCTTTTAATACTGTCATTATTTTGCACAGCTTTTACAGTATTACTACCTTCCGGTTGAATCGAGTCATTACCTTGGCTTTGTTGACTTGCATCCCTTTCCAATGTAACAGAAGCTAACCTCTCTGATAACTTGGACACTACAGGATCTTTGTTGTCCCTATTGTTTCTTCCATCTAGTTTCTCACCTCGTCCTGATCGAGATCTACCTGAATGGCCAGACCTTCTGCCATTCCCACCACGAGACTGACTGTGGGAAGGACCGTTTTGTGTTCCATCACTGTCTTGTTGGCGCTTCTCACTACTCATACTTGCAGAATGAAGATTGCTGTTGCTATTTGACACGTTGTCTTCCAGTTCTCCTCGAGGGGACCTAGGTGGGTAGAGGCCACAACCAGGGCGATAAATTTCGGCTCCTCTTTTGTTTCCGACACTTCCGGCTCTTCTATTAGCATCCAATTTCATATCACCATCTTCTGTAACATATCATTTAAATAATTAAGGAATTGTAATAGAACTCAGGTTAAAGGGGCAACTTAACTGGAACAAAGAAAATGGTCACTGAAGTTGAACGGAGGGAACTTTGTAGTGGGAGGCGACATAATCAGTTGAGTCGACGACACATAGGCACTCAAAGAATTGTCCATGAGTCTTCAACTGGTACAAGTGAGTTTAGCTTTATAGAGAATTAAAGTTAAAAAGGACAAAGGTGTTCGGATGATGCAAGATGTAGATAAGACATTTCATAAAACAAACAATACATGTCACTGATATAGATTGGCTGGGATCAGATGAACAAGTCTCAACAAGACAAGGAAAGTCAATGAAAAGAAAACAAAAGTTATGTTGAAAATTGATGCAATAGGCTAGAGTCCTACCAGTGGTAGGACTCTACAATAGGCAAGCCTGATACCAGTCAACAACTGAATGGAAATATAAGGTAAATAAGAGAACAATGCATTAAAACTGAGCAAAAAGTTGGTAAGAAGTTGAAGTAATCCCTCACAACATCCTTCAATGGAAATTTAAGATAAGGCAACAAGGATTCCAGAATCAGATAAAATGGGCTCATGTAATATAACCTACATGGAACAAATACCAGCAGTAATATAAAAATACAACAAAGTTTCGGGAGGGAACTTAAAAAGAGATTGACAGACAAAAATCAACAGGAACATTTGCAGCGAATTCTCAACAGTACAAAATATTTTGAATCCTATAAGGGGTGTTTGGTATGAATAACCCTAGCGCTATTCAGGCGCGAATTGAGGGAGTGAAAAGCGAGCAATTAGAGTCAAACCGAGGAATCAACAAGGGTGTGACCATACAACGATAATTCAGCTGCGCTTCTCTTCCCCGTCGTCGAAAACAAAGACAAACAAACGGCCTTGGTTAGGCCATCGTCAAAGTGTTCACACTGGATATCAAAATCTAAAAATAGTGCTTCTGAGCACGGTTTCGACGACCCTAGAAGCCAAATTTCACTAACTTCGAGCATCCAAAAACTTATATTTGATGTGGGAAATAAAAGTTGCGTAAGGGTACGAGAGGACATTTACCACGATTCATGTTTCTCCATTTTTCACGTTTTGCATCTTCGCTCTCCGCCATGATGCTCCTTTTACGATATTTTGTGCAAGAAGTTGGGGAAACGGAAACACATTCAAAGTGGGGATTGGACTTTGCGTGCGGCAGTGAGACTAGAGCGTGCATAGTATGAAAATAATACGCGATCGCACCTTTCCATTTTTTTGAATCTGGAAAATTGTCTGCTCAGTAAACTTGTAAACATGGATGGGGACATCATGGTTGATACGGCGAGTCACGAAAATCCTTCCGATTCATCCAAAAGGTATGGTAATTCCGCTGCTTTGTTATGTTTTATGACCTCTCGTAGTGAATTTTTTTGTAATGTATTGATGAACAGGTTGGGTCCTTGTGAGGTTTGCGGAACAACTGAGGCGAAGTACACGTGCCCAAGATGTGAGGTTAAGACATGTTGTCTTGCGTGTGTAAACATCCACAAAAAGGAACTGGAATGCGATGGCACCAGAAATAAGCTCTTGTACAAACCTCTTTCAAAGTTTAAGAACCTGGATCTTTTGAGTGGTGAGTTGATCTGTGTCTTGAGCATTTAACAAGTGGCACATCTCTTCTGATTATTTCATGTCAACATTATTCTTTACGCCCCTTAGATTACAGACTATTAGAGGATGTCACTCGGTCAGTTCAAAAGATTCAGAGAGACCCAGCCAAAAGAGTGACAAGATTTCTCCCACCGGTGAGTTGAATCCTGACAAGTCAACTCATCAATGAGCACTCTGTAGGTTTCGCAATGAGATTAGCTTTTATAACGCTTATTTCCTGTCGTACATTACAGTGTATTTATTCCTTGGGTAAAGCGTCCAGGGACAGGGGAATGCGCCTTCATTTTCTACCCAGAAACTTTAAGAGAGCCTTGGAAAATTCATCCAGAGTAATACCAACCCCTCCTACTCGCGTAGTTCACTGGCGCATTGAATGGCTCTTTCCCCAGGCAGGGATTCGCCTGGTCAGTCCTAGGTCAGTCGAAGATGATTATTGTCAAGAAGTCGCTGTACAGTAATATAGGTTTTGTTGTTTATGTAGCGCCTCAATTATCTTTCCTGTTTGTTTTACTTGTTAAGAGTGCCAGAAACATTGCGCTTGGCTGAGGCTTTAAGCCCCCTTTTGGACCCAGAAAATGATATCAACATAGATTGCAGAGACCAGATGCAGTACTACTTCTCAGCAGGCATTAGTGGTGTGTGTACCCTGATGAAAGTTGGAGAGATGGAAAGGAATCGGTATGTCTACTCCTTTATTTATGTCAAGTGATCATAAGCATTAGGGTAGCTTTAATGATTTTCTTACCTTGTATGATCTTAGGTACCACATATTGGACCTTGACACAACAATAAGGGGAAATTTAGTGAAGAAAAGTGTAGTTGAATTTCCTACCATACTTGTTATTCTTCATGATCACAAATATGCCTTTGATATATATGATTCTGGTAAGAAATGTTTTTTCAATTTTGAAGTATTTGGCATCTTAAAAGGTTTTAATTGTTATTGTTTCTTTCAGATGATGAAGAGAAGCAATGGAAGGGTAATTGGGAAGCCAATGCCGCGACAGTGTCATCCAGCAGTACAGGTAACCCTTCAAAAGAGCCACAAGATAAAAACAATTTTCTGTTTGGCGGGAATGAATGTTCCTCAGAGGAGGAAGGCTAAAGATTATTTATATATTACATTCCAACTATGTACAGCAATTTCCTTTGTATGGTATTAATAATATTTCAATTTCAAGACTTTAACTGGTTAGGTGTATGACTAGGTGTATAAATAAGATAACATTATGATTAAGATGTATATTTATTATTTGTATTTGAATCCCAACATATGAAACAGTTTAAAAAAATATATTAAAATATATGTATCAAAATATATGTATAAAAATATTTGTACATATAGCATCACAGACCAAATGACCCAAAACCAACAATTTGAAACCCATGCATTGCGCCAACTTTGTTTAAATTTAATTCTTTGAATCATCTTAGCTTGTGTCACTACAGTTTATTTTGTTGTTTCCAATGAACGATGCTCTTCCACCAAGTCGGTCGCTGGAATGTGTCCATGTTCTGATAGAGAGAAGCTTGCAAGTTGTCGTAAAGCTGCAAGCAGAAATGCGAGTTGCATTGTACCAAAAATTTTTGCTTCAGGTGGACGCTTTGCCTGAATCCTGTTTTGTTACCTTTCCATCAGACATCCCAAGGACAGAATTGAGGATAAAATCTGGAGGAGCCAAGCCATCAGCAAGTGCCACAGCATCGGGTTTAAGCTTGGCACATAAGTCCAATATACCTTGTCTTATTATTTCTGATGGCTTTGGCCCTTGTGCGTAACCCCCTAAATAAGGCCAATGAAGACAAAAATGATAAAAATCTTTGACTGTAGAAATTTAATTGCTAAAAAGGTAGAAAGTGAAAGCCTTCTCACCTTGATACAGTGTCCCAAGGTGTTTCTCCAAACTCCAAAGCCCATACAGTTGGCAGCATTTAAGAAGTACTTCAGATTGTCCTTGAGGCTGTCCTGCTCTGATAGCAGTCTCATACATTTTTGCCAAAACAAAATGCTGTAAGACCAAACAGTTCATAGGAATCACCCCTAGTCCGAATTATAATATGAAGAAAATATCTTATGACCAATCTTACCTCAGCATATGCGATAGACAATGTATGCGCAAAGAAAACTTGCGATTCATTCTTTGCGGTGAAAGCATCTTTACCAGAAGCCATTAAAGATGAGACCTTTTCATCAGTTATCTTAAGGAGATAACATACAAGCCACTTGTAGGCCTCCAAAATGGATGGTATACTGCATGCTTCCTCTGCCTAAGGTAAAACAGAATTTTAATGGCAACAGTGAAATTGACACATGCCATACCTTGTGTTGACAATTGTGTATCCAATTAAAGAACTGTAAGCTCACATTTGAAACTCTGAACTTTGTCCTCAGAATTTTTTCTGCTTGAGGGAGAAACACCACTGAACCCAAAGGAGAACTGGGAATTGGCTTCCCTTCTTTCTGTAATCCCCAAAGCTGTAGAAGCCAGTTACTTGTCTGCTGTACTAAAACATTGTTTGCTCCCTCATAAGTGCAGTTTGCATCATTTCCATTGCGGAGGTCTCCAAGTGCAGATGCTAAAAAATAATGTAGAAAAATAAATATCCTATCTCATTGGCTTGGACATTTGAAAAAGCAGACTCAACAAAATATTACCTTTCAGATAGCCGTGACCTCCACACGCCTCTCTACATTCTTGAATTGCATCCCTAGCTATCCATCCACACAGAGGTTTTGCAGATGATGACAGACCATGAATTTCGATTCCTAGATCAGCCTGTCAAGCAAGATCATCAAAAAGGGCATCGGATCAAAAAAAAAATCATTCAAATCTTTTTCTTTTTTTTTCTTTTTCTTTGTGAAGAACTTGAACTTACATGATTGTCAGATTTTTCTCCAAGGAGACCTTTTATTACAAAGGAACTGTAGAGGTCTATGAACCAAATTGAAAAATTATTCAAAACATATGCAGCAGCCAAGTATGGGAACAATCTCCATTGCTGTACAGTACAAAATTTAAATTTAATAAAAGCTGGATTGGTAAAATGTTTAACACGGTTCAACATAACAATATGGGCATGGCAGACACATTACCTGAAGCTCATACTCAATAATTGGTTGTTCATCCGAGCCAGAAGGGCCAAACTGTCGACGGACTCCAGCATAGCGAACAGCAATAGAAACAGCTTTTACAAGGTATGAAACACACAGTCCGCAAATTCCAACTCGCCCACCAGAGAGAGAGCCAAGGGAGGCACCTGGGGCAAAAATGATGATTTTTTAAAAATTTCCTCATGGATAGAAGAAGGTCACATAAATGTTCACACCTAAATCAAATCATACCAAAGCGTTTGTTTGGGTCTTTGAAAGGGCTCACATATTTTCCATCCTCAGTGACATCCCCATTCTTGTTGAGTAGGTTGTCGCGGGGAATTCGGTAATTTTTAAACATGATGAATCTGCAAAGTCAAAGTATTATCATGATACTGTCGCCACTTAGCAGCAGGAAGAAACCAATTTTTTAAATGAATTACCCATTGTCTACTCCATTGAGTCCAACTTTTTCGCCCAAATCCCCAACTATGATGCCTGCAAAGGGGAGCAATGTTGCAGTGTCTCTGATGGGAACAACAAATGAATGAAGTCCATGGTTCTGGCCATCAGGAGTGATGAGTTGAGCGTAAAGCACAATATGAGTGCAAGCCTTCCCTAAAAAAAAAAAAAAAAAAAAAAAAAAAAAAAAACCCCCAAAAAATCAGTAAACATACTGTATTAAGAAATTAAGCTCACCATGATTTGAATTAATTTACCAAGATTTCCGACCCAGCACTTAGCACCTTCAAAATCAGGTGTGTTTATAACAAATTCTTGTGACTTAGGGTCATAGGTCACAACTGTACGCATACCCCTCACATTGGTACCATGAGCAACTTCTGTCAGAGCAAAAGCTCCTCCAATCTATAATTTAAAAATAAAATCAGACAAAACAATAATTTTTACCACTTAAACATTCATAATTAACAAATGATCTGTCACACTTACTGTGCCCTCTTCAATAGCTTCAATGTACCCATAATGTTTCCCTGTTCCCATTCCTCGAATAGCGTTGTTGAAAAAGTCAAATGTTAAAGAAAATTTGATCGCTGTTGATGGTTCATATTGGAAAAGACAACCATGTAGGGTCATAGGCTAAAAAAAATACACTTTTAAAAAAATTAAAAATTTAACTGTACACTTCAGAAAGTGAGAAATAGTATCAGATTACCAATCGAGGGTCATCTAAAACATCTTCTAAAGACAGGAGATTTTTTGCTTTCAGTCTGTACATGCGTTCTACTGCAATGCGGCGCTGCTCATCTACCGGTGGAGTGTTGACAGGATGGTGAAAAAGAGGATCATCTTCTAATTCTTTCCAAACTTTCAACTTTATGGAAACAGAAGATGAAATTAGCTCTCTTTTCTCATGGTCGAAAACTATTCGATAATATGGCTCAATAGTTTCATCGATGCACCAACCTTGAAGGCCACAAGCTTTTCATCCTCAATAAAACACTTCAACTTTTTCCAATCGAAAGAAGCTTGCTTTCTGTAGACATCCAGAGGTCCCGCAGGAAAATCCTTGAGAAGTTCCATGTTTGATGTGGTATCTGGAAAAGAGAAAGTGGGTTACGAAAAGCAAAAGAATCCTACAGGCAAATGTTTTAGGGAACACTTGAGGGCAGCAAGGTAGGTGTCATTCGTCAGTGCAATCTTTTAAAAACCGCAACTTGAAGAAAAAAGGCAAGCACAATTTCATGTAAAGTGTAAAAAAAAAACAAGCAGAAAATATTGTTTTTCTTCCAACCTACCAGCTGACGAGCAGGTGAGGGCTCTCAAACTGATCCATGGACTAAATCTGCACAGTGGTGGTGCACTTCTTCTTATCACCAACATGAATCTTTGACTTGTGCTGTCTCCTCAAGCACAATGAACGTTTTATCTCGGTTTCATACCTGCTATCTCGGGTTTGTGGTTTATCGCCGGTTTCCTATGTCGTCTGCAAGGAGGCCCGTGCGACCCGACTCTCTCATGGTATCACTGTAGCATCCAATGCAGGAACTTAGATGAGTGTGTGCCTTGCTGGACTTCGCACCTCTCAATTAATTATCAAAACACCACAGGCTGTCCACTACACTGTGTCGGACAGAATGTCAGAGGGCACCCCCTCCCGACGGAACGGCTACACGACAACATTCCGCCCAGCGGCTTATTGACAGTCACGCAAGCAGACGACGCATGCTGATTGGTCTGTCAGTTTCCACCAATGACGGCGCCCGTGGACGTAGCGCGCCAAGACGATGAGCACTCAAACCCGCCTGGGCGAGGATGCTGCATTCCCCGCGAATTCGGCCAAGGCAGCACACGGCCGGAGTACATCGTTTGTACGACCTCTTTTTGTCCGACCTTGCGAAATTCGGCCGACCTCTTTCCCCGATAGTGAGTCCTACTGCTCGGCTCTACTCGGGGAAAAGTCAAGAAAATGATAGTAGGTCAAAAAATAGTAGGTCCCCGGGGGCGGCGGGGGCGGCAGGGGTGTATATCAGGGGACCTACTATTTTTTGACCTACTATCATTTTCTTGACTTTTCCCCGAGTAGAGCCGAGCAGTAGGTCTAAACTTGTCCTACTAATTTTCAGAGGGCAGATTTCACGGGACCTACTAAATTTTGACCTACCTCTTGCCCTGTAACATGCTCTGCTCTTCCCCCGGCTCTGACCTACCACCTAGACCTACTCTTCCCCCTGCTCTCCCCCTTGTCGTCCGACGTACCGAACGTTTAATTTCCCATACTCTCGTGTCTGGGCTACGTTCATAGCCTCTCGGAAGGGTGTCCTTTCAGAAACCAGTAGGACAAAACAAGGGACAAACGGGCGCTGCCAACTTAAACCGCAATGCACCCTCTAGCACCACAGCGCCCCTAGGCCGAATACTGTAGCTTCGTAAAAACAAAAAAAAAAAAAAAAGAAACAGAATTAGCGGGTATTGAAACTAAGACTATGGACTAGGTAGGGAATGTCTGTACACTCTCGGCCACCAGCACCGCTCTAGTTGCGGTGGAAACAAAGACTCACATTTGATGTTCGATTCCTGCCGCACGCACACTGTTCGGATCCAGCCATTCAAAGGCACCGCTTCACCGGGAGCTTACCATGCGGCAAGGTGGCCGAGAACGATAAGGAGCAGAACTCAGAATCCGGAGAACCCGGGGTTCGACACCCAGTGCAAAGGTCATTTTCGACGGACTGTCCTGGGGGAGCGACAGTCAAATTTTGGGTCGGCGGACGCTTCCCTCGCGGTGGTGACTTCACTTAATCATCCATACTAGCTCGGGCCGCCCACAGACTTGGGTGGCTTAGGGCCGAACACTGTAGCCTGGTGGAAACAGTAAGAACAAAAAAAAACCTTAGGATCAGCGTGTGTTGATTACTAAAACTCTGGATATGGCATGGAACGTCTGTATACTCTGGGCCACCGGGATCACTGTGGTTGCGGTGAATACAAAGGCTCACATTTGATGTTCGATTCCTGCCGCACTGTTCGGATCCAGCCATTCAAAGGCACCGCTTCACCGGCGGCATATCATGCTGCACGGTGGCCGAGAACGAAAAGGAGTAGAACCCAGAGTCCGGAGAACCTGAGTTCAACACCCAGTGCAAAAGTCATTTTTGACAGACTGTACCGGGGTAGCAACAGTGAAATTTTGGGTCGGCGGACGCTTTCTTCGCGGTGGTGACTTCACTACCTCACCCTTATTAGCCTGGGCCGCCTAAAGTCTTCGGCGCCCCTAGGCCAAATACTGTAGCTTCGTAAAAAAAAAAAAAACAAAAAAAAAAAAAAAAACGGAATCAGCGGGTGTTGAAACTAAGACTATGGATTCGGTGTGGAATGTCTGTACACTCTGAGCCACCAGCATCGCTGTAGTTGCGGTGGATACAAAGACTCACATGTGATGTTCGATTCCTGCCGCACGCACACTGTTCGGATCCAGCCATTCAAAGGCACCGCTTCACCGGAGGCCTACCATGCGACACGGTGGCCGAGAACCATAAGGAGCAGAACTCAGAATCCGGGGAAACCGCGGTTCGACACCCAGTGCAATGGTCATTTTCGACGGACTGTCCTGGGGGAGCGACAGTCAAATTTTGGGTCGGCGGACGCTTCCCTCGCGGTGGTGACTTCACTTACTCACCCTTACTAAGCCGGGCCGCCCTGAGTCTTGGGCGGGGACGTTTCCCTCGCGGTTGTGACTTCGCTTACTCACACTTACTAGCACAGTTGTCTACAAAATCTATGTCCATTCACAGTCTGGACGTAGTCGTCTGTAGATAGTCTACTGGTCGTCTACGACATCTATGTCCATTCATTGTCTGGACAAAGCCGTCTATAGATGGTCTAACCTGAGTTCAACACCCAGTGCAAAAGTCATTTTTGACAGACTGTACCGGGGGAGCAACAGTCAAATTTTGGGTCGGCAGACGCTTCCCTCGCGGTGGTGACTTCACTACCTCACCCTTACTAGCCTGGGCCGCCTAAAGTCATCGGCGCCCCTAGGCCAAATAATGTAGCTTCGTTAAAAAAAAAAAAAAAAAAAAAAAAGAATCAGCGGGTGTTGAAACTAAGACTATGGATTCGGTGTGGAATGTCTGTAGACTCTCAGCCGGGGTGCGTCAGCCGGGCCGCCCCAGACCAACGGTCGGCCCGTCGGCCGCCCGAGAGGTTGCGTCGGCCGGGCCGCCCCAGACCAACGGTCGGCCCGTCGGCCGCCCGAGAGGTTGCGTCGGCCGGGCCGCCCCAGACCAACGGTCGGCCCGTCGGCCGCCCGAGAGGTTGGGGCGGCCCGCGGGCGGCCTGTGCTAGGCAGTGTGAGTAAGCGGAGTCACCACCGCGAGCGAAACGTCCCCGCCTAAGACTCAGGGCGGCCCGGCTTAGTAAGGGTGAGCAAGTGTAGTCACCACCGCGAGGGAAGCGTCCGCCGACCTAAAATTTGACTGTCGCTCCCCCAGGACAGTCCGTCGAAAATGACCATTGCACTGGGTGTCGAACCGCGGTTTCCCCGGATTCTGAGTTCTGCTCCATCGTTCTCGGCCACCGTGCCGCATGCTAGGCCTCCGGTGAAGCGGTGCCTTTGAATGGCTGGATCCGAACAGAGTGCGTGCGGCAGGAATCGAACATCAAATGTGAGTCTTTGTATCCACCGCAACTAGAGCGATGCTGGTGGCCGAGAGTCTACAGACATTCCCTACCTAGGCCATAGTCTTAGTTCAACACCCGCTGATTCTGTTTTTTTTTGTTTTTTTTAATACGAAGCTACAGTATTTGGCCTAGGGGCGCCGAAGACTTTAGGCGGCCCAGGCTAGTAAGGGTGAGGTAGTAAAGTCACCACCGCGAAGAAAGCGTCCGCTGACCCAAAATTTCACTGTTGCTCCCCCGGTAGTCTGTCAAAAATGACTTTTGCACTGGGTGTCGAACTCAGGTTCTCCGGACTCTGGGTTCTGCTCCTTTTCGTTCTCGGCCACCGTGCAGCATGATATGCCGCCGGTGAAGCGGTGCCTTTGAATGCCCACACGGAAAAAAGACGTCTAAAAGGCGTTTAATAGACGTCTATTGATAGACCAATAAGAGTCTATTAGATGTCTTTTCATGTCTAGAGGTAGATGATCTAAAAGTAGTCTAGTGGTCGAATATGCGACGTCTATTAGACGTCTATTGGTAGACGTCTATAGATGTCTCTTAGGGTGTCTTATAGACGTCTCTAAAAGTGTTAAAAAGACGTCTTTTGCTGTCTTATAAATGTCTCTAAGGTGTCAAAGACGGCTATTACACATCCTTAGCCTTCTATCAGTAGAAGGGTTTTGATGAGATTAGTCGGTAACCCACCAGGACCTCTTCTACTAGGAAGGTGAAAAAGAAGGAAGGAATCCATGCATCTGCAGGCTGGTAGGCAGATGGGACTTCTCCCGAAGATTCAGAGAAACGGCGCAGAGACTAACGGAACTGGCGCACGGAGTCGTCCCCGCGAGAGAACAGACGCGCTTTGAGCGCGGAGCACTCTAGTGGCAGATAGAAGAAGCTCACGCACACGCCCTATTCGAACGACAGCTACAGGGTTGAAAGGTATCTAGTATCCACTTCGAAGTTCGGGACTTACAAAATTTTGTATCAGAGATCAAAAAAGAATGTTTTAACGGCATAAATTGAACGGCAGTGCCCATAGACAAATAAATCGTTGAGTTTTCATCTGCTTGGACTCTCGGCGACTCTAAATCAAAGATTCAATCTCATGTATGCTTGGCAGACGAGGCCTCAGTCCCTCACCGCGCGCGCTTCAGGTCACCGGCTACCTGAGCCACTCCCTCCACAGCGACCATACAGCGCAGTTGGTAGCGCGGCGGGTCGCCGAGCCAGAATCTGAGGTTCGACTCCCGAAACCTCAGAGTTTCTGAGAGAGAAGTATCCGAAAGGATTCATAGGGACCTTGACTCTGAACTGAAGAGATGAGGATCGATCGAAATAATCATTTTGATGCTTAGTTTGGCAAGAATAACATGTATTAAGAAGTTTTGTTACCGTTACGAAATTCTGTAACCAAGTTACAAAAAACAAAATTGTATCCATCATGATACAAATTTTTGTAACATATGTTATTGAAAATGCTGCGTCACCATGTTACAAAATTCTGTACTGGTTTTTTTTAGAGTGTAGACAACTGTGCTAGTAAGTGTGAGTAAGCGAAGTCACAACCGCGAGGGAAACGTCCCCGCCCAAGACTCAGGGCGGCCCGGCTTAGTAAGGGTGAGTAAGTGAAGTCACCACCGCGAGGGAAGCGTCCGCCGACCCAAAATTCGACTGTCGCTCCCCCAGGACAGTCCGTCGAAAATGACCTTTGCACTGGGTGTCGAACCGCGGTTTCCCCGGATTCTGAGTTCTGCTCCTTATGGTTCTCGGCCACCGTGTCGCATGGTAGGCCTCCGGTGAAGCGATGCCTTTGAATGGCTGGATCCGAACAGTGTGCGTGCGGCAGGAATCGAACATCACATGTGAGTCTTTGTATCCACCGCAACTACAGTGATGCTGGTGGCTCAGAGTGTACAGACATTCCACACCGAATCCATAGTCTTAGTTTCAACACCCGCTGATTCTGTTTTTTTTTTTTTTTGTTTTTTTTTTTTTTACGAAGCTACAGTATTTGGCCTAGGGGCGCCGAAGACTTTAGGCGGCCCAGGCTAATAAGGGTGAGGTAGTGAAGTCACCACCGCGAAGAAAGCGTCCGCCGACCCAAAATTTGACTGTCGCTCCCCCGGTACAGTCTGTCAAAAATGACTTTTGCACTGGGTGTTGAACTCAGGTTCTCCGGATTCGGAGTTCTGCTCCTTATCGTTCTCGGCCACCGTGCCGCATGGTAAGCTCCCGGTGAAGCGGTGCCTTTGAATGGCTGGATCCGAACAGTGTGCGTGCGGCAGGAATCGAACATCAAATGTGAGTCTTTGTTTCCACCGCAACTAGAGCGGTGCTGGTGGCCGAGAGTGTACAGACATTCCCTACCTAGTCCATAGTCTTAGTTTCAACACCCGCTAATTCTGTTTCTTTTTTTTTTTTTTTGTTTTTACGAAGCTACAGTATTCGGCCTAGGGGCGCTGTGGTGCTAGAGGGTGCATTGCGGTTTAAGTTGGCAGCGCCCGTTTGTCCCTTGTTTTGTCCTACTGGTTTCTGAAAGGACACCCTTCCGAGAGGCTATGAACGTAGCCCAGACACGAGAGTATGGGAAATTAAACGTTCGGTACGTCGGACGACAAGGGGGAGAGCAGGGGGAAGAGTAGGTCTAGGTGGTAGGTCAGAGCCGGGGGAAGAGCAGAGCATGTTACAGGGCAAGAGGTAGGTCAAAAGTGCAGGGTCTCATGTTGCCGCAGTGGCGGGGACGTGCACCTTGCTCCGGCGGCGTTAGGGCGTTTTGCGTTAAGGCTCCCAAATACCCGGAAGGCGGGTACTCGGGTCGCCCCGAGTCACGGTCTCTCTACACCGTGCCCCGAGTTAACACGTCCCGCCACCGCGGCAACATGAGACCCTGCACTATCGGCTCTTGCCTGCACTCCAGGCGCTCGTAGGTAGGTCTCGACGGTAGCAGTTTTGTCTTAAGGTTACATGAAGTTAACTTCGTTGTTGGTTCAATTCTTCGTAGTTTACCTGTCTGGCGTGACAGGCCCTCCCCCTTCCCCTCACCCTCCCTCCCATTTCCCTCCCCCGCACTTCCTCCCTCCCTCCTGTCCCCCTCCCTCTCCCTTCGTCTCCTCTTTCTTGAAAAGAGGTTGTAGAAAACATAGGTCGGACAATCGTAGGTCGGACAAACGTAGGTCGGACAAAAATTTCAGGGGAAAAGAGGTCGGCCGAATTTCGCAAGGTCGGACAAAAAGAGGTCGTACAAACGATGTAGACTCGCACACGGCCTGCGGGCGGCAGGCTGCTGGCAGGCTGGGCGCTTGACGCGGTCTAGCTTCAGGGCCGAAACCCAGTCGCCTCAAATCAATTCAACGGGCACACCCGAAAAGCAAAAATAAAACGACTCAGTTGACGGTCGCTGTCATTGACCCAAAATCTGCTGGCATGAGTCCTTTTGTCGTGAGAGGCTTCCCGGCATTCCCTGTGGGGCGTTCCCCGGGCTGCCTTGGCCTGTCTGACTCGTCGGCCCCTGGCCCTGGCAGGTACTGGCACCGGCAGGGGGCAACTGGTGGCGGGGGTGGGGGCACCCCGCTGTACCTCCACCCATCCCCGGGGATGCTGACGGGCTACTTATTTTATTTCGAGCGCCAATCGATCAGGCGCCAGCGCGCCAGTATCAGGACCAGCGAGCCGAGTCCGCGGAGCGCAGCCCAGCAGCAGCAGCAGCAGCAGTGATTGGCGCAAGCACCATGTCGCGCTCCTACCGCCCCTTGGTGGGCCGTCGCGACACCTCGCGGTTCGTCACGTCGCGGTTCCGGCTCACGCTGGACGATGAGATGGACGCCAAGCGCGAGGCCCTGCAGCTGCGGCGGAACCACCGCAACGACAAGGTGAGGCCCGACCGTCCAACACAAAGCAAAAAAAAATATAATAATTTTAAAAAAATGAAATTTTTTGTGTGCTTGTTCCTCCAGGACATGCTGATGATCCGCCACCTGGTGTGGCAGGAGCGGGAGGAACGCGAGGACAAGGAGCGCCGGCAGAGGGAGTTGAAGGAGAAGCGGGAGCGCGACGAGGCCAAGCGCATCGCGTCGCTGGAGGTGCGTGGCAGTGCGTGGCAGTGCGGCGCCGGGTCTTAGACAAAGTCATGCACGCACATGGAAGGGCGAAGGGAGTGTTAAGGGCCTTGTTACCCTCCAGACGATCCACTGCCTGCCCGAGGAGCTGATGCTCAACATCTTCAGCAAGCTGGAGCTGGAGGACCTGGCCAAGTCGGTGGTGCCGGTGTGCCAGCGGTGGCGGCGCCTGGGCCGCGACGAGTCGCTGTGGAGCCGCGCCACGCTGCGCTACGACCCGCTGGCCGAGTCGCCGGAGGACTTCATCCTCGCCATCAACACCGCCCCCGTGCTCGGCGTGCTCGAGTACATCTCGGACGGCAAGGCGACGCGCGAGGACGTGGCCCAGGCCCTCACCAAGGTGGGTCGGCCGCGGCTGCCCGCGCTGCTAACCTAACCTAACCGCGCCGTTCCCGCCGTGCCGCAGGGCTGCTCCAGGATCCTGTCGCTGCGGCTGCTGCCCTGCAGCCTGGCCGAGAACCTGCTGTGGATCCTCCTGGACCGGCTCGCCGACCACCTGGAGCACCTGGAGCTCTTCCTCACCGACCTGGCCCTCGTGGCCTGCATCGGCGGCATGGACAAGCTGCGCACGCTGGTGCTGCACGGCGAGGTGAGTCCCGCACTGTGGGCCGGAAGAAAGCGCCGACGATGACGCGCGGTGGTGTTGCAGATCTCGTTCGTGACGGACAAGCTGACCCGGCTGGGCGTGGGCTGCCCGCTGCTCACGGAGCTGGACCTGGGCGGACTGCGCTTCAACGACATGTACCGCCTGGACGTGCTCATCTCGGATGTGGTGCGCGGCCACGCGCACTCGCTGACCGTGCTCAAGCTGCCGCCCACCGCCGCCGTCCTGGACGCCGTGGCGCGCTGCAGCAAGCTCAAGGTGAGAGAGTGAGAACCAGGGGCCTCAGGCGCCTGCAGCTTAGGCAAGGCGCGCGTGGCGCACGCACAGGCGTGCCGCGCGGGTCGGCCTACCCCGAGGTCCGCAGGCGCTACACAGGCAGGCGCTACGCGCTACCAGCGTTGGTTGTTGGTTTGCTGCAGGTGCTCGCCATCTGGATCACGCCCCACATCACCGCCGCGCTGCTGTGCAACTCCCTCCGCGACCTGGAGCAGCTCGAGTCCCTGACGTGGCGCAACTACGACGCGTGGCTGGACAAGGCGGAGCTGGCCAACTTCATCATCCTCTCGGACCGCTTCCGAGCGCTGAAGGAGTTCCGCATGGTGGACTGCATCGACATGGACGACGGGCTGGCCAAGGCCGTGGCGCTGTGCGGCGAGGGCCTCAGCACCCTGTCCCTGCACCGGTCCGAGCTGTCGGCGCCCGGCCTGGCCGAGATCCTGCTGCGCGCGCACAGCCTCGTCAGCCTGGACCTCTACAAGAACGCCTTCGTGACGGCCGAGCACCTGGAGCTGGTGGGCATGCACCTCAAGCAGCTGCTGCACCTGGACGTGCGGGGCTGCTACACGCTGCGCACCCTCGGCGAGGACGTCTGGCAGAGGCTCCGCGACGCGCTGCCCGCCCTGGACATCCGCTTCGACTAGCAGCGGTTCAGCCTGGCGCCAGGGCCAGACGAGCATCTATTCCCGTTCCCAAATCGGTTCGTCTATACAGGCTAAAGAAAGAAAAAAAGTTGGATGTTGAGCTTCACCTCATTTTAATTGTCATTGACCAGTCAAGTCATATACTGACTGGCCTGCAAGTGATGTGAAGGAAAATGAATTTTAAAAAATAAAGCATTTTTCTATTTTCCATTTGTCTATTTGACTCATTTCAAGAAACATAGCATTCACTCACAAAATACAGAATTCACACACCAGGCTTATGAGAATATTTCTTTTTTATTATGTACAGCACCGACTCCAAGACACTGAATACTGTATCTGACTTGAGACTGTACCAAATCTCATGAAAACGGATACAAAATTTGAAGACAGGGTTCAATTATGTGGATGAGGTCAAAACAGAATTCTGAATGATCTCAGTCTACATTCAAGTCTTTAACACTACTCTCAATCACTACATACACCTTGTAAATACTACAAAGACAGTTGAGCAAAACAGACAACTGACATAAAAGATCATCAGGATAACAAGAAATGAAAAATTTATCAAACAATTAAAATTGGAATCAATTTTTAACTTTTAGGAGGTTCTCCTCCTTGCATCCGTTTAACAAAATCTTCATCTTGCATTGACATTTGGGTAAGTTTCTTTCCAATACGTTCATGAATGTCTAAATACTTGGCTATACATCTATCAAGACAAACAGATTCTCCTTTGCCCAGCTCCGCATCCTTATACTTTGGAGGAATGCATTTTTTGTGACAGGCTTGAGTCATGCGATTGTACATGTCTGACATCATTTCTATCTCAAGCTCCTGCACCATTTGCATCTTTTGCATGTCTAATTGAGGCAGCTGAGCCATTGTGGTAAAAGTATGATTTTCACTTCAAGGCAAATGATTCAATTAATCTTGGCAGCTTCTTTTTCTTCCTTAATCCTCTGCCGATCCTGGACCATAAGATTGTAGCGCTTCTGGTTGATTGATTGACGAGAGAAGTAAAATGCCGTTAATGCAGCTGTAGTGACCACTGCCCTGAAACACACAAACCGAACGACATCAGAACCTGAGGAATAATTTGGATGGAGGCAAGAGCTAAGTGTGAAAATAATATATGACGACACTTGATGATATGAAATAAGAGGGAATTAACTGAAATACAACATGACTAAATTCACTAAAATGATGAAATAGATAGAAGTCTGTGAAAATACATAAATTAGAATTGGAATGACACGCACCATCCGATGAGAACTTTCGAGTGTCGGCCCAAGGCCATTGAGGGACTACAATACTCTGACACGCTTCAAGGAGGAGGTCAAAATACAGAAATGGAAGAGATTTCTGTAACGACAAAAGATAACCGTCTTTTTCGCACCACGGTCACGGTGTGCCCTAGATAGGTTAGGTTTGTCTAGCTTGAACCACATTCGCAAAAAAATAAGTCACGGTGGAGTCCCTACGAAACAGCCCTGCTCATGGGCTTTACTTGTTACAGAATGAAATAGGTGACAATAAAAGAGGTAAATGGCACAGGATCCTTACCTAGAATCCAAGTAATGCACTCCTATCGTCCTATCGTTGAGATTACGAAGTTGGTAGCTTTGGAGTACGAACAGCAGACGGCTTCTTGTTGTTGATGTTTTCCTTCTTGTTGACGTTGTTTACTAACCTCACCAGAAACCATGGCACCTCGTCGAGACGATGTTTTGGAATACGAAGGCTGCAATTTTCTTCGACAGAGGCTACTTCTTTCAACTTTGAGTGGAAAACCTGTTCGAGTTAAGGGTATCAGAAGTGACGACGGTGAACCAGGTTTGAGAGGTAAGTGATTTTACGTTAGCGACTCCATGTGGATTCAGTGCTTCACATGTACTCGAAACTCAATTTGTTGATTTTAGATAGGTGGGATCGGGTTGTTTCTTCCTTTCGTGATATTTGGAAACTGTCCACTCACCCCATTTTTTTCTGTTTCAGAATATGAGGTGAATTTAATTCGTCTCCTTGACAAGTTGACCAATGGTACCTTAGTTGAAGTGAATGAAACTGGTACCGGGCTGTATTTCCAACCTGGGCTGCTGGCTGGTGGGACATTGGAACATGAGTGCTGCAAGCAGAGAGGTATCGGATATTATTTAGAAGTACTTTTGGGTCTTGGCCCATTCTGCAAGAATCCATTGAATATTATTCTGAGAGGAGTGACCAACAATGAGGTATGTTCCGAGTTCATAATTACCCACTCAACTTGGAGACATTACACACATTACATAAGCTGTCTTGTTGCCAGGTTGACCCTTCTGTGGATTCAATAAAGCTGTCAGCAATGGCTACTGTAAAGAAGTTCTTGGTTGTGGATGAGGGCTTGGAATTGAAAATTAATAAACGAGGCATGGCACCTGAAGGTGGAGGTGAAGTCCATTTTCGCTGCCCAAATCGGAAACAGTTGAGGCCCTTAGTGGTATGTACCTTCAGAATATTTCTCTATCTTCATAATAAATGTAATATTCAAATCACAGATGTACTATTGATTTATTTTTTTCCAGTTTATAAATCCTGGCAAAATTAAAAGAATTCGTGGCACTGCTTACGCCGCTCGAGTGTCCCCAGCAATGGCAAACCGTATTATAGATGCTGCCAAAGGAGTTCTCCTAAAGTTTCTTCCTGATGTTTATCTCTATTCAGATCATCTGAAAGGGGGTCAGTCAGGAAAGTCACCTGGTAAGTTTCAGCATCTCCTCGAGATTTGTGAATCACTCACTTGGACTCATCTATTCTGCCTTCATAATTTAAACTGAGATGATGCCTGCTTTAACAAATTTGTTTGTAAACTTAGGTTTTGGTGTAACATTAGTAGCAGAAACTGTTGAAGGAGTTTTCTATACTGGTGAAGCAATATCCCCTCCTCTTGGGTCGAAAAGTGCCCCAGCTGTACCTGAGGACCTCGGTCTTCAGGCAGCACACCGTCTTTTGGAAGAAATCTACAGAGGAGGCTGTGTGGACTCAAATTTCCAGGCGTTGGCAGCCCTTTATATGGCCCTTGGACGAACAGATGTTTCAAAGTTCCAAACTGGACCATTGTCTCCATACTTGTAAGTCTCAGCAATACAGGGTATGTAAGATCTTGGAAATTAATTCAAGTTGTAATAATCGTTTTATACCAAACTTTCAGAATTCAATTTTTACGCCACATGAGAGACTTTTTCGGCATGACCTTCAAATTAGATTACCAAAAGGCTGATGAAGATGACGAAGATCTGCATCTGGGTGCAAACAAAGTACTAATGACATGTGTAGGAGTTGGCTTTACAAATCTCAGCAAAAAAGTTCTCTAATGTGACATACGTTTTTAATGAAATCAGACTTTTTTTCCATCTCAATTTTATGGATGACTTTTTGCTGTGCCAATTTTTGTCATGTTGTTTCAGTTCCACCATTCAAAAGAAATAAATATCTGTGATGTGTATCTGTTCGTGATTTGTGCTATGATCATAGACAAATTAGACTTGGTCACAAATCATTTGAAAAAGTTTGCATGTTTCTCGCAACTCTAATAAAAAATTAAAAAAGACAACTTATTGAATGAACACTTGAAAAACGAATTCGTCTCGCGACAGCGACGACTGCTGCGAAGTCTGCAGTGTTCCCGAAAATTTTCACACATTCACACACACTAACACGCACATGCCTTATTGTGTGTGTTGGGGCAGGAATGCAAAATTAAACCGAACCGGCAACATGGGCAAGTCAGCTGTTCGCGGGGGTTCTTGTTTTTCTTTCTTCGTTTTTGTCGTCTACTTTCTGCAGTCTGATTGGTTGTAGGATCATGGTGGGGGTTCACACTGTTCTGCGATTGGTTGTGTTTTCCCGCCCATTTTGGGCGCGAGTTCGCTGCACACAACGGAATCTTCCTGTTGAAACCTGCCAGCGCCAGCTTGGCTTGCTTTGTCCAGTCAGTAACCGCAGTCCGCTCGAAGCAGTCAGTCTCTGAACATCCCTAATCTCGACGAAATCATGGCGCCCCAAGTTACTGATTTGAAGGAGAACATCCCCCAGCTGGGATCACTCAATATCAAGGTGAGTTTTAGTCAGAAAAATGAGTTTATTCGAGCATATTTTTCGAGCCATTTTGTGGTTAGAGAACATGGCTTTGGACGCCAAGGGATCACCATATAGATCTGAAAGATTTTTTTAGACACGGTTTTATTCAAAGGGCTACTGTCAATCTTGCTCGGGCGAATGATAGTATTTCGTAGGCTATCATCGTTTTTGAAAAGTGGGAACATTTCTTTAGCGGCTAGTGAAACCGAGTTCCCGCCATTCGCCGGCCGACATTGCGCAAGAGCGTCTAGGGCTTAAATCAGGTTCAGTGCAATTCTCTCCAGATTCGCACGATTTTACCCGACCTTTCTACCTGTTAGTGATGCCCGTTATCCCAAAATTTCTTTTTTTTTTTCAAGCCTTTTTGTCCGTATCGCAACCATAGGCGTGCCGTTTTGGCTTACAGCTGACTCCATTTTGGTGCGGTTAGTTTCGCAGTTTTTGCTCTTTTGCGCTGATTCTGCATTCCGCATAGTATATTATCTGGTCGCGGCTTGGACATGCAATGCCAGCATTTTGCAGGAAAAGGGGGGGAGGGGGAGCGGCGCAGAGCGTGCGAGCCCCGCAGGCCCCACGCTTTGTATGCCGCTGTTTGAGACGCAGTTTTCTAGGTTGTTCAACCCGCCTCAGACATCCGCGCACGTATGAACAACCACCCTGGCGAAACCGAGGTTCAGTTGGCTGCAGTACATCTGGCCTCTCAGATTTCTTGCCTTTGTTTATTTGATTAGTCCTTAACCTATTCCAAAGTCATTTCTGTTCCTAAATTTTGGCATTATTTGTGATCGTGGTACAAGACCCCTCTGTTTTTCCACTGTGCAAGTTAATTGTTGTGTTTCTCTTGTATGTCTTCAGGACAAACCAACTACACCAATCAAAACCCTAGGGGAAAAGAATCAAAATATCCTCCCTGTTAAGGATAATGTTGCCAAGAAATCGCCTGTCAAGGATACACTTGCTGAAAGACGAGCCATGTTCAAGGTGGAACTTGAACCTCTGCTCAAAGAGAACCCCCGCAGATTTGTCATATTCCCTATTGAGTATCATGACATCTGGGCAATGTACAAGAAAGCAGAGGCATCATTCTGGAATGCTGAAGAAGTTGATCTGTCAAAGGTTTGTGGTTACAGTCTACAGACTTTGTTCCTCTTTTGTTTGGAAAATTTAATTTATAAATCTTTTTTTTTCTTTTTTTTTTTTTTTAGGACCGAGCTGACTGGGAGAAATTGACGGCGGATGAGAAACACTTTATATCTCATGTTCTTGCATTCTTTGCTGCCTCTGATGGCATAGTTAACGAGAACTTGGTGGAACGATTCAGCCAGGAAGTTCAGGTCACAGAAGCTCGTTGCTTCTATGGTTTCCAGATTGCTATGGAGAATGTCCACTCAGAAATGTACAGTTTGCTCATCGATACTTACATTTCCGACCCCCGTGAAAGGTATGTTTCAAATCTGCTTGCCCTTCCAATTTTTGTTTTGCCTGTGCTGATTGTTGCCACCTCAATGAAATTTTTTCAGGGATTATTTGTTCAATGCCATTGAAACCCTGCCATGTGTTAAGAAGAAGGCTGATTGGGCTTTCAAGTGGATCAGCCATGAGTCTGCCACTTTTGCTGAAAGGGTCATTGGCTTTGCTGCTGTGGAGGGAATCTTCTTTTCTGGTAGCTTTGCTGCCATCTTCTGGCTGAAAAAGCGGGGCCTGATGCCTGGTCTCACATTCAGCAATGAGCTGATCTCCCGAGATGAGGTAAGCTCATTATCATTAACTGTTTGCTTGCCTACTTTGAATTTTTATTGCAATGTAACCCCCTTTTTACTCCTTAGGGTCTGCACACGGACTTTGCTTGCCTCATGTTCAAGCACGTTGTTCAGAAACCTTCTGAAGAAGAAATTGTTAGCATCATTAAAGACGCTGTGACAATTGAACAGGAGTTTTTAACAGACGCCCTTCCTGTGGCTATGATTGGAATGAATTGTGAGCTGATGAAACGCTACATTGAATTTGTGGCTGACCGCCTTCTTCTTGAACTGGGATGTCAGAAGGTATGCACAAGTCCATCTGAGCCTTCAAATTATTTATGTAACCACAATTACCTACTCCTAACATTTCTAAAATTTTTATTTTTCAGGTTTACAACTCAGAAAATCCCTTTGACTTTATGGAACACATCTCATTGGAAGGTAAGACCAATTTCTTTGAGAAAAAGGTTGGAGAATACCAAAAGTGGGGAGTTATGGCTAAGAAAGAGGACAACGTCTTTACATTAGATGCTGATTTCTAACAAGACCAATTTATTCATTACATGGCTGTTCTTTTGTGTTGTCATTGACATGACTCTCAAGAGTACAGGTTTTGTTAATCAATCATTATTTTATCACATGTGATCTTTTTTATGCACTCGATACTCCTGTCGAGCTAGTTGCAACAAAATATTTCTTTGTCTAAAGCAAACATGTGGTTTTGTATTGAACTAATTGCATGATGTTTTGATGAACATTTGAACTTTAAATCACATTTATCATGTTACCTCTATGTACCTTGACATTATTCTAGCCTCCAGTGAGTTGTTTATTTATTTTATGTTTTTACATCGGTGGACCAGTTGATAGGAGGCTCCACTAGAATTGGTTTGTGTGTACTTGTATTTGACTATGCTTCTGTCTTGAAAGCAGTATTGGTTCCTATGAATTGGTTTATCCAACTTTGAAGTGTCCCATAGTTTTAGTTGTTGTGCTTAAGTAATTTCAATAGATTATACCAAATCGTTTTAAATAAAAATTTCTTATGTAATTTTAGATTTCTTTATCCTTTTACCCTACTCTTTTGTTGCTGTAGATCAACTCTTGTTCAGGACATGTAAGAAAAAGAACATTTGTGTAGTTCAAATTGTTTCAGTTAGAGGCTGAGGGGTTAAAAAAAAAAACATAAACTCATAGATTGTAACATGTTTATTAAACTATCACAGTTCATTTGTGTCAATAGTAAGTTACCACAACCAACTTAATGGGAATGGGAAACATGAAAGAATATACTTAGTATGAAATTCTTCACCCTAAAGCAATCTATCGTGCTTAAGTCTGAATGAGAGCTTACAATAAATATGGTAATGTCATGACTCAATTTGATTCTCTAAATGCAACTTAAGGAATGATGATGCAATTTTGGACTATTTACATAATGGTAACAATAAATACGTAACTAGATAAAGATCAATTTATAAGAAACAAATTACTATTATACAGGGAGACACACATATATCCTATGTATCACTTTCCCCCAATATAGCCAAAATTCTGAGCTGTCGGTATACGATTTTAAACTCGTAAGTGTGAACTTAGTTTGATGAAGCAGTATCACACAGTCACCGGGAAAAGAAACAGCACAAATTTTCATCAATCAAGCAAGTGAGTCTGTGTGTACTGAGGATGTTCCTTTTTCAATACACTACAATGCACTTTCCTCCATTATTGAATTAAAATTTTCTTATAACGACTGCACATAATGCACACACAGAAAAGTTGTTCTCAGATCTGTAATAAGAGAGCTTTTTGAGTTTTTACTGCAAAATAGGTATGGTCTGCCCAACTTAGAAGAAATGTCATGGAATGTAAACAAATTGACTAAGTAAAGATATACAATTAAAAATATCAGTCCTAATAGGCATTGGCTCTCATAACTTAAAAAAAATTCACAGAGTTAAAAATGAGCAAGGCTGGGATTGCTTCCCTTTAAAATTAATTGCCAGACAAAAATAAAAGTAAATAAGGATTTGGAATCAAAGAGACTCCATCTGCTAAAATTCCTATCAAAATAGTTAGAAATAATCTACCCTGTTAAGTTTTGAAAACATAAAATTTTGCTAAGAGCAACAGCATTGTCCACTCAACGGTGTATAAAATCCTTTACAGGATGTGGCTCAGATGCAGGCTTTGGTAACATATTGGTTGCAGGTTTCGAAGAAATTTACACTTCACGAATAATGCCTCGACGATATGTGAGAATAGGGCCGCCTATCTCCTGCACCTGTTCATTCAAGACAGTATCAATAGTCTTATACACATTTTCAGGCAAATGATCTAGTAGCATCCTGGGCTCAATCTTCAATTCAGTAAAATCTTCTGCCGCTGCCCATCGCATTTCATATGTAGGACCACCTCGCCCAGCTTTCCTGCAAAAATAATTTTATATTTCGTTTAGAACCTATGTCTACATTTTAAAAAAGGCTAAATAACATTTAATGCCCTAAAGTGCACACCTGTCATCTTTGCTTTTCTTGCGATGTGTAATGTGAAGAATACGGCCTGCTGTATACAGCCTTGTTCGTGAGAACCTCCTGTCCTTGAAGTCCTTTGCAAGAAGAGAGCAATCCTTGGGAATAAAAAAATAAAAATTTATGAACAGTTATGTGGAACAAGTAAAATGGAGGTGAAATCAATTTAAAAGTAAAATTACCCCATGTTGAGCTCTAGGACGAGGTGTTGAAGTTACAACTTGACTTTTTCTCCAAGTTGATTCTAAATCTCGGGAAGGAACCCCAAACAGTGCATAACCACAACCATTTAAGATGATTCGATACTGTAAAAAAGAAGGGAAAAAAAAGAAAAAAACAGCCAATAAAGTTACTGCATGTTACAATTAGAACCTTAATAAAACCAATTAATACCTTTGGCAACCTGCACGCTTCAAGAACTTCTAGAATTTGAGTTCTCACATTTTCAACAGAATCTACACTGAGCCTCATTACAAAATCATCTCCAACTCCAACAGTAAAGCAAAAACTTTCAGTGTAACGAGCAGCCTCTCTGCTAAGAAGGCCAGCTGGCAAGGAGATGAAGTGACAGATTATAAATACGAAATATTCAATAAAGTCATGAAAACATTGAAGTTTTGTGCACACCTGGAGTTGCAAATGAATACACTTTCACCTCAGGGTATTTGGGCTTTATAATCATGGCAAGTAATACGGCCACTCCAGCTCCTAGACTGTGACCTATGAAAGAGCGACCAAAATTCCTGTTAAAACATGCTGACATAACAAGCAGTTTAATTTGATTTTAAAAATAAAAAATATTTCTTACCAGTTAAAATTAAACTATAATTAGGATATAGATTGAATGCTTTATCAAGGATTCCTACATCATCCAGCCTCTTCTTTATGTACTGTGCTCCTAAGAGCATTCCTTTATGAGCCTGGAACAGAAAATTAACATGCAGGATGTTGCTCATTCTGTGACATTGTAACCTACCCTGTTTAATAATGAGATGCACAAAATACCATTGTGTCTGGTGGAGCACCAGCAACGTTGAATTTCTCTGAATTTGCTGTTAAATCTGTGAAAACATCTCTTATTGAAAAAGATCCTCTCACCGCTACCACAATACTTTGTGTTTTGTGGTCTGCTATCACACAAAAGGGTAACTGAAAAAGATAAAAAAGAAATGAAAAAAATTCGCAGAGGAAGTACTAACAGAATAAAATTAAAATGTGATCTCTCATAATGTACAGACCTCGAAGAGGTGATTTCTAAAGGATGCAAACATGATGTCATGTGGTGGAACCTGTGACAGGTATCGGACCCCTGCCAGATTGCACAGGCAACAATTATCTTCCATGACCAAAGTAGACTTTGATCTGTGAGAAGAAATAGCAACAGTCACTCATTGCGCCAAGTCTCGTTGGACAAACAGTGTTCAGAATTTAGATACTTTACAAACCTGAAGCAAGCACAACACGTCATGTGAGGAATCATTCTAAAAATGCCAGTCGCACAGTACTGGTACATGACAAAGGGCCAGCCGTACGCTGCCATTGAGAGGCGGAGGAAATGACGCGCCCTCTCCAAGCACATCCAAGCCGGAGCGTCCACGAACAACTCCCTGACTTCTGAAACAGAGAGACAGTGAATAAGCGAGGAGCCAAAGCGACCGGGTTTGGTGCATCGCCCTCTTCGGTTCAGGTGTGGACACTTTACCGACAGTCCTCTTCGGGGAAGGGCTTTCCCCCAGGAGATCCAGCCGTCGCCGCTCTCGAGTCTCCCGCTTCTGTTTCACTCTGAGCAGCACTGACCCCGCCAGGACATCGGAGGGGACCAGATCAGTGCTGCGGAACAGTGCTGATAATAAGGCTGGAAACAAGCAGATTACAACAGCAACAATTAAAATATTTCATCTGAGGTGAGATAAGAGTGACCGGACATTGCCACGGATGCTTGAGTCGAGTGGGTTGCCTACCCTCCGGGCGGCCGACTCGCGAACGTCGCTGTGCTTCTCTCCTTGCGCACACACATGAGAGAGAGAGACTTGCCTGCGACCTGCTGGAAGGCCTCGGAGCAGCCGTCGTCGCGCCGGACCCAGCAGAAGATGAGCCTGAAGCGGCGCACCCACATGCCGGCCACCCGGCGGTGGCGCGCAGACTCGAGTGCCAGCGGCTCCGAGTTCTGCAGGTGCGCCGGGCGGCGCAGCGAGCCGATGGGGTCGAAGACGACGGCCAGCCCGAAGACGGTGAGCGCGAAGAGCACCCAGTCGAACAGCACCATCACTGCAAGCAGCCGGGCGTTAGCGGCGTTAGCGGCGTTAGCGTCAGCGCCTGGTTCGGGCCCACCGTGCGGCGCCCCGCCTTACCTTCCACCACGGCCTTGGTGAAGCTCTCCGGGCTGCACTGCACCAGGTCAGCGCTGAACGCCCAGATGGTGCCCATCACGTTCCAGCACACCTCGGGGATGATGAGCAGCACCCTGCAACCGATGCAGAGCGTTAGCGTGGCGGTGCACCGCGGCGACGAGGTAAGGGCTACCTCGTCTCGTCCGGGACTCACTTGAAGACCAGCACGGCGGGCACGTGGCGGCGCGCGCGCGTGTTCATGATGGAGCCCTGCGCGGACCGGTTGATGAGCACGGCCAGGGTGAGCAGCACCACGGACAGCAGCACCATCATGCCCACGATGTAGGTGCGCACCAGGTCGCCGCCGCGCGCGCACTCCCACGTCGAGGCGTAGTAGCGCACGTACACCAGCGACACCAGCACCAGCCTGTCGCAAAGGGTTCGCTGTACAGAGGCGCGCCTAGTCACAGGAGAACCAGGGCGTGGACCACGGCTTACCCGATGAGCCGAATGACGAACTCGAAGAGGCCGGGGAACACCATGTCGTCCGTGGCCGCCAGCCACTTGCGGCCCCATAGCTGCAGCGCCGGCATGTCTGCAACACGGAGCCCCACTGTGAGTCGAGAAGCGAGGCCCCCGCCACGCCCGCCCCGCTAGCACGCCGCCTAGCTGCTCTGCACCGAGGCCAGGGAGTTTCGGGATTTCAAGGACCCCGTCGCCCCTTCCGCGTCTGTTCAGAGCCGATGCCGATTCCTCATGTCCCACGTTTCTTGTTCTTGTTTTTCCCCCTTCCGCCGATCGGCATTGTCTCCCCGCGAGAATGACAACTTAACACGCCTCATCATTCCCCAACGTAAACAGGAGGGCTTCTGCACGAAGCACAATGCGCGCCTGGAAGCGGCACTAGACGAGCACAAAGGCTGCTTCTAACCACGCCGGGGAAATTGGCATTCGAAAAAAAAATATTAAAAGAAGACGCAGTGGTAATGAGGGCTGCGTCTGACGTCAGCAGCCTCGTCCTCCAGGCTCACCCCGCCCCCTCTCCCTGGTAAACCCCGAGCACTGCTCCAGGATAGCATAAAGCGTGCAAAAGGACGACCAACGGCCACCCTATCACACGCTCAATACAAGTTTTGTTCAAAATAAATGAAAGGCAGCCGACAGAATGTGACCGGGACGGACGCCCCAAGCAGGTCGCCATGCGATGTGTACAGGAGAGGTGGGAGGTATTTATTTTGTTGAACCGTGAGGAGTATCTTTGGCCTTTCCAAGTCGAGTGGGAGTGCTCTGCCGCAGCAGAACCCAGTCGCCAACTGGTCCAGCCCAGGGAAACGAACGCAGAAATCGCCCCCAAGTCTGTCTGTCTGTCTGTCTGTTTGCCTCGGCCTTCCTGCACTCTCTCTCTGCAGTCAAACACGGGGCGCATACTTGTCCACTAGCGCACCCAGTCCAACCCAGTCCCTTGCCGTGACTCATGACTCGTCCCCGCGCTCCCTGATTGGTGGACGAGGGGCAGCCGGGCGCCCTGATTGGCCGGGCCGACCCCGGCGGGGCCCTGGCGGGCCAGCAATGGTCAACAGACGTGCCGTGTTACACGGAAGGGAAACGGCGTTCCTTGCGAGCCACTGATCCTCCACTGCACAGTGCACACACACACACACACACACACACACACACACACACACACACACACCTTTTCCTTCGGGAGGGCTTCGTGTCAGGACGAATCGTTACTCCATCACGCCTGCCTGGAACAAACAAGGGCGGGATCAGTGGAGTGCGAGAGAGACAGAGAGCAGTGTGTGAAAACGAGGCGCGCACTGCGCAAAACCCCGTGTTGTGCTGAGGCAGCTCAAACAGACTCCTCCGCTGCAGACTGATTCCGCTCCGTCTCTCTCGCACCCACGCGGGACGACCGCCACGGCCCAGGAGTGCGAGAGAGACAGAGCGAGTCTGGTGCGCAGGATCGCTGGGAGGGAGACGTTGCGCAGACGGTCGGCCAGGGCGGTGCCGGCGGTGCGTGGCGTGCGTCTCACCGGTCCGCGCTGTCCGCGCCGGTCCGCGCACTCGACCCGAAACTCGGCGTTTGTCCGCTCATGGTGGATGCACGCGGAGCGGACTTTACTAATCAAGTCCTGCGAGTGAGACGTTTGAAATCCGAGAATCGGCCTCGGTGGCCGTCCGCGCCGAGCTATGGCCTGCGGTGTAGCAGCGCGGGGAAGGGCGCCGTCTGCCGGGCTGTTTATTCAGCGAAACGCGGGAAACCAGATCAGGAACGAAGGCCGAAGCCGTCGGGAACGAAGCGCACTATTTAAAGGAGAGAACACAGCGATCGTTGTGTTGCGGCGTATGTATGTGGCCGTGCGGCGCCATGTCGCACTCACCGGATACCTGCATCGTGAGCCCCGCCGCGGCGCCAGCGTGACGCGACCTATCGCCCTGGGAGCCAGCCGTATGCCCATTACATGGCGCTACCAACCAAACCGCCAATGACGTCCGAACTTGTCTGTTTGTTCTTCCCGTGCGGTCGGGGCCGCCCATTAAATACGCGGCGAGGCTACCCGATGGGCCGCGGCCTATCTGGGACCGAGGAAAGGTCGGGCTGTCCCCGGGGAGGGAATAAGGGGAGGGGAGGGGAGGCGAAAAGTGCCCCAAATACGACGGTTTATGCGCGAGCCACCGAAAAGTGCTTTCGTCACTCCGTCTCTCTCTCTCCCGACCACGGCCCGGCAGAGAGAGAGAGAGAGAGAGAGAGAGAGAGAGAGAGAGAGAGAGAGAGAGAGAGAGAGAGAGAGAGAGAGAGAGAGAGAGAGAGAGAGAGAGAGAGAGTGACGACAGCAAGGGCCGAACGACGGCAAGGCGCGACAGGGCGGCTTCTCGCTCCCACACGGCAAAAGGGCGGGAAAACTTGTGGACCGATATGAGAGAGTGCGTCGGCCTACCGCGCGGGTGCAAGTGCGAGGGAAGGGGGCCAACTTCATCTACTTCGGGATGTGAGTGGGGCCGCACAGTGGGCCAGGCCGGGCCGGGCCGGGGCAGCCGGGGAAGTGCGGGCAGTGGACCGATGCCAAGGGGACCAGACCAGACGTATGGGACCCTGCCCCCGCCACGCCCGCCCCGCCCCGCGACACTTGTGTCTGCCTCTTCTAGGAGGCTGGCCCCTGCAGCCTGAGCATCGTTTCTTGGCTCTGTCCCTCTCGCGCACCAGTCGCCTTGCGAGAGGGACAGCGGCGCGTCCGGGAGGAGGGCGGTGGGAGGGCGGACATCGCGGCGCTATCTCATGGGTTCACACTCGATGGCGCACTGTCAAACCACCTTCCCCTTCCCGAGACTCTTTCTTCCGATTTGAGACCGTTTTTGCTGAGGCCTAGGAGCCTCCACGGCTCGCTCGTGAGTGCCTTACTCGAGTCGCATGACAGGTCGTTGCTGCTGGACGGGTATAAGTGCACCGCAACCTGTACTCTGTCAGGGCGGGGCGGGGTGGGGTGGGGCGGGGCGTGGCGGGGTGGCACGACAGGAATCAGTCATGGGTGACAGACGCAGAGGCGCATATTGGCGGTTTGAGGAGCCGCGCTGTCACGGGCGCCCGGAATTACTCTTTCAAAAAAGAGAGAGAGAAACAACAAAAAGCCTCGCATCTTTTCCGCGGATAGTTGCGTTTGCCGTCATCGGTGTCCTCTGTGGCCCGCCCTGAGGGGCAGCGAGGCCGCAGAACAGGTTACATAGTGGTGGCTTCAGTTGTTGCCAGGAAAATACCGTGCAGACAGGAGGACCCGCGAAGGAGAACAAGACCGCCATGTTTTTATTTTTCAAAATAAGAGTGGTGAGTTTGCCGCGTCGAAGTGACGCCGAATCGGTTCCCCCATTTTCGCCTCCGTCAACCCGGTATATACCGACAGTCTTTTGTTTTCTGTCGGGTACCTTTTTTTTCAGTATTGTCAAGTAATTTCAGCTAAAGTATTGCAAGGAGCCAGATCTGGCACAGGCTCCGCTCCGCACCAACAGGGCCGCCCGCCGCGCCCCGCCGCGCCCCGCCGCGCCCCGCCGCGCCCCGCCGCGCCCCGCCGCGCCCCGCCGCGCCCCGCCGCGCCCCGCCGCGCCCCGCCGCGCCGCTACTGCAGGAGGTGACTTTCTCTGCGCGGGCCACCACAGCATACCTCTCAGCCAGACTAAAAAAAAAAAAAAATGAAATAATCCGTCGTGACCAAGGCATTGGCTGGCGAGAGCAACTAGGCTGACCTCACGGCGTTCACGCGGCCCATTTCAGTCGAAAGCGCGCTGACTCAGCTGAAATCTCCCGATCACACGTGTGCAGCTAATGGGCCAGCGCTTGCCTGATCATCTCGGAGCCGGTGCGTGCCAGACGTATCCACATCTATCCAGATCTATCCAGATCTGGGTCACTTTACGAACGGCTGTCGGTGTGTGCGTTGCCCGGCGTTGCCCGGCGTTGCCGGCGCGCTCGGCGTTCACACTCCCCATGCTGGAGCGGTTAGCATTCACCCGGCGGGCCCACACTGTTACACACTGCGCGCTGCAGCAGCCCGTCGAGGCCCCGAACAGTGGACCGCACACAGCCCCAGGCTCAAACAGGGCTCCCATTGCTTCATTCGTTCGAGCGGGACGATCCAGTGGTATCAACGAACGGCTGATGGGAGTAGAGACAGAGCCAGGTTGCCTGCCTACCCCGCAAGGGGCTTCCCTACACCCCGCGCTCTGGCACCGCTCTCTGCCTCCTCCCGCGCCGGTGTGCGTCACTCCCAGAGGGCCGCCGAGCTCCTCCCCGTTCCGCTTATGGGCGCCGAGCGAGGCTGGGCTTGGCGGAGGAGCAGCGAACGTGGAAAACGTTGTGACTGGTTGTCGTGCCTCCGCAAAGCGCTGCACACACACCGACACACACACACACACACACACACACACACACACACACACACACACACACACACACACACACACACACACACGCACACACAGGGGCACTCTAGCGCTCGGCTCCAAGGCGAGCTGTGGTTAGACACCTAACATCCGGAGCCATCATTCCAAGACTTTTGACGGCTCGCCCTCCAGAGAGACGACGCCGCGAAAGACAAGCACGAGCGAGGGTGCCGACCTGGAGCGGTGTCGTGTTATTCCTACGACATGGCCAAAAAAAAAAAAAAAAAAGGAGGAGTCTTAAGGATCAAAAATAACACCGTGTGAAAGAAGATTGGCGACCCTGTTCGTCCTTGCGCGAACAATGAAGCACCGCGCTGTCATACACTTGTCAATCAGAAAAAAAAAAAAGTTGGCGGTTCGCCGCGCCAAAAAGCGACCTTTTTTAACGCAGAAAGAAGGACTGGAGGTGTCGGTGACACAATGGTGGCAGCGCCTGACGAACGACAGCGGCGTGCACCGCGCGTCATTGCAGCTGGAAAGGCGACGCAGCGACGCACAGTGGGCCAGAAGACCGACTAAACCCTACACGCGGTTTGAGCTCAACAGTCGCTCAACAGGACTCGAACCGAACGTGTGACTCAGAACGCGTCCGGGATGTTGTTGACCGCGTCCACCGCTCTTCTGGCTCACTGTGCCGCCGGCAGGGAATGCCCACGAGACGTTTTCCGAGAAGGACGCGCAGCCATGACCCGGAGCGGGTGAGCCCCCCCGGAGTACTACCGCGGGAGCCGCTCGTTGGCCGGCCAGCCGGTGCTTTCCAGTGTCGTGTAATTAGACAGTTCGTTTCGAATGACGTCATCAACTCAATAAGCAGCGGTGGGTAGGAAAGGGGGAAAGCCTTCCCCGGCCGTGTCTTGCGCGCACGCCACGGGGCGGGACGAGGGCCCCCCTCGGGACCGCAGGGGGGCCTCGGGGCCCTCGGGGCGCTGTGACGCGGCCGTGCGCCGCACGCACGCATGCACGCTGCGCACGCGGTGCGACCAAGTCAATCAATGGGTTAGGAGGACAGTCAGGCCGTACTAGACACGAAGAAAAATCAAACAAAGCAACTGCACAAAAGTGATTTAAAAAAAAAATAATTTTTTTTTTAAAGTTTTTTTTTGACAGACATTTATGGTGAAGGCACTACGCGAGAACAGATCTCTGATTATGCAGGATTTACCCGTTGACACGAACTCGCCAAGATGTCATTTCCATGTATTATTGCCTTTTTTGTGTCAAACTACCGGCCGTAAAAAAAACAAAACGTGATTTGAGCACTTTGAGAATCCCAAGTGCTAGCCGGTGCGTGCACTAAAGCAGCGCGGAGGTGTATTTAGAACCCAATCAAAGCAACGTGCCACCGCGAGGGCCTCGTTTGATGCGCGCGTCACCGCCGCAGGAAAGTCACACGGTGGTCGCCACCGCCTTGGACTTCCCGGCCGGCCCTGTGGGTCGTCCTGTGGGTCGCCCTGTGGGTCGTCCTGTGGGTCGCCCTGTGGGTCGCCCTTAGGGTCGAGGCAGCAGGGCAGCGGGGAAGCGGAATCGCGATCGGCTTAACGCCAGCGCGTCAAGGCGCTGAATTGAAAATGCGCGGTGTGACCCGTGCGGCCCGGCCGGCCGGCGCGTACGAGCGTGGGGTGTGCACCCGCGTGCTCGAACGGCACGGCCTGGCCGGCCCTCGGCGCGTCACGATGACGGCTCCACGCCGTTCGGCGCACAGTGTTCGGACGCACGAAGATGGAAAATCAAATTTGCGGGTTCTGTTTGTGAGTGACGCGCCAAATCGCTGCTCCCTGCGACGACGTCACTGCTTCCACACGTGAGGCGCCCCTCTCCCCCCTTCCCCACTCACTCCAGTCGTCCGGACGTCATGGAGTGCCCCGCCGGACCCGGCAGGCAGGCCGCCGCCGCCGCCCGGCGGGCCGGGCCGGGCCGGAACGGGTCGGCCGCTGGTGTCAATCCTCTCTCTACTCGGTAAACGGACTTTTCCATACCCTGCCTTCCTTCCGCCACCTTGCATGCCAACAGCCGTGCCAACTGCCCGACGAATCTACGACCTTCGCTCCTGGACCCAAGTTTTCGCGTCAATTTGAGCGCGGGAGCGCGCTTAGTGTGTTTGTGTGTGAGTGAGAGGCACACGCTGACTGAACAACAAGAAAAAACACACGCACAAAAAATTACGCGCGGTCGGTATTTGAACCGGCAGCCATGGTGACGACGGGCGAGGCGTCGCCGGATGTTCCAGGGGAACGTGACAGGAGTACGTCCCGCCCGGAGTCGCGGCGGCGCCACGCGGGGCCCCGTCGCCCCGCGTCAGTGCTGTGCCTTCCAGAGGCTCGCAGCGCAGCACAGCGCCGCACAGCGCCATCAATGTGGGCGTCGGGGAGCCAAGAGGCTGCCTGGCACGCCAGCGGCCATTGCGAGTCTCACGAGCTAACTGTTGTTATTCCCTTGAGAGCCCCCGCCACGCGCAGGGTGGGCAACCGGCACACCGCGGTGCTCGCGGGCTGCCTACCCGCAGCATTCAGGCGCTTTCCAAGTGTACACTCGTTTCGAGATGAGAGCGATTATGACTTGCTGCAGTGAGCACGTGCGGGGCTAGTTGCGCTACAGTGTTGTTGCTTCTGCCGTAAATGACTGTCTGTTTCCTCTGCATTCATTTCCGCCTCTCTCTCTCTCTCTCTCTCTCTCTCTCTCTCTCTCTCTCTCTCTCTCTCTCTCTCTCTCTCTCCTCTCTCTCTCTCTCTCTCTCTCTCTCTCTCTCTGTCTCTCTGTCTCTCTCTCTCTCTGTGAGAGTGTTTGCAGTGGAGCGTCCTCGCCGCGACCGCCGCTATCGCTTTCCGATTGTTGCAGCGTTGCAGCCCCGCACACACATGTGCACGTCCTTGCTCGGCCTTGGGCGCTGTCTGTCTTGGGCTTCACCGTGACGCGCCTCCGCAGCGTCGGTGCGCTCCCACGTCAGCAAAGGCTGTGACCCCTGCGGGCCGAAGCAGGCACCGAACGCAGTACGCACGGGGTAAACATCGCTGGGCAGTAAGCAGTGCAAAGCGGGGCGGGTAATGGCGGGGCTAGATGTAGGCCGGCGCAGCTGGTACCCCGCCCCGCCCCGCAAGCCATCCAGTAGTGCGCTGCACCTGAGCGAAAGTCCAGCGCAGTGCGGGCGCGTCCAAAGGGCGCGAATCCACGAAGCTCAAACCGCACTGTCAGATTGAAGCAGAAAAACCACATCACAGACAAAAATCACCACGAGCCGTTTATACTGCCGCGCGTTGCGGTCGTTTTAGCGCGGAGCCTATCTCTCCCTCTTGACGGCAGGTGCCATCGGCGCGGCGCGCATGCCGTTTTCGCACGGGTTGTTTGGCGTCCCCGAGGCGCTGCATTTACATCGAGTCGTAACGCGAAGGCGACCTTCCCCGGCGCATAATGAGTCCGAATGAGGTCCCCTCGCGTCCTGACGCCATTTCCGGCGACACCACCCTTAACCCCGGCCGGCTGGAGCACGGCAGGGAGGGCGCCGACGCCGCGAGTGCGAGAGAGACAGAGTGTTCCTCGGCCTCACCATGGGACGGCCGGTGCCGGCCGCCATTCGGTTTCGGAGTTCCGGGAAGCCTTTCTCGGCGGACTGATTATCAAGTCTGTCTTCGTCGCACTCACGGCGCACGCCGGGCCCTCGGCCGGGCCCCGGTGGGGGTGCGAGAGAGACGGAGCGACTCTTCGGAACCGAACATCAATCACAACAACTGGAGCGGTGTGCGGTGTTTCCCCCTCGTGTGGAGGAGCGGCTTCCATCGACTACTCGCGGCCACTGCAAACATGGTGGAAAGGGAAGAGCGTGAGGCTTATTTTGGGGCGAAGAAAATGGTCTGAATTTGATTTGGTTCGATTCACCCAAGTGGCCTCCGAGAGCCCCGTGCTTTCGCGTTGCTTTAATTGCATGGGATAATTCGGAGGACGGGCAAAGGGGGGGGGGGGTCCAAGAAAACAAACGAAAAGGCAAGACGGCAGACGTGTAGGAAACTTTCCCAAGCCGCGCGCAGTTGAAGGCACTCGAAGGTATCCGAACGAATCCGAAAGTACCCGAAGGTATCCGAAGTTACCCGAAGGCGTTGCACTGCACGCTACGGTGGCGCGACCTTCCCACGCGGCCAGTGCGCAGCCGCCGACCGCCAGCCGGCCAGCCGGTGCAGCCAGCCAGCCGGCCAGCCGGTGCAGCCAGCCAGCCAGCCGGCAATTTCGCAGCCAGCACCGCGACATATTGGCGCGAAACCAAACCGGGCCGCAAACTCGCACTGCCCGCGCACCGCGCGCCCAAGTCACTTTTCCTTTCTCTGACCTACTTTCCTTTGTTTTTCATTTCGGCCCCGCCTTCAGCGCCTTCATCCACCTCCTCGTCTTCTATCGAATTTGGGAGGAGGCGCGACTGCAGGTCCGCGATGCCGCGATGCACGGGGAAGGCTTCGCACCGCGACGGCGGGTGGGCGAGGAGGTGGGCGAGGAGGTGGGCGAGGAGTTGGGCGAGGAGGTGGGCGATAGGAGGTGGGCGAGGAGGTGGGTGAGGAGGTGGGCGAGGAGGTGGGCGAGGAGGTGGGCGAGGAGGTGAGCGAGTTTGTCTCCGCCCTTATCAAGGGCCCGGCTCTCGGTGATGGCCGCAAAGGGCGACACCGAGTGCGAAGGAAAGTTCAGGGGGACGGCCTGACGGCCTGAGGGAGCCGACGGCCACAAGGCCAAGGACAGACACGCCCCTCGACACTTGGCTGAGGCTCGCGGCCCAGCCCCGCAGCCCAGCGGGCCCAGCCCCGCCGTGACTAATTTGCGCAGTCTCTTTACTTAGCACGGCGCGTGCCTTCGAAAGCAGTCCCCGGTTGTGTTACTTGGAAAAAAAATTACGCGAAAAAAAAAATGGACTGAGCGAAACATGAATGCGTTGTGGGAATTCGTGAGGGGCCATTTCGTTCTTTCAGGAACGTCTTCCGGATTCCTCGGTGAAACTGTGTGCGCACCTAATTGAGCGAATGCGCCACAGGTCGAAGAGGGCACCGGATATTCGCCACTCCGTCCGGAAACTCGTTTACCGCGGGTGCAGTCGGCAGTGCCGGCGGTCGCAGTGCCGACTGGGGATTCCTGCGGATTCCCTCTCACGTTTCCGACAAATTGGCCTGGCAAATGACTGACTCAGTGTCAGCTGCGGAAAGATTTGGCGAACCGGCGCGGCGGACCACGGGCTGCCATTCCGGCTGCCGCGTGCCGCACCCAGCCACATGATTATTTACAAGAAACGGTTTGTGACTCGTGACGAGGACGAGACTGCTGAGTCTGTCCCGGACGTCTCAGCCGGAGAGCGATTCGTTGGGGTTTAGCCTAGGTTAGCCGCGTGAGCTGCTCCAGCTGCTCCAGCCGGCTCCAGCGCGCCAGTGTGCCCGGTTTCCACGGCCAGTCCCAGTGTCGCGTCACCGCGACCACCAGACAATGCTTCGCGGAGACCCGGAGCGTCGCCCGGCAGATCAGCCAAACTTTCTTGCTGCAGTTGCTCGTTGCTTTCGCGACGCTCTTGCGCTCCCGGGCCAATTATTGGTTTGGACCGGCTGCTGAATCGAAAGGGTTTGACGGGGAGGTCCTCTGGTCCTCGGAGCGACCAACTCAGCCCTCCCTTCTGCCTGCGGTGACTACGCGCCGCACCGCCACGGTCCGGATGGACGGCGAGGTTAGGTCGGCGGCGTGACGCGGAACTACAAGAGCCTCGCGAGTCCGTCCACGCCGCGCCGCGCCACGCCGCGCCACGCCGGCCGTGTCGAGTGGGCTGGTAGGCAATGTCACGCGCGGCACCGCACTCTAGGACGAGTTGAGGTTCCAGCCTCTTCAAGATCTCCGTCCGCGCGTCTGCCAGCCCTGTCTGCCCGGCCGTCTGCCTGCCGGTCTGTCTGCCTGTGACCCAGGGCCAGCCAGGCCAGCTGACTAGGTTAGCTCGCACAGCGTGGTGACGGGACACTCTTGGCGCGGTTTCGGACACCGGGTCTCGCCTTTTGGAGCTTTCAAATCGATCGCTGCTCTGCTGCCTCTGCTTCGTCGCGCGACCCTTATTTTTTCCAGTGGGCGGCGGCATGTTGCAACACCCCATTCCTCCGCGCGGCGTGGCGGCGTGGCGGCGGCGCGCCATGGAACAGGTACATATTACGCGACAAGTGCCTCGCGAGAAACAGGTCGCAGCCCGGCTCCAGCTCCAGAGTGTGAGAGAGAGAGAGAGAGAGAGAGAGAGAGAGAGAGAGAGAGAGAGAGAGAGAGAGAGAGAGAGAGAGAGAGAGAGAGAGAGAGAGAGAGAGAGAGAGAGAGAGACGGGGAGAGAGAAGGAGGGGGCGAGGAGAGGGAAGAGTCGGAGCCGATGTATGGGGGTATAGGTAGGCATCGTCCAGTGGTCGCGCTGGGCTGCTGGCTGGCCGGGCCCCAAGCCCTCCCGACCGGCCGCCCCCTGCCCCGCCACGCCCCGCCACGCCCCGCCACGCCGCCGGGTTGCCAGAGACCTCCCGGCCGGCGTACGCACGCACGCCGCGGCGCACGTCTTCGCCGAAACGCCGCCGCCGAAACAAGTCCGAAAAAAGCAGCGCCGATCGGTTATTTATCAACGGCTGTGAAAACGAGAAAAGGCGAGCGGCTGGCGTTGTGGTGTCTGCGCGCGGCGAGCGGTCAAAGAGCAGCAGCTTCATGTCTTGTTGTTGCCGGTTCGCGAGCGGCAACGCGGAAGGGTGGGCTGCCTCGCGCCACCTCGCCTAGCGCAGCATGGCGCAGCATGGCGCAGCCTAGCGCAGCGAGTAGCGCACACATCCGCCGTGGAGGAGGAGCTGAGTGTGCGGAGTGCGGAAGGTCAGGGGAACCGGCGCGCACTCGCACCGCGGAGCACCGTGCCTGCCGTCTCATTCCGAACACTGCTTCGTCGCTCTGTCTCTCTCGCACCCCTACGGACCGCCCCATGAGTGCGAGAGAGACAGAGCGACGAAAGCAGTGCTCAGACGGCAGCTGCAGGGAGGCCCGCCCAGGGTGAGCCCCGTGGCCCGGTGGACCCGAAAAGGCGTACGGTCATTTATTGCGGTCCAGCCGTCTGCAGCAATAACCAGGGAAGACGAGCCCAGAGCCCCTCGCTGTGTAGGCAGCCCGTCCGCCGCCACGCAGCCGGGTTGCCGCCTCGCAGCTCGCAGGCGGCGGACCCGGACCGCATCGGCCGCGTTGTCTCAAAGAGGTCCGTCCGAGGGAGCTACCACTCAAGAAATCATGTGTCCCCTTGAGCGCCAGAAATCTCCGGGAATCGGAAATCTTCCTCCCAAAAAGGCAAAAAACAAGCAAATTTTCGGCGTAAAATTGGTCGAATTCTTGCGAAATCCGACGAAATCTCTTCCCTTAAGAAATCTTGTGTCCCCAAACATACTACGTGGTGGCCCCCTCGGGTCCGTCCCGTTGCAGTGCGGAGCGGCGACTGGCTCGGCTCCAGTTTGCGCGCAAAGCTGCCGCTGCGCCGGAGCACGTTAGAGCGAGAAATGCACTCGCGTTGCTTGGCGTTGCTTCACGTCGCTTCATCCCTGCCGCCGTGCACCGCGGAGGCAGGGCCTGCACCCGCGGGGGGCCGGCCCTAAGCCACCTCGTCTCGGACACACGAGGGCGGTCCGCGGCGATGGAGGGGTGGTGCTCGCCGCTGCCTGGCGGTCCCCGCCGCCACCGCAGACGCCGCAGCGCCGCCGGGGCGCCTCAACAGCGACGCAACAGCGGCCACATACACGCCTATCTCGGCGTGCTGCACGCCGCCGCGCCGCCCCAAGGCAAACGTGCTCGGCGGAGCGGTGCCGCGGCCACGCGGGCCGTGCTTCGCGAGTGCCCCTAACCTAACACAACACACCCCCGGCCCGCCCCTCGCACCGCAACGCGCGGGAAAAATCGGAGCCAAGACAGCCCCGCCGTCTCGACACAGCGACCACACACAGCAAACCGGAGTCGGCTCCGAAAACGGGACGACATGCAACCGCACGCGGCTGCCGTGCAGAAAACAATCACGCGTTGAGCAGCCGGCTCATGACGTATCAGTGCGCGGCGGTATAACAGTCTGTCTCTCTCGCACCCTCGCGGGTAGCCCCATGGGTGCGACAAAGACAACGCGGCCGAACGACCCGCCCCGCCACCGAGCACGTGCTAGCTAGCGCCAGCTCAAGATTACTTTTTCATGGGAGAAAGGGACACCCAGTGGACAAAGGGTCTATTTGGGTTTTACTGCGAGGCTGTAACCGCGGCGCCGGCAGACTGCTCACCCTGAGGCAGCGTTTCGTCACTCTGTCTCTGTCGCACCCGTGGGGCATCCCGCGCAGCCGCGAGAGGGACAGAGCGACAAAACGTCTCTTCGGAACCGCTGGCCGGCTAACGACATGGTGGCAGAAAAAAAAGTGCCACTGTGTGTTTTGAACCCGGGCCCCCGGGCCCCCAGCGCGGAGGCGGGCAGAGTCACGCGGGAAGGAGTTCGCACCTTTCGCTTCTTACAGGTGGTCTTCGTGCGAATCGCGAAACCAGCAATAGATGGAAAGGGGTTGACCCCCGAGAGGCACCCTCCCGATGGGGCGGTTACTCTGCTAATCTCGTGTACACATTCTCTGCATTATTGCAAACTTCAGTCCCTTCGGAGCCGGTTGCAAGTTGAAGATGAAACATGAAAATTTCATCACATCCTGGGTGAGTGCGCGTTTTGTTGTTGCTCTCCTTCCTGCCGCCGGATGGGCTGTGCAGTCAGGCTGGATGTGGATGTGCGCCTCCACGCCGCGCCGCCGGCTCCATCCTTATAAGCCCCGCCGCCCCGGCCTGCCCGGCGGAAACGGGAACGTCCACTTACGTCCTGCAAATTGAGTCCACAAGACAATGTGACTTCCAGACTGTCGCGCTGTCAACACCCAATCACAGCCCGTCTTTGCGCTTCGGTTTCTGCGGCCGGCCAGCCGAGCGATGGAAGAGTCGCACTCGTAAGGCTCTCCGTGAGGGTGCGGGAGAGACAGAGCGCTCAACAGCCCGGCCAGTTGGACGATGAGGCGCGGGACCACGGCGAGGGTTCGAGTACCGCTGCCGCCAGGACCGCCGTACCCGCCATGCCGCCGCGGGGGGCGGGAGGGGAGTAGTGCGTTGACACAGGCCCTATAATGAAAAGCACCTCACCTGTCAGAAGCACGCTTCGGAGCCGCAGGGCTGTACCCGTCGCACTTGCGATCCTCGGAGTGGGCCTCGGCGCTGGGGCAGGACTCTCGCCTTGACACCGAAATAAAGCGCAGCGTCGCCACGCACACACACACACACGCACCAACACGAGCACTGTTCACGCCGAGGATGTCTTGGTCCTCGACGGCGATGGCGGTGATGGAGGAAGAGGTATCCACATGTTACAGCATTACTTTCCCCAGCTCGGCCGGAGCGCGGCGCACCAGCAGCAGCCGCGCGGGGCGTGGCGGGGCGTGGCGCGGCGGGGCGTGGCGGGGCGCAGCAACACGCGCGGGTCACGCACGCGGAGACGACGGGCACGCGGGGCACGCGGCGGCCGGGAAGCAGCGTGCGTGAGGCAACCGCGGCGGAGCGCTGCGACTGAAGCACGGCGCGGCGCTGGGGCACACACTGACACTGCCCTGGCTGGCGGCTGGCTGGCTGGCGGATGGCTGGCTCACTGACTGGCCCCTGGCCCGGCCACCACCTCGTTCTCCGCTGGCGCTGGTACTCCGCTGCAGCCAGCACGCCGCGGCCCCAAGCCCCGGCCGCCCCGGCCGCCCCGGCCCCTCGCCACTTGGGCGTAAGTCGGTGCTGCACCGCCAGGAGCGCTAGCGCCGCGTCTCGCCGCCTGCCCTCGCCGCCTCTCCCCTGGCCCTCTAGCTCCGCGCTGCCGCCCGCCCGCCGCGGCTCTTGTCTTCGTCTTGCGTGCGTACGGACGGCACGGCACGGATTGGCTGGACGAGCTCGTCGCTGGCAGCGCGGTCCGCGGCAGGGCCAGGCAGGGCGAGAGAGTGATCGCCCAACTGGACTGGTTACCCTTGCCACCCCGCCAACCTGGAGGACGGCCACCGTCCAGCCCCATGCCGGCCCAGCCAGTCCTCCCCTGCACCTGAACTTCGGCGTCTGCCTGGAGACGCAGTGCGCGCGGACTGCAGGTGTTGTAGGTTCAGGTCGAGGCGGGGCAGTCGGCAGGCTGCGGAGGAGTCGGTGCTGGTGGACCGCGGCGCTCATGTGGCTCCTAGCCCGGCGAGCCGGGCCTGCCGGGCCAGCCCAGCCCCGCGGTGGAGTTGGCCGACCACTTTCACCGCCACGCAGCCACTCACTCCACTCCACTGCAGTGCCCCGCCGCCCCGCCGCCCCGCCCAGCAGCAGCCTCACTGATTCATTCGGCGGCGAGGCGGCGTCCGGAACGCAGCGCCGCGGCCCGAGTCCAGGCAAGCCGATCGCCATCGCCGAGCGCGAGTCAAGACGGGGAGGACCAGCCCCCGGTGCGCAGGCAACCCAACCAACACGACGCAGCGGCGGCCTCATAGGTTGCCTGCGCACCGGGGGTCTGCAGAGCGACTCAGTGCTTCGACGCTGTCCCCGTCGCACCCCCTGCGGGCGGGACGGGGGTGCACCGGTGCACACCATGTGAGCGAGGGAGACGGAGAACTGTCCGTGACTGAAGCCGTATGCAAGCTGCTGAGAATGCGATTCGTAGACTGCTCGCCAGCATCACTCGACTGCGCCATGAGACATTGTGCAGCGTGAGTGAGCAGGTGCGAGTGTGTTTGAGGACCTGATGGGTGGAACAAGAAAATTCGAGTAGTATTTCCATTGATTTTATTGACATGAAAAGTTTCATGAACGGCTTATTCGTTCACTGATATGGAACAAGTCTCACCTAAATTGCAATCTAACACACATATTAAAATTGAAATATATCCCACGCCAACTCTTAGATTCCGAGTTACAAGTGGACATCCAAATCACCGCCGTATACCAAAGCAGAAGACACTCTTTTTCAAAAGTCAGTCCATTTAACCCAAAATAGAGGGCTATTCAAAGATCTTCTGAAATAGCATGTAGGTGATGGAAAGAGCCTGAACTGTGTTTCATGATGATTTGATTTAAAGCTCTAAACCAACATGATCCATCTAAAACATCGCAGCAATATCCATATATGAGAATGAATGCTCAATTGATACAAATAATGGAGATACTTTAGTACTTCAAAGAGAAGCTGCAAGGAAGGAACAGCACTTACAATATTAGCAAATTCACATAGAGGGGAAAAAATTATACAGAACAGAATTTTTACTTAGTAAGTTTCACTGATACATCAGGAATTATTTCTGTCACACACTACAGTTAGTTATAAGCAAGACCTCCCAAAGAAACAAAACTGGGAAAATAATAATAGCTTTTTAAAATGTGTTTAAACAAACTTAACATAATTATTCTGGCACACCAATTTAGATTTTCTCCATAACATTTCATATAATAGACATATACGGACAGAACTCAAATTTGTGCTAATAAAGGAGATAAAAACAGTGCACATCTACAAGAAACCTTCCACATGTTGAGTTAAAACCGATTGATATTAATCACAGAGAATAGACTGATCATAACCTAGTATTAGCAAGGATGCCAAACACAAGGCAATAACACACAGTGCAATGATGGCAGCACATGCTAGTTAGGAACAATGGAATACATTTCACTTGAGCATCTCAAAGCACCAAAATTGCCGTATGTTCCAAACAAAAATATAAAAATGAGGGGTAAATAGGCCCTAATTGTTAAATTACATGCTTTAAATTTAAATTTCACTAAGTAAGAGCATAAGAAAATTATGAAGCACGTGAACCCTTGCGCCCCATGAAAGACAGGCATTTCAGAATTTTGGTACAGTTCTTATGTTCCTACTTCGCCCCTCATAAAATATCAAACCAAAAGTGGTCCTCATCTGACAATTAATTAGTCTCTTTACTGATGCTTAGCAATTGTATCCTAGAGCAATACAGATTAAATTTCATGACTACACCGTTGCATTTAAACCAACTAGGTAAGTTCATGTTTGAAGAATAAAATAGATAAATATGCAAGTAAAAAAGTCTTTAATTAGTGACTCATAGAAAGAGCCAGCAACAGCCTTCTTGCTGAATTCTCAGCATGTAGAGACGTACTTAATTATATATCTAATTTATTTGATTTCTAGACATAAAAAAGGTCATACACAACAAAAAAAAGGAAAAGAAAGTATCTATATACTGCAGGGCACAATACATTCACACAACCCTGCCATTAACAGTGACACTGCCATTGCTCATGACAAATTGTGTCCAGATCACACTCAAGCAAAATAAAGGTATCCCAAATCACGTAGCGTAGCGCTTGGTCCACAATCGCGCAACTCTGTCATGTTCTTCTCGATTCTGCAGATACTGTGTAGCTATACTACCCACAAGTGGATCGGCTGGGAAAATGAAGAAAGCAAATTGTTAATAATTTAATTTGACAGTGACGCGGCAGGAGTGCCAGCACACCCTAGGATTAATACCTGGATTGCAGTCAGTAAGAAGGGAGCAAATAGACAGCAGGACTTTAGAAATTGTAAGAGCTGGAGACCAATTGTCCTTCAATATGTCCAAGCAAATTACACCTTGGCTGTTGATATTGCAGTGGTAAATTCTCGTACGGAATGTTACCTGTAATGATAAAGATATTGTAAGTTAAGACTATCAGCACAACTTCGGAGAAATTAAAAAATTTGTGAAACCTTTGTTTTTAAGTACCTTTGGTGGTTTGAACGGATATTCTGCTGAAAAGTGAATATCCAAGAAAAATACTCCCCCCTCATAAACTGAGCCAGGAGGACCCAGGATTGTTGACACCCATTCATACAAATTATCACCTTTTGGACCAGCACTAGAAAGAAAACAAAATGAGCAAAGGTAACATAAAATGAACAATGCATATGATAAGGATTAAATCCTTGAGAAAAGTTACCAACCTGCAATTCGGAGGGGGATCGAGGGTAATTTCAGCTAATTCCTTCTGAATTCTAAACATAAGATGAAAAAAAAAATTGAGCAACACAAGAAAAATTGACAGAAGTGTTTTGCATAATATATATACAAGTACATCAACTTACCTTTTTGCTGATGTGCTCAAAGCTTTCGACATCTTTGGGTTTGGTTTGCTATCCTTGCTCTCTCCACTCTTATTATCATTCAATGAAGGTGTGCCGCGACCACGTCCTGCTCCACTTGATCCAGCCCCAGACGCCATCACCTGAAACCCAACCCAAAAGCAATCTTCAATAAATGCAGTAGCAATTCAGGCTAGGAGAAAACTAAGGGACTGCATTCCAACCCAGCTTTCAAAAATTAGGAACAATTATTGAGAAAATCCCTTACAAGACTTTAATGAAACACAAAACGAAAGTACGGCCCCTGGGAATAAATAAGTTTACGCCATATTAAAAAAGAATGAAAACCTTTCAAAGAAATTGCAAAAAAAAAAAAAAAACATAACAAGATAGGCCATTGACTTTGAATGACACAAGCAAGTGAAAATGCATTAATAAAAATATTCAAACCATCAAGGGTTAAAAAGACTACCTATTTCTAGATCAGTAACGCAAATCTTCAATAGATCTAATGTTTATAAATACAACAAACCTACAAAGACTAGATTCATCCACTCAGAAAGAGCTAACCTATCAGAACTCCTTTGATCACTTAGGTTAGAATATTAGACGTATGTTGTAAAAAGCAACAAGGTCGCCCATCTAAGTACCACGATCAGACGTCGGCAAGATCTAAGAAGCCAAAGAAAGCAAAAACAAGGACGAAATGCACCAAATGCGTTCACAGCACAAAAATCAATAATGGTCACTCGTTCCTAGATGCAAAATGCAACTGACAAATACATCAGCTATTCGCCGTCTACGATCACAATTACCTGCAACCCTCAACGATCAGACATTAATGGTCCCTTGGCTATCTTTAGAAACATAAGGAACAGACGAGGGAGGCCAACAAAGGGAGATACAAGTCGAAAACCCCCAACAGTGATGCTCCGTCCCAAACAATCGGTGGCCGACTCGCTTCGCTTCCAGGCTCCCAGGCTAGTTTCACTTAGCGCCGGGTTAGCGACCCCGCCGAGGAAAAGTGTCCTGTGCGAGGATAAGAGCGCAATCCTGAATCCTTGCGTACCGAGGTGAAGGAGTCGCGAGAGGCAAAGCAGGCAAAGCTGCTGGGGTGGACGAGGGCATACGACCAAACAAACCACAATCAAACACTGCTACTGCTACAGCAGCAGCGGCGGCGGCCAAGCGGTACGCAGCGGCAGCCGCGATCTTCCTCCTCGCCCGGCTGCGTGCGGGGCGAGCAGCTGTCTCTCTCGCTCCGCCGGGTGAGTGACCTATCGGACCCATGCAGAGAGAGAGAGAGAGACAATCTGCTAGTCGACCGACGCGAACGTTCCGGTGGGGGTGGCGATGGGTGCGGGATGAAGGGGTTGACGTCTCCCTCACACACTTGAACCCGTGAACCCGAGAGAGCGGCGCATGGCTTCAAAGAGGCACACATGGGAATGATTTCCTTAAAATAAAACCAATTTTCCTTTCATGCTTCTATGACAGATTTTTTTTATTTTCAAAGATCAAGTTAGCATGACAGTTTTGTTTTCCAGAGTATGTGTGATTATGTACACTGCTGACAAAGACTTCACATAAAATCAGTTTCAAAATTTTATAACAAGTTCATTACAAATCCTCTTAAGGCATGTTTGTTTCAAGAGGGAAAACCCATATACTACAACATTTTTGATTTTACATTGATTTTTATCCAATAAATACAGTTAAAAATGAGCGGTCAGCCTCTCAATGTCTTGTAAGTCGTCCATAATTTCTTCGATTTTTGTTCCTATTTTCTTGGCTACTTCAGCCTTTTCATTGGAGGGTAGTGAGAAGAACTTTGAAACAAGTTCACCATCTATTATACCTCTTGCTGGGTTGCTCAAAAGCTTCCTGGCACTTTTATATGTCCTGAAATTACCGAAAAAATTAAAGCAATTGCCATGCCTGTCCTAATCTTTAAAAAAAACAAAAAAAAAAAAAAACATTAGATTAAATGCAAAATAATTAAATATGTACATACCTGAAGGCTTTAGGGTTTAGACCAGCAACATGCTGTATGCTTGTTACAAGAACATTTTGAAGCATTAACAGTCTTCGATATGTTTTCTCAGGAACTGGCAGTAATGAGCCAATTCCACCATCCATGGAAACTATAAAGGCAAGGGAGCTGGTGTTAATAGAAACGTAATAGACTGTTATTTACATAATAATGGATTACAAGAAACTTACCAAACATATTGATGTGTCTTTTCTCTGCACCTATAACTTGTCTTCTTTCAGGGGGAATATCATTTAGTTTACATTTTATCCTGAAGAACTTGGATGCATGCTGTCCTAAATGGAAGTCTGCTTTCCTCATCAGGCGCTGACCACCACAACTTTCTCTAGCTTCAGGTTGATAGGTATAAAGGACAATATTCTTCTCGGCGTCACTGACAAGGAAGCCAAGTTGAGTGTTGTCAATCATGAACTCAACATTTATCACTTCACATGCTCTGAAGTCCTGATAGACAAAGAAAAAAGGAAATCATTCACAAATTTTCAGACAAGGACACATTGTGAAATCAAATACATTTCATTCCTTACCTTGCTGACTAATGACAGGGTTCTATACTCCTCCTGGAAGCGAAGTAAACTTATTGACTTAAAGACATCAGCAGCAAGAATCATATTTTTTATGGTGATTATCTGATGGATATATATTTGAGTGTCAATGAAGGCAACACCAACTAAGTCATCATCTTTAAGCTGCCAAATATATATCTGTAAAAGCAAGAAAATTATAAAAGTTGCAAATAAAGATACCAAAAAATATTGAGGTTTTGAGACACTGTGGCCGGATCACTTTTCTTACATACCTTCTGACCCACAGCAGAGACAAGAAAACCAAGGACTTGTGATATTGCTGTCACTGGACCCTTCTGTTCCTTTGAGTACAGACATTTAAACCTATTTTTGGTGAGAGGCTGTCCAGGTTCAGGCACAACTTCAATAATGTCATAAATTATGATCTGCCAAATTCAAAATAAAAATTGTTAAAACAGTATGGGAAGTGATGTTGATGCTTGTATCACAAAGATTCTTTAACTTACTCTTCCACGGCTTGTTACATCTTCACCATAATTGTAGTTGGTGCCAACAGCCACATATCCTTTCAAACCACTGCGGGTACCCTCATATGCTAAACTGACTGTTTTCAAGCATGTGACATGTTCCCAATCATCTAACTCCACACGAGTGTTTGGAATAACCTGTTAACAAATAATGTCAACAATTTAAAAATAAATAGAAAACAAATTCAACTTTCACAATTATGAACAAACCAGCAATTACCTCCCAAGACACAGGAGAAAATAAAAGTATACTGAAATGCTCTTGGAGAGGAAGAGGGAAGCGGTCACTGCGGTCTTCTTCGGAGAGTTCCTGGATAAAACAGGAAGGAACAACAATTTCAGTAAAATACTTGGAAAAATAATTTAGAAAAGAAGAAATGCTACTTTGCTTACCTTGTCTTCACCATTGAAACGATAGTATTTGTTTGATGCTTCACTTGAACTGGTTACAACGCAAAAGGTCTTAGTTTCAAGATGATAGGTTACAAAGTGAGGAGTGCATCGTAAAGGAACTTTACGCACAGGCCAAGTAGCATCATAAGAGAGGTGAGTTGGAAGAACACAAATACGCAATTCACTCTACAGAACAAAGAAAAATACAGACAATTTTGTTAACCCCTGTTATTTGAATTTCACTGGTTAAAATTATAAGACTACCTTTTTATTGAAGTAGAGGAATCCTTGAGGGCAGTTAATGTTGTGGAATGGAGCAAAACACATCACAGGTCCATCAATACTCATTGGGTGTGTTCGAAGTTCTCCTCTTGATGTTAGAAACAGCCAATGAGGGTATGGGCCACATATAAAGACCTTGAATAAACAGAAAATTAAAAAGAGGTTCTTAACATTCCAGCAACATTCAATTGAGCTCAATGACTCGCAGAAAAACCAATATAGTGCCATTTACCCCATTATAACCAGCTATATTGCCAAAGTAACGTAGCTGGCTCATGCGGCTAGACTTCTCCTCATTTTTCTTTCCCCTGAATTTACAAAAACAACAACAAAACATCAATCATATCCCCAAAACACACAAATATAACCCAAATTTTTTAAAGTGAAATTTGCAACTTTTATACCTGTTCTTGCGCTCCCTAATCAGGACATTATGATTAACTTTACTAAATCGTATCTTCAGATTCCCTCGAGGGTATCTGTATATCTGATAGATAAGTAGTTCATCATCTGTGCGCGCCAGCAATAGAGGCTGATTCCCATGATGGCCAAGGCCAACCACCAGAAGCTCCCTCACCAATGTATCAGTTGTGGGTCCTAGGAGGAATGATTCAAATTAAAACTACTAGTTCAGACAGTTGAGCAATGAGGTACAGAAAAGAAAAAGTACCTGAATCTGATTGAGAAATAGGTGTTGGAGCTGCTTCTAAACTGTCAACAAGAACCCTTAGGCCTTGGCCTAATCCTCGTACAATATAGCTTAATTTAAAGTCAGGTAGAGTGTAGATTTCCATTAATCCATTCTCACGTATCAGGAACATCCAAAACGATGGTTCTACCTTCTGCATGAGTTTATGCCACCTATAAAAAAACATTAGCATACAAAAACTAAGTGACAGGAGACGTTGGAGTAAATTGTTGAAAAGGTCAAGGGCAAAATTTTACCATGGTAAGTTTCTTTTAGGAGCAGTAGGTTTGGGTTCTGTTGGAGGGGGCATTGTAAAAAGAGTTGTTGGATCAGCATCACCATAAAGAAGCTCATCCTCATCGTCAACTTCATTCTTGGGAGGCTCTCTGACAACATAGATTAAGCAGGGATTAATTTTAAAAATTTTAAAAAGGAAACAAAATGGAACCAAATAAAAGTACTAACACTTTTGGGTTAGAATCTTCAGCTTCAGCAGGCATGGCGTCATCAGAAAGATTAAAAGTTAGTAATCCACTAACATCTCGATAGGTACACAAGGCTGAGACTTGAGGTTTCTGCACAATAAAATAGAAACAATACAATTTCAATAAAAAATTATTGAAAATTGCAGTACATGCATCAAGTTAAAAGTCAAGGAACTCCTCAACATGGTCACATACCAGTGACAACTGAGGGCGTGTGACATGCAATTTGGTTTCACCGCGTCCTTCACGAAGTGTTAAAAGCATCATCTGACCATCTTCAGTCAAGATCACTACATATGGGTCAGCAGATGAAGCAAATGTGACTGGGCTTCCAAGATCCAAAGGTATGTGCTGAATTTGTTCATCTCCTTGAAGAAGTCGTACACCTAGTTGAGAGACCTGCATGGCATAATTTATTGTTAATTTCAATTTACACATTTTTAAAAATCTGTTTATAGAAACTTTTTTTAAAAAAAAACCTACCTGAATGATATACTGGTTTGAACCAAGATTGCCAGCATAAACTGTAGCACTTTCAGTGCTGAAACCTGACTGGTCTACCTCATTGATTTCTCTTCCTGTTTGAAGCACCTAAAAGAAAATAACATGTGTAACTTATGATCAACAACCGTTAGACAATCAAACACAAACAAGAGTCCTTGTACATACCATAGTGGACGATCGCTGACTAAGAATGAGGTAGGCATGAGTTGGATCATTGTCAATGATAGACACATCATCAGGAACATGACCTGAGGAACTGACAACAGTCCACATGTCAATGCAGCCTGGCAACTCAAAAGTAGTAACCACCTAAAAAATGAACTGAATTGAAAAATCACACTGTCAGCATAGACTGGGTATATTGCGGAACATAGGAAATTCATACCTGAGGACGCACTGATCGCTGTAACACACATAAGGCTCCATTCTTGCCATAACCTGAAGTGGTGACAAGCTCAATATCTGGATCTTGTGTGTTAGAGGAGAACTCTTCAGACAAAAATGCTGGCTCTCCCATTGCAACATCACCACATGGACCAATATTCAGCAAGCTGTCACATACTTCAAATATGTATGATGCAATTTGAATTGTTGAGGATTGATTTTCACGACCATACACTTCCAACTCATCAAGATCTCGGATATCAGAGACATCAGAGGCCATCCAGTCACCTATGGAAATGTGGAGGACAACATAGAAGTCAGAGCCACTTTTTAACAAATCAACACCTATTCCTAAAGGCTTAGGAAACCTACCCAATGTGTCCAAACGTTTCTTTTTGGCAACTGGTTCTTTGCGTTCTTCTAATCTGAGGGTAGTACTTTGTTCTTTCTCAGTAAAGCGCAAGAGAAGTGAATTTCCAAGTCGAGAACCCAGGAACAAATAATTATCTTCACAAATACACATCTGTAAGAAATAAGATTTTTTTAAACTAAAGTAACATTAATTTGAGGGCAAATTGTGTACTACCTAAAATATTATCAAACTTACACATGTAGTCAGGACACTTGCAGCTGCTTTCTCAAAATGGAAGTTGCGTACACTACGCATGGTGTCAGCATGAATAGTGAGAACATACAATTCACCATTTTTTAATGATAAAACAACACGGTCATGGGAGAGGAAGGTTGCTTGAGCTCCTTCTAAAGTCATACAAACACCTTCTTGGGACTCTGAATGTGAGAAAAAACAAAATTGGATTACAAACAGATATTTACACTGATATTTGCAAAAAGTTGAAAGAATACTGGATTGAAATAATTCTCACAACTTACTGAGAGGAAAATTGGTGCTAGTGTCAGTAACACTATTCAGAGACACCCCAAAAGGTGGAACACTTTGATTCAAATAAATTATTGCATTTGTAGTAAGAATTAGAGTTCCACCAAGTGGCTTCTCAATAGGTAGAGCTTGTACACAGTCAAAGGGTAAATTAGCCACTGACCAGATCACTGGGTGGACTCGTTGCATTATGTTCAAAGAAATAGCAACCATACAACAGGTGTCTTGCCTAACAGCTATTCTCCTGCATGGAAAAAAACCAGATTGATTGTAAATATTATAGGTGGTTGATGCATAGACTTCATCTTTTCTTCCATTACTTCAACAATCCTTACCCAGGGAACGTTCTTACAGGTTCATATAAAATGAGAACAGTAGGTTCATAATAACCGTGAAGAAATTGAATGTCTATGACATTATCCATTTTTTCATCTAGGTCCTTTAGAACAATCATATATGATGCCATCACACTTGCCCCAGATGAATTGGACACAGTATTGCTTTTGGTGTCTGTCGAGGCCACATCAGCATCTTCCACCACAGATTCGTGACGGAAAGGCAACACAACCAACTTGCGTCCGTACACAAGCATCACCGCACAGCGGTTTTCAGGGTCCACACGCACCATAGGAATGTGAAAATGGTGCATCCAACCACCCTGCAACAAAGACAATTTTGAAACGTACAGATAGTACAAGAATTCGGTGGAAGGAAGCTAGAAGAAACACTGTGACATACCCTCATGTCTTCTTCTTCAAAGTAATGAAGAGAAAGAGTCTTTAGGTTGTGAGAATCCAAATCATACTCCACAACTGACAGCTTTGCATCTCTGAAAGACATTAAGAGCGCGTCCTTCCCAGAGCCTGCTAGAGACACCGCTTGAAGAGACATGACATTACCAAATAACTGATATGTCGCCAGACATTCTAATTTCATCACAGGAGGGCCCCGGGCTGAAGAGACAACAGGGAGAGAAATGTAAATTCCAATGACCAATCAAAAAATAAGGACTCAAAAATTGTTAATGTGGCAAACCTCGCTTGGCTTCATTCTTGTCGAGAAGAGAATCGGGTACTAGACGGAACACACGCAATACATTGGCCCCTGCCACAACAAGGGGACCGCTCGGTTCTGTTGAAGAAGTGGCAGGTGATGGCATGTTCCACGGCGGTTGCCGCGTGGCTCTGGCGGCACACGGAGAACATTGTAGTCCCCTAATTGCTACAAATGTAGCTTCTGTTGATGAGAGCCTGCAGAAATGGAATACGATATGCCAGATTTTTACAATAAATTTTACAGACTTTAATGCAACAGTTTTTTTTTTTTTTTTTTGAAAGAAAAGAAAACTGACCTCACAGAGGTTTGAAGAAATCCAATGTCACTTCATCATTGCTGAAGGAAATATAAAGTTGAAGGTGTCACCGGCGAATACACGGTCAAAGCATACTCAAACTGGAAATTCCAGAAGAGGAGTTATTTATATCAAGATGAAATGGTTAAGAAAATTATTTCTCAATAATGATTCAACTTATGTATTACCCATGTAAGTATGTAGTACGGATTTAAAGTTACTATTTCTTTTTTAAGTACAGCAAACTGACGACACTTTAAGGTTATGTTTTGTTCGCTGTCAACAACAACAGCAGGCCAGCAACAACACCAGGGGAGTGCTTAGCGAGGCTAGGGAGGAGGAGATGAAAAATGGCTGTGAACGATGAAACACGACGGGTTGCCTATCTTCTGGGCGCATCCCTCCTTGGAGGCCTTGGAGAGACGCAGAGACCGGGCATTCTGGTGGTTTTGACTGTGCGGAGCCCGAGCGGCGAGCGGTCACCGCGTGCTGTGAAAGTCGGTTGATCGTCCTCGCGCTTCGGCGCCACGAGTGGCCGGGTGGTCCTTACGCGGACCGGCAGAGCGGTCCCGCACCCCGTTCATGTCTCTCTCGCACCCTACGGACCGCCCCACGAGTGCGAGCGAGATAGAGTGACAAAGTCGCCAGCAGCCTCCCAGTCGGACTGAACGGGCAGTCCCATTGACGCCGGTCAGCTGATCAGGAGTCAGGTAAAGCCGCAGGGTTGCAGGCTTTGCGAGGGTCGCGGCCGCCGGGGTGGCCCGGGGGCGGGCGGGGGCGGGCAGTACAGGGGCATAGCGCTGCGGTGGGGGTAGCGCGGCCGAGGTGGGGGTGAGGGTGAGTTTGATTCCACCCAACCGACGCCGACGCCCCTAGCCGGCAGACGCGGCGCGACGCCCGAGTCCAGCGCACGTGCACGTTTCGTAGCAGAGAGCCATCCGACCCTGGCGTCATCGTCTTCGTCGTCGTCGCCGGCACGCTTGCACGCGCGTGCGTGGCGCGTGAGCCGCCTGGCGCCGCGCGTCTTCCGCTCTTAAAGACGTGGCCGCGACCGCCGTGATAGTGACGAAGTGCGGTGTGGTGTGACGAGAGCCGCTGCTCTGAGGATTTTGGCCGAGGTCTTGCCATGCCGGTGTCAACACTTCAAGGCAAGCCGAAAAATAAATCGCTTGCTTTTAGTGCGGGGACGGCCGCAGCCGGCTAGTTGGCGTGTGTGTTTGACTGGGTACCAGTCTGCTGCCAATCTGTTCGATATGGCGCACCGGTGTGTTCCTGCAGCACACAGCGTTGATCCGGTCCCGTGCGTGCGGGTGTGTTTAGTGAAGGCACACAACACGCGCGCGCTTTGGGCCTCGACAGAGAAGCGCCCGCTTCGTATAACCTGTCAATAAGTGCGTCGTATTATTTGTGTTATTTACGCGTCGATCGTCAAATTGGGCCGCTTGGACCACTAGGGGTGGTGGCTGTTGTTAGTCGCGCTTTCAGCATACAGCGTCCCATTTGGCGCGTCGGGTTTTGTTATTGTTGGAGGTCCCGCCGCACTCGCTCCACATGTTGTTGTTGTAAGCGCCTTCAGCGCCCCACTTGACGTGCGACGGTGGTTTGTTGTCACTTTCTCGCTAGGTCCGGGTCTATTTGACGTCCCAGTGACATTAGCAGAGCTTGCTTGCATGGCTTGCCTGGAGCTTGTTTTCGTTGCCTTTATTTTACGGTGCGGAATGCGGGGCCCTGGTAACGGCATTGTTTTGCGAGCCAAGCCTGCGCGGAAACGGCATGGGAAATGGCCGCTGCTGGAAACTGTTACTGTTTCGCCGTGCCAAAAGTTTTTTTTTGTTTTTGCATGTGATGCCCCCTTTTGCAACTATCGCGGGCAAGGCTGTAAGTTGTCGCTCACACGCTCACTCAGGCTCGCAAGAGCAGTATCCCGTGTGTCGAGGAGCCCCATTTGACTCCAACTGACGCGGCGCAGTTCCTTGCATATTGAAAACCGTATTCAGCCCAATACTTACGCCACGTGCATGCATACCCTATTGGCAAAATCGGCAAATCCAAACATGAAGCTGGAAACGGGGTGCATCTCCGAGTTGTAACAATGACAGTAAGCCTACTGAGTCGGCCCATTGCGCTGAGCCAATGAAACGGTCCGTAGAGCACGGCGCGGCACGGCGCCAGCAGAGGCTGAAGCTGGAATCGCCAGAAAAACCTGTGGGAGACTGACCACCCAGAGATTTCAAGATTGCTTTCTAACGCACGCAGCGGGTGTCGAACCTCTGTCAGCAGCGGACGGCGCGGCCGAGGGCAAACCCTGAACCGACCGCACACCACGGGACCGCGGGGCTGGCCCGGCTGGACGGACGGCAGCGTCACACAACAGGCTTGTCACATGTCACTTAGCAAACACTTTGCCTGCTAGCAGAGCTCTGCCGCGCGACGGTGACTCTTCAACTCGAATGACGGTTCAATTCAAACTTGGCGTCAGCGGAGCGACGTGGCGCTCTTAACAGACGACAGGCCAAAAACTGGGCCGGTTCTCGGAATCTCAGAGCGACGACGCCTGGGGAAATTTGGTGAGATTTCCTGTCGCGTCTCCGGATTGATGCACGTCACTGCGATGAGCGCGGGGGCGTAGCGCGGGGGCGTAGCGCGGGGGCGGAGCGCGGGGGCGGAGGAAGCCGTGGAGCGAGACTGCATGTCATGTCATTTGAGAATCATGGCTGACTTCAAGGATTTATTCACGCAGCAGGGCTGCGCGCTGGAGGCAGAGGCGTTTCCTCGCAGAACAACTGAGAACAACGCCAGAGAGGGGGCACTCGCACTGATATGATGGTCGCCCGTAAGAAATGCAGAGGAACGCATGTAGCGCGCGCGCTGTCGGCAACAGCGGCGGAAGCGGGCGCTGGAAAAACCGGAGTAAGCAAACAAAAATATCAGTAAGGAAAAAAAACATAAAAAAAAAATTGCGGATATTATTTAAATGCGGGATGCGTGCGTGCGATGCGCCGGCACGGTCTGCTTGGACGACCAGCCGGCGCTGCGCAGCGATACTTAGACTGGCAACGCGATCCCCGTCATTCAAACCTCTGGGCGCCTCGGCTAAATCACGTCCGTGAAATCATCCAGCCCCGCGTGTAACTGCGCAGAAAAAGCGTCTCCGTAATTTTAACGTTATTTCTGCGACGACGGTCAATATTGTTTGATGACGGCCGTGAGTTGCGAGGCGCTCACTCTGTCCCGCGGCTCGTATCCATCCGGGGTGGGGGAGGGGGGGGGCGGCAGGCTGGACACTCGAGCCCTCCCAAAGGGGGAGGGGGGGCGCACTGAAAATTTTCACGACGTGCGTTTCATGATAAATGCAATCAAGATGGCGACCTGTTCGAACACACGCCAAAGGCCGTGCCTGGCCGTGCCTACAACGCGACGTAATGAGCGGTGGGCGGGCGGTGGCCGGCCAGCGAGGGGTGGGCCGTGGGCGGCCGTGGGCCACCACTGGTGGGGCAGCAAGGTAAGGCCCACAACGGATCTCGATAGACCACAGCGGTGCGGGTCACTCGGGCTGACAGTGTGGTGTGGTCACAGAGAGGCCCGTGCCTGGTCGAGCCCCCATCGACAGAGTACTGGCAGGGCTTATTATGGCAAGCATCAGTCCCGTTCCGTCCGTGCGCGCCGCGGTCTGCTGGCTGGCTCGCCACCGCTCCGGCTTCAATAATCCAGGTAGTGCATTTGATGGATGAAAACAGGGAAAAAAAATATTCAAAGTGCTATATAAACGCGCAATCTGGACTCTGGCAGGGATCGAGGGCGCCAATCTACTGATGAAACAACAGAGACTCTGAATAAAAATCGGTAATTGCGCGTCCGCGACCTGTCGAAACGGGAAATTATACATGTCAAAGGTGCACTACACACAAAATCTATGTGTGTACTCAGTACACACTTTAAAGTGGCGGACTCCCTAATTCTGTCCATGGGATAAAAAAATGGTATCTAAAAGGGACCATTGAGGAAACTTCCACTTCTTGTTAGTGGAATGGTTGCGGCTGCCGGCTGTTACGTAGCTTAGTGCACGAGCAGGGAATTTTGAATAGCGGGTGCTGGGCGCAGGCGGGCCTGGCTGCTGAATTGAAATTTACTCCCGTTCTTTTCTGCTGGCTGGGCGTGCCCTTGGGCGTTGCCCGCAGGCCGCCGCGGCGCTGCCAGGCCCGCACAAACATGTAACCTCCTTCCATGGGCTCCAGCATGCTTCCAGGTCGGACCGCGGCGGGAGCCCCCGAGATGAAAAGATTTGCGTTAATGTACGCACGGGTTGCCTCGGACACCGCAGCGGCTGCGCGCAGGTGCCCTGGGAACAAAAGAAAAAATGTCGATGTTTTTCTTGAATTAGCGAGGCTTGGGAGCAGGGAAAAACGCTGCGCCCTGCTGCGTCACTGCGCAACGCCACTCGGCGACTCCCGTCTCCGGCACACCTCCACGCGCCCCTCCCCCGTCCCCCCATCCGCACGCCGGAGCGGGTTCAAACGCGTAATAATTTGCCAAGTGAGTTTTGCGAACTGATTGCGCGGGGTTTGTGATTCACGCGGTTGGCAAACAATGCTTCAGTTGTTTGTAGGGCGGCGGTACCCGGCAACGCCCGGGCGCTGCAGGCCGGGGGGGGGGCCCGGCTTCAAACTTGGGGCGCCCCCGACTGTTACCAAGCCGCCAGGCCACGCCCCGCCACGCCCCAGCCACGCTCCCGCGATGTGTTATGAGCGTTCCACCAATCTAAAACTTGTCCTCACAACTAACTCTTATTCTTGTGTGTCTGGTCAGTGGGGGGCTGTTTTTTAGGCCGAACCCCTGCCCGTCGTCCCCCCACCCCCCCGGGCTCTGCATCGCGGAGGGACGAGACCAGCAAGCACAACCGTGAGTTTAATCACGAATGAGGATTAAAGCTGCGGTCAAGCCGCCCAACATGCCGTACGGGCGCGATAAATAGTTCATTACCAAGCAGTTGGTTTGCCAATAACTGATCAGCCTTGCCAGACTGTGAGCAAAAAATATGCCGCTTCCGGCGGGAGTCGAACCCACGGACCCACGTGAGAAGGGGCGCGCGGAAGGCAGTGTCGACCAAGTTGGGCGTTCGACCGCCTTAGCCAAGCGCCACGCCGAAGGGAGGCAAAGGCCGCCGGCAGCACTGAATGGCATTAGCCCCAAACACACACACACACACACACACACACACACACACAGCGCGGTTGTTAAAAGGCAATCCGTCACGGAGTCGGCACCATCATTCAGGCCGTGCAGGGGCATGGCTGTGCCAAGGCGGTTCCTCCAGGCCTGGCCAAATTTCCGATTTGAGCCAATCTACTGGCAAAAACGTCATGCCAAATCATTACGGACGTAATGGAGCTGCTTCGAATTTTCCGATTCCAACTGGGATAATTGGCCAAGTTGTTGTTTTTCTTTGGTATTTTTTTTTGTGACCCAGTCTTGCCAACGACCTTACTGGCAGTGGCGGATCCAAAGTCGACCCGACGGGGGGCAAAGTAGCGCATTTTGCCTACTACTTGGGCAAAGTGTCACTGCTAAAATAAATAAGTAAATCCCAAAAGACATTTTTTAGGCACGAAGTAGCCTTATAGCCTCACCGGGGTTGGGTTTTTTTTATTTTTATTGTCAGTCTGGCCCCTTATGCAAATCCGAAATTTTCTATACGATTTTGATGAGATTTGGCAGAGTGGTAGAACTTTGTACCCTGATTTCAGTGGTGAAATGTGGTTGAAAAGTGTAGGGCCAATTTTGAGAAATTTTGAGTTGAAATCGCCGTTACCATGGCAAAACTCGACTCGTCAGCGAAAAACAGAGGGAGAGGGGGGAGCCGAGCCACCGGAAATGGAATCCGACCAATAGCAGCGCTCCTTTTCGCCTCTGTACAGCTTACACCAAAAACGCTCGCTCCCTTGAAAAAGCGCGTTCGAATCAAAATTGTCTTTTGCTGCAGCTAGAAGAGCTCCAACAATGGTATAGACGTTGTTTTCGAACGTGGCCATTTGGATCGGCCGGTCGGTCGGTGATTGTTGGCCAGAGTGTCCCGCGCCGCTGCGCGCAGGCCCTGTTGTTTTCAGAAATACCAACCCTACATGTTCTAAACTCTTTGAATCGGAGTGAAATATGACATTAAACTGCGTGCCTGTGCAAATGCATTTGTGAAAAAACTATCCCTAACGTAGTTTGAGTGTGACTATAAGTCCCTTTTCGAAAACAGTGGGCGTGTAGCTGCACCTTGTAGCGAGGTTTGATGGTATTTCTGAATCTAAGACGAAACGATCTGGACACGGGGGCTGTGCTTTTTTCTAACCTTAAAGCTGGGTGAACTGGGTGAACTGGACTATTTTACTGCACGTTTCTGTGAATAACTTGTCCTTCAGGTATTATGAGACTGTCTTAAATGTCTGTTTTTGACACAAATTGATACGCAGCTGGTCTTTACGTAAGTTTTAGTATTACTTATAATGGTCTGACAAACATAAACAGTACTACACACAACGCAGTCCTAGCCTTAGTTATCTTTGTTAAACCAGAACATAAATGAAAATTAACTTCGTGACTACCAGGATTTCGTGAAATCGTATTTTTTTCTTTGCAAGTTTTTTTTTTTTTTTGGTGCGGGGTTCTTGTGCATTGGCCATGGTTCCACGCGACGGCGCCCCCAACGTCAGTCACTGTGGAAGACCATTTCCCGCCCCGTTCAGACACTCCGCGTGACGGCTCAAACGGCAGCATGATGAATTGAAGCAGGCGGGAGTCGAACCGCGGCCCGCTGCCCCCACCTGTTGGCTATCGCTCCCGATTTTCCGAGCCGCTTTTCCCGCCCTTTTGCACCGCTTTTCCGCTTTCCGGCAGGTTGTTAGGGCAGCTGACAGGCTGCGCCAAGCTAGCCAAGCGCTGGCCGCCCACGACTGTTGGCGCATTGTTTGTGCGGTAATGGAATGTGCGGCGGTGCGCGATGGCTGCAAGGACCGGTCGGCGCACTCTCTCTGTCCCTCTCGCACTCGTCTGGGTGCGAGGGAGACAGAGGCTCTAGTCTGCAGGGCAGCGGCGTGGCCATTAGCTTGAGGGGGTCAGGCATAGCACTGGTGCGCAGAGAGGGGTGGGGGTGGAAGGATGTTTGGGGGGGGGGGAATTAGGGGGCAGGGGGTAGTTTGGGGCACGCCGTCGGCACGCACTGCCGGCCCCTTCCGGCGCCGCTAAAGCAACACGCGTCGAATATTCAATTCACCTGCAAAGAGTGCGAAGAGTGGGGACGACGTTATTCGAGGGCTAGAATGAGCCGCGTTTTTTTTCCCCTACCCCTCAGCGACAGAGTGAGAGACTGGGGGGGAATGTGAATGTGAATCGGGAGAATTTGGATTTATGCGCGCGGGGTTGTCGCTAGGAGCGCTGCTTTTCCGTTCGTTCGTTTGTTTTTGTCGTCCGGCCGCGCGCGCGCCGGGAAAGTCGTCCCGGTTCGGCGCCGCTCAGCACGGCGCTGCCTGGCCATGCCTGGCGCTGCCTCGCTGCCCTCCTTGCCGGCCGAGGGGCCTGCGTGTCCCCGCGCCGTAGAGCTGCCGGGGCCGCAATGAGTCCCCAATGGGCGCAAATAAGCAGTCCGAGCGCCGCGAGCCGCCGCAACAACACCTGCCGTGTGCCAACAAGGCACGCCCGGGAACGCCCGGGAACGCCCTGGAACGCCCAGGTGCGGGCGCGCTGTGTCTCGGCCGGCCGGACTCCTTTTGCCCTTAATGTTACGGCGCCTCTCAGGGGACCGCCCACTGCAGCCGACGGCCACCTGGGCCTTTACGTGGCCCCCTTTACGTGGCCCCCTTTATGTGGCCCCCGTCGCCGTCAAAACTTGGACATGCGTGTCGCTCCACTGTGAACTGAACATCGACGCCGGTAATACGAGCGGTGTATCACCACCCCGGTAGCTGAGTGGTTAGAGCTGGACTGGGCTGTGTGTGTACCAGGTTCCGGGTTCGATTCCGGGGGTGTTACAATTTTTCGGCAACCGATTTTTCGAGGAAGCAGCTCAAGAGACAAGGACTGGGTTCAAATCCACGCTTTTTTTTTTTTTTATTTTTTTTTTTAAGTACCACCTTTGAGCGAGGACCGCCCCCAAGACCTGTTCCGGCACGCCAGCACGCTCGCTAGGGGTGTGTGTGGTCGGTGCGTCTATTGGTCGAGCAGGTGACTGATGCCTCGGCGCCCCACTCAGAACTTGCAAACGCACTTGCCTTCTCTGTCCCACAGGGAGTGGGTGACAGGCGGCCGCGGGGCCACCCTTCGCGCTATTCACACAGGCGTGCGGCGTGTTTTTAGTTGTGTCGGTGTCATCCCAGCAAGCCGTGGCGCGTAATGCACTTTACGTGCTCCGCCTTCATACACGGTAAAACGTAACGACTTCCGGTTGCTGTGCCGCGGCCGGAAACAGCGAGCCCTTTCCGCTGTGTGTGTGTGTGTGGTGTGTGTGCGGCCGCGTGGCCGGCCCGGGCCGAGCTACATAACAGAAAGTATAGTCGTGCTCGGCTTTGGGAGGCAATGAAGCTGCGCCCCAGTCACCCGGTCTGCAGGCCCCTTTCCCCCCTCCCTCCCCTCTGGGGATGAAGCGAGCGTGCAAAATAAGGTCTCGCGCGGCCCCGCTTCAGATTCTGACCCTCTTTTCGCAATATTTTTGTGCTTTGAACGGTGGAGTGGCCACACGTTCCCTGCCAGGCCTGACCTTGCTGGAGCGTTTCGGTCTAGCACGGGCCGCCCCTTTGTGGTTAAGCTTGGAGAGTAAAAAAAAAAATTAATAAGAAAACTTTTAACAACCTGCAGCCTTCGGTTCTCTGTGATACGGAGAGGAGCAGAGACGTGATAAGGATGGGGTGGGGTGGGGCGAGCCAGGTGGGGTGGGGTGGGGTGGGGTGGGCCGAGGCGTCTAATCCGAGTGGCGTCTGCCGATCAGCCAGAAAGGTGAGACGCGCAGATCCGGCCAGTCCTCCTCCGAAGTCCACGTCGACCTGCCTGCCTGCCTGCCGGTTCCAACATGACTTATGCAGTGACTCAGGATTGCCCACGCTACTACTTGTTTGTCCGTCCGTAAACAGACTATTTGAGTCGACCTTGCTGCGCAGGGCAACGCGCACCACGTGACACCACGTGACACCACGTGACACCCCCTGGCTCACCTGAAAATGCTGTCGTATACGATGTCTCCTTAGACGCAAGGTAATTCTGGCGGTGTAGTCTCGCGCCGGCCTCGCACTGCACTGTCACAAGAGAGTTGGCGCGTCGCGTTTTCGGGGCCGGAAGTTTAATCCCGGCTGTACATCGGCCTACTCCGCGAGCGGCCGACTAGCATTGCTGTTATCTGCTGCAGAGAATTAGTCCCCGCCATGCTCGCGCTTTACTCTAAAAAACACAAAAAACAAACATAACTATTATAATAATTATAATGATAAATAATCTCATGTACGAATTTCAAAGCCACAAAGTACCAATAACTCACACGGCTGCATTTGACCTAAATTAAGAAAATCAGCTTGTCTTGTTTTATCTTGCTACGAAAGGCAGAGGATCGGTTGAGCCGTCAATAGCAACAGCAACCCGACCGCGTGTGTGCGGCGGGCGCCTACCCCGCCAGGGGCTCCGCGTCTCGAAGCTCGCTCCGCAGCCAACATCCCGACCCGGCCGCCTCTCTCCTCACTCCCGACCTCTTTAATTTTTCATCAAATGGCACTGCCTCATCCGAAGACAGACAGCTGACTGACTTGGGGGCGTTACGGTTCTACGCTCGCCCTTTTCGGGAAGTCTCTAGTCTCTCTCTCTCTCTCTCTCTCTCTCTCTCTCTCTCTCTCTCTCTCTCTCTCTCTCTCTCTCTCTCTCTCTCTCTCTCTCTCTCTCTCTCTCTCTCTCTCTCTCTCTCTCTCTCTGCACCGAGCGCACTCTTACTTCGGCGCCCGGCTCGTGCGCGCGGAATGTTTTAACTTTTAACGAAAGGCGCTTGCTATTGGTGGGCCGGGTGCGCGTCGCCCCGACTTGCCTCGAAGCGCGCCACCTTAGCAAACCCATCCGTGACAAACACCGCCGGACAACTAGAACTTCTGCCGGCACCCTGCGGGGACGCCGCATCGAGAGTTTGATCGATACTCTCGAATGCTCGGAGGCGTTTATCTTCTTGGAGTGTTGGTCGCTCAGGCTGTGTCTGCGCTGTGGCGGTGACACCGCCACAGTGTGGTGCGGCGGCGGGTGGGGCGGGGCGGGGCGGGGCGGGGTGGGG